>JAUCMX010000002.1:9587439-9894939 GCA_033459395.1 Hemibagrus guttatus | reverse complement strand
TTTTCACATCCATACGGATGGCGTGTTATAGCCAGCTCAGCGTGAAATTCCGAAAGCTTTCATTTTACTGCAGTTAAGGAAGTGTGAACCTGGGGAAGCAGAGCGTGAGCCCCAGAGTTATCACACCTCCATTTATCCTCCGCTTCCGTTATAGATATCAGGATTCCTGATGTAAGAATGTGTTCATAGCCAGAACCTAAGCATAAACACCGTGACTTTAATTGAAGTCGATTTACATTTTCCTTCCTCACCTTACAGGGGACGTTTTCACTAATTATTGAGGCACTGCATACAGACTCTGCTGATGATTTATCAACCGGTAAGACCAGCTAAAAAAAAAAGTTTCAAAACAATAACAGTCTTTTGCTCTTCTGCTAACTGGATGGAAGAACTAATGACAATTTTCTGTTAAAGAAAACCCAGAACGTTTGATCAGCCGTGTGACCACGCAGAGGCACTTGACAGTCGGTGAGGAATGGTCTCAGGATCTACAAGTGGCCGGAAGAACAGAGCTGAAGTACTCGTACAGATTTGTGTGTGATGAGCATTACTATGGAGAAGGCTGCTCGGTGTTTTGCCGTCCGCGGGACGACACCTTTGGTCACTTCACTTGCGGCGAGCGCGGAGAGATCATCTGTAATTCCGGGTGGAAAGGCCAATACTGTACAGAGCGTAAGTATCCCGGGAACTATAACTTAGAGCACCTAATAATTGCGTGAGCATTCCTCTAATTGTAGTGCATGATAAAATCTTGCATAAAATGATTTACCTCTATGCGGAAGTGCTCCTCGCATCACGTATTCAAATCATTCAAAACAGAGCCGTTAGCTAAATAATGGCACGCGTGCCCGTAGACTAAAGTCTTCACCTGATTGGCTGTTTGGCAGAGCGCTCATCGCTGATTGGCTCAGCGTGTCTATGTATTGTTAGAAGCAGGCAGCTGCTGAGTGAGAGAAGACAATACAGCAGCTGTCCTGCAGTGGCAGCGTGTCCACCAGCTGTCCACCCTTATCTCTGCGACATTATGGGGAGGGGGCTGCATGAACAAAGTGAAAAAAGGAACTTCTGACCCACCGGTAGAAGAAAAGGAGGCTTTTGTTTGTAAATCTTTTGTATGAGTGTGTGTGTTAAGCAGGGTCTTTTTCCCAGGGTGATGTTTTACTAAACACCTACACATTACACAACTACCCCAGATCAGAAAGAATTACTGAATTTGTTTGGAAAATGGTCGGTAAATGTGCCTGAATAATAACTTGTTTCAAATATGTTACTTGTTGCCTCAATTAATGTACAAATTTTCTTCTCTCTGTAGCAATCTGTCTCCCAGGGTGTGATGAGGAGCATGGATTTTGTGACAAACCTGGTGAATGCAAGTAAGTATAAGTGTTTTATGAAAAAAAAAAAAAAAAAAGACTTTGTTTTCTTAAATAAGAGAATGAATTCTAATCATCTGTGTTGTTTTAGATGCAGAGTGGGCTTCAGTGGAAAATACTGTGATGACTGTATCCGCTATCCTGGCTGCTTACATGGTACCTGCCAGCAGCCATGGCAGTGTAACTGTCAAGAGGGCTGGGGTGGCCTCTTCTGCAACCAAGGTTAATCTTGTTTTAAAATGTTTTCAGCACTGCATTTATGCATCAACAACACAAGGTACCTGGTAACATTGGCTGAATATGGAACTGGAGGAGTAATACTTTGCAATGTGTTTCAGATCTTAATTACTGTACTCACCACAAACCGTGCCAGAATGGGGCTACTTGCACTAACACTGGTCAAGGCAGCTACACATGCACCTGCAAGCCTGGTTTCACTGGGGCAAGCTGTGGGATTGAGTTTAATGAGTGCGCTGAGAGCCCCTGCAGAAATGGAGGAAGCTGCACTGTAAGTACTTAGAATATACTTACAATAATTATACTATACTATACTATAATTATACTACTACACTATACTTACAATAATTGTACTCAAGGTGATATATTTGGGGTTTGAACAAAAAGACAATTTAACACTAAGTCACTAAGCTTTTCAAATCTGGAACCCCATTTTTCTAAACACCTTTTCCTTATAATTCTTTTTGTTACACAGGATCTTGAGAATACATATAGCTGCACATGTCCTCCTGGCTTCTATGGAAGAAACTGTGAGCTAAGTGCCATGACTTGTGCTGATGGCCCCTGCTTTAATGGTGGACGGTGTGCTGACAATCCTGATGGAGGATACTTCTGTCAGTGTCCCACGGGATATGCCGGCTTTAACTGTGAAAAGAAGATTGATCATTGTAGTTCAAATCCATGCTCAAATGGTAAACTAATACTACATTTGATGTGAAATGATTCAAAAATTGATTTCAGTTTTGGACATTTGGTGATCAGTTTATCTAATACTTGGCTTTTCAAATCTTTCTCAGGTGCCCAGTGTTTAGACCTTGTGGACTCCTATCTCTGCCAATGTCCAGAGGGTTTTACGGGCACACAATGTGATGACAATATTGATGAGTGTGCTGCCTACCCCTGTCAGAATGGAGGAACATGCCAAGACGGAGTCAACGACTACATCTGTACCTGCCCACCTGGATACACTGGAAAGAACTGCAGCCAACCTGTCAATAAATGTGCACATAACCCTTGTCACAATGGAGCTACATGTCATGAAAGGGATAATCGCTATGTGTGTGCCTGCATTCCTGGGTACGGAGGACGTAACTGCCAGTTCTTGCTCCCTGAAAACCCCCAAGGGCAGCCTGTTGTAGAGGGACCGGATAAAAGGTACTCTGACGATGAGGAGGATAACGAATTTCCATGGACAGCAGTCTGTGCTGGGATTATTTTGGTTCTTCTGCTCCTGCTTGGGTGTGCTGTTTTGGTCGTGTACATCCGCATAAAAGTACAGCAAAGAAGCCAGCAGCCTGATAATCACATTGAAAATGAGACCATGAACAACCTGACCAACAACTGCAGTCGAGAAAAGGACCTGACCGTCAGCATTATTGGCACTACGCAGGTGAAGAATACCAACAAGAAGGTGGACTTTCAGAGTGATGCCACAGGTGGAGAAAAGAAAGGTTACAGGTCTCGCTATTCATTAGTGGATTACAATCTTGTTCATGAGATGAAGCAGGAGGACTTTGGAAAAGAGGACTTGGAGAAAAATGATGTAAATTGTGAGGATCTTGACTCTGACTCAGAAGAAAAACACAGAAAACATTTAAAAAGGTAAATAATGCTAAACATTATCAGAGAAACCAGTTACGCTTCATTTGAGTCTTTCTGTCAGTTGGGTTTTTAAATACCTATTTTTTTTTAATCTTTTAATTTTAGTGAGACATCAGAAAAAAGTCCAGAAGCTGAATGCAAAGACACAAAGTACCAGTCTGTCTTTGTAATATCAGATGAAAAGGATGAATGTATTATTGCAACTGAGGTGAGTTTATCTCTAACAAACCCACAAGGCACATACAAACATGTACATTTTCATTGCTTCTTGCAACTTCAAGAAAACTGAATTTTTTTTTTCTATTTTGCAGGTATAATGCCACACCAGAGCTGTAGCTCGTCTTGCTCTACAGGAGGTTTTACTCCAGTATTTGCTGCTTAAACCAGAGGGAAGGTTTCCTTCTTATGACTGCTGCTGTGGGTCTTATGTTCATGGTGAAGTTCAGAATGAGCTGGTTCTCAACTGAAGTAAGCACAGTGACTGCAGAAAAAGGATGTTGAGCCATACTGGCTCGCACTCTCAAAGTTTATTCCCAGGAATGTGGCAGATGGACTTGTTGCACTTCCTGTAGGGATTATTTTTTACCTCATTGCACTATGGAGGGTTGCTTTTTTTTAAGAAAAATGTATTTAACATTCAAACATATTTACTGCATATAAGTATGCACTGACTGCAGTGTCTATCTCTGACCCGTTACACAGGGAAAAACACCGCCATCAAAACTGTTCAGTTACTGATATGATTTTTTTTAAGTTGTAATTTTTTTTTAATTTAAATGATATTTGTGGTTCATTTGTTTTGGGTTTTTTTGTGAAGTTAACCCAGATATAATTTAATCTTTTTCACATTTTGCAAATTTGTATATTGTATATAAGGCACTTCGGGTCATAGTGACTGTTTTCCAACAGTGATGTATTTAATTGTGTTGTTAAAACTTATGGGAATTGTTTTATAAGTGTTGTTCATGAAGAAAATCACCTAAATATTTTTCCAAATAAATCCTGTATTAAATATTTCTAAATGACTGAGTCTGGTGTGAGGAATTATTCAGGGTACATAACAAGTGAGGTAATAAAATATTGTTGAGATTTTTTCCCTAATTCTTTATTCTCTAGCCTCAGTCCTTATTCATTACTGGCTGCTCAGTTTGCACAAAATGGCTAAGGTTAACATCACATTCCAACAAAACTGTTTATTCTAATCAACTTGAGTTGATTCTTGTAAATTACATATTATGTTTATGACTGAAAGTTAGCTTCAAATTCGCTGCAGTGTCCCTATGTACAAAGCAACTTCCATGAAGATATGATTTGCAAAAGAACTGCAGTGAGCCCTGGTCCCAACCCCACTGAACACCTGTGCGATGAACTGGAACACTGACTGTACCTCAGGACTCACTCTACATCAGTGCCTGACCTCACAAATACTCTTGTGTCTGAATGAGCACAAATCACCACAGTCCCGCTCCAAAATCTAGTGGAAAGTAATAATAATAATAATAATAATAGAAAGGGGGACTAAATCTGGAAAAGGATGTTAGAAAAAGCACACATGGATGTGATAATTAAGTGTTCACAAACTTTGGACCATATAGTATATGAATATACCATATAGTCTAATGTTGAAACCAGTTTGATGTTGATCCATACAAACTCAAGTTAAATTCTCAAATTGACAATTATATGTCTTTACAATATATTATTTGTTACAGGACTTACACACCAGCAAAATGACTGTTACAAAGCACTATGTTAAATAAATCAAGTAATAGCTGGATAATTTTTCCACAGACCTTTGTTTGAGCTGTCTGCACAAAACTACAAAATTAATATGTAACTCAGTAACATTGAAGTAACATAACATTAAAGTGGACAGTACAGCCATTCATATCTGTGCTTTGTCCTGCCAGAATCATCTGCACTATCTCTATGGTTAATTTCCTAACATTAAAAAACATACCATTAATAGCTATATCTTCACCACTTTGCTTTAAAGTTTAATTTGGTCACTTTTCAAGATGTGCAATTGTGGGGCAGCATGTTTAGTGCCCAGTCTAGCTTTATAGAGATACTATTGCATCTAGAGATCTAAAAATATCAATTGCATCTAAAAATGGGAATAGTGATCAAACACAAGCACCTAACAGAGCCTGACTGTGTCAGAAATCACTCTGCCTCTGTTACTCTGTCTTTCCTATGTGAATGTTTTGTTTATATGTGGCAGGTAACAACATCATTAATGATATTATCGCTTACAAAGAAATGACTGAAAACAATCATTTAAGACAATATCTTTCTGTTCTCTAATTAAAATCACGATACATCATTTGTTCAAGTTTATTCAAGTCTATTTGGCTCTCAACTACCAATTACTACCTAAAAATCACAAGATAGCAGCTATAGCACAACTGTGAATGCCTCTCAACTTAATGTACTTTGAGGCTATGTTATATGCTGCCATTAACTGTGCCTGACCACTGTCTACAATGACCCTGAATTAAAAAAAAAAATCGTAGCTAGACTGTTAGTAGAAAGTAACTCATTAAGCAAGATATATATTCGGAGGGCTACTTTGGCTGTTAATGCTGTTCCCACTCCATCAAGCTCAACATCTAGCATTGAATTCAAATGTGGATCAAGAGCAGATGGGTAGATGTAAAGCATTCCTTCAAAGTCTTAAATGCCTGAACGGCAGCCTGAGACCAGGGAGGTTTTGTGAGGTCCGCCCTTAGGGAGTAAAAGAAAGAGGGATGATGGGGGTGGTCCCCTACCAGACTGAGCTAATGGCATATGCTATTGATACTTACAACTTGTAAATTCCCACCCCCAACAAGCAAAATCCAAAGAAAATGCCACTTCAAATTGAAATTCCTATGATAACAGTTAATTCCTTATCTGGCTAGCATGTTGTTAACAAAAAAACAAACATGGAGGTGTCAAATATGCCACAGCGAAAATGATGTCATTTCAACCAGCAAATTACTACTTACAAGTCAAACATAGCTTATAAACAAAATGAAGGTTTGGGAAAAGCCATGCTTTAACCTTTGTATCATTGTATATTGGTAGTCCACATTATTTACTTTCCATTTTCCTTTAGCAGCCAATTTTCTTTTCATCGAGTTAAAGTTGCTACACTGGATTTAAACATGTAAATCTCTAATAAAGAATAGTCTTTATGGCGCAGATGAGGCTTGTGGGATATAATGATTTAATCATGTCTACACAATATTATACTGCCTTGAAATGCAGTGACATTTACTCTGATTATTTTCTCTTACCAGACCTAGCAACCTTTCTACATTTTGTGTTGAAGCTCTATAGTTTAACACAGTAGTTTTCCTGTCTTTTTTAAGGCTTCTGTTTAGTTCTCAATAACTAAAAATGTATGTGATTTTCCAAAATAAAGTTCAGTGAGGAAATAACAGCATTGAAAGTGCTGACTAATGTTGACTATAATGTGTATTGTGTTAGTCCTCCAGTGGAGAGACACTATTTCTACAGTTTGCAGTTTAGTGTTTATGACATTGGTAATCTGATTAAAAGTATAATAATGTTAAAATGAGTACAGTAATGTGATGAATCATTAGGATATAATTTTACAGCTGTGCTCTAATTGGCTGGAAGAGCAGTGATTCCGGTATTATGATGGGATTAAGGGGACAGCCTTTAAGTGGTATGATTTCAATCAGTGTCATTCTTTCTAACTTTGTTGGTCGCATTACTTATTATGGCCTCTATTTGTGGGTCCATTTGTCTTATCTATAAATTTAAATGTAAATTATATTATTAGAGATATAGATTATAAATAATTATTTTTCTGGTTTTGGGGGGCACGGTGGCTTGGGGGTTGGCACATTTGCCTCACACCTCCGGGGTTTTGGGGGTTCGATTCCTGCCTCTGCCGTGTGTGTGTGGAGTTTGCATGTTCTCCCCGTGCCTCGGGGGGTTTCCTACAGGTACTCCGGTTTCCTCCCCCAGTCCAAAGACATGCAGGTAGGTTGATTGGCATCTCTAAATTGTCCGTAGTGTGTGATTGCGTGAGTGAATGAGAGTGTGTGTGTGCACTGCGATGGGTTGGCACTCCGTCCAGGGTGTATCCTGCCTTGATGCCTGATGACGCCTGAGATAGGCACAGGCTCCCGTGACCCGAGTATAGATTGGATAAGCAGTACAGACAGTGGAATGGAACGGAACGGAACGGAATAGGGAAAATTTCTGTTTTATATAAAATCCCCAAAAAAAACAAAAAACAAAAACAAAAACAGAAACAAAAAACTGGCCAAATAATTGTGTGCATCCCTTAACTTACTTTGTTAAAATTAAGCATCCTTTGCTGTTAATAGAGCACTCAATCTTTTACCAATTTAGACGAATGAAAAAACAAGTTTATTCCACTTTTCCTTGTAAAATGCTTTAAATATATTAAATTGTGGGCAGTTCTCTTCATGTCAATCCATTATGTTTTAGATCTGGGCTCTGATTGGGTCATTACAAAAATGTTATTCATCAACCACATGGCATGATGCTACTACCACCATGCCTCACTGTGGGCATGATGTTCTTTGGGCGATAAGCAGTCTTGTTTTTGTGCTAAACAGTTTTGTTTTAGGTCTGGGCTCTGATCGGGTCATTCCAGAATGTTATTCATCAGCCACATAGCATAATGTTGTTTTTTGGGGTATAAGCAGTCTTGTTTTTGCACTAAAAATATCTTCTGAATTAGGTCAAAAAAAATTTTCATGGTCTCATCAAACCATAATGGATTTTGGCACATGGGTAGGCAAAATGTAGGCAGATTTGGAGGTTTTTTAATGTAGAAAAGGCCCACTGTCTGGCCTCTCTCATTCCCCTGAGGGTAAGGAAATAGATCGGCAACTTCGAAGCCTTCAATCAGGGTTCTCATCAGGTGGCCAAATTCACACTTCAATTTGCAAAATAGAAGCAGCCAGTTTGTGGAATGATGCTGCATTAACAGACACATTTTATGAAATTCATGTGTTCCATGTTTACCGGGTTCTTCAGTGTCTTGCACAGCATCAGTTGTTTGTTAAAGGGGAGAAGTATGAATTTCACAAATGCTCATTAGCCCAAATACAGTGGTGTGAAAAAGTGTTGGCCCCCTTCCTGATTTCTTATTTTTTTGCATGTTTGTCACACTTTAATGTTTCAGATAATCAAACACATTTAAATATTACTCAAAGATAACACAAGTAAACACATCATGCAGTTTTTAAATAAAGGTTTTTATTATTAAGGGAAAACAAAATCCAAAACTACATGGCCCTGTGTGAAAAAGTGTTTGCCCCCTAAGCCTAATAACTGGTTGGGCCATCCTTAGCAGCAACAACTGCAATCAAGCGTTTTCGATAATTTGCAATGAGTCTGTTACAGCGCTGTGGAGGAATTTTGGCCCACTCATCTTTGCAGAATTGTTGTAATTCAGCCACAACAACGGTTTTTGAGCATGAACCACCTTTTTAAGGTCATGCCACAGCATCTCAATCGGATTGAGGTCAGGACTTTGACTAGGCCACTCCAAAGTCTTCATTTTGTTTTTTCTTCAGCCATTCAAAGGTGGACTTGCTGGTGTGTTTTGGATCATTGTCCAGAACCCATTGCTGCAGAACCCAAGTTCGCTTCAGCTTGAGGTCACAAACCTACCGATCTGTCTGGAAAAGGTTATAAAGCCATTTCTAAAGCTTTGGGACTGCCGTGAACCACAGTGAGAGCCATTATCTACAAATGGCGAAAACATGGAACAGTGGAGAACGGCCGACCAAAATTACCCCAAGAGCGCAGCGACAACTCATCCAGGAGGTCACAAAAGACCCCACAACAACATCCAAAGAACTGCAGGCCTCACTTGCCCTAGTTAAGGTGAGTGTTCATGACTCCACCATAAGAAAGAGACTGGGCAAAAATGGTTCCAAGACGAAAACCGCTGCTGAGCAAAAAGAACATAAAGGCTCGTCTCAGTTTTGCCAGAAAACATCTTGATGATCCCCAAGACTTTTGGGAAAATACTCTGTGGACTGACGAGACAAAAATGTAACTTTTTGGAAGGTCTGCGTCCCATTATGTTTGGTGTAAAAGTAACACCGCAATTCAGAAAAAGAACATCATACCAACAGTAAATATGGTGGTGGTAGTGTGATGGTCTGGGGCTGTTTTGCTGTTTTTCATGATCGAAAACCCTCCAATGTGGCTGAATTACAACAATTCTGCAAAGATGAGTGGGCCAAAATTCCTCCACAGCGCTGTAACATACTCATTGCAAGTTATCGAAAACGCTTGATTGCAGTTGTTGCTGCTAAGGATGGCCCAACCAGTTATTAGGCTTAGGGGGCACTGTGTGAAACACTTTTTCACACAGGGCCATGTAGTTTTGGATTTTGTTTTCCCTTAATAATAAAAACCTTCATTTAAAAACTGCATGATGTGTTTACTTGTGTTATCTTTAATTTAAATGTGTTTGATTATCTGAAACATTAAAGTGCGACAAACATGCAAAAAAATAAGAAATCAGGAAGGGGGCCAACACTTTTTCACACCACTGTATATTTACCATGGACCAAGCAAAGGTCTCTGCAATCACAAGAACCTCAAGGACTTGAAGGGTTTCCAAGGTTTTTCTAATTTCTACAGGCATCTCATTTGAGGTTTTAGTGCCAAAGAGCAACCCCTGACCTAACTTTATCAAAAAATAGGAACAAATAGGAACAAATAGCTCCCATCTTAAAACCCCTGACCCATCAAAACCTTTCATTGTAGAAGTGGATGCTTCAGATACAGCAGTGGGAGCTGTCTTGTCTAAACTATTCAGAGAAAAGCCCACCCAGTACCCTATTTCTCCAAGAAACTTACCCAAGCTGAACAAAATTATGACATACTTACCGCGGGTTTCTTGCCTGTGTCAGTGATTTAATCTTAGTTTGTAACATCTAATTTTCTCTTTTGCCTCCACCATTAGCACTAGATATCTGCCTAAATCATTTAAGCTAGCAGTTATCAAAACCCTGATTTAAAAAACCGGATCTCGACCCGTCAGGTGTACAACTATAGGCCAATATCAAACCTGATTTTTATCTCCAAGATCCTACAAATGGCTGTAGCACAGCAGTTACGTTCATACCTACATAGGAAAAACATTCATGAAAAATATCAGTCAGGATTTAGGCCTCATCATAGCACAGAGACAGCACTGGTTAAAGTGGTAAATGACCTGTTACAGGGTTGTGTCTCCTTAGTGGTGTTACTTGATCTTAGTGCAGCTTTTGACACCATTGACCACACTATTCTACTTAATAGGCTAGAACATGTTGATGGTGTTAAAGTAACAGCCCTCTCCTGGCTTATCTCCTGGTCTTATTTGACTGATTGTTATCAGTCAAATATCAGCTTATTAAGATTGAAGAATGTGTAAAGCTTCTGATTACAGAGTAACTGTAGATGGTCTTTCTGTTTCATCATGTCCAGCAGTAAGAGATCTTGGTGTGATTATTGACTCTGGAGTTTCGTTTGAAGCTCATGTAGATAATATCACTAGGGTAGCCTTTTTTCATCTCAGAAATATTGCCAAGATAAGAAATATGATGTCACTTCATGATGCAGAAAAACTAGTTCATGCTTTTGTTACCTCTAGGTTGGATTAGTGTAATGCCTTACTGTCTGTATGTTCTAGTAGGAGCATAAACGAGCTCCAGTTGGTCAAGAACACAGCAGCTAAAGTCTATCTCAGCCACACCGCATTGGCTCCCAGTCAAATTTCGCATTGATTATAAAATATTATTACTGACCTATAAAGCACTAAATAGTCTCACACCACAGTACCTGGGCAATCTTTTGGTTATTTATGATCTGCCATGCCTACTCCAATCAAAAGGTGTACCACAAGTCCCTGGTGACACATTGCTGTAGACTTTATTATTGATCTTTAAATGCCAGGGTCACATCACCATCCTGGTTATTGTCAACCAGTTTTTCAAGTCACCCTCCCTCATTCCCTCATGGCCTGGCTTACCCTCTGCCTTTACTAAAGGATTCCTCTTTAATCATGTGTTCAGGAATTTGGGGATTCCAGAGATTATTGTCAGTGACAGAGGCACTCCATCCACCATTCAAGTCCATCTTCGTCATTTTCCTGGACAATTAGTTATCAGGTTAACCTCTGGATACCTCCAACAGACCAATGGACAGGTGGAGAGGGCCAACCAAGAGATTGCTTGCTTCTTAAGAACATTCTGTGCAACTGGGAGGATTGGTACCAGTTTCTGCCTTGGGCTGAATGTACACAGAACACATTCTGCTACACAGTTCACACCCTTTCAATCAGTGCTTGGATACCAACACCCAGTATTCCCCTGGATTGCAAACTCAATTGATTCATCAGCAGAATTAATCCAAAAATGTATGTGTGGGAAAGTACATCAATGCTTGGAATGGGTGGCCCAGTCCAGAAAGAAACCACTGATAGAAACAAAGGATAGAACCCCTTTTACCAACCTCTGATCTTGTAATCCACTAAGGACTTCTGTCAACCACAAGCTTGCCAGGAATTAAGACCCAGGTACATCCGTCCTTTCAAAATTAGGACCTTGATTCTAACCTGTTCCAGGAGTTCCATTTCAGTCACCCTGAGCACCCAGATCCATGACCTAGGGAAAGGCCCATAAGGAATAGGGCTCCCAGACTGACCCATTCGGGGAGGCTCTGCATTTTCAACTCTGTCTGTGACTTCTCAACTCCCAGGACACACAACGGCCTAGAAAACATGGCTCATACACGTAAATCCAAAAGAAATGAAAGCAAACAGTCCAAACTAGTTTGTGGCCTTGTTGCATTCAAGTTCAAGCTTCAAGCTTTGTCTCTCTGACTCAACATTCACTGCAAGGACAAACCAAGCACATATAAGCATTAGTCTATACTAAAAGTCTATAGACTTTTTTTCTACACATATCCTTTTTTGTATTTGTTTTTTTTTAATCTGCAATGCATTTAGGTTCCATGTCCTATACAATCCATCAAATCACTAGAATACAACATATAAATAATTTCAATTGACTAATAAGCTATAATATGGGATTCAAGCTCATTAGGTCAAAAAATCAATCTGTGGCATCTGTTCATGATGCCTTATCATCGATAATCTCAGAGAAGCATTTGTTGGGCCAGTTGTTTAGTATGCAGAATGATCAGTGATGTTGATACTGTCACAGCTTGTTCAATTATAAGGCTTAAACAGGATTTGACCTGGGTTTGACCAGGATTAGACCAAGTGCCATGGCCTAAACAATTTGATAGCTTGAGAGTTTGATAACATTCATGGATTATGATGAAAAATCAGCAAAATAAAAAGCAGAGAAAGAGTTTAAAAATCAGATTTGGTTTTAATGTGAAATCAATGATGTTGGAGCAAGCTGAAGCCACACTCACTGAACCTTGTACCATTTAGCTGAGTCTTTAGTGTAGAGAGAAAGAGGATTCTTCTTCCTGCTCCTCATATTAACAGAGCATCTGGGAGAAACTTCCTGTCTATCAGGAAACAGCTGGATGAACCACAGTTGTCATCATCAGCTTTGGCAATGTCCAAATATCAGCTCCATTTATTTAATTGTATACTAACATATAGTCCACACAACAAATATTCTGTTTTGTGCACTCCCTCAAATAAAGATTTTTATTCTGCCACAATGAAAAGACTAGATTGAGCAGTTTATTTCGTCATTATCTACAGCACTGTGCTTGGGCTCTGTGCACCCTAGCCAACATGACTGATGGTGCGCAGACTGGCCTGGGCTGCACACCCTTGTGCTTTCATTGCTTCTCTGCTTCACACGTCAGAGCCAAAAATCTCTGTCTGTCTGGTTTTCTAATAGAACAAAATGTCTGATAATAGACTGGTAAACAAAATAAACCTTTCAGTAGGTTTAAAGGTTACATGAGAGGTTTAAATATTCAAACACTAGGTAGAGTTAGTATTACAACCATTTTCTAGAATAGTACATAAGTATGCAATTTGAGACACAACACTATTTTGTTTCGCGAGGGTTCTGTAGATGGAAAGGGACATTTGTCCTTTTCTGTTGCTACATTCCTACGCTTAGTGCAGTGTGTCAGGATATTGGAAATGACTTTAATAGCATATACATGCTTTCTTTAAATGTGGGCTGTTTGAATTTGAGTTGAAAATAATAACACACAAAATCTGTCTTCACTATTTCTAATATTTGTAGAATAAATGAATGAAACAAAAGACTGTGAGTTTCCCTTTTGACCCCATCTGAAATCCCCCATCAAGTGATCCCAAATAGGGAGCTGACCCATGTTTAGAAGAGTACAAAATTGTTGTCTAGATAGAAGTGTGTCTAATTGTGTGGAAGTGCAAGCCAAAGACCTGACAGAACCATGTTGCTCAAAGAAGTCACTGCAACATTGCGATCAATGTGCACCTTTTCTAAATTCTAGAAGATTATCATGGCCCTCCCATCATTGAGGCTGTCATATCATATAGGGATAAATGTTAGTGATAAATAGTAACTTAACTTTAAACTTTTTAGTTTTCTCTATGTTTCTTTACTTCTGTAAAGCTGCTTTGAGACAATGTCCAATCTTAAAAGTGTTATACAAATAAATTGAATTGAACTGAATTGAATTGAACTGAATATCAAAGCAACCTCCAGTCAGGTCCAGTCTATACTTATACTTTTTATTCCTGGATATATACAGTAGAAATATACACTATTCAGGTATTAAAACACTGTCCCTGTTTATTACCCAATGTTCATAAAACTACAGTTACACCTGCAACTTTTCTGCCTTAGAAAGTCAATATCATTAGATAGCTTTGATTTATGAGCTAAGCAAAATACTGGATTTAATACTAGATTAGTTTTGTTATTATAAACTGACAGGCTATCATATTTGTATAGACTTGTATAGACTAAACACAGTCACAAAATTAAACAAGAAAAATACAACCTAAAATAGACTACAGCAATAACAGAACAATAAAATAGCCTCAAAAGACTACTGGTCAAATTTGTTGAATCATAACTCCATTATATGGTGGCTTAGTGATTAGCACATTCGGCTCACACCTCCAGTGTCCCGGGTTTGAGTCTCGCTCCCGCTCACTGCATGTGTGGGGTTTGTATGTTCTCCCCGTGCTTGGTGGGTTTCCTCCAGGTGCTCCAGTTTCCAAAAACTTCTGGGCTAATTGGAGTCTCTAAATTGCCCTGTGTGTGTGTGTGTGTGTGTGTGTGTGTCCTGCAATGGGTTGGCACTCCGTTCAGGGTGTATCCCGCCTTGACGCCTGAAACAGCCTCCCCGTTACCTGATGATAGATCAGATAAGTGGTACAGACAATGGAATGGAATGGAACTCCATTAAATGTTGTTGGATTATCAGACTCTAGTAATAAAATATTCTGTAGTGTGTGTGTGTGTGTGTGTGAGAGAGAGAGAGATTGTGAGTGTGTGGCCGATTTGTTTGCAGTTGTTAGCTTGTGTTTGCTGTGTTTAGCAAATGTTAAGTCTTTGTTTCTAAGAATAAATAATAAAATCATTTTAGACAGTAAACGATACAGTTGTCTGACATTTAACTGGCAAATTTAATCAACTGGAAGATTCTGTGGGCTACAATTTTGTCTGTTCTTATGCAAACCACAGGTGGCAAAAATATAAAATAAACATGCACACATCACTCTCTCCTTACAACAGACTAGTCTCTGTTTATCACATTGGGTTCCAAAACTCAAGAATTTTCCCTAGTACCACCCAATGAAGGAAAATGTGTTAGTGTTAAATGTGTTATAATTTTTCCAAAAAAGATTGTATATTGTAACAGGAGTTGTATGTTTTACCATTTACAGTACATATAATAGATATACAGTACTCTGACTTCCCTCAAGGTTTATTTTTGTGAGGGCAATCTATTTTCATTCTGTCTTATAAATTGTTACCTGTTCTGATAAAATCGAATAAAAATGTACTTTTGACCAGTAAAATGATCAAATATATTTTTTGCTTGCTTCATTTTTAAAACAATGTATAATTCTTAATATTTCTGTAATTTTTTATCATTTTATTACCTAACTGCCTCAAGTTAAATTCTAAAGGTATTATATTTGAATAAACATTTACTTTTTTTAAAACAGAAAACAAATACAAACAGATACAAAATTTTTGGAATTTACATTCCACATAGGGAAATTATAGCAAGCTTTGTTATGGAATTGGGAGCCATGTTTTAGTAAATCCTAGATCTGAATTTTTTTGGATGTTGATTTTTGTGGCCAAATGCTTGATTTTGCTGTGGCTTTTTTTCAAAATGTGTTTTTTTTTGTGCTTTTTTTGCAGAAAACTACATGAAGTAGCAAAATCACAAGCCCAGGATTCTTCTTTTATACTAGTACCAGAGAAGACCCATATGTAATTACTTTGCATGATAAGTGTACTCATGTTTGACACACATGAATAGATCTTTGATCATTGATGATGGCACAAATTGACCCCAAATCTGTGGAAAACCTGCTGTGATTTTTAAGAATTTCAGATCCCTCTGAATATTGCTGTATTTGCTTGACTTTGCATTAATATTTGTTGAAATCATGAAAATCACAAATGCACTCTGCTGAATTTCTCACTACCTAAACATTTACTTTTTATGTACTAAGGAATGTCGCCATCCCAAACATGTGGCTCTCTAATTCACCACACAGTGAGACTCCTGGCCACAGCATATGTCTTATCCATTGGCACATTACTCAGCCAAATGGTCACAGATTGTTATTAGTGTTGGACAAGTCAGTAGCAATGCAACTGTTAAAATTTTAAGTCTACTTGCAAAGCTGAACATGTCAATATCATGTGTCAATCGAATGTTCAATAATAAGCAAAAGCCATGTACAGAGGATGTTACAGGACATTTCACTTTGTGTCCCTTGACACCACTCAGGACAGACCACCCAGACAGAAGGTGACAGTGCACCTCAGGACCTGGAGATCATCAATCACTCTCTCAGTCTTGAAGGGTGACCTAAAGACCTCTGGACTAAAGGAAGTCCTTCTCCAAAAATAAACCCTCAAACCCGTGAGAGTGGCAGTTTCCTCTTTGTTTTCTAAACATTTGTAAGGGCTGACACTTGCCACTCATAAAAAAGGTAACAACCATTCAGTGAGACAATTCAAGTCAAATGCCTCTCCAGTTGTCTCTCCAAATTGTCTAGTGTTGGAAACTGAGAGAAAACACTTTCTAAATCTGCATATCAGAAAACCTTAGCATTCATGTATTATAGCTAGCTGTTAGGATGTTTTAAAAAGCATTTTCACCTTTTATTACGTTTACATATACAGTATAGATACTGGGAAATCTTAAGTAAAAAAAATTATATTGTTATTGTACTTGAATTATTTTTTTCAGCATTTTTATAAGACTTTAATTTAGCTCAGTACACATTAGTTACACAATAATGAGTAAATATAAATGTATAAATATATATATCTTTTTTTTTTTTAAAAATTGATACACAGTGTAATAGACCTTTTGTAATAGCAATTCTTTTTATATAATAAAATAAATATTTTTCTAATGCTTTTATTTTCAGCCTAAGACCAAATAGGGCAGTGGTGGCTCAATGGTTAAGGCTGTGAGTTACTCATCAGAAGGTTGAGGGTTCAAGGCCCAACACCACCAAGCTAACACTTTTGGGCCCATAAGCAAGGCCCTTAATCCTCTTGGCTCCAGGGTGCTGTACAATGGCTGACCGTGTGTTCAGACCCCAACTTCCTAACAAGTTGCAAAATGCCAAGAAAAGCATTTCACTGTGCTGTTATTTACATTTTACAAATGTAGACATAAGAGTACAGCAATTCCCTTTTAACAAATATTTTTAAGCAGCAGACATGTTGGATAGTTCCTTAGATTTCTGTCTATTCATTGCTATGACATTTTCTAGAACAGCATAGTCCAAAACAGCAATACAAATGCAGCCTACTTTCAGGTGCAATATGAGGATTATAATATTATGTTGCTCGTTAGGGTGCAGAGTTAGTGGCAATGCAGAGAACAGTTTAGAAACATTATTATGAACATTTGATTGTGGTGTGCTGTTCTATTTTGACTTTAAAAGTGACTCTGGGTCCAGTTCTCCTATCTCTCATAGGGAAGCCCAGAATTTACAGGAGCAAATAAATAAATAACCACCAGTGGAATATTGTGCTCATCAGATATAATATGCATATGATATGCAAACTAATTACAGAATTTCCAAATTCCAAAAGCCTCATAACTTATTACATTGCATTGCTCATGATACAATCTTCCATCTATAATAAGTTCACCACCTCACAAAAATAAAACCCCTGTAACTGGTATTCTATTTATTTTTTGCTTCTCTGTCACTATACTATGGAATTTCAGTAATGTGTGCATGCAGAATATGTACTAATGTCATGGATTGTAATAAACTCCTCAATGATCTCTCTTATGCATGTAACTTTTTCAAAAGCTGAGTCACTTTTTATGAAGGTTGATCACTTTAGACAGTTAGGGGAGTGTGGCTATGTGTCTCTAGGCATGGCAGTAACTTCCTCTGCATCGTGGGAACTGCCTGTAGAAAACAATGATCGAATTCACAATGGTGCATACAAAGGCCACCTTTGGGAGAAACCATATCCCACAGCATGCTGGGAACGGGGAGCAATAGCAGCAGATGTTAGGAGGACTATAAGGCAACAGATGCCCCCAAAGCAAGTATTCACTATGAGCCAAGCACACATCTCCAAGTCCAGCATAAAAGAGAAGCCGAATGTGGAGGAGGAATGAAAGCACACCCAAATAATAGTTGAAGGCTTGCTACTTAAAGGAGAGCAAGCAGTAAATAGTGCGGAAATTGAGGTTTATGTACTTACAACTGTGCCTTATTGTGTAGTATCTCTGTGAACATATCATGATGAACTTTCTAAAACATTTCCTGTTGGCACAGAGGTAATGTCCTTTACGGTTGGAACTTTCAAAAAGTAAAATCTACTGACACTTTTTTACACTATAGGAAACTGGAGCAGCATTTCTGCAGATTTCTTTATAGTGTTAGTTCTAAACATTTTAGTCCTTGAATGAATTAGTTGTATGCTAATGCTTCTGTTGATTTTTTTTTGTTTTTTTTGTTTTTTTACATTTCTTTTGGTTCCACTTACTAAAAAAACAATGTGAAAAATGAAGATTCATCAGTTCACACAGAGACAAATGCACAGCTTGTGACACTGTCTAGTCCTGGGTCAGTTTCAATTGGCCCCTATGACATTTCTGTACAAATAATTTGTCTCGGATTAAGAAAAAGATACAGGGGAATCCACACAACAATGACGTTAATGAGGACTACATCAATCAGTCCACCAGTGCACCAAATGTCAATATGTGGACATAACATTCGTTTTCAGTGTATTCAATGGGCTTAATCCACCCTCAAAAGTCTATGAGAATAGAACACACTTAAAAAAAACACTGTAAGAAAATGAAGCTGTCATGCAGTGATAAATGCATCTTATTCTTTATGTGTTTGTATTCTGGTGGCCTGTGTGAACTGAGCTCACCCAGGGCACTGAATGCAGCTGCTGGCCATAATGCTAGTGGTCGTTGCAGGTCATATGCTGAATATGAAGGACCATTGGTGACCTGTGAAGGTCACAGCACAGAACATGCTGAATCTCAAATAAACACCGCTCACCAAAAAGAACCAACACTTTCTATAAATGGCTTGCTTATGTGAACATATCTAAAGTTGGAGCCCACTGATTTGATTCAGAAAAACAGGAGAAAGCCAGATGACTTGTAATTGGCTGTAGAAAAGAGAGAGGAGTGTGTGCCTTTTAGACATTATCAAGTGTGATGTGTGGGAATGGACAAGCGGACTGACGGCTGATTAATGACCACAAACACTGAATGCTCCATTCTCTTCACATGATAATCATTTTCAATAGCAGACGGGAAAAGTTGGACCTTCGTTGCTTTTCCTACAATGAGTGGCAATCCTTCAGTGTTGAGGACAAAAGACAGAAGCTTATGTCCTCCTGCAAGCATTTGTAGGCTATAGTATTTTATGTTCATAGGAATTCAGCATCATGCCTTAAACCTCTTTGCTCAAATACTGCAAAATGTATTTCTGTATTATCTTTGTTTGAATTCATTTGTGTTAAGAAATAAATATGAACGGTTGGAATAAGAATGACAAAAGAATTAATACACCTTCAATCTTATTTTACACTTAGTCTTGCTCCATAAACTTAACTAATTTAATTAAGCTCATTTTGACATGTGGTATCCTACTTTGCCACCTTTTTTATTTTATACCAAGGCAGTTATAAGAGCTATTTAAATATGTTAAAAATACCTCTAGCTAAATCATTCAAATAAAATCAAATGCACAACATTTTAAAAGATGCAGATGTCTATGTGAATAGGTGTGAGTTTTAATAATAGATGGAGAGAATATGACAGGGACTAAAACTCCATCATTGTTTCATATTTACAGAAGGGCAGCTATATTTCTACCACTTTAATTTCAAAACTTCAAAAAGTTCACTGTAAAACATTTCAAGACAGAAATGGAAGTTCACCTGCTGCTAAACTACTTGAAGGTAAGCTATGATTCAACTCACAGGGAGTCAAGACAATAAAACTTATAAACTTGAGTTCAAGATCCAAAACTTGTCATGACAATTAGGGTTATCGAGAAGAAATAAGTTCACAAAATGTAATCAGGTTATCATGTTTTACAGTGTAATCTCATTATACTTAATGTAATATAAACTAAGTTTTGGAAGAACATATAAGTTAAAGTAAGCAGAACAGCTGAACTAAGTATGAATTATATAATTGTTCATAACATGAATTAGAAGCTGTTTCCAAACACCTAAACAGAATGCAATATGTAATCTGGTGTTTAGACAATGGATTTCATAATACATGTTCTACTGAATATAAGTGAATAGAGTGATGGTGCCTCATCTTTGTCTTCAAACTTCTGTCCCCTTCCAACGTTGCAGTGAATGTGATGATGGGGACCTCTCTGGTCCTGGCCCTGACTACAGACTGCCAGCTTTGCAGTGGAAGCCACTGGTCTACAGACTGCTTCACTACATGAATGGACAGATGGTGACCACCACCTATTAACGCAGCGACTAGCATTGCTCCATCCTTGTCTTGGTAACTGCTGGGTTGTTTTGGCATCCTCATTCTCATCCCTCAGTAGACATAGCCATCTCACACCCAGCACCTCTTCAGTACTTAAATAACCAAATAGAGAGGGCTTGCTTTCATCTGAATATGAATAGAATGAGAAAGCATCAGTCATGCCAACTTTTTAATGAAAGAAACAAGCAGGAGTAAATGAATTAAACTGAATGAAACGGTGTTTACTACAAACATAATACATTTTATTATGTATAATACATTTTATCATATTATTTATTACATCTATCCCCAGATTCTTTTGGGTAAGGTTTTAACATATTAGTAGTACAATTCCTTCAGTGTTATAATATTAGTATAATCCAAAGCTTATGAATGAAGCTTTTCACAAAACTAAGAGAAACACAATTTTATCCTTCGGTTACTGATCTGCAACATGCAACAATTAATAAGATAAGTACCATTAAGGTGATGTCACATGATATTTAATGTCAATCAAACTTTACCTACAAAGACATGAGCCATTAAGCTTTCACTCCCTCTGGAGGCTAGGGACCCTGCACCTGTCAATCTAAAGGAATGCCATTATAAATTAAAATGATGATATGACTAAAATAATAGAAGAAATTGTCTGTACCATGCTAGTGTCTTTTTGTGTTTTTGTTTTTATAGATTGTTTTTATTGAGTGAACAAGAGAGCTAGAACAGGAACTGACTTGACAAGCTAGTTACATTTATGCTATCCTTTACCATTGCCCCCCTGTCCAACCTAACATAAACTATTGATACTTTTCTCCTACTCACAAAAACCTCCACTTTATCAGCTCTTCCTCCATAGCTTCCTGTACCTTATCATCCCTTCCAGACCCTCATCAATTGGCGTTAGCCAGTAACACATTCCTCTCTTCATTTACTCATGCATGGACCTTCTCTGTCCTATATCTTCTAAACCCAGGAATATTTCTCACCCTGCTCCTTGCCTGTTTGAAATGTTGCTTCTTGGCTGTTTGATATGTTGCTTTTAACCTCAAGAAGAGGTTAAAAGCAGCAGAGGGACAGTGGGGGAAATCATGACTCAAAATTGATCTCCTCTCTTACCACTCTTGCCTGTCTATGTTCTCATCTGAACCCATCTATGTGCTCCTCTGTGACTGCTAAATATTTTACCCCCTATTTTGATGGGAAGATCTACCAGACCATCACTCCTACCATGACCGCACTACACATTCAGGATTCTTCTATTTCTCTGACACATTTTTCTCCTCTATCAACAGAAGACTTGTCTTTTAATCCCACCACCTGCCCATTGGATCCCATCCCTTCTTCAATCTCACAAGACCATCTCCTCTTCATCTCTACAACAATCATAACATCTGATTATGTACCATCTGCATTCAAGGGTTATTCTGACAAAGAATAATTTGAAGAAACCCACTCTGGATACCTTAGACATCAGTAACTATCAACTACATCACTTCTCTCTTTTCTCAAACACACCACCTGCAGTCACTTGACTCTCTATCTCACTCAGAAAATCTTTTGAGATCATAACTAGTCTGGCTTTAAAACAGCACACTCCACATCACTGAGACACTCCATGCCACTAGATCAGCCAAACTGTCTTCAGCCCTCATCCTCCCTGACCTTTCAGCAGCCTTCATTTTGTCAACCACATAACACTCATTTCCATTTTCATGAATATTGGAAGTTATGACATGGCAAAGTAATGAATTTCTCAACTTGGCATGAAGGGAATCCACATCTGCTCCCTGCAAACTCTGTACTGGTGTCCCATAAGGGTCAGTGCTTCATCCTCTTCTTTTCTCCCTCTATACCTGCTCTCTTGGTGAAGTTATGTCCTCGTATGGGTTTTCATATCACTGCTATGCAGATGACACATTACTTATCCCCTCCTTTCTTCCTTAAGGCACTCGTGTTTTTGCACAGATCTCAGCATATCTACCAGACATCTAATCATGGAGGCAGCTGAAACTTAATTCCCAGTAAAATGCTATTTATCCCCAGAGATATCCCCATTTATCTCCATGTCACCTTTTGTCATTTATGAGCTTTATTTGTCCAAGAATAAGTGAGAGTCAGAGGTCAGTCAGTTGGAGAGCTGGAGAGCTTATTATCTTATGATCTGCACACCATAAAATTGCTACACTCCTTCCATTGGCTTCCTCTAGCTTCCTGCAACAGACTTAATACATTGATGCTTGCCTGCAAAGCCAAAAATGGCCCAACACCTGTTTAACTAAAGCACTTATCACTTCCCACACTGCACCACACTCCCTATGATAGTCTAACACTTCTAGACTGAACCCACCATCTCTCAGGGTACAAGGAAAGTTTGAATTAGGGTGCACAGGTGGTGGAATGAACTTCCCCTTCAAATGATTTTCAAATGTTCATCTTAAAAAGTATTTTTCTCATTTTCTTAGAGGATTTTCATCACTTATTTATATATACTAGATGATTCGCTGTGGTGACCCCTGAAGGGAAAAGCCAAAAGAAGAAGATTTATATATACTAGTCAACAAAGATATTTGGCATCATGTTTCATCAATCAGGTAGCTGAGCCAGCCACTGCTTAAAGAAATGCTTCTGAAGAAATGCTAGTTTCATCTAAGATGAGTGACAAATGAACGAATAAGAATCTGAGAACAACTTTGACTGCATTTTTTATAGATCTTTTAATATTTTGCTGAGAGAATCTGAATGAATCTGAATTGTTAAAATGATCCAGACTCAAATGGCAACAACAGGATAGCAAAAACCCTGCCAGTCTAACTCCTTTATAACCACATAATTGGTTCAGACCAAAGCATTCAGAAGCCTGGTGGGTGATGGAACAACTTTTACGGCAAACAAGAATGCTTCCTTTTGTGGTAGAATAACAGACAGTTGCTGATTAAGATAACTATGCTGAGGAGATGGCAGACAACCAATAACACTGCAGCAGGAAACTGTGCCGCTTCCTCCCCTGTGTCCCAAAAAGACATATAAACAAAAGATAGATAGATTTGGATTAACACATGTTAATCTAATTAAGTGCAACATAATATGTAAAATAGAAGAGAATATATTTACATTCCTTCACATTAAGGTTTGTGCTTTAAACAACTTATACAGATAGCTGTGAATGCTGTGAACCTCTCTGCAGTGAGTTTTAGGCCACTACAGCCTGATACAAAGTGTCAGAGCAGATCAGGCAACCGTGTTCCCCAATACAAGAATTTTACTCTGCCTGCTGTCAAAGAGGATGAATGTTAAAGCAGTCGAAGGTCTAGCAAGTGCCACTGAAAGGTCTTTCTGCCTGCCTGGATGCATAATGGGCACCAGATCTGGGTCGAGCATGCTGTGGAGGGGGTACAGCATGACTGGATTTAGCATTTATGAGCTTTAATTTGTCCAAGAATAAGCGAGAGTCAGAGGTCAGTCGGTTGGAGAGCTGACCTGCTGACAGGTTGACCATTCACAGGGGGCTAATGAGAGCGCTCGGCCAAGTGGACAGAACAAAGGCAGACGGATTACACGGACTCATTTTGTTGACTGGAATCAATAACACCAGTCATTCGGACTCACATTTCATCTAATGGTCAGCGCCAGCCTGGCAGAGGTCTCTATTCACTAAACATCACACACATGCTTCATCAGCGCACGTCGCACACACTCTACTTTCTTTCTCACACTGCAGCAGGCACCACTGATTTTGTGGCTCGTTTCACTCGGCCTGCTGCATTGTCACCACCAGGGATTTCACCTTTCACTAGGAGGCCATGATTTGTTTAGCAGCTTATCACTAAGGGTGAGGGAGAAAGTTTAGAAAGAGAGATATGTTAAATAAACAGATTATGTTTGAATTCAAAACTTCAAACATAGTAGAAAAGTAAAATAATTAATATAAAAAATTCAGCTGTCACCATGGGTACTCACTCAATCCTGGGATTGCTTCTGATATTATTAAGTGCTGATGAGCTCTGGGCAAACATTTTAGTGAGGAAGTGTATCAGGACCTAGAGGAAGCCGTCGCCAGTATCCGCCCTCTATCTACTGCATAGGGAAGGGGAAAAAGAAACACTAAAATAAACAGAGTCTCAGCCATAAAGCCACTGATTTAAGCTGACACAATGTAGACAATTTATGCCCCTGTATGCTGATGGATTGTTATTTTCTCTGACGACATCATTGTATTGTCTGCTTAACTCTCAAAGTCTGATAGAAATGTTAAAAAAAGGAATAATAATGAGATCCAGCTAAAATTATTTGGCCATTTTGGCTCTTTTTGTTGGAACTGTACAATCCAGCTCACATCACAGCAGGGTGGGCTCCAGCCATGTGAGGAGAGTGTGTCAGAAGTGTTGAAAAAAAAACTTCCATTTGTCTGGCACATTACTTTCCTCTCAATTTTATGAGAAATGCTGGACACTATAAAAAATAAAAGGGTAACAAGTACACATGAAAAAGAATCCACCTGTTTAAAACAGCATCTTTTGGAACAGAAAAAAATCCATTTTTTGTATGTTTAGTGCCATGTTTTCATGTTTCCCATATGAATGTATGTGCAACATCTCCCACCATGTCTCTTTTGACTGCATACATTGTTTACAGTTTACTATATATTTTTTTCTTGCTAAGAGCATGTTATTATTAAATAATTTTGCATGGTCTATTATCTGTGTTACAGTTTGCTACTTTTTGCACTCCATAAGATTTCACTTATCATTTTGCACTATATTTAGTAGTGTACAATGTTAGCACAAGAATTTCAATGTTTACAGATGCTTAAAGCACTCTTTATGCAATATGACAATAAACTTGACTATAAGATGACTGTTCATGCCAACAACAAGTTAACAACTGCTGCTGATTGCACTGAGAGGTTTTCCAGCTTTGATCAGAACTTAATTTAAGTCTTAAAAATTGTATGGTTTAGGGTAAAGATAGCAACCATTCTGTGCAGCACATATTCAGTAGCATGTTACATTATTCACATACCAGAGAAACTTCCCTTTTCTCAAATCGCATGTGAGCTTCCATGAGTCATACCACTGAAGATTTCTGGGAAAAATCAAACGAATATTGAAAGAAAATACACTGATCAGGCATAAAATTATGACCACCTGCGACAGCTTCCTCTATTGTGTTGGTCCCTATTTTGCTGCCAAAACAGCCCTGACCCATCATGCACTGTGTATTCTGACACCTTTCTGTCAGAACCAGCATTAACGTTTTCAGCAATTTGAGCAACAGTAGCTTGTCTGTTGGATCAGACCACATGGGCCAGCCTTCACTCCCTATGTGAATCAATGAGCCTTGGCCGCCCATGACCCTGTCGCCGGTTCACCACTGTTCTTGGACCATCACGGTCGACTAGCCATCACAATTTGGCCCTTGTCAAACTCGCTCAAATCCTTATACTTGCCCATTTTTCCTACTTCTAACACATCAACTTTGAGGACAAAATGTTCACTTGCTGCCTAATATATCCCACCCACTAACAGTGCCATGATGAGGAGATAATCAGTGTTATTCACTTCACCTGTCAGTGCTCATAAAGTTATGCCTGATTGGTGTAGATAAGAAAAATGTTTTTGACTGTTTCTCATCTTCTGTGACACTCAGGTGTTCACCATTACAATTGTCAAGCTATAACTGTTGCCCTTGATAGATATCGGGGCGTAAGGCAGGGGTGCATCCTCTCCCCCTTCCTCTTCCTACTGGCCATTGACTTTGTAATGCAGATTGCCATGGACAAAGACGGGTTTGGAATCCTGTGGCAACTACCAACACGCCTGACGGACCTTGATTTTGCTGATGACATCACCCTCCTAGCTGACATCAGGTAGAATATAAAGGAAATGACGAAAAGTCTAGAGCAAGAAGCAGCCAAGGTTGGCCTTTGGATTAGCGGGAACAAGACCAAGATTATGGGAATTGGATATGTGGCAGAGGATGACCCTGTGACAGTGGGGCAACAGCAGCTAGAAGAGGTTGACAGATTCACCTACCTGGGTAGCGTCATAGCGAGCAATGGTGACGCTGAACATGATGTGGTATGCCGGATTGCAAAAGCTGGAGCGGTCTTCCAATGGCTCCGACCGATTTGGAGACCATCGACACAGCAACGAAAATTCGTCTGTTGCATTCCATTGTCATACCTACTGCAATCTACGCCTGCGAAACATGGAAAACGTCCGCCAAGATCACCAGAATACTCAATGTAGCCAGCAGAAATGACTGCGACGGATCCTGCGAGTCTCATATCATGACCGCATCACCAACGAGGAGATTCGCGGGCCACGTCCTCCGAGAGCAGCATCCATGGCTCCCAAAATTTGCCATCACTTGGTCCCTGCCATGAGGAAGACGGAAACAAGGCCACCCTCGCACAACATTGCACCGGACTTCATTGATGACCTAAGGGTCCTCGACATTGCATGGGACAAGGCAGAAGCTGCCGCCGCTGATCGATCCCGTTGGAGATACCTCACCGCCCAATGCGCCAACAAAGTCTAAACTAAGTCTAGGTAAATATTCTTAATGGCTGTATCTTTTATACTTTATACTTTTTGCTTTCTGTATTGGGTTGAATAGATAAAATGACTAACACATTTATACTTTTGCTTTTAACAGTGTATCCTAAAGCAGCATTGAAACTAGACATTTAATTTGTAGCCTGTGTATAGCTGTTAACTAAAAGAAGCTAAACTAAAACAAGCTTCTAAAACAACAACTAAAAAGTATTCTATGCAGGACAAATAATACAGCCTAAAAGTAGTTCCTAAACAGTTCTTGCTCTAACAGTGGAAGAAAAGAATAGTGAAACCTGAATGAAGTTTCATCTGCAGCTCTGTTAATGTTAGTTCCATTTCAGCTGCCATACTCCCATCTTTAACAATCTGAGTCAAATATCAAAAAATGGATGAGCTCAGCTTCCTTAAGCTCAACACAGCTATAACAGATGTTTTGTAAATTGGTTCTAAAAGCACTGTCTTGGGTATGTTGGATCATTTGATACACATTGATAGAACTCTAGTTACCCGTTGATTAGCTCATAACCAGGGTATCAATTCTCTGAAAGTATTGATTGATCATTTGAAAGTAAGTGGTGAGGCCAGGACTGTGTTTCTACATGTTTCTACAACATTACTCACCTATAGCCTTTGCTTAGTTTTTTAGTTCAAACAATACACCATCCAATCATATTGAAATTACATCAAGGTCTTGGCTCAAAGCATCTGGCTGAGAGTCTGTGTCTGTAGAGTTTTAAGGTCATGCTAAAGCTCATTTTCTTGTGTTTTCAAAACAGGGTTTTTCAAAGGTATCCAGAACACAACCTTTAACCACAAGTACTTGCCTTTAAACCTGAAAATCAATTGATAGGAAATGTGTAACGAAAAGAAAGTAGCTTTTTACTTTACTGTTAAATCTAATATAATGTGACTCAATTTTTTTCTTTAAAAATTAGAAAATTAAGAAAATTAAAAATTAATAAAGACTAATATGATGATATATACTGTTCACTTTATTAGAAACACCCCAAGAGACCTATGGAGTCCAGTTATATAATCAGCCAATCGTGTGGCAGTAGCACAATGCAAAAAATCATGCAAATACAGGTCAAGAATTTTAGTTACTGTTCACATTGAATATCAGAATGAGAAAAATGTTATCTCTGTGACTTCACCCATGGCATGGTTGTTGGTGGACAGGTGAAGACTGGAAAAAGACAGGGTGATTTTTTTTTCTAATCTTAAGATATCCAGTTTCGGTGAGAGCACAGGGAATAGTCAGTTCTAAAAGTTGATGTGTTGGAAGCAGGACAATGGGCTAGTGTAAGGATCTGAGTGTTTTTGACAAGGACCAAATTGTGATGGCTAAACGACTGGGTCAGAGCATCTCCAAAACAGCAGGTCTTGTAGGGTATTCCTGGCTGGAATATTAGTACCTACCAAAAGAAAACCAAGGAAAGACAAGGCTAGTGCCCATGCTGACCCCTGTCCACCAACGAAAGTGTCTACAAGGGGCACATGTAGAATCAGAACTGGACCATGGAGCAATGGAAGAAGGTGGCATTGTATGAGGAATTATGTTTTCATTTAAATCATGTGGAAGGCCAGCTGCACTGCTTTGCTTACCTGGGGAAGAGACAGTGAAAACAGCAAGCCAGTATTGGCAGTGTGAAGCTCTGGGCAGTTCTGCTGGAAAACCTTGGGTCCTGGCATTCATATGGATATAACTTACACAATAATAGTACTACTCCATACATTTTCTAGTCTCTGGTGTGGTACCCATAATATTTTGCACCTTTGGAATCCAGTACCTGGAATGTATGTGTATGGATTTTACCTTTATACTTTTACTCTAAAAATCTGATTAAATCTGATTTGTGGACACCTGGGGACGGCACACATAGGGGTGTGATGGTCAGGTGTCCACAAACTTTTAGAAACATATTGTACATACTAAAGGCACAAAAGATAAGGGTTCCACCCCAGTACTACCCAAAGTACAGTTTATAGTATATCACCGAATTCAGGGTACATGCTACTAATCAGCTAAAACTATGTGATGTCATCGTCGATCTGCATCATCAGACCCAGTGGAGGGCTCTGGGGAAGAAACAAGAGAAAGAAAAGTAATGACTGATGCAGAGAACTGATACGGCAAGCACAAACATGATTTCCATGATGTTTGCTTCCTCTCTCCTTCTGTTTAACAGTCAACTTCTCTTGAGATTCGAGTGCATGAGATTCGAGCTCAGAGCAGAGCAGATTAGTGTTGCAGAGGTCCAGGCTAACTTTGTTTTATTTTTTTCTTGGTGACCCCAAGAGTTCCTATGTGTCATGTCACAAGGGTGATATTGAAAATAAAATCCATGTTCTCATAGTGGGACACGTTTAAACTCTTAAGTTCTTGTCACAGTCAAACTCTTTTTGAATGGTAAGGATAATGAGAACACAGAAAAAACCTTCTACTGTCTGACACACTGCAATTGAGAAGATGCAATGGCTGGCTACCAAAAACCACAGACTGTGAAGTAGAGTTGTGTATGCACTCTTTTTTTTATTTTTTATTGTTTTCCCATTGACTCTTGCAGAATGTTGACCAATTTTTCCCATTCCCACAAACACTCTTGACTAATCCCACCAGCTCACACAGTTATCATATTAAACAAATTAGTCATTTAAAATACAGTGACACTAACCACTGGGGTTGACTGGGTTTGAGAGACACTAGGCAATATCATGAGCATGGGGCTCCAACAAACTAACATTCATTGAACCAGTTCATAGTGCAAAATGAATAATTTCTTATATTAGAGTAAGAACATGAAATAGATTTAGTAAAACAAGAACATACTTAAAAAAAACTCATGGTGTGTATGACAGCTGTGTGACTAGTAAATTTTTTTACATGGCTCATCAGGGCTACAACAGCGGTGCAATTGGCCCCTTGACAGAAGTGATATGTTTTAAGTTACCCTAAAAGTCAACTAAACAATGTCACTTACCTTCACTAGGAGTACAAGACATTCTCAGATGCAGGCTTGGTTGCTGTTGGTGCAATAAAAAATTTCAGCATAGCATACTTTTTAGAAACAAACACAGAGCAATGAAGGAATACCATGATAGAAAAATCACATTTCAGCAAATTTATCACTTTCCTCTCATGCATAATGTCCACCCTTATGGTCAGTCCATTCTTTTAGGAAAATACATGTTCACCCCAAATTACTTTCAATTAACAAATATTATCCTGATTTCTGTTGTTCTCTAGACTATGTCTTTATCAGTGAAGGCTATCTCCATCAGATCTTGTGGTATCTAACTTTCAACATAAAATCAAAATTCTAATAAAAATGCAAACAAATGTAATTAAATATTTTGTATATGTATAATCCATTTACTTTTTAATAAGTGATAATTAGAAAAAAATCAAAATTGTAGTCATGTAATTGTAAGAAGTGTTATATGATTATAAATAATTTATGCATGAAAGGGTATATTGATATGATTTTGAATAATTTAGCTAGCTACAAATTGCTGCTGCTTCCAGGTAGTTAAAGTCTCTAATCAATAAAGCCTATATAAGATCTGTTAAAAGAAACAGGAAATTTGATGACTGGACGTCTCACTAGGTTTACCCCAATGAGTAATTCTCTAATCACAAAGCTCTCAAATAGTGTTATAGCGGCACAAAACACAACTCGCACAAAAATATAAAATGTAAAATTATATTAATATATATACACACACACACACACACATACACATACACACACACACACTGTATGTATATATATATATATATATATATATATATATATATATATATATATATATATATATATATATACATATATATATACACACACACATACACATATACATACATACGTATATACACAAAAATATAAGACTAAGAAGAAAGACTAACTGAGTACCTGGTGTCGATCTTGGTTTTTGTCTGAACTGGCAAGTCTAATTTGAATCTGTTCACTTGGTGGCCACCTTGGCAACTCACCCATACTGTCACAGAATAAAGAGTCTTTTACAGATAGGCCCATATGTCCTTTTCACTATAAATCATATAAATCAAATTAGGAGACAGGTTAGTTATGATGCTTGGCTGCTCTTACAGAAAACTGAATCATGTGTCTGTTATTTCTTTCATAACCTTAGTCAAAAGCCAATCAGGACTGTTGTGGAGACAGCAGTATTGTATATTTGCATGGTGTAGGAATCCGACAGGCCTGGCTTCAATACTTTTATGCTTTCACTAACAAGAAGATTGTCTCTTCTTATCAAAGGGCGGGATGTCCTGTGGAATGTTGGGTGTTATGTACCATCCAATTCAGATTTCAGGCAGTGGCCTTTGTCAAATACTTTCTTTTGCATGACCCATGCATGCACACTTGGCCTTCTAAGCTACACACATATTGGACAGACAAATAGCACAGTTGGAGGCCCTGACCAAATTATTAGTCAGGAACAAGACAGTTTCCTTGGAATCTGTGCCCATTTCCTATTTGACAGTGCAAAGAATGAGTCTTTCCTTACTCTGGTCATTTCCCTCCCATATCCTGAGTCCACCCTTTCCACACAAGTTTGTTACCAACTTAACTGTTTAAACACCCAAAAGGAAGTTACAAGGAAACAGCAGCCTAGTCCTAGGGGCCCATTGGTCTCTGTCTACTTCTGTATTCTGTCTAGTCATCGCTTTTGAAACTTTTCAGACAATTAATAGCTACCCAGGGTTTTTAGGATGCCAGTTTCTGCTATTGTAAGTTATGCAAGGACATATAAAGAGTTGCATATAGGTAATCATGTAACATGATGCTGTCTGTGTGATCGGTATAGCACAAAAGTTGTGGTATTTATGACTTTTTATTATGTACATGGAAAAAATAAGTGATGAAATGACACATACTGTTGGGGTGTGCAAAGAAAATTAGAATGAAATTTAAGCTAGAAATCTTTCCTTTCAGCTTTCTGCAATGTTGTTGAGCCTAAAAGCTCCAATGAATTTGCACAAAATATCATATATTAATTTATGCCTCTCTAGCTATTCTTCATCAGTGCGACTTTGGCCAGGATTTAAAAGCTGCATTTATGTTTTATCCCAGACTTTGTGCAGGTTTCACAAAGAAAGAATACTTTAAGACTTCAGGAGAGACAAAGAGCCATACGAAACAAAACTGTACTGTGATTACTGTGATTTTCTTTCCCAATCTTCTCACTCCAAATACTGGCACAAACACAGTAACATACAAAAACAGATGAGTCGAGTTGGCCAAGTGAGGCATTCTGGGATAGGAGTCTTTGGAGTGTGTCCCACACCCTGGTCAGCTCAGTGGGTTTATAAAGTGAAAAGTTTAATGAAGTAGTGAAGCGAGGGAACACTGGGGACAGTTCTCTGCGCACAGATGGCCCTTTGTAACTCATGACACCTGCCAGCTGCCCGGCCTTCAGAATGATGGCGCTGGGGGGAGCAGGGACACCCTCTCTTCTAAGCTGCCTACAGTGGCTGGGGTTGACCTCTTGACCCTCTGTGTCAGACGGGGCCAGCGAATGTTTTCTCTCTTCCCAGTGGGTCTCTAACTCTTGTCTGTGGTCCCTTACAATCTCTGCAGTGATTTGGGACTCTGCCACTTTTGGTCAAGCTGTCTAATTCTGCTGGAGATTAGATGGCCAGGGTCCCTGTGTTCACCATGAACTTGTTTAAGCCAGTTCAGATGAAAACAATACACAAGACTTATTGTTTATTTATTGTTCATAGCTCATTACATAACTCTTACATATTACATGTTTTATATGCTAGAAAATATTGTACATTTTTGAGCACAAATACTGGGAGTCACATTCTGATCCATAAACATGTGTTTATATTCAGTAAATATTTATGCTCAGTAAATGAAATTAACATTGAACTATTCTTGGGTCACGGGGAGCCTGTGCATCATTAGGCATCCAGGCAGGATACACCCTGGACGGAGTGCCAGCCCATCGCAGGGCACACACACACTCTCATTCACTCACGCAATCACACACTACAGACAATTTAGAGATGCCAATCAACCTACAGTGCATGTCTTTGGACCGGGGGAGGAAACCGGAGTACCCGGAGGAAACCCCCAAGGCATGGGGAGAACATGCAAACTCCACACACACAGCGGAGGTGGAAATCGAACCCCCAACCCTGGAGGTGTGAGGCAAACGTGCTAACCACCAAGCCACCGTGCCCCCTGAAATAATAATAATAAAATAGTTAATTCCAGTCCACTAATTTGATTGGACAAAAAGCTATTCAAGAGTGCTGATATTTAATATTAAACAGCACTGGTAAATTTCACAGTGTGTATCATTTCACTCATGCGTGGTCGCTACATAAAATTCTAAGTTTGTTACACTGAAACTGAAACTCACTTACTACAGTCAGTCTGTGTAGCTGTAGCTTCTTTGGGATCTATTTTTATTGCTATTTTTGGCCTATTGTGTCTTAAATATCAGTTGATGAGAACTGATGTACAAAAGCGATATCACACTCACAATCGTGTGTCCTTAACAACAAACCTTCAGTATCAGCATGCCTGTGGATACCTGCAGCTTTATGCCTATAGCCAAATCACAGCCATGTTGATATGTATTACAAGTCATCTTGACTGTGCAATATTGCTTAAATATCATTGGTTAGAAGCTATAATTTACAGGGTTCTATAAATGACAAAATGTAGGTAGAGGTTATGAGAATGCAGAGCTCCATTACTAGAAAGCTGAAAGACATTAATAAGAATTGATATTCTTTCATCCATGCAACACACTTCAAGAGCCTTATAATTCAATAATAAGCTGAACCATAGCTAATAATCAGAGCAAAGAAAAGACAATGCTGCAGCCTCTAGTACAGGACCTCTGACATAGAAAGGGACTAAGTGACTGTAACAGAATGGATGTGACTACATTTTGATTTTCTCATAACCTACATATTAAAATGTGTGATATGATGACTATGTCCCATGTATAACAGCTATTTCGAAGAGATTTTTGTGGTTTTCAAAATGTTGTTAAAAAATTACTCTTATATTATAATAAGTCTGGTATGGTCTAAAACCCATGCCATAATTTATCAAGACTATGTCTGACATGTAAAAGCTATGTCTGCCAGCTGTGATTGAAGAAGATGGATTGCTCTTTTCTTAGAAAATTGGATAATTGGAGGTTTAAAGTGACTGCTTTGCCAAGTGCTGAGCCCCGAGTTTCGGGTTTGGGGGAAGCTTTGTTGAATAAAACAAGATTTTACATAATGTCAAAAAGAACTGCATATTTTAAAGAAACAGCTATGATGTGAGACACAAGTGCTGGACAAATTAATCAGCTTATTATTAGGCTTAGATCAGACTCTAGTCCTGAAGAGCCACAACACTGCAGAGCTTAGCTTTCTCCTTTACTTAACACACCCGTTAAAATCATCTGCTTTCAGTTTGCCAGTTCAGGCTGTATAGCATTAATAAGGCCATACACTAGGTTACTGCCAGGTTAATGGTCCTTGTTAAAAAGTCCATGTAACCTTATAGTCAAATAGAAAATTCTTTTCATGTTCTTCATTACATGAACATATTTCCAATTGCTGAATAAAATCTGAATGTTTTCATGTCAAAATGTTTTCCTTGTTTGTTTCCATAACATACTTTACATTCAACTTACTTGAATGTCTTGAATGTCTTACTTACTTTAGTCAGTTAGTCGGTTTCCTAACATTTAGCCAGGTACTGTATAATTTATTATAAATATTATTTTCAAGACCCCTGGACATGTAGGCACATAAATGTTTGACAACAATGTTTAAGAGTTTTCATTAAGTAACCAACATAAAATAAAAAATGATCAATAATTATAAAAAGAAAAGCATATTTTAAAAAAGTAGCTTGTCCAAAAATCAGAAAAAGTATTGGACTTTTGTTTACCAAGGTTTATGAGTTATGTGGTTTTATTGTATATGCATATTCTTTTAGTGTGGTTACCCACAAAATTGAAAAAGGTTGAAGATTTCTTTCTGACCGAAACACAGAAGCACAACAGTCATTTTGACTGTCCGTATTTAATTAAAAAAGATTGACAAAAATTCCAAACGTGACACTGTCTGCATGAGGAAATCATACTTGTAGACATGTTTAGGCAGACTGACAGATAAACTGGCTACAAACCTAACATGAGCTTTGCAGAAAGATAGTCAAGGCAAGTTCAACAAGTAAATACAAATTTTTCCACATCATTTTGGTGAAATAAATGTAGTTCCTGTCAAGGACACATATCAAGGAATGTGATATGTTAGACAGTGAGTAAAAAGTCAGTTCTCAAATTTGATATTTTGGAAAAATGGGCAATCATAAGCATCAGATTGACTTCAACAAAGGCAAATTGCTATGGCTAGGCAACTGTGTCCGAGCATCTTGAAAGCTTTCAAGTCTTGCGGGTCTTGTGGGGTTTTTACAGCATGCAGTGGTTTGTACTAAACAAAAGTGGTCCAAGAAACAACAACCAATGAACCAGTGACAAGGTCACAGGTGGCCAACGCTCATTGATGCGTGTGGGGAGCAAAGGCTATCCCATCTGGTCTGATCCCACAGAAGAGCTACTGTAGCACAGATTGCTGAAAAAGTTCATGCTGGCTATGATATAAAGGTGTCAGAACAAACAGTGCATTGTAGCTTGGTGTGTATGGTGGTCACATAGCTACAGACTAGTGAGAGTGCCCATGGTGTCCACTGCCAAAAGCACCTACAATGGTCACATGAGCATCAGAAGCGGACCATGGAGCAATGGAAGAAGATGACCTAGTCTGATTAAATATATTTTCTTTTACATCATGTGGATCACTGAGTGCATCGCTTACCTTAGACTTTGAGTGTAAGGTAAGCGATGAGGGAAACTTTAAGTCCTGGCATTCCCCAGATCTCAACCCAATTGAGCATCTGTGGGAAGTGCTGGACAAACAAGTCTGCTCCATTGACCCACCTCAACTTACAGGACTTAAAGGATCTGGAGCTGTGAAGCAGTAACACTACCCAACTTGTGACTCAGTAAGTGTTCAGTGTAATCAATAAAACAGGCAGCAGGGTTTGATTAGTGATGACAACTCCACAGTAAAATCAATGTAGATGTAAGAACCAACAGTCAAGAACTTCCAACATTCTTTTATATTTTTTAGTACTAAAATTTTTAAGTCAAATTTTGACTTCATTATATATTTATATTTATAGAATACAATATAATATCTCACAGATCCTCAGTCATCTAATATGAACAAATATGAATGTGATTTAATGTTTGCGGTTTCAAAACCCAAAAAAACACTGACTTTCTTCAAGTCAAAGTCAAGTCAAAGAAGCTTTATTGTCATTTCAACCATATATAGCTGATGCAGTACACAGTGAAATGAAACGACATTCGTCTCGGATCGGAGGTGCTGCACAAAAAACAAAGACGAAGTACAAAGTGATGCGGACAAACAGAGCTAGAATTATACATAACAAGGTGCCGAAAAAATGAATAAATAAAGAAATAAAAAGAAATAAACATACAACATACAAAGTGCAAACAATGCTTCGGTATCTCTTTCCAGACGGCAGGAGGGTGAAGAGTGTGTGAAGACTTTGCGAATGCAGCATGTGGTGTAAATGTCCGTAATAGTGGGAAAAGAGACTCCGATGACCTTTTCAGCTGTTCTCACTATCCGCTGCAGGGTCTTGCGATCCGAGACGGTGCAATTCCTAGACCAGGCAGTGATGCAGCTGCTCAGGATGCTCTCGATGGTCCCTCTGTAGAAGGTGGTCAGGATGGGAGATGAAAGATGAGCCTTCCTCAGCCTTCGCAGGAAGTAGAGACGCTGCTGGGCTTTCTTGGTGATGGAGCTGGTGAGGTCCTCCGCCAGGTGAACACCAAGGAATTTGGTGCTCTTGTTGATCTCCACGTTGGACCCATTGATGTTCAGTGGAGAATGGTCACTCTGTGCTCTCCTGAAGTCAACAACTATCTCTTTTATTTTCTCTACGTTCAGAGACTGTTAGCCGCTGCACCTTCTCTCTGTATGCTGACTCATCGTTCTTGCTGATGAGACCCACCACGGTCGTGTCATCGCCGAACTTGATGTTGCTGTTGGAGCTGTGCATTGCTGCACAGTTGTGAGCCAGCAGAGTGAACACCAATGGACTGAGCACACAGCCCTGAGGAGCACCAGTGTTCAGTGTGGTCGTGCTGGAGATGGAGATCCGGACTGACTGAGGTCTCCCAGTAAGGAAGTCCAGGTTTCCAGTTGCAGGGGGAGGTGTTGGTGCCCAGCAGACTCGGCTTCTCGATCAGGTGCTGAGGAATGATTGTGTTGAATGCTGAACTGAAGTTGATGAACAGCATTCGTACATAAGTGTCTCTATTGTCCAGGTGTGTGAGGGCGAGATGGAGGGTTGTGCTGATGGTATCGTCCATGGAGTGATTTGGATGATACGCATGCTGCATGGGGTCTAGTGATGGTGGCAGCAGGTTCTTGATGTGCCTCATGACGAGCCTCTCGAAGCACTTCATGATGATGGGTGTGAGTGCAACGGGACGGTAGTCATTGAGACAGGACACTGGAGACTTCTTCGGCACGGGGATGATGGTGGTGGTCTTTAGGCACGTTGGGACGATGGTGCTGCTCAGGGAGATGACAACCTCCCTACATCCTGGTTACGATCCAGCAGTGCGAAGTGTGAATACTTGTAATATTTTCCCTGGTCTTAAGATTTTGTTCAGGAGTGTACAATATTTAGCATAATTATGTGACCTGAGCACATACAATAAACACAAAACACATAATGGCACAAACTTTTAACAAAAAACACTTGTGGATACGAAACAATAATTTTCCACAAATAGTGTAAACTAATAGTGCAAACTTTATATTGTCCTTGAAATTGAACATTACATACCTGTAAAGGGGAAAAATTATGTTAAATAAATCATACAGGAACTGGAGCTGCTCTCTCACTGGGGGTCTTTGTATTAACTGAGCAGCACATGCCCCTCCCCCCACAGGTGAATACTCTCAGGGAACAGTAATCAATAACAGAAAAACAGACACAATTAATCACATATATAAATAAAGATAAAAGAAAAGTCAAAGATAACACTTTTAACATTTAAAATATTATAACATTTAAAATATTTTCCATAATATATGTATGAATATATATATACATTATCTATTTAATTCTATGAACACCACACTCTCCCCTTCAACAAAAATGTCGTCCCAACATTTCTTTTCTAAACAAAACAGTTCCTCAGGTTGAACTGGTTCATTTTCAAATATTGCCAATTATGTATGTGCTGTACATTTTGTCTCTGTTTCCTGTCTCAGGGTCTTTCTTTTATGCATGTAAGTATATTGGCTGATAGTGTGGTACTAGGTAAGTCCATGGGATAAAATTCTGCATTTCATATGGTGTGGACTGAAACGCTATTGTGTCTGTATGCCCTACACTGTAGCATGCCGGTGTACCCAGGTAATCGTATGTGAAGGTCTTTGGTGGCCTCCTTTCTCTCCTAGGCCATCTGTATCCCTGTCCTCCTTCACCGCTACCTTTACCCGGAGCTGCATGTACATCAGACATATCTCCAGATTCCCCAACAGATTGTTCCTCCTTCATAACATCTATTTCCTACTTTATGGCTTCTGTCCCATAATCATTTATTTTAATCAATAATTCATTTATTTAATCATCATCATTGTCTACTAGTCTTGGTTCTTTGATGATTTTCTTTGTCCTTGACTCAGTCCTGAGGTCAACATCCAATGGTAAGTAGTCACAAGGAAGCAAGAGATTACAACGAAGAACACGGGATCTCCCTTTCCCTTGTTCTGTTTTCACTTCGTAAATTGGACCCTCTTCTCCCACTTGACATACTACTGTGTGTATCACCTCTTCCCAGTGATTATGAAGCTTTCCAGTTCCACCTCTGGGTGTTAAGTTTTGCACATGATCTCCAGGACATAAGATGGAGCTCCTCACATTTCCATAATAATTCTTCTTATTTCTTTCTGCCGACTTTTTTGCAGTCTGTCTGGTGATTTCAAATGCTTACTGCATTTCTTCCTTCCATTTCTTAACATACTCTCTGTGGTCAGTAGTTCCTGCTTCAGGGGTCAAGCCAAACAATAGATCCACAGGTAGTCTTGGAGACCTTCCGAACAGGAGATAAAATGGCGAAAATCCTGTGACTTCAGATCGTGTGCTGTTGTATGAAAAGATGAGTTTGTTTAGTGTCTCTCTCCAGTTGTTTTTCTGCTTCTCAGTCAATATCTTTAGCATCTGGAGTAATGTCCGGTTGAAATGATCAACCTGTCCATTTCCTTGGGGGTGATACGGGGTAGTTCCAGCAACACCACAGCTTTTCTTCAATTGAGCAACGAGTTGATTTTTTAAACTCTGCTCCCTGATCATGATGAATTCTTTGAGGGAAACCAAATTTGAGTGCATAGTCATTAAACAGCCGGTCTACAACAGTTTTGGGAGATTTGGAAGTAGTAGTATACGCATGAGTGAATTGTGTAAAGTGATCAACTATAACCAGTATATATTCATATCCCCCCTTACATTTGTCCAGATATAAGAAATTGGTGGAGACAAGTTCAAACGGGTGAGTAGTGACAATATCTTGGAGAAGTGCTCTGGTCTTTTTACATGGTTTCTTTTGTTTCAGGCAAGTGCAAGCTTTGGTTACATAATGATCAATATCTCTATACATTTGTGGCCAATAGAATCTTTCTCTAACCAAAGACATTGTCCAATCAAGGCCTTAATGTCCCATGTTGTCATGTAATTCCCTCAAGATGCACTGTTTGTACGTTGCAGGAAGGACTAGCTATGTTCTGGTGACTGTCTTTCTATGGAGAATGGCATCATCTCCCAGGAAAAGTTTGTCCCAACTACGCAGTAAGCATTTACTTTGTGCACTCAAAGATTTCCACAGATGTCCAGTTGTTTTTTTGTCGACCAGCTTAAACCGGATAACTGGCCCAATGTTGTCATCACCTCACTGTGCTTGTCTGATCTCATCTACAGGGGATGGCTCGCATGTCTGTTCTGATTTTGTGATATGGTCAAGAGAAACCATTGCAGTCCAGGAGACGTTGGAGTGTGGTGCTTTTACAGACTGGATGGTTGCTTCAATGGAATCAGATGGTAATTCCTCTGTGCACTCTTTCATGATTGTTTCAATGTTTAATGGCATTCTGGTTAGGCTGTCTGCATCCACATTTTCCTTGCCTTGTTGGTATTTGATGTTAAAATGGAAATCTGTGAATTCTGCCACCCATCTACATCCCATTGCATTTAGCTTTGCACTTGTCAAGACATAGGTCAGCAGTTTTGTTATCACTGTACACAGAGAAAGTAGGTGCATAGTACAGATAGTCTCAAAATTTTTCTGTGTCAGCCCACTTTAGGGCCAAGAACGCCAGTTTTCCTGAGTGGAGGTGGTACTTCTTTTCCGCAGCTGTCAATGTTCGTGACCAATAAGCGATGACAAGCAAAGTTTTCACCTTGTTTTTGATTCAGGACAGCCCCAATCCCCTGGTTTGATGTGTCGGTATGAAGTATGAACAGCTGAGAGAAGTCAAGGAATGCAAGTACTGGTGCCTCAACCAGACATTCTATCAGTCGCTACAGTATCTCTTGATGTTCATAAAACTTGGGTTCTGCAGCAGGACAATGATCCAAAACACACCAGCAACACAAAAAACACACAAAAGCTGAAGGGGCATTCATCAGGCCAAATGGTATTCTAATCCACTCATACAATTTCATACTGTTTCCCTACAAAGGCAGCACAAGTAGACCTGTTTGCTTTCACTTTCCTTTTTGGCATTGTAGAATTTATGTTTACATTTGAATATTGGCTGCATTGTTCTCTATAGTTTGTCCAAGAATTAACCTGACATGCTTTGGCGCAATAAAGTGTTTGTTTACAGGCAGCACACTGTCACAACTTGATGTCGGGGGCTGTGATGCTACAATGTCTACAGCTTTGTGGGGACTTTTTTTATGACCAGTCACTCCCTGTCCCGCAGTTATGACCACAGAAAATGGTCACTACTGCCACACCAAAAACAATGAGTGCAGTGCAAATCCAATCCACTTTGTTGACATGCCAGGCATTTCCTTGTATGAGTTGGAGAAGGATAGTAACGTTGTGAAGGGAACCACTGTTGCTGTGGGAATGTCCCCCTTCTCCTGTCATAGGGCTGCAAATAACGTTAAGATGGATACAGAGGCTGAGGTAGTGGCACAGTGGTTTGATCTCTTGCATGAGTAGAACATTGTGTGGACATGATCTGAGGTTGTCAAACAGACTCTTTAATTTGAGAAACCTCAACACTGAGGTTCTTTAACAATGCCATGTCTGAACGCATTTCCTTTAACTCACTCAAAATGTCAGGTTCTAACTTCTTTATATTTTTGTGCATTGGTGTCTTTTCTTTCTTTTCAACAGCAACTTCACTGGCCTGTACTGATTGCATTCTGGTGGGACGCTGCTGGACTAGGAGCTTCTTCTTGCTTTGACGCTCTGTTTCATTTGCACAAGCAACATTGACTTTGTCAAAGAGAAGTTCATCACTTACATCAGTCCTTGTCAGGTAAGGTTGCAGGTCACTTCAGATATTATCATTTTGCAGGCCAATAAGGACAGTGTGAAGGAACATGCTCTGAACCAGATTTTGCCTCCTGGGATGCAAACAGGACCACCACAACTGCAGGATATATTTCTATGGGATTTAGATCATTGCCTTTCTGAAATACTGACTTGCTGAAATACTGACTAAAACAGATTCCAATAACTGTATTACTTTTTTAATGATTTTTCTTTGAATCTATTCACTGTTTTACTGAGGAATCTGTCACTTGATTTAATCCTGCAAGTAGAAACCACTCAATCAACTTGTTAATGTAATAAATTAAATTCTATTTGAATCAATTTGAATAAATTAAGGTTTATGGGGGGCACGGTGGCTTAGTGGTTAGCACATTTGCCTCACACCTCCAGGGTTGGGGGTTCGATTTCCCACCTCTGCCGTGTGTGGAGTTTGCATGTGCTCCCCGTGCCTCGGGGGTTTCCTCCGGGTACTCCAGTTTCCTCCCCCGGTCCAAAGACATGCATTGTAGGTTGATTGGCGTCTCTAAATTGTCCTGTGTGTGTGCCCTGCGATGGGTTGGCACTCCGTCCAGGGTGTATTCTGCCCTATGACACCTGAGAGCACAGGCTCCCCGTGACCTGAGTTTAGATTGGATAAGCGGTAGACAATGAATGAAATTAAGGTTTATCAGAATAAAAGGCTCTGAATACCCATGCTCTTCATGTTTTTTCTTTTGTTATACTAATTTTAATCTTAACATATTTAAATCTAGGGATATTGAATTTAATTGTGAGAAGCACAGCATCTACACAGCAAAATGTATTAATATATATATAAATAGTTATTGAATTGTGAATGATTTTTTATTCATTCAGCAATTATGTTGTTACTGTATATTACTTTCCATAAATCTGACATGAATTATGACTATTTCTAATTTCCTTAAAAGAAGAAGCTCTTACACATCTTTGCCATGGAATATGGATTTATCTGATATCTGATAGTAGCATTCACACCTTTTGCTCTTGGCAGTGTTCATTTATGATAGGTCGCACTTGAGCTCAGGTTGAACATGACGATAGTTTGTCACATTACATCACACTTGGATACAAAATGGAAGCTCAACAAGGGGGACATGGTGGCTTAGTGGTTAGCACGTTTGCCTCACAGGGTTGGGGGTTCGATTCCCGCCTCTGCCGTGTGTGTGGAGTTTGCATGTTCTCCCCGTGCCTCGGGGGTTTTCTCCGGGTGCTCCGGTTTCCTCCCCCAGTCCAAAGACATGCATTGTAGGTTGATTGGCATCTCTAAATTGTCGTGTGTGTGTCCTGGGTGGGTGGGTGTCCTGGGTGGGTGGGTGTCAGCACTCCGTCCAGGGTGTATCCTGCCTTGATGCCCTATGACACCTGAGATAGGCACAGGCTCCCCGTGACCCGAGTGTAGTTCGGATAAGCGGTAGACAATGAATGAATGAATGGAAGATCAACAGGTGGATTCTGGGATATTTTATTGCTTCTGACAATTTCTGTCAGGCTCTCTTCCTTTTTTGAAGAAGGATGGGTCTGAGTATGTAAATAATGGCTGCTTGAATTACATCCACGGGGCCACATAAAGGACCAGGAATGAGGTTCACAGCTGTCCTGCATTAGGAATGGAGGTAGTAGGGGGCAAGCCTGGTAAAATCAAACGCTTCTTTGTGAAAACGTACAAGTGATGCATGCCCAACAACAAACAATACTCCATATCGGAAAACAAACAGAAAACGATTTAGAAAGCAGAAGATAAATGATTAATCACCTGCTGAGGAGTTCGTCACCTGTGACCTATGGGGATAAAAAAAAAAATTGTGATGCAGATAATGAGCTTCCTAAAGAAATTCTTAAGCTTAAAATCTTCAGAAAAATGTGACCTTAGTGACTAATGGATGAGGCTGGCAGGCACTGTTGCCCTGTGTTAAAGGGCAGCTTTCACTTCATTGGGATCCTACAGCATTGCAGCGTGTTTCGAAAAGACAACTGGCTGGCTACATCCCTTCCTGCAGATCCCATCATCTCACTGTGGGCCAGAGTAAAGGAGTTCTCCCAAAGGTCAAAGGTAATGCTCCTCTTCCCAGGAGTCCACCCAGCCTGAAAAACACTGCAATAAAACAGGAAGCCAGGGCATTGGCCATATGTTGTCATCACTTAAAAGAGTGTGGCAAGTTTATGATGGCAAAGCCAGTAATATCTAAATAAATTTAGCCACAATATGATTACTGGCACCTTTTACAAGCCACCATAAATCTGCAAAAAAAGTAGTAGTTGAATGCTTGATGTCTGACGTCCACACTTAATAAAACCTGCACAGAGCCATGCAACAACTGCTCATCTTTGGAGAGTGAATGTGGACCAGCACATACCTAGATCACGTCCATCTTTCAGGGTCACTGAAGCTTCCTGAGAGTGATAGTGTTTTTTAATATAGTTGAGAGGTTAATAGTGTGAAAATGTTAGATCCTAAGCTTAATATTAATGATAAACAACTAATAAACAACCAATCTTTTCAGTATTATATAAACCACTCAGCCATTACATTAACACCACTGACAGGTGACATGAATAACACTGCTATAGCTTATCTTGTTACAAGGTGTGGGGTATATTAGACAGCAAGCAAGTGAACAGTCAGTTCTCAAAGTTGGTGTGCTGGAAGTAGGAAAATGGGCAAATTTAAGGATCTGAGTGCCTTTGATAAGGACCAAATTGTGATGGCTAGACTACTTTGTCAGGGCATCTCCGAAACAGCAAGTCTTGTGGGATGTTCCCAGTATGCAATGGTTAATACCCAGAAAAAGTGGTCTAAGGATTGTAGCTTTTATTGGATTTGTGTTTACTAAGGTTTAAGAGTTGGTTGTGGATTTATTGCATGTATATTCTTTTAGTGTTTTTAAGTTGTGGTTACAAAATTGTTATAGTTAGATGACTGATACCTATCAAAAGTGGTCTAAGGAAGAACAGTGAACTAGTGACACAGTCCTGGGCATCAAGAATCATTGATGCATTTGGAGAGTGAAGGCTAGCCCATCTGGTCGAATCCCACAGAAAAGTTATTGTAGCACAAATTGCTGAAAAACTTAATGATAAAAATGTGTCAGAAAACACAGTGCATTGCAGCCTGCGTAGCCACAGGGTGGCCAGAGTGCCCATGCTGACCCCTGTTCGCAACTGAAAGTGCACTGGGCATGTGAGCATCAAGATTGGACCATGAAGCAATGAAAGAAGGTGCCGTGTGTGTGTCACTTACCTGGAGAAAAGATGGCACCAGGATGCACTATGGAAAGAAGGCAAGCAAGCAGATTGTCAGTGTGATGCTCTGAACAACATTCTGCTGGGAAACTGTAGGTCCTGGCATTCATCTGGATGTTACCTTAACATGTACCACCTACTTAAATATTGTTGCGGATCAAGTACACACTCCATTTTTGAAAAATGCAAAAAATAAATGGCACAGTTACACACAGCTGTGTTCTGTTGCTCTTTAAGGAATTGACTATTATGATGAAATTACTGTACACCAGTCACTGTGGTATTTTACTATCTTGATTCCTGATTATTCCAATTAAATAAAAAGCCATACAAACAGTTGATCCTTTAAATTTAAAAGTGAATTTGCATTAATTGGAACTGGAAAAGTATATATAGAGTTTACAATTCTAGACAAAATGATTGTAGAGTATTGTCAAGCAACAGGAGGTAAATCCTGTTTTTCTTAAAACATCCCAGAGAGCCAGGTTTAGATTCGTGCTCTGCCTCCATCTAGTGCGCGTTAACCCGAATCACACCATTTAGAAAACCAAAAAAATAATCACATTGGCTTCTAGTTCTTCTCATTCACATTCTTAGGTATTTTACACAGAGCCAAATCTGAAAATCATATACATAAATGCCTTTAGTTAAAGAAAGTCGCAGTCATGTGCTACATTAATGCTTCATGACCTGTACACTGGAGGTTACTAAGTTCAGCTTTCTTAAAGTACAGATAAGTTGGTAACCACCATCTTTCAATGCTTCCTATATTCATTGACCTCCCATTCAGTATCTTTCATTCACGATTATCAACAATATTCAGTAAACAGATCAGTAAATCTTACTACAGAGGAAAGGGAGAGCCACACCACAGTGACATTTTCCATTTTATTTTACAAAGAGTTAAAGAAAAGAAAACAAAAAAACACAAACAGCTACAGGTTGACAACTGTACCAAATAAGAAATAGAAACACACAAATGATTGAATATTTAGTCTTTCAGTTACAAAACAACAGAAAGCTGCCTGACACACATACACACATTTATTCTCGGTCACTCACACACACTAGCACCTAGTTGATATTTTTTCACTTAAATCTTATTTTGATTTTTTTGGTGTTTTTCCAGTGACTTTTTTCTTAGGTGTTGAAGTGTCTTTGTGGCAGCAATCACAAACCCAGCATCCTAGAATAAAAATACAGCACAATTAACTTTAGGCAACAAGCACTGTAGTTGAATAATGAATCTATATTGCATCTGAAGTTCACAGGATATTGTACAATGATTTAATTTAAATCAGCTAGATGGGTAGCACTGTTGGCTGTTCATCTATAACCAGAAACAGATTTTTTTAAAAAAAATGCATTTATGCTGGTTAAGGTGCACTGTACTGTGTTCTATACTAACTATTCTTTTATTGCAAAGTAATTATAAAAGTGGGTAGTGTGCACAAACCCTGCTAGAATATATTTATCTGTTAGTGTATTAAGTAAGAGTGCCTTATGTATGTTTTCATGGTGTCTAAGTGCACTGTTAACTTCAGTCAACAAACCAAATCAGTTATTGTCTCTTACCCAAGGGAATGGAGTCCATTCCCACACAGAAGGTGTGGAAACCACGGTCACACTTATCACAGAACATCATTTCCTCTTCATGATGGGGCTGCTCACACACTGTGCAAGTCTTACACTCCATACACTGCCACGGGTAGGTCTTTATTAACACTACTAGCTCTGCGCTCATGTCCAAGCAGGAAGGGTGACCTGAATAGACAAACAGGTCTCCCTCAGCACACACAAACTGTACTCTCAGCATACATGACAGGGGATGGTGAAGATCATGATGCAAACAGATGGTAAAGCCACCTGTTGTATTTTTTAGAGACTTCAAATAAATGATTAAAATAATAAGGAAAAGCTTTGAAACCAATCAATAACATAGGCAGGTTTTGTGATTTGATATAGACTATAAATAAATCTGAATTACATTTATTTTACTTTGTAGTTGTAGTAGTAGTAGTAATAATAATAATAATAATAATAATAATAATAATAATAATAATTTTAAGTCCATGAAATTGGAATAACCACAAAAAAAAAAATCTAATCCTGGGTTAACTGTTCATGTCTCTAAGAACCCTTCTTTTGTACATCTGTAAACAAACTGGTGTACAGTGCTACTTTAGTTTTTTTTTTATATTTAAAAAATAAATAAAGAGAAGGCACATCTGAAGTATTTACTTACCGCTGTTCTGGCATTGAGAGCAGTGGATGAGTGCCTCTGGTTTGCCCTTCTTGTTGGACTCCTTACCCTTCTGGCATATGCCACATATAGCATTGGGAATGACCTTAGGCTGCAAGGGCAGAGCAATGCTATAAACGCCATGGCAACCAAAAGGTCCTACAATTCCCATACAACTCTGTGGTCATGGGTCTCACACCCCCTACATACCAACATGACTTAATTTCAAGTCTTCAGTTAAGGCCAAAAGGTATTAAACAACATACAGCAACCTAAACAGCATAATATGTGAAATGCAGGGGTTTCCAGACTTATCGCAAATGATTGGTATAAGTGCAGGGTTTCTTTCCAGTCAAGCAGGAGTTATACCTGATTCCACCTGTTTAATCAGCTTATTTTGATTTTCAGTAGATTCAGATGTGACTTCTGCTTGGTTGGAATGAAAATCTTCATTTTTTAATAGGACAGCACTGGTGTAACATTTTCAGTAAAGCAAAGTAGCAGCAGAGCTAGCAGAGTTTGGCAATATGATATCATTATCAAAATAAAATGACATACAGCACTTTTCTCATACTATAGCAGTATCTTCAGTGTTCCTTAGTAGTGTCTGTTGTGTTTGTACTTTTATTAAAACACAGCTCATAATTGAAATCACAGCTATTCTGTTTTGTTTGCATTTTTTTCTCAAAGCAACATCTTTTATTTCAGTAAATCTAAAATAAATAAATAAATAAAACTATAAATAGTCTAATATGTGCAAACACATTGGATAGTTTTTACCCATGTAGACAAATGGTTTATTTGCTCAGTGTCAATTAGGTCTCATGAGCTTCCTTTTACTAAAGCAATACCTTTGGGGGAAAAAAGACAAACTAAAATGAAAAGGAGAAAAAAAAAGCATTTCATATTTTACGCTTTAAGAGCACACATGAAACACTTGATCGGAAAACAGGATGAATATTTTCCTTTTAGTGCTCACACCATTAAAAAAATCTTTGCAATCTACTTTTCTTTTTTTTTTTTTTAAATGTTTTTATTCAAATGCTTGACTAATATGCAGGTCTAACAGGTCAAAGCCCACACTATAAAAACTGCTAGAAAGAGCAGTCTCAGGACATCAGCAAATGCAAAGTAGGTGGGCAAATTGCAGTGCAGACAAACTTTCTCTAATAATAAAGCTCACATTTAAGTCAACATGAGGATAGAATCCTTCATTCTGTCACAGTAAGATATGATCAAATGCAATTAAATGCATTACAAAAGAGGGGAAACATCACTGTAAATGACATAGTTACACTAGAACACTCAACAGGACAAGAACTTGTAGAAGAGATGAAAAGGTCATCATCCTGTACAGGAAATGGATCAACAGAAGCTGTACCTAGTATCACTTACACAAAATGACTTATAATAATTAGAATAATTTATAATAACTGCAGTTTATTCTCTACGCATTTTAATGAATAAAATGAACTGAAGTATATCAATAAAATTTGGAGGGGGAAAACATGAACCATAAGATGTACAGTATCTTCTGATACATTTAGTGTTTTTAGGGTACTGGTTTAGGAACAACACATGACCCTAAACTGTAAGTTTTTTTTTTTTTTTAAATTTCCCTAAACACAAGCTTGTAGTGAGAAGGAACAAGTGTTTAATATTCTGTAGTGCATATTATAGTGTCTTTTGAGTTACTGTTACAGAAGAACTGGATCTAAAGACACAACCAATGACGTAACCAGCTGGTAATCAGGCTGGTTTCTTTTTCATTTTGAAAGGGCATGCTGCTCTCTTCGCACCCCAAGATGACTGCAATTTTATGCTAAACGACAGGTATTTTTGTTATTTAAGTGACTGTGAATAACCTGTGAATGCTGTAATGACAATTATACTGCAAACACATTGCATGTGTACACATTGCTCCTTACATAACTGGTCAAATTGTGATCCAGTCCAAAAAATGTATTTTGTTTATTTCATTCAGAATTGTGCAGCTCCTCCTGCTTCAGGTTTGTGTAATCGGGTCTGCTGGGCGAGGTAGATGTGTTAGATTAAAAGTAATGGATCTGATAAGTCATATGTTTCTTCTTGCAAAAATATAAGAGGAATTATTTGGATTTACATGTAACAGAGGTTGAGCGGATTAGAAGAGCTACTAAATACTGATCATTATTACTGAGACGTGCAAAGTATGACTCTTTTTTAACAATAATTTCCTTACAGAAAACATTGTTTTCTTATTAATAGTGCTTGTACTAGTTTAGTCATACTTGTGAAGGTATACCTTTTGTTGATCCAAAGTGCTTTAACAATAAAAAAAAAAAAAAATGCTGATCAGCCAAGATATGCTTGGTGTTTTAAGTTTCCTTTCTTACATTTGGAGCTACAAAGCTACTGTAACTACTAACAAGTAACAGATTCACTGCAGTGAACAGACAGAAGCAAAAATGCGGAAACCAAACATGGCTTGGCTGGTCGACTACAAAATCACCCACCGTCCATTTCACCAAAACTGGTTCATGTCAAACAGTAGTTTGAAACACTTACATGCTACAACAACTTGCAGGTGAATCCCACCCAAAATAACCAGACTGTGTTGTTCTTAACAGTTTCTTTATCTAATAATTCTAAAAAAAAAAAAAAACAAAAAAAAAAAAAAAAAAAAACAAAACAAATCACTTGTTTTTAAGCAAAATAATGTGCACGTTTTTTGGACATAACTGGTGCTTGTTTTTGGAAGGAATTCTCCTTTACGAATAAAACACAACTTTCAGTTCTACAATAATAAATATAATTCCTTGGATATTAGCAGCCAATCACATCTCCACACTCACCTTTCTAACTGGCCAAGAGGTATTTCATAACATCTGAAGTAATGTTTATATGGTTGGGGTAAATATAGATTTATATATTTCTTTTTTTTTGGTTAAAAAAATGAAAGAAAAACCAGTGTGTGCAACTCCGCATTAAAACTTTAAATTAACAACAGTGCCACATTACTGGCATGAACATTATTGCTCCCAAAGTCAGTGTTGATAAAAGTGACCATTTGAAAGGCTGAATGGTACCAAACAAGTACCACTCTCAGAAAATAAAGTTCCCTTGATGACTGCAGTCCCAAAAGATTGCCTGTTTATGTGTGTGTGTTGGTTGTTTAAGATTGTAGCATCGTTTAGACTCAGGGCAGATGAAAAGAGGTGGAATTCTCATTTGAAAGTGCTAGAAAAACCGAGTAGGCAAAATAAGGGGAAGAAAAAAAAAATATATCAGGGGCTTTTGTCTTCTACCTTGTACCCAGGAACAGATTTGTGTTGGAGGATGCGTGCAGTGGCATCTTTGCTTTTGCCTTTGGACTGGACCCCACTGTCCTGGCTGTCTCCATCAGACGTATTTCCTGTTGAACTGTCCTGGATAGAGATGTCATGATAAACACATGAAAATAACCATATTCCTTGTTTTACAGTTTTAAATTATATGCTTATATGCTATAAGCTGATAGATATATAATGAAGATTTTAAATCTTACAGAGGAGCCCTTGTTTTTCTTGCCATCATCCAGCTTTCCATCTTCACCATCATCCGAGTCACCATCACTATCTGGGGCAGGCAGTTCAGGGTCCAGTGGCGGTTCATACAAAGCTGTGTTTAAGGGCAGGTAGCGCAGCTCATTTGGAGAATACCTGCAATTGCATCCAGACAAAAAATTACAGGCCAGCGTTAGCACTTTGAGTTAATGTTAATAGCACTGGGATCACAGAAAGACTAAACAGTTATGTCATTGATCAGGTTTAATCAGTGCAACTACAGACACAAGCAATTAAGAAAGCAAGCAAGAAAGAAAGCTTATTTAGTAATAATGTTATCATACCTTTTATAAAATTCCTGGAATTGTCCTGGGATGAGGGCAACTGGGTAGGGCCCAGTCGTTGTCCTCTCTGGTGGGAGGACTTTGTATTTCCCTTGAGGTACCTGAATTATCTGCATGAAAAAAGAACAAGCTGTTTGTGAGAACCAAACCTGAAACCAAATTTACAGAGATGCAATATTTAGTTCAACACAATACGTAAAGAAAGGCAGGAAGGTACAGGGTCGGACAATGAAACTGAAACACCACATCACTACATGATGCTGGTGGAGGGAAATGCTTCCCAGCTCGCTTCTCCAAAACACCCCAAAGTGGCTCCATAATATTCAGATTTTAGTGACTGTGCAGACCAAGACTTCATCAAACCACTCTGCCACTAGTCTTGCTGTGTGTATTGGCGATTTATCATCCTGATACACAGCACTGCCTTTGAGGTTCACTGTTTGAACCACTGAGTTCACATAGTCCTACAGAATGGTTCAGTAGTCCTTGGCAGTAACACACCCATCTAGCAGGTAGTGGGTCTACAGAATGCCATGATGTTGCAGCCCAAACTATCACTGATTTACCCCCATGCTTTACACCGTAAAGGTGTACTCATCAGACAAAAATACATGTCTAACATTGTCCACAGCACAAGAGTTCCTCTGCCAGCACCATTGAAACCAAAATTTGTCTTACTTATGGAATGTGAAATCAGTGAAGATTTCATTGTCCAAACCCCACAATCTAAAATAATAAAGCCACTTATAGCAACCTAGCTGGCCTCCTGGTGGTCCAGCGGCAGGATCCCACGCTCTCATTGCTGCGGCACTGAAGAGTTAACTCTGAGTGCCGGTCCCAAGCCCGGGTAAAATGGAAGGGTTGCAACAGGAAGGGCATCCAGTGTAAAAATCAATGCCAAATCAATGTGCCAAATCGAGCGTACCAGAAATGATCCGCTAAAAAACCCTGCCGTTGCGCGGGACAAATGCTAAGCAAAAAAACATACCAACCTAGCTATAGGAAGAAAAAAAAACATGACCAGCTGAGATCCAAGAACCTTTAGCACAAAATAAGAATTTAAAACAATCAAAATGTATGATTGTACTGATGACACAGGAATAATTATAATTAAAAAAAAACAGTTCCATATATAACCTGTGTGTGATTAAAGTGAATTAGAGACTGCATGATAGGTCTGTGCATATGCCACTGTCTGAAGTTGGAAGCTGATCTGTGCAATTTAGTTTCTAACACAAGTTACGCATTTCAAGTCTGTTCTGCACATTGTTTTGAACCAATACAAACATTTAATCACACCTTTCCAATGAAACTGCTGTAGCATTCACTTCACGGTTCAGCACAGAATCAGGAGTTAATCTTGAATTAAGTATCTGAATGAAATGTGATGGATATGTAGATGCGAGTTTCACTATGCTATGTACAGTCTTACGTGTGTTTGAAGATCAAAGTAGGCTCTTCTTTCCTCCATGCGCTCTCGGTTGAAGTTACTGTTGAATTCTGCTGCTTTTTTAGCAGCTTTCTTGATGTATTCTGGTACTTTGCTGGCTTCAACCTTTTGAGGATTTTGCTGCTGCTACAGTCCAAGATAAAAAAAAATGCATTTTAATAAATAAAAAGCAGGTTCAAATATAATCATATATAACTATATAATATATAATCAAATGTACAGAAGGAGTAATTCAAGGCCTTCTTTAAACCACTTAAGCTTAAAATGTTGCCTTTTAAACCCTACAGTGGTTTAAATTTAAATTTAAAAAAAATTATTTGATGTAGTTGCTTTCGGCTGCTCCCTGTTCGTTGGTCCGCTGTGGCGACCCCTGGTCCGCACAACAACTTGGCAAATGTTTTTACACCGGATGCCCTTCCTGACGCAACCCTCCCATTTTTCCGGGCTTGGGACCGGCACTGCATCCAGTGGCTGGGGTTGAGGCATTGGCTGGGAATCGAACCCGGGCCTTCCGCATGATAGGCGAGAAACCTACCACTGAGCCACCAATGCCCCTCAGAAAAAATTATTTGATGAATAAATGAATACAAAATATGAACAATAAGGCATTTACTTGCACTAATTGCTTGAACAAAAATGAATGACATGATTTATCTTTGTAACCAGGTTGTAAAGATGCACCTGCTACTGATTAACAGAATGTGCTTCTTTTTATTCTATATCAGGCAAGAGTGGGTGAGTAAAGTTTTCTCGGGGTTTGTAACCAAGGCCTTGTTCATGCCTGGCATTAACATGCTTCCTGTCTGATCAGCTCACAAATGGACAGCTGAGACACACAGAGAACACACCTGGCATTAGGAGTTAAGAAGTGGAAGAAATCTCAACTCGACACAGATCTCATCCCTTATGGTACGCTCCTGTCCAAATTCTCTTTGAACGTGACTTCTGCCAAGACCTCCTTCTACAAGGAAAAGTTCGAAGCTTCTGCCCAAGAGCCCTGAACGCTCCAAAACATCATCTCTGCACTACTCAACCCTCTGGCTCCAGCTCCCTGACTGCCAAAGATTTCGCCACTTTTTACATAGAGAAGATTGAGAAGATCTGCCAGACATTCACTTCTGCCCCAACTTCATCTACATCACACAGTCAGGACTCCGCTACTCCTTCATTGAATCATCTCTCAACCGTAGCAGCGGAAGAGGTTTTGCAAATTATCCAGTCCTGCAATCCTACCCACCTGTCCACTGGATCCAATCCCTTCAACTATGCTCCAGACCATCTCACCTGACCTCCTACCTTTCATCACCACAGTCATCTATGGATCCATAACATCTGGTCATGTACCAACTGCCTTTAAGAAAGCAAGGGTCATCCCCATCCTGAAGAAACCTGCTCTGGATCCCTCAGACCGGTATCACTTCTCTTGTTTCTTTCAAAAATTCTTGAACGCATTGTTTATAATCAGCTGTCTGACCATCTCCTGCAGAATAACCTCCATGATCCCAACCAGTCTGGCTTCAAAGCAGCACATTCCACAGAGACTGCCCTTTTGGCAAATCAATGAGAAACTACATGCTGCTAGATCAGCCAAACTGTCATCGGTCCTCATCCTCCTCGACCTGTCTGCAGCATTTGACACAGTAAACCAGAAGGCTCTCTTGTCCACCCTCAGGAGTCTTGGAATTTGTGGAACAGCATGGGAACGGTTTGCTTCCTACCTGGATGGTTGCTCATAACAGGTAACATGGAAGGGATTGACATCTACTCCACGCAGACTCTCTACTGGTGCCCCACAAGGCTCAGTACTTGGTCCTCTCCTTTTCTCCCTCTATACTTACTCTCTTGGCAAAGGTATACATCTAGACTCTTCTCTGTTCTGGCACCGAGGTGGTGGAATGAACTTCCCCTAGATGTCCATACAGTCGAGGTACTGACTGTTTTCAAACAGCAACTGAAGCACTTAAACTTGCTCTTATTTTTCCCTTTTTTATGTACTGTACAAAAAAAAAAATAATTAAAAAAAAAATAAAAAACCCAACAACTCTGTTTTAGCCTTATGGTATCCCAAGTCTGTGTCCTATTGAACCAGTGTTAAATGTATTCATTGAGACTTTAAAGCACTTTTGTACGTCGCTCTGGATAAGCGTGTCTGCTAAATGCCAATGTGTCTGCCAAATTTAAATGAAATGTAAAATCCAGTGACCATTCTGATTGGACCTCTTTCACAACTGGACTTATTGCTGTCCACTTACAATCAGATCACTCAGGATATATATTGATACTAGACATGAACAGTGCCTGAGAGCAGTGCTAATAATAATGCTTCCTGACAGGCAAGAGAATAAAATACACACAGAAATAATTACATACAAAAGAAGCAAACAGGCAACCAAAAGTATCATTTTGTTCTCAGCATGGTAATTTGGCTAGCTAGCAAGAGTTAGTGGCAGAGATTCACAGAGCCATCACTAACGCAGATTGATGTCAACCTTCACAGAATCACGCTGTGAGAATACACCTGAGCAACCCAGAGTATTGGATCTTTTAACTGGAACTCAGAAACTGACTGTCATAATGATGTGCACAATCTTTACATTTTTTTTTAGTTTCTCAAAGTAATTAATATGTACTTCACATCATAAACAGCATTCTCTAGTACCAACCATTACATCTGCACAGCACTGGTGCAATTACTATTTGGAAGCACTACTTGTTACGCAACCCTGAATGATCTTGGACTGCACTCACAGCTGAGAGATTTATCTGCATCAGCAGAGAATAACGTGGCACACACCACATTATCAAATGCTATGAAAGATGGAGCTTACAATATCATGCATCTATGAGAGAGCAGGGGTATGTCTCAATCAGCTCTCTAGTTTAGTAGTCATTGCACTAATCAGACAGTCTGGCATTTTAATCTCAATCAGAAAATCCTTCCATTTCACTGGGAGGTTCACTCCCTTAAAAAACCCACAATGCACTGCAAAATACAGAAAACATTGATGCTCACTATGATCCCTTACTGGAAATCACAGTTTTGAAGCCTCTTAGCTCAAAATGTCTTGGCAAACTTTCAGCCAAGTTCATCTACAAATGTAAGTAGCTTGGTATTGTTGTCTCATTTTCCTTAAATAATCATGATTTCTTACTTTCAAATTAAAAATGCTTATAACTTAACTTTATCTGTATTTGATTTGTTTGAATCTAACTTTAAAAATAAAAATCTAATGATTTAAGGGCTTTTACACTGTACGCTTTTACACCGAATCTTGAGACTACCTGTAGGAGCTGATGCAAGTTTGATTGCACTGAAACTCTGCTGTGTAAAACTTTAATAGGTTTGGGTTTTTACAGTGACAGATGAGGAAATTAGAACGTAGCCAGAAATCATCAGAGTCCAAGTGCCTGAATTCATTTACATATGATTCACCACATAGGGAATTTGGGAGCGGACTGAGATGCACACAAGAATTCAGAATTTATCATTACATCCTGTAGCTTTCATTACAAAACCTTTAATTGAATAAATTTGAACTATAATAGAAGGATTTATAATATATATAGTACTTACAGCACTCAGGGTGCTCACTGAGTACTCTTTGGTGATCCTCTGCCGCTCACGCTCTTGAAGTATAACTGAGTACTCTGCATGTTTAGTTGGATACTCCTTAATCATCAGATCGATAACCTCATCACTGCGCAAAGCTGTAAGGCCTAACAGAAACAAAACAATCAGATAAATGCAGACATCAGATATTAGACCAGGTCTTCAATGATTCAAGGACTATTTTAAACATGTTCACACTCAAATTCCAAATTTATACTTGACATACAGGTTAGGCATTATGCAAAGCAAAAAAAACCTTCAGACTTATTGTAAACAGGTCATAGACTGACATCTTCCAAACAAAGAACAAAAAAGACTATAGACTTTTAATCCAATATTAAGATAAAATAAAAAATAAAAATTTTCCTGCAGGAAAATTCTTTGACATTTCTTACACTTGCATGTTGGTGAAAAGCTTAGAGCTTACCTAATGTACACTGTGTCTCTGTGATGACATTCTGCTCTCGAAGATAAAGTTTTTCTTTGTGAGATAGGTCTCTCCTTTCCAGATCTAGAAAAGGACACAAACAAACAAACACATACTCTTATGATACTTATTCAGTGCAAGATCAGCCTTAAGAAGTCATTCAACAAGTCATTTGCTAAAGTGAATGCCAGTTAAATTTTTATGACACTCTAAACATTACTTTGGGAAGGCACTGTTTTTCAAGCACATAATATTTTCATGTTTGTGTTCATTGTTTGGTCAGAAATATGGAGGAGTGTGTTTTCATGAGCACTTCTTGGTTCTGAGAGCGGGTTTACCTTTGCAAATCATGCAAGTTCTTTATTTAGAAAACTAAAACAGGAAGTAATTGTTACCAAATAGCTAATAATATTGGTATAAGGGTATAATAATAACAACAACAACAACAACAACAACAACATACTTAAGCCATTTAAAGAAAAGAAATGTGCACATTAATTTGTGTGTTCTGGAAATATTTTTATTTTTGTATTAACATAGGTTCATAGGCTCATGCAGGGCTTGTGGCTTAGGTACCAAATGCTTTCACTGCACATTTAAATATTATGATAGGCAAAAAATAGGACATGTAATTTCACACTAAATCGGTCACAATGCCTCAAGCACTTTTGTCATTTCATGTGTGGAGTCTTGTAAATCTGCCCCTGATTTTTTGGAGACTAGCTTCCAGCTATTTTGTTGTGCTCCTGAGTGTGTGGGAAGTGTTCATTCTGTTTATAACAGACAGAAGCAAAGAAAAAGAAGTGTCTTTAACACACTGAAAAAGGAAGGTGTGAAAGCCTCCTTAAACGTCACAATAAAAGCAGTGTACCTGGATACTTCCGTTTAAATGAGGTGACTCCTAAATACTCGCTGACTTGCTCTTGCAACATATAATACTCTCCCGTATCATCCGGGGGCCACTTGTATTCAGTCAGATTCTCAGCAGGAAAATATGTCAATCTGTAACAAGACATTGAAGAATTCATATCAGGAAGAGGAAAAGTTAAGCACTGTACAATAAAATACAATGTAGGAAGAAGATTTTTGAACATTTCATGAATCAATGGAATGGTTTGTGGAAACATCACAGTTATCATCATCATCCCTACATTGTCTTGCCTGTGTGGCTTCTCATAGTGCATGAATAGGGCTGAGGAAAAATACATCTGAATGTTTGGATAGACAATACAAAATAGAGGCATCTAACTTTATTATACTCTATAAATTCTATTACAGAATACTGAAACACCACAACAGAACTGGTGTTACTTTGGCACAAACTGCTGTTCTATTTATTTCCTCAGGCTTCACTTGTCTAGCGAGGTCTGAAAGCCAGTATAAAGGCTGTTAGCCACTGAAAGGTAAATAAAATATCAAGTATTTAAGGACGTTAGAGATCATGGGAAAGTCTGCAAAGGCTTATTTAACTTCAAGCAAGTATACATGATTTCTGAAACATGCCAAATGTTGGCACATTGCTCCGTCTGCATTTCCTCCATGAGTAGCAAAGATGTTTTAACTTGGAGAAAACTCTGCCTTTGATAAGCCTTTGCTGTTAACAGAGAATTTCTAATTTTGTGGAATATTATCCTCTGAAATGCACACCAGAATCTCATGGGCATCAGTTTACATCAAGCCATCTTGAAAGCTCACTCTGCATTTTAAAGTTAGAAAAAGTACAGAATGCAAAAGTATTTTGATACAAAACATTATACTGAATTAAATTGTACTTAAAATACATCTATGTATTTTACATAGTTAGCAGAAATACTGTTCATGAGGATATATAATTACAATATTAAAGGCAGTCTTGTGTGCAGTTAATATGATGCTAGCTGGTGTTAATAAGATTCCATAGACGACTAGAGGTTATTCATTTTCAAAGAGCTGACGACTTCCAGTGACATGAGCAACAGCAACTGTTGGTGACTAGATGTGAGTGTGTCTAGTGATGCGACAAAACTGAGGAAAGTTGTGACTTGGTGTATCGACTAACAACAGGAGTGAAGACAGCAGAACGCATGTGAAGTGTGGCAAAGATCACACACTGTTTCTCCTTCATCTTGTTTATGATACACTGATCAGCCATAACATTATGAGGACTGACAGATGAAGTGAATAACACTGATTATCTCCTCATCGTGGTACCTGTTAGTGGGTGGGATATATTAGGCAGCAAGTGAACATTTTGTCCTCAAAGTTGATGTGTTAGAAGCAGGAAAAATGGGCACACGTAAGGATTTGAGTGAGATTGACAAGGGCCAAATTGTGATGCTAGACGACTGGATCAGAGCATCTCCAAAACTGCAGCTCTTGTGGGGTGTTCCCGGTCTGCAGTGGTCAGTATCTATCAAAAGGTGGTCCACGGAAGGAACAGTGGTGAACTGGCGACAGGATCATGGGCGGCCTTGTGTCCGATCCAACAGACGAGCTACTGTTGCTCAAATTGCTGAAGAAGTTTATGCTGGTTCTGACAGAAAGGTGTCAGAATATACACAGTGCATCGCAGTTTGTTGTGTATGGGCTGCATAGCTGGCAAGCCGGCAGAGGCAGTGTCATTCTTTGGGCAATGTTCTGCTGGGAAACCTTGGGTCCTGCCATCCATGTGGATGTTACTTTGACATGTACCACCTTTTTAAGCATTGTTGCAGACCATGTACACTTTTTCATGGAAAAGGTATTCCCTGATGGCTATGGCCTCTTTCAGCAAGATAATGCATCATGCCACAAAACAAAAAAGGTTTCAGAAATGGTTTGATGAGCACGACAGCTAGTTTGAGGTGTTGACTTGGCCTCCAAATTCCCCAGATCTCAGTCCAATTGAGCATCTGTGGGATGTGCCGGACAAACAAGTCCAATCCATGGAGGCCCCACCTCGCAACTTACAGGACTTAAAGGATCTGCTGCTAACATCTTGGTGCCAGATACCACAGCACACCTTCAGGGATCTAGTGGAGTCCATACCTCGATGGGTCAGGGCTGTTTTGGCAGCAAAAGGGAGACGAACACAATATTAGGCAGGTGGTCATAATGTTATGCCTGATCGGTGTATACACGGGTGAATTTTAGATACAAACGCTCTTAATCCAGAATGTTTCTTCTTATCGGCAAGGAAACGGATTTGTTGTGAAGTGGAATGCCACTTCTGCCACCAACTCATTCATTCATTGATCTATTCTCAGGTCACGGGGAGCCTGTGCCTACCTCAGGCTTCATTGGGCATCAAGGCAGGATACACCCTGGACGGAGTGCCAACCCATCACAGGGCACACACACACACTCTCATTCACTCATGCAATCACAAACTACGGACAATTTAGAGATGCCAATCAGCCTACCATGCATGTCTTTGGATTGGGGAAGGAAACCGGAGTACCCGGAGGAAACCTCCGAGGCACGGAGAGAATCGAACCCCCAACCCTGGAGGTGTGAGGCAAACGTGCTAACCACTAAGCCACCGTGCCCCCCTATGCCACCAACTAAAAAATTTTATTTCTATGGCATCCGGTAGTAAAAACACCTACTGACTACTTCATAGTACAGCGAACGTAGCTTTAGTCACACACCTCCCGTGACTGTACGGCAAACACTTCACATTATAAAACACAGCTGTAATTCTCTTCCACATATACCGTAGGAAATGAGTGAGTGTAACAGTAAAAGTACCCCAGTTCATGGCTGCTGGTGTCGCAGCTCCTCGAGCTGTCTCCTGAACCCATTCTGCGTCTCTTGGGTGCCTGACTGCCATCGCTCGAATTCTCTTCAGTGTCATCCTAAAGCAGAAACGCATGATGGGAATTATACCTCTTTTCAGTCACATGAGAGTAGACGGTTTTGGCTTCCAAATGGTTCAAACATTTTCTTTTTCAAAACCAAAACATTTTGATTAAATAACACTTAATGGCATAACATTAAACAGATTAAATTGATCTACTAGAAATATGCCATGTTAAGTACTGTACGCATTCCTATACTTGATGTTATTCCTGCGGTGTCTGTGCTTCATTTGAGTTTGACCTGATAACTGGTATAAATAGTGACCTGATAGCTAGTATAGTTCAGTTCTTCTGGGGAATTTCAGCATGACGCTAACCTTTGATTAAAATTAGCTAGGTGACTAGCTAGATATCCCGGCGTTTGTTTTGATTCTCAGAGAGAGATGCTAATTTTGCTGAACGTTTGTGGTATTTATGGAGGCCCAATATAACACAGACGTAACATATATTGTCTTACGCCACACGCTGACAATACATACATTTAACCCTTAAACATTTACGTCTATATGGTTATAGAATCAACCAGGCCGAGTGGTTAGCAACCTAGCAAAACACAAAGAAACTGATGAAATGCGCGCACTTATTTTGCCTTATACACTTAATTAGACCAAATTTATTTTCTAATTCATAAATAACGGGAACATATGTGACACATTTCACCATAAAATAGTTGTATATACCTTTAAGGACTGTGTTCCAGGTGTTGCAGGATTGCTATCACACTGCCTCGGAGACAGAAGGGTTGCCATTTTGATTGTAACGGACCATTACAATAATTCCACTCCGGTTGGAAACTGGGGACAGAAGAAGAGTTCCGCTAAAATCTGAGCGGTAACATTCCTTACTTGTACACGACTAGCTTAAATAAACTATAGTAACAGTATTATGGTTAACGATATAGTTATTCACCAGTCATGAATGAGTTTTTATTTAGGTAACGTTTATGAAAGCGATTTATTGAATACGATTATTACATTTCCTCCAGCGGAAATAAAAAATTTATTCACAACAAAGTAAAGCAATGTGTACGCCCTCTGCTGGTGAAACTGTAGCACTATGACAAAGTGTAATACTATTTTGTAGTGCAAAGATTCCACTGTGTAAACATCTTCCACTGCAACACATCTATGGCGTCAAATCACCGCCATAAGTATCGTACCCGTAAAAAAAATCGTACTCGTATAAAAAAGTAGCGTGCTCGTAAAAAAAAAAATCGTATCCGTAAAAAAATACAACACACGAATCGTAAAGTTGTTATTCCAAAAAATACGCGTAGAGTTTTATGCAGATTAGGGGGCGGGGTAAAAGTCTCCATTGGTCCACTGCTTCTCAACCTACTGCCTTTCTCTAGCCAGTCAGTAAAGTGACGTCATTGACGCGCGACTCTGCCGGTTAGTGTTTGAACCTGTCTTGAGCAAGTGAGAAGATGGGCGATTCCGCACAGCTACATGTAATCGATATCAATGTATACGTTAGTTAGATGCCTTAATTGTCCACTGAATCAGGTGTAATATGTCTAAAGTGGTTGTTTTGTGCAGGTGTGGATGACATTGCTTTCTTCCTAGAGGAGTGCTGGGGTTGTACTTAGAGAAACTGAGTGGATGCTGTGGCCACAGGCACAGTTTAGGACAGCCATTGAACCAAACTCCCGAGACTTTGGACGATATCTGTACTTATTAGTTTTAAACTACGTGCAGCAAATTGTGGAATAAATGTATTTTAATTAGATTTATAGCATCACTTTACAATGCTTACATCTAATAACCCTAAATCCTTCTGCAGCTTTTAAGGTGGCATGCAACTCCATGATGTTGACCTAGCTCTAACTCACAGACAGAAATAAAGAGTCTAGGAATAAATTCTAATTTAAAGAGTTATTTTGAGATGACAGTATTTTTTACTCTGACAAAAAGCCATTGTTCTAATATGAATAAATAGCTCTCTCTCTCTCGCTGTCTCTCTCTGGCCTTAATATACAATAATAACAGTCACTGCTTTATTAAAACTTTATTTTATCTCTTTCTTTTTTTAATATAGGACAGAACTATAGCAGTAACAGCCCTTGACACCGAATTAATAAAACTACTGCAATGGGCAGAAACAGTGCAGAGTCCAATACTTTTAAAACATTAAGCAAAAAAACAACTGTATTTTACAAGTCAAACAAGTACATCTTGTATCAGCAACAACACTGCTGTAATGGCTGCCCTGAACATTCAGACTAAAGCTATTATCTTTCCTGGTTTCTGGAAGCAGTGTTTATTCTTCTTTCCCACAGGCAGTCTGCCTCATGAAAATATCAGGGAAAGAGATAAAAATGTCATAAAGAATAATGCAGAAGACTTTCATATACTCATATACATCTGCATATCTAGCTTTTATTAATGGTCATCTTAAAATCATTGCATGGGGAAACTATGCTTCATTACACCTCCAGCATGCACTTGGCCATGTCTTGGTCAGTGCGTTCATGTGTCCGTCTCTGATCCTGCTGCCCATGACCCTGTATCTGACTGACCTGAGCCTGTGGACGTGGTGATACAGGACTCAGATTAAGAGTCTGGGTTAATACAGAGATAAGAAATCACCTCGAAATATTCTCTCTAGTAAACACAAAGCGAATTACATTACTTTAAAGGTATACATATCATCATGATGAAACTGAACACATGAGCTTAGTGCTGCTAGCACACTATTCTGATGTTTGAGCAACAATAACGCTATGCTATGATGCTAATGATTGTATAATGATACACTTGTCCAGTTCATTAAAATACTCTTTAGCATAATAACAGGAGGTTTGACATGATAGTACAATAACCAAACATACAAGAAGCTTTAAGTGTATTAATAAAATCTTCTCACATGCTCAAGACAGTTGTAAATACTAATCGGGTCGCACGTCAGTGACGTCACTTTACTGATTGGCTAGAGAAGGGCAAGATTGTCTATTCCCTGTGGGTAGAGTTGCCAGAATTATGGATTTTACACCACACACCATACAGGGGTTGTATGGGAACCAAGATGCCGGTGGAAAAGAGAAGGAAAAAAAACACTCATTAATCCTGGTAGTCCAGTTTGTTTACAAATGTGTATATAGTTCTGTAACAACACATATTAATAAAATATTTGTGACTGAACAGACAGATAAGTCATGTAACCTGAAATCCACTGAGCATGCATATCAACTCTGGGGAAAATGGCTAAAGGAAAAAGGCCCAGGAAGAGACGTTGTTAGCGCTGCACTGTTGTTCAGTGTCAGAAGGTGTGCTGCACTTTGCGTGTTCGCTCGGCCCAGGTGGAGGGTCGGCGTGCACACAGGAGCAGCAGTGGAGTGAAGTTCGTGTTGTGTCCGATCTTCAGAAGAGGGGCTGAACATGCCTTAGAGCTCTTGTACTTGTTGGATTCTGTACCACAAGTCAAAGTCTGCTGTTGCGTGGACCACCTGCCTGGCATTAAACTGACACCAAAACCAGCACATTCACATGTTCACAATTATATGAGTTGCCTGGCTGCTTGATTTGAAATCTTTACATCACAAGTATGTGGTGTATTCATCAAGTGCAAATAACAGAAATTTCAAGAGAATTTTCATTAATCACCTAGTAGTGTTTGCTTTTTTCTTTTTCATTGTTTCCTTCACCTGTCTGTCTTGTCATTGAGAGCTTTGAAAGGGCTGAAAGTTGAATGTAATCCACCATCTAATTGTTCACACTAATTTTCAGGATCAACACACACACATTATATATATATACACATATATATATATATATACACACATATATATATATATATATATATATATATATATATATATATATATATATATATATATATATATATATATATATAATTACATTGTTTACAATCTGTGTCTTGTGTACCACACAAATGGGCAAATTAGTGCAGTTAGTGGACAGTAATAACTGCTTAATATTTTAACATAGTTTACAGCATTAACATGTATTTATTTTTTGCCAGAAATGTGATCTGGATCCTAGCACAAACACACTGACCAATCAAAACAGTAATGCATCCATGTAGCTAACATGACAAAATTTAGCCATATTCAGAAATCTTGCCACCATGACAAGACTAAGAAATGTATAAATATCTTTCTGTTCAAAATGATCAGTGTTTGCTGCTAACGCTAGCTAGCCATCAGCTAACTAACATCTAGCTAGTGTTTTTTGTTTGTTTTTTTCCTTCCCCTCCACGTCAAGCTGACGCTATCCTTATGTAGCAGAATAGAACCGGACACGACAGTAGCCATGAGAACCTACTGATTCTCACATTTGAAGAGAAACACGGTAAGTACAGGAGCGGATTCAAAAACTGCATTTTCCTGTACTTTTTTTGAGAAGAAATACCGGCGTGATTCACCACCGTAAGAAGTCAGGTACGGCAATTAATACCGAGAAGAAAGCGCCACCTGTAGGGATGTTTAAGAGCTTTAAGAGCGCGTCTTCACCGGCTGCTTTGGGTACCGTGTCCACGGCAGTGGGCTCACAGCGGACTCCCAGAGGTAAGTGTTTTTATCTACACTCTCCCATCAAAATGTAGTAATATATTATATAGTTTTATTGTTATTACCCTGTTTGAAAGGTAATTTGAATGGAAAAGGGCTTGGTTAAAACCTAAACTGTAACCGTAACTATGGAAACAAACAAGCGGACCTATAAACAAGTTGGACCTAATGTTTCTATCAGTGGGACATTTAAAAATAAAAAAGTATACTTTGAATAAATGTTCAGAATATACTGTAAACTATTATTGTGATTATTGGGAGGCATTTTTACCTCTGTATTTTAATGTGTATATACACCAACACGGCGCTCGCGAGCTAGCAGTTGCTAACTTGGCTGCTAAGTTTGGGTCATTTTACTGACTCGGATCATTGAGAGCATTTAGAAATTACTGAGCATTTACTGACTCGGATCATTGAGATCATTTAGAAATTACTGAGCATTTACTGACTCGGATCATTGAGATCATTTAGAAATTACTGAGCATTTACTTACTCGGTGTTACGGCCGGTAGTGTCCGGCTGGATATAACAGACCCAACGCGAAGCTTAACGTGAACACGGGGTTTACTAACATAACAGGAAACAGAAACCGCGACACTACATCGGCCTACACACGAACGAGAACTAGCAACTAAAGCAGACAAAGACAGGACTATAAATAGACATAATCAGGGAACAATCATGACACATTGGGGACAGGTGCGCAGGGGTAGGAACACACATTAGGCTAGGGCGGGGCTTAAACACACACATGGCCAACGTAAACAAACAGACATGACATGACAAACCCCTACTGAGATCCCCCTAGTGGTCCAACCTCAGCCCTGCCACCCGTAACATCTCCCCCCTCTCAAAGGCGCGGCTCCCGACGCGCCAAACCTTAGCCCTCCCCAAAAAGTCCGGTCCAGCGATGGGTCCTGAGGAGGAGCTAGGAACATAGAGAGGCCGGTGGGGGGAGCGAGAAGCAAAAGCAAAGCGAGTGGGGGGAAGCGAGGACCAAGGCGAGGCAAGTGGGGGGAACGAGGGTCAAGGCGAGGCACGTGGGGGGTGTGAGAAGCAGGAGCGAGACAAGTGGGGGGAGCACAGGACCCGACGGCAAGGCCAAAGGGTCCAACGTGACGTCCACAGCCGAGCGGAGGCGCCGAGCGACGTCCACAGCCGAGCAGCAGCGCCGAGCGACGTCCTCCGCCGAGCAGCAACGCCGAGCGACGTCCACCGCCGAGCAGCAGCGCCGAGCGACGTCCACCGCCGAGCAGCAGCGCCGAGCGACGTCCACCGCCGAGCAGCAGCGCCGAGCGACGTCCACCGACGAACGACGGCTCCGGGGCGACGATGTCCGTCTCGCTGGGGTCTGGAACTCCCCAAGGGGCGGGAGGATGGGAGCTAGGTGCTGCCGGAACTCTCCTCCGCTGACGACGGGAGGGGCAGCGCCCCCCACTGAAGCTACATCGTGGGGTGACGCCCCCCACAGGAACATGGGCGGAGCGAGAGTCGGAGCAAACAAAACAAAGAAGTTCAAGGTCCGGGGCCCTGGCCGGAACTCTCCTCCGCTGGCGAGCATTGGGGCAACGCCCCCCACGGAAGCTACATCGTGGGGCGACACCCCCCACCGGAACCTAGGCGAAGCGAGAGCCGGAAACAAAACCTTGAAACTCCGGCCCTTGGCCAGAACTATCCTCCGCTGAATAAAAACGGGGCCACGCCCCCCGCGGAAGCTACAGCGTGGGGCGACGCCCCCCACGGGAACAGGGGCGGAGAAAGAGAAAAATAAATAAAAAAATCCACACTCAAACCAGGCCGGAACTCCCCTCCGCTGGATAAAAATGGGGCTACGCCCCCCACGGAAGCTACATCGTGGGGCGACGCCCCCCATAGGAACATGGACGAAGCGGGAGCCGGTTCTACACAAATCCAAAAAACATTCTGCCGGGACCCTCCTCCTTTCCCTAACCACAGGCGGAGAGAGGGGCGGAATAAAAAAAAAACACCCAAAAAACACTCCGAACCGGAGTGCAAACTAAAAACAGCCAAAACAATAAAACCCGGAAACGAAAAACTAACCTTCTCGCGGAAGCTTCGCGCTGGATCTGTTCGGTTTGGGCTAGTCCTTCTGTTACGGCCGGTAGTGTCCGGCTGGATATAACAGACCCAACGCGAAGCTTAACGTGAACACGGGGTTTATTAACATAAAACATGAAACAGGAAACAGAAACCGCGACACTACATCGGCCTACACACGAACGAGGATTAGCAACTAAAGCAGACAAAGACAGGACTATAAATAGAGAACATAATCAGGGAACAATCATGACACATTGGGGACAGGTGCGCAGGGGTAGGAACACACATTAGGCTAGGGCGGGGCTTAAACACACACATGGCCAACGTAAACAAAAACAGACATGACATGACAAACCCCTACTGAGATCCCCCTAGTGGTCCAACCTCAGCCCTGCCACCCGTAACACTCGGATCATTGAGAGCATTTAGAAATTACTGAGCATTTACTGACTCGGATCATTGAGAGCATTTAGAAATTACTGAGCATTTACTAACTCGGATCATTGAGAGCATTTAGAAATTACTGAGCATTTACTGACTCGGATCATTGAGATCATTTAGAAATTACTGAGCATTTACTGGCTCGGATCATTGAGATCATTTAGAAATTACTGAGCATTTACTGACGCGGATCATTTCGTTCATTTATTTCATTTCAGCAGAATATCATTGTAACGTTACGTGTTAGCTGCAAACATTGATTACATTTAGAATAAGACTATAAAGCAACCAGGTCACTTTTTTTCCCAAGAAATCTTTTTTAATAGTTTTTTATTGTCTTTTGATAATTTTGTGATAATTCCCATATTATACAACATTACGTTAGTATTATTGACTAAAATACCTAGCTAGCAAGAGGTCACGTGATGAACAAGTTTCCGCCACAGACTACATAGCCAAAGACAATGAGGCTGAAATGAACTAATCATCAATGAAAGATGAAATAATCATCAATAAATTCTAGTCAGCAAATGTTACAACCGGCGGTGTCCGGCTGGATATAACAGACCCAACGCGAAGCTTCCATGAAACAAAAAGGGGTTTATTAAACATAACACACGAGACATGGCATGAAACAAAAACCGCGACACCACTTCGGCCTACATACAAACGAGGACTAGCAAATAATGATGACACAGACAGGACTATAAATAGAGAACATAATCAGGGAAACATTGGGAACAGGTGATCAGGGGCAGGAACACACATTAGGCTAGGGCGGGGCTTAAACACGCACATGGCCAAAACATAAACATAAACAGACATAACATGACAACCCCTACTGAGGGCCCCCTAGTGGTTCACCCTCAGCCCTGCTACCCGTAACATCTCCCCCCTCTCAAAGGCGCGGCTCCCGACGCGCCAAACCCTAGCCCCTCCCAAAAAGTCCGGTCCAGCGATGGGTCCTGGGGAGGAGCTAGGAACGTAGAGAGGCCGGTGGGGGGAGCGAGAAGCAGGGCGAGGCACTTGGGGGGGGAGCGAGAAGCAAAAGCAAGGCGAGTGGGGGGAAGCGAGGACCAAGGCGAGGCAAGTGGGGGGAACGAGGATCAAGGCAAGGCACGTGGGGGGAGTGAGAAGCAGGAGCGAGACAAGTGGGGGGAGCAAAGGACCCGACAGCAAGGCCAAAGGGTCCGACGCGATGTCCACAGCCGAGCGGAGGCGCCGAGCGACGTCCACAGCCGAGCCGCAGAGCCGAGTGACGTCCACCGCCGAGCAGCAGCGCCGAGCAACGTCCACCGACGAACGACGGCTCCGGGGCGACGACGTCCGTCTCGCTGGGGTCTGGAACTCCCCAAGGGGCGGGAGGGTGGGAGCAAGGTGCTGCCGGAACTCTCCTCCACTGGCAACCGGTGGGGCAGCGCCCCCACGGAAGCTACATCATGGGGCGACGCCCCCCACAGGAACATGGGCGGAGCGAGAGTCGGAGCAAACAAAACAGTAAAAAAAAAGTTCAAGATCCGGGGCCCTGGCCGGAACTCTCCTCTGCTGGCGAACATTGGGGCAACGCCCCCCACGGAAGCTACATCGTGGGGCGACGCCCCCCACCGGAACCTAGGCAGAGCGAGAGCCGGAAACAAAAACTTGAAACTCCGGCCCTTGGCCGGAACTCTCCTCCGCAGGATAAAAACGGGGCCACGCCCCCCACGGAAGCTACATCGTGGGGCGACGCCCCCACGGGAACATGGACGGAGCGAGAAAAATCAAAAATCCTCCAAAATCTAAATTTTCTGCCGAATCCCTCCTCCTTTCCCTAACCACGGGCGGAGAGAGGGGCGGAATCAACAAACCCCCCCCCCCCCACCCCCCCCCCGAAAAACACCACTCCGACCCGGAGCGCAAAACAAAAAACCAAGCAAAACAATAAAACCCGGAAACGAAAAAACTAACCTTCTCGCTGAAGCTTCGCGCTGGATCTGTTCGGTTTTGGCTAGTCCTTCTGTTACAACTGGCGGTGTCCGGCTGGATATAACAGACCCAACGCGAAGCTTCCGTGAAACAAAAAGGGGTTTATTAAACATAACACACGAGACATGACATGAAACAAAAACCGCGACACCACTTCGGCCTACATACGAACGAGGACTAGCAAATAATGATGACACAGACAGGACTATAAATAGAGAACATAATCATGGAAACATTGGGAACAGGTGATCAGGGGCAGGAACACACATTAGGCTAGGGCGGGGCTTAAACACACACATGGCCAAAACATAAACATAAACAAACATAACATGACAACCCCTACTGAGGGCCCCCTAGTGGTTCACCCTCAGCCCTGCTACCCGTAACAGCAAACCTGTTGTGTAAAAGCAAGTAACTCAACTCGACAATTAGCATGCTGCTTGTGTGAATTTAAATTGATTTATTGCAATATATGACTTCGATATTGACATTTTGTCACACAAATATGGTTTATGGGGATAAGCTAAGTAAATAAATGTTATTATTAATATAACATGAGTAACTCTTCGTCACCCTAATTTTGTCAAAGTTGTGAAAAAAAGGTTGGCGACCCCTGATGTATACCAATATCTATCAATAGTGAGAAAAATGACAGCTATATGAGACAAAAAGGTAAAAAAAAAAAAAAAAAAAAACCTAAGTAAAATAACTGTCACAGCTCGCCTGAGATCCGACCGCGAGAGGGAGCTGTCGCCCGCGTTTTGAGCCACTTCCGGTTTCGGCGGGCTCAAATACGGGTGCGCACTTCCTGCTCGCCGCGAGATATTGTTTTCTTATGGGACGTATTGAGCGCTATCTTCGTGATACTTTGGCTGGATTTTTGTGTATGACCTGGACTGGCTTTCGTTTCTGGATTGGTTATTGGACTTTGCTTTCGGACTGGATTACTCTCTTGGATTACCCGTTCTGTGTTATCGTTTGGATTTACTGCTTCCCCGTTGCCGACTCTCTGACTGTTTCCTCTTTCACTCTCTCTCTTTCGCCGGTTCCGCGAATGGATCCGGCTTCTTCCGGCGCCGGCGGCGCGCCGTTACAGAATATCTCGCCCCCCACGGATCCAGCGGAACTGCGCGAAATCATCGTGCGGCAGGACTCGCTCATCCGCGCCTTTCAGGCTCAGCTGGAAGCGCTAACGGCCCAGCTGAGCAGCGCGACCGCTGCCGCGCCGCGGGAATCGCCTATCGCTCGCGGTGAGTCACCCCGGTTAGCACTACCGGATAAATTTGATGGCTCCGCCGATCGCTGTCGTGGGTTTCTCCGCCAGTGTGGGGTTTTTTTTTCTCACCAACCGGGGATGTATAGTGAAGATGGGACTAAGTGCGCGTTCCTGCTGTCCCTGCTTACGGGGAAAGCCCTCGAATGGGCTTCGGCGGTGTGGGACGCCGACCCTCTGATACGGGCTTCCTATGCTCACTTCGAGGAAGCTATCCGGGAGGTGTTCGAACATCCCGCGGGCGGCAAGGACATATCGGTCCAGCTGATGGAGATCCGTCAGGGTTCAGAGTCCGCCGCCGATTACGCTATCCGGTTCCGTACCCTAGCGGCGCAGTCGGAGTGGAACGACGCAGCGCTCTGGGCCGTGTTCCGCGCCGGCTTGAACCCCGCCCTTCAGACGGAACTCGCATGCCACGTGGAGGCCACGTCCCTTTCCCAGTTTGTGGCCACAGCGATTCGCCTGGACAACCTGCGGCGCCAACGCCGGACCGGGGCCTCCGACATGGCCTCCGCCCGTCCCCGCGTCAGAATGGACTACCCGGGGCGGGGCGAGAGGGACCCAGAACCCATGCAGCTGGGGAGATCCAGGTTGGCGGAGGAGGAACGTCGACCCCGGGGACCCCCGAGGCGGTGCTACAACTGCGGGTCCACTGGCCATCTAAGTCCCCGCTGTCCAGAGAGAGCCGCTGATTTCCAGGTGGGTGACCGCTCACTATTAACGAGTCTCACCATTCCTGTGTCTCTGCTGTTCGCTGACCGTTGTGTCCACGTTCCAGCGTTAATTGACTCCGGGGCAGCCGTGAACCTCGTCGACGGGGCGTGGGTGGAGGAACTGGGCATCTCCACCTCCCCCTGTGTACCATCTTTGAGGATCACGGCCATTGACAGTCAGCCGATTGGCGAGGGCTACCTCCGACACCAGACAGAGCCACTGGGTCTCCAGGTGGGCCTCTTCCACCACGAGAGGCTGACTTTCTACATAACCTCCTCCCCGGAGAACCCTGTCATTCTGGGGTTCCCGTGGCTAAGGCGCCACGACCCCCAGATCTCCTGGCGCACGGGGGAACTGACGCGCTGGTCGCCGGCCTGCCTGAGAAACTGCCTGAGGAACCCAGTGTCCAGGTCCTGTGGGATGTGCAGCGTCGAGAAAGCCGACACCGGGACTCACATACGCCTTCCGCAGCCTTATACAGACTTTGAAGGAGTGTTTAGTCAGGAGAGGGCGTCACACCTGCCGGAGCATCAGGAGTGGGACTGTGCCATTGACCTGCTGCCCAATACGTCTCTCCCCAAGGGCCGGATTTACCCGCTGTCCCTCCCTGAGTCCAAGGCTATGGAGGACTATATCGAGGGGGCCTTGGCAGCGGGCCACATCCGGCCATCTACGTCACCGGCCGCCGCAGGGTTCTTCTTCATTGAGAAGAAGGATGGGGGGCTCCGCCCGTGTATCGACTACCGGGGCCTGAACGCCATCACTGTCAGGTACCCTTACCCCTTGCCACTAGTACCTGCGGCACTGGAGCAGCTGCGGGGGGCCCGGGTGTTCACTAAACTCGACCTTCGGAGCGCCTACAACCTGGTTCGTATCCGAAAGGGCGACGAGTGGAAGACGGCGTTCCACACGACGCATGGGCACTACGAGTACTGCGTGATGCCCTTTGGTCTCACCAACGCTCCGGCGGTCTTCCAGGCCCTTATTAACGGGGTGTTTCGGGACCTTCTGGGGAGGGGCGTCATCGCCTACATCGACGACATACTGGTGTATTCCACCTCCATGGAGGAACACGTGGGCCAAGTCCGGGAGGTGCTCGCCAGGCTGCAGCGCTTTCACCTATTCGTAAAACTGGAGAAATGCGAGTTCCACCGGACCACGGTGACCTTCCTGGGGTATGTAATCTCCCCGCGGGGAGTGGAGATGGACACGAACAAGGTTCGGGCCGTGGCAGAGTGGCCTGCTCCAGCCACCATTAAGGAATTACAGCGGTTTTTGGGGTTCGCTAATTTCTACCGAAGGTTCATCCGGAGCTACAGTTCGGTGGCTGCCCCGCTTACCTCCCTCCTAAGGGGAAAACCCAAGAAACTGAACTGGACGGGCCAGGCTCGGGTGGCCTTCCAAAGACTCAAGGACTGCTTCACCACGGCCCCCATTCTATGCCACCCTGACCCCGATAAGCCGTTCGTGGTAGAGGTGGACGCTTCTAGCAGCGGGCTCGGAGCGGTGCTCTCCCAGCGACACGGCGACCCCGGGAAGGTGCACCCCTGTGCCTTCTACTCCCGGAAGCTCACGGCCGCGGAGGTCAACTACGATGTGGGCAACCGGGAGCTGTTGGCCATCAAGGCAGCGCTGGACGAGTGGCGCCACTGGCTGGAGGGAGCGCGCCACCCGTTCCAGGTTCTGACTGATCACCGCAATCTGGAGTATCTGCGCGGGGCCAAACGCCTGAACCCCAGACAAGCCCGGTGGGCCCTATTCTTCACCCGGTTCCAGTTCACCGTGTCCTACCGCCCAGGGTCCAAGAACGGCAAGGCGGACGCGCTGTCTCGGCAGTCCGAGGGGGCTGGCGACCTCGGACAACCCGAGCTCATCCTTCCGGCCACCGCTCTGCTGGCTCCGGTCCGGTGGGATCTACTGGGCGAGATTCGACGGGCCCACGCCGAGGAACCGCCTCCCGCTGACTGTCCCCCACGTCGACTCTTCGTCCCGTCGCAGTTCCGGACCCAGGTGATGCGGTGGGTGCACGAGGCACCCAGCTCGGGACACCCGGGTGCCCGCCGATCTGCTCAGCTGGTCAGCCGCCGATTCTGGTGGCCCTCCTTGGGGCCTGAGGTGGAGGACTTCGTCCGACAATGTGCCACCTGTGCCCAGGCACGGACGAGTCGTCAGCGTCCCGAGGGACTTCTGGAGCCCCTTCCGGTTCCACGGCGTCCCTGGTCGCACCTCTCCGTGGATTTCCTCACGGACCTGCCAGACTCGGAGGGATTTACGGCTATCATGGTGGTGGTGGACCGCTTCTCCAAAGGGTGCAAGCTGGTTCCCCTCAAAGGGTTGCCCACGGCCATGCAGACGGCGGACGCCATGTTCGCCCATGTGTTTAGGAACTTTGGGCTCCCAGAGGACATTGTGTCGGACCGAGGTCCGCAATTCACCTCTCGGGTGTGGAGAGCGCTGTGCGCGTGACTGGACATCGGGGTGAGCTTAAGCTCGAGCCACCATCCCCAATCTAATGGGCAGGCAGAACGCCTTAACCAGGAGATAGGCCGCTTCCTGCGGAGTTACTGCAGCAGGGAGCAACGAAGATGGAGCGAGTTCCTGCCCTGGGCCGAGTACGCCCAGAACTCCCTCACGCACTCCTCCACAGGCCTAACGCCTTTTCAGTGTGTGCTGGGGTACCAGCCCCCACTGTTCCCGTGGTCAGGGGAACCTTCCAGCGTCCCGGCTGTGGAGGAGTGGTACCGACGCAGTCAGGAGGTCTGGGAGCGGGCCCATGTGCGGCTGCAGAGGGCAGTGAGGAGGCAGAGGATCCAGGCCGACCGACATCGTCGCCCACACCCAGCCTACCAGGTCGGGCAGATGGTGTGGTTGTCCACCCGGAACCTCCGCCTCAGGCTGCCCTGCCGGAAGCTCAGCCCCAAGTTCATCGGCCCGTTCGAGATCACCCGTCAGGTGAATCCGGTAGCGTATCGACTCCGACTCCCGGCGTCATATCGCATCTGCCCCACCTTCCACGCGTCCCTTCTCAAGCCAGCGCACACTTCCGCAGGAGAGTCGGTGGCCGGTGGGGACCCACCGCCGCCCCTGGACATCGAGGGGTCGCCAGCGTACCAGGTGCGATCCCTGCTGGATTCCAGACGGCTGCGGTCACGCCTCCAATACCTCGTGGACTGGGAGGGATACGGCCCCGAGGAGCGATCGTGGGTGGACGCCTCGGACATCTTGGATCCTTCGCTGTGTGAGGACTTCCACCGCGACCACCCCACCAGGCCCGCCCCACGGCGCAGGGGGCGGCCGCGGCGCAGAACCCCCGGAGGTGTTCCTAGAGGGGGGGGCTCTGTCACAGCTCGCCTGAGATCCGACCGCGAGAGGGAGCTGTCGCCCGCGTTTTGAGCCACTTCCGGTTTCGGCGGGCTCAAATACGGGTGCGCACTTCCTGCTCGCCGCGAGATATTGTTTTCTTATGGGACGTATTGAGCGCTATCTTCGTGATACTTTGGCTGGATTTTTGTGTATGACCTGGACTGGCTTTCGTTTCTGGATTGGTTATTGGACTTTGCTTTCGGACTGGATTACTCTCTTGGATTACCCGTTCTGTGTTATCGTTTGGATTTACTGCTTCCCCGTTGCCGACTCTCTGACTGTTTCCTCTTTCACTCTCTCTCTTTCGCCGGTTCCGCGAATGGATCCGGCTTCTTCCGGCGCCGGCGGCGCGCCGTTACAATAACTTTAAATTAACGTGTAAGGAGAGGATGAGTTTAGCTATATAAGTATACACACAGCAAGAGGAGAGAGGAATAACACCAAATCTTAGTTCAGATGATAGCAAGGCTATAAAAAAGGGTGGAGAAATAATTTTTAGTTCATATTTTTGTTGCATAAAAAGATTTTTTTTAGATTCATGTATATAACAAAATGTACATGATATTCTAAGCACATCTTATTATATAGTACCACTACTACTCGTAATATTAAAATAATAATAATAATAATAACAATAACAATAATAATAGTCCTCCTCTGACAGTTAAGGTGTCCTGCCAACATTAGCAAATGAAAAAGTTTGAAAGTTTGATTTGATTAATTGCCATTCTACCTTTGTTTGGTATTTCTTGATTTTTGCTTTTGAATAGTGTAAAACACATTTTTAGCATAGAAATATAATCTTTTTAGATTATATGACACTGGGAGGATCGTACACAGTGACAGAAAGTGTCTCACTTTAGCAATATTCACCATAAATATATATATATATATATATATATATATATATATATATATATATATATATATATATATTAATGTCTGTCTATATATATATATTAATGTCTGTGGAATATATTTTAATAGAAATTGAGTCTATCTAAGATTATGAGTAACCCTGCACTAGTGAGTTAATGATTAATGTGAGCAGAGCAACCGGCTCATACGCATATTAATACAATATATACGGTTTTATGTGCATTGCTGCATTATTGCTAGTTTATATGTACAAAGCTGTCCTGAAGAAGTAATTCTCTTCCCATGTTCAGTGTTAAACATCGCCCAACGCAGTGAACTAAAAGTGCTTTTTGTGTCACTGTTTCAATGCCCAGCTAAGCCAGTAAAGATTGCTCGGCGACACCATAAAATCCCAAGATGTGTCAAAAGGACCATACAGGCTGTATATCCTCCAGAGCATCAGGGGTGTAAGGAGACAGACCAGCCAAGTATCCTGACAGATAGAGACAAGCCACCACGGAAGAGACAAACAATAGAGAGTCCAGAGAAACCTGCTAACCAACCCATTAAACATCTTTCCAAATGTAAATCAGAACTCATAGGTGAAATGGATAGAATGTGAGCTGAGTTACAAGAATAAGAGACTTATAATTGGATGTTTTTTGCAGCACATTGGAAGACGGCGTATGTGGAAGGAGAACTTCTGGGTGCAGGAGGATTTGGCTGTGTGTTTGCTGGGATACGCAAAGAAGACGGAATGCCAGTAAGTCTTTCCATTTCTATTTTTACTCTAGACTTTGGCCCATTTTCTACACAATCAGATCAAATGCTGCCAGGTATTAGTCAGAATCTTGAATATTAAAACTGAACTCAGGAATAGCAGTGTTCACTGGTAGGAGACTGTGCCTTTTGAAGTAGGCTGATTGTTATACATCTCTTAACCTCCCTTTATTTTGACATATTTTGCTGCTACTCTTGACATCATGGATCACTGTAGCATTGTGGGATTGGCAGTAAAATTGCAAAGCTGTTATTCAAAAGCAGTAATTACTGCTTTTTCATGCATGTCTAAAATTGTATAACCTCACAAGCCAAATGAGTCTGAAGACCTCTTTTAGTTACTTTCTGTATGGAAATGATTTCATTTAATTACACATAACACATTCATCTTACCTCAGGTTGCAATCAAGTACGTCTCCAAAATGATACCATATGGAAAACTGCAGCTTGTAAGTTTCTTTATCATAATATATATCCTACCTATTACTATAACATAGCACACATCCTAAAGAAGACCTTGATAAGTAGTATTACAAAGGATGGTGTTATAACGTGTGCCACTCATTCTTTCCTTTTTGTCCCATACAACAGGCAGGATGTGGATGGCTGCCCATTGAGATAGTGTTGATGGTCCTTGTAAACGCCACACCTTGCACAAAAATCCTGAAAATTCTGGACTGGTGCGAAGAGCCAGAACGTTACGTTGTCATCCTGGAACGGCCTGAACCATGTATGGACCTCGAGGAATTCTCCAGCAGGCGAGGTGGACATTTGACTGAGCTCGAGGCTCGCACTGTGATGTTTCAGCTGATGGCGGCGCTGCAGCATTATAAGAGCCAGGGAATACTGCATCGTGATGTCAAGCCAGAAAACATCCTGATTCAGACAGACACGTTTCAAGTCAAGCTGTTTGACTTCGGTTGCGGAGACCTCATCAAAGACTCTTACAATGAGTTTGCAGGTGTCTGATCTGAGACCATGAGTTCTTGGAGACAGCAAGTACTGTGACTCTTTTTCTAAATCTAATGTATCTTTGTTAACAGGCACACATCAATATGCCCCCCCTGAGTGGTTCATACAGGGGCAGTATCTGGCAGACCCAGCTACCGTCTGGTCTGTGGGCGTGACGCTGTACAGTCTGGTGTGTGGCTGTCTGCCTTTTGAGACAATTGAGGAAACAAAAATTGGCTATCTGTTCCTCCCTGAAAATCTGTCTCAAGGCAAGGAACTATAAAGACTGATAACCTATGGACTAATTAATATCAGACTGAACTATACCTTATACACAGACTTGAGCAGAGAAAGAAGCATTCATTTATTTTAATGTATTATATTTTACAACTATGTATTAATTAGTCAATCTGATGAAAATGACAGGAAATGTGCAGAGTTACAAGTGTGAGGAATTTCTTATGTACTCAACAGCATTTTCTTTAAAGGATTATTTATTATACAGCAGGTTCTTCATGGGGTTAAGCATTAGATTCTTCTTTCTATGTATTGATTTATGTACCTGGGTATTGTGTAACAGAGTGCAGCCATCTGATCCGTTGGTGTCTGAGCGCCAATGCGGAAGACAGACCAAGCCTGGAGCAAATACAACTTCACTACTGGTTTCACTCACCATTCTTCTGAAGAGCAAAATTACAGGAGACAGGGACCACTGCATTAACCTCAATGTGAAAATGTAAATACATCTGAACTTGTGTTCAGAATTGTACAGAACTTTTGTTATTTGTAATTTGTAAAGAATTTGTAATGAATTGTAAAACTTTAAATACATATAAAATCTTAAATAGGATCTTAAATAGCATCTATTGTACATAATTCATGCATTTGCTTTTAACTGAATATATTTTTGTGATTTTTCATTAATTTATTCTTCTTCTTATTATTATTATTATAAAGAATAAACTACAACATAGCATGCATTATATTGTTTGTTTGTTTTGTTTTTTTTAATATGGATAAAAAGTGTGGTAGGCACAGTGCAAAGCTAATTCACTGTATGGCATGCCACTGTGTATAGGGAGGTGAAGGCAAACTGAGAGCATTAATATTGTTTCTGTAGGAAATAAGGGGGGCACGGTGGCTTGGTGGTTAGCACCTCCAGGGTAGGGGGTTCAATTCCCGCCTCCGCCATGTGTGTGTTGAGTTTGCATGTTCTCCCCGTGCCTCGGGGGTTTCCTCCCCCGGTCCAAAAACATGCATTGTAGGTTGACTGGCATCTCTAAATTTTATTTTCGTTTTAAAATCTTTTCATCTATTTGTCACGCAGAACAAAATAGGCGGAACCAACTAAAATATGCGTTCGCGGGGAGTTCATTTAACACAGGCTTTAGCTGCGTGAACTCAATTCAATTCAATTCAATTTTATTTGTATAGCACTTTTAACAAAGAGCATTGTCTCAAAGCAGCTTTACAGAACATAAGAAACAATAAACATACAAACAAACAGTCCTAGATGTTAGACAAAATTTTCCCTAGTGAGCAAGCCTGAGGTGACTCAGGCGACTGTGGCAAGGAAAAACTCCTTTAGATGGTATGAGGAAGAAACCTTGAGAGGAACAAGACTCAAAAGAGGACCCATCCTCATTTGGGTGACACTGGAGTGTGAGATATGAACAATGTCCTTTCTGCATTAGTTGTGTGATGCATATACAGCATGTGTAGAACGTTATGTGTAAATTAATTAGGAGGTTGTTGTCGTCCACATAGGGTTGGCAGAGTTGCTTTGGATACTCCAGTCCTCAGAAAGCAGAACCCAGCTGGAGCTGGTCCATCTCTGGATGCCACTGGAGCTGGCACAATCTCTGTATGTCTCGGGGATGGGTAGAAGAAGGGAAACAAATGGAAAGGAATTAGCATAGCTGCTGTTCATAATATTAGCAGGCACTAGATGATGATGTGCATTTAATCAGATGTATTGGAGTACAAGGTTATGGGATGTATTAGGTGTATGCCTGGCTAAAGAGATATGTCTTTAGTCTACGTTTGAACTGGGAGACTGTGTCTGAGCCCCGAACACAGTCAGGAAGACTATTCCAAAGTTTATATGATCATACTTTCTTGACCTGGTAAGGACTCTGGTGGATGCATTCTGGACTAACTGTACCTTGTTTATTTTAGATGCAGGACAAGCACCTAGTAATGCATTACAATAGTCCTGTCTGGAGGTCATGAATGCACAAACTAGCTTTTCTGCATCAGATACAGATAAAATGTTCCTAAACTTGGCAATATTTCTGAGGTGGAAGAAGGCTATTTTTGTAATATCGGAAATATGTTTTTCAAAGGACAAGTTGCTGTCTAATATTACGCCCAGGTCTTTCACTGTAGAAATGCAAGTTGAATTGTGAAAGCTTTTGTTTACTGGTTTTTGGACCAATCAGTAATATCTCCGTCTTATCAGGATTTAGTAATAGAAAATTATCAGTCATCCTGGGCTTCGCCAACTTTTACCGGAGGTTCATCCGGAATTACAGTTCGGTGGCCGGCCCGTTGACGTCGCTACTCAGGGGTAAACCCAAGAACCCCGGGACCTGGACGGACCCGGCCCGGTCGGCCTTCCAGCAGCTGAAGAACTGTTTTACCACTGCTCCTATCTTGCGACACCCAGACCCGGACCTGCCGTTCGTGGTGGAGGTGGATGCATCCAGCAGTGGACTCGGGGCGGTGCTATCCCAGCGACACGGCGAACCCGGTAAGCTTCACCCCTGTGCTTTTTATTCCAGGAAGCTGACGAGCGCAGAGGTGAACTACGATGTAGGCAACCGGGAATTGCTCGCCATCAAAGCAGCGTTGGAGGAGTGGCGCCACTGGCTGGAGGGAGCGCGCCATCCTTTTCAGGTGCTCACAGACCACCGCAACCTAGAGTATCTTCGGGGAGCCAAGCGACTGAACCCTCGACAAGCTAGGTGGGCCATCTTCTTCACTCGCTTTGCGTTTACTGTAACATACCGTCCCGGGTCTAAGAACGGCAAAGCAGATGCGTTGTCCAGACAGTTCGAGGCGGACGACGAGCCGACTCAGCCGGATGTCATCTTGCCGGCTACAGCGATTCTGGCGCCGGTGCAATGGAACCTCATTGAGGAGATTCGACGGGCTCACGCCGACGAACCGCCCCCTGCCGGCTGTCCATCTACCAAACTCTTCGTGCCCCTACACTTCCGACAGCAGGTTATGCAGTGGGTGCACGAGGCCCCCAGCTCCGGACACCCAGGCATTCGCCGATCTACCCAACTCGTCCGCAACCGGTTCTGGTGGCCCTCCCTGGGCTCCGATGTGGAGGAGTATGTCAGGTCGTGCCCCACGTGCGCACAGGCGCGGACCAGTCGTTTACTTCCAGAGGGGCTGCTGGAACCCCTTTCGATCCCTCGACGGCCCTGGTCGCACCTGTCGGTGGACTTCCTGACCGACCTGCCAGACTCCGGAGGTTTCACGACGGTGATGGTGGTGGTAGATCGTTTCTCGAAGGGGTGTAAACTGATCCCCCTCAAGGGTTTACCCACGGCCTTGCAGTCGGCGGAGGCCATGTTTCATCACGTGTTTCGCAACTTTGGCCTGCCTGAGGACATTGTTTCGGATCGGGGCCCGCAGTTTACCTCCCGGGTGTGGGGGTCGCTGTGTGCAAGATTGGGCATTGGGGTTAGCTTGAGTTCAGGCTACCACCCCCAGTCGAACGGGCAGGCGGAGCGCCTTAATCAGGAGATCGGTCGTTTCCTCAGGACGTACTGTAGCCGGGAGCAACGCCGATGGAGTGAGTTCCTGCCGTGGGCCGAATATGCCCAGAACTCTCTCATCCACTCCTCCACGGGTCTGACGCCGTTTCAATGCGTATTGGGGTATCAGCCACCACTGTTCCCCTGGTCGGGGGAGCCGTCCGATGTTCCGGCTGTGGAGGAGTGGTATCGGCTAAGTCAGGAGGTGTGGGAACGAGCCCACATGCGCCTACAAAGGGCAGTGAGGAGACAGAGGATTCAGGCTGACCGACGCCGTCGGCCGCACCCCTCCTACCGGGTGGGACAGAAGGTGTGGCTGTCAACACGGAACCTGCATCTGAAGCTGCCCTGCCGGAAACTCAACCCTAAGTTCGTCGGCCCTTTTGAGATTGTCCGACAGGTGAATCCTGTGGTGTACCGACTTCGGCTCCCGGCATCCTACCGTATATGCCCCACCTTCCACGTTTCCCTCCTTAAGCCAGCACACTCGTCCGCCGTGGAGACAGGGGTCTGTGAGGAGCCGCCGCCGCCTCTGGACATCGAGGGGTGCCCAGCGTACCGGGTACGGTCCCTTCTGAACTCCAGGCGGGTTCGGTCCCGTCTTCAGTACCTCGTGGACTGGGAGGGGTACGGTCCCGAGGAACGTTCGTGGGTGGAGGCCGCCGACATCCTGGATCCGTCGCTCGTGGAGGATTTCCACCGCGACCATCCGACCAGGCCCGCACCGCGTCCTAGAGGGCGCCCTCGGCGTAGAACCCCGGGAGGTGTTCCTAGAGGGGGGGGCTCTGTCACGACTCGCGCTAGAGGTGACCGCGAGAGGGAGCCCTCGCCCGTGTTTTGAAGCCGCTTCCGGTTCACGGGGGGATTTAAAAAGGGTGCGCACTTCCTGGCCGGCGCGAAGTAATATTTCTTATGGGATTTACCGAGCGTTGGCGTACTGCTATTTCTGATTGGATTACCGTGTATGACCTGGACTGTTTATTGTTGCTGCTTTTGTTTTGCCCCGGATGTTTCGATTGTTGGATTATTGATCTCGGACTGTTTTCGGACTTTCGCTTTTGGATTACCCCTTTTTGTACTGTCGCTTGGATTATTGTCTTCCCGGTATCGACCCACTTTTCTGTCCCCGATTTCCCGTACTGTCTGTGTCCCGTCGCCAGCTCGGCGAATGGATCCGGCCACTTCCGCCTCCGGCGGCCCGCCGTTACACATCCAATCTTTAATATATTTAACACACTCTGTTAATCTAGACAGTTTAGATATTTCATCTGGTTTTGATGAGATATATAACTGTGTATCGTCAGCATAACAATGGAAACTAATCCCATGCCTTCTAATGATGTTGCCTATGGGAAGCATGTATATTGAAAAAAGCAGAGGTCCTAAAACTGATCCTTGTGGGACCCCATATTTCACTGGCATTACACTGGACAGTTCTCCATTTAAATCTACAAAATGGTATCGATTGGACAGGTAAGATCTAAACCATTTTAATGCCTGTCCCTGAATACCTGTTGCATAAGCGTTAGTAGCGTCCTAGAGCTCAGCATAACAGGTAGGTATGTGTTAACGAGATCATTGAAAACTCGAGAGTGCCTTTTATGCTGCTGTGGTGACTGGTGCTGATGAGTGTCAGGTGTGGCTTGTTAATACTCAGGAGAGGGAGTGCATTGTGATTGGGTGGTTGTAGAGCCTGGCCTATGTGATTTTTTAAGCGATCTACGAGAATGTTATGATCTATAGTGTCAAATGCAGCACTAAGATCAAGTAAGACTAATATTGAGATGCAGCCTTGGTCCGAAGCTAAAAACAAGTCATTTGTAATTTTTACTAGTGCAGTTTCTGTACTATGATGGGGCCTGAAACCTGACTGAAATTCTTCAAGGATATTGTTTTCCTGTAAGAAGGAGCATAATTGAGTAGACACAACCTTTTCTAATATTTTAGATATAAAAGGAAGGTTTGAAATCGGTCTGTAATTTGATAAGTCATTAGGGTCTAGTTTAGGTTTCTTAAGAAGAGGCTTAGTAACTGCTAGCTTGAGAGGTTTTGTGACGTGACCTAAATATAACGAGGAATTAATAATGTTGAGAAGAGGCTCTCCAGCTGTATGCATCACTTCTTTCAGCAATCTAGTTGGAATTGGATCTAACAAACACGTTGTTGAATTAGCCGTGTTTATAAGTTTATATAGTTTTTCCTGCCCTATACCTGTAAAGCATTGTAGCATTAAATGTGGAGCTTTAGGTTGGACTAGGACTTATTTTGTTCCTGATACTATCGATTTTGTCGGTGAAGAAGTTCATAAAGTCCTCACTACTAAACTGTGATGGAGTATTCTCTTCAGATATCTGATGTTTTGTTAATCTAGCCACTGTATTAAATAAGAATCTGGGATTGTTTTGGTTTATTTCTATCAGTTTGCTCAAATGCTCAGCCCTAGCAGCTTTTAGAGCCTGTCTATAGCTGGACATACTGTCTTTATACGCAATTCTGAAAACTTCCAATTTAATTTTTCTCCACTTTCGCTCGAGGTTACGGGTTGTTTTCCTGAGGGCGTGAGTATGACTATTGTACCATGGTGCAGGTGTTTTATCTCTGACCTTTTTTAATCGGATGGGGGCAACAGTATCTAGTGTGCTGGAGAAAATAGTGTCTATGCTGTTAGTTACTTCATCTAGATCATCTGCATTTAGGGGTCTGGTGAGAAGTTGAGACAGTTCCGACAGATTACTTGTGAATTCTACCAAATCGATAACGAGGAGAGACATGTCTAATATGTTCTACAGGTAGAGTGTACACTAAGAGGTGATGGTCTGTGATATCATCACTTTGAGGTAGAATATTTATGTCAGTGACATCTGTTCCATGTGATATAATTAAATCTAGAAAATCAGCGTAGGGCCCTGGGGGTCTATATACGGTGGCCAGCGCAGGATATAGTAGGGATTTTTTTTTTATTTATGTTTGTGAGTGTAACATTAAGGACAAGCACATCAAATGAGTTAAACCTGGTTCCTGAGTAACGGTAAGAGAGTTGCTATAAATAGTTGCAACACCACCTCCACGACCAGTCAGACGGGGCTCAAGCTTATTGCAATATCCTGACTGAGTGGACTCATTCATTCATTCATTGTCTGCCGCTTATCCGAACTACCCTCGGGTCACGGAGAGCCATAATTGTAATCTGAGGTATGGTTTACCGTGGAAAAGTTTGAGCTTTAGTCTTTAGCCATGGGGAAATGTAAATTTAATGAAAATTGGTTACATAACCCTAATTTTGCGCCGTGGTTAAGACCAGTTAGTGGCAATGTGTTCGAGGTCCGGTGCATACTGTGCAAAAACATGTAAAACTCGGAACAATGGGGATGAAAGCTTTGGAGAGCCACATGCAGTGTAAAAAACACAAAGCGGCTGCGGAAACCTGTCGGAAAACACCTGGTATTTCTCAGTGCTGCTCCGTCGCGTCCAAAACAGTAAGCCTATCACAGAGCGCTGCTGCATCCCAAACACCGGCGTCTGCATCAGCTTCAAGTTCAAGCACCGCGACTTCCGCTCCAGCAGACATCAGAGCAACGCCTGGCTCCACCGCAACACTCAGAGCCGAGGTACTCTGGTGTCTGCATGTATGGCGTCAAATCACCGCCATAAGTATCGTACTCGTATAAAAAAGTAGCGTACTCGTAAAAAACAAATATCGTACTCGTAAAAAAAAAAATCTTACACGTAAAAGAAATACAACACGCGAATCACAAAATTGCTATTCAAAAAAATACGCGTAGAGTTTTATGCAGATTAGGCAGCGGGGTTAATACAGAGATAAGAAACCACCTCGAAATATTCTCTCTAGTAAACAAAGCGAATTACATTACTTTAAAGGTATACATATCATCATGATGAAACTGAACACGAGCTTAGTGCTGCTAGCGCACTACTCTGCTGTTTGAGCAACAATAACGCTATGCTATGATGCTGATTGTATAATGATACACTTGTCCAGTTTATTAAAATATTCTTTAGCATAATAACAGGAGGTTTGACACGATACTACAATATCCAAACATACAAGAAGCTTTAAGTGTATTCGCCCATCTTCTCACTTGCTCAAGACAGGTTCGAACACTAACCGGCAGAGTCGCGCGTCAATGACGTCACTTTACTGATTGGCTAGAGAAGGGCAGTAGGTTGAGAAGCAGTGGACCAATGGAGACTTTTACCCCGCCCCCTAATTTGCATAAAACTCTATTTTTTGGAATAGCAATTTTGTGATTCGCGTGTTGTATTTTTTATTTTTTATTTTTTACGAGCACGCTATTTTTTTTATACGAGTACGAATTTTTTTTCAGGTACGATACTTATGGCGGCGATTTGACGCAATAAACTAGTTACAATACAAATCCTTCTTTATGAGATTCACAAGATTCTTTATACAAGGCATCAGCACGGATTACTTGTTACAGTTAACAACACACATTTGTTGTTAATGTGTTGTTAATAAGTCATGACAAGACTTGACATGCCATAAAACAGCAGGAATGGGTTCAGGGCAAAGTATTAAAATGTAAACCATGCAGTAAAATAACAGTCACAGGATTTAGTATACTGTGTTCCTTACAAATACATTCATAAATCTTTAATTTAGTAATATTTTTTATTCAGTCAATAATGTAATATGTGGCAGATGTAATAGCAATTTTGTCTCTGCAAAAATGACCGGAGATAATGTGTTTGTTCAGATAGTAAGTTGAGTCAGAAAACACTGGCAATTCACCTACATTCATGATTTTGAAGGTCCAGAGCAAATATGTTGATATGAAACTATCAATCCATTCATCCAGTTTCTGTACCACTTACACAGGTTACAGGTCTTTACACAAGTTCATGGGGAGCCTGGGGTCTATCCCCAGGGGATTCAGGGCATAGGGTGTCAACCCATCATAGAGTGTCAACCCATCATAGAGTACTATCAGACACACACTCCGGACAATTAAGAGATGCCAATCAGCCTACAACACATTTTTTAACAAAAAAAAACTTGTTACCATTTTCTTTTTATTACAGCCATATTAAGTGAATCATCAAAGTTTTTCTGTTGTTCATCATGTTACTCACATATAACTGATATACAATCTTATTTAAAACATAATAAGATAATACAATATAAAACAAAATAAAATAATGATATATAAAACGTGCAAATTAAGTCTAAATGCTTTATCGTATTTTTTAATAACTAATAGAATACTACATAAAGAAAGTAACAATATAATAATAATAATAATAATAATAGTATTCTATAGAGGTATTTCTCAGAAAACTGTCCTACTAGAATTCACCATAGTTCAAACATTAATGAATGCAAATACACTGTGAACATCTTTTTATTCTGGGTTTTATAGTTTAGATGTATAAACTGTGTGGTGTTGAACAGGCGCTGAGGTGAGATGGCTCAATGACTGAGTGCCTCTGAGGGACGGAGGCAGCAGCAGGAAGTAAAACCCTGCTGTTCGGCATAGCTTTAGTTTGCCCATAAACTTGATCAGAATCTGTCGGTTTTTACATTTAAAAAATGGACAGTCAAAGCAGGAAAGTGGTGGTTTGTGATAACGGAACTGGGGTAAGTCTACTAACCCTACATTTCACATCGATTTCTGCCCATTTTGGAACATTTTGAATAAGCCGCAAAACATGAAAGAATGGACGTTGACAGGAAGTTAGCTGGCTATTTAGCTTGCTGTCAAAGCGCAAATAACCCTTCACTTGAAAGTGACACCTTTCCTCAACTACGAATTATCTGTTTGCTGAATGATACAGCTGAACCACGTTTGTCTTAGAAATAAAGGCATCCAGCTTAAAAAAAAAAATTCTCTCAATATTAGCCAGCTAGCTAACTTCCTACACAGCTAGTCTCCGTTAGCTTTCCGCCAGCTCTCCGCCTTGTTTTTGAGGGGTCATGCTTATGCGCTTATTTTCGAAATAGTCACTAAAATCTTAGAGGGTGTCTGCTTTGAAAAATATGAATAATTTGTTAGCAAAGTGGGACAAACACTCAAACTGAAAATATGATCTTGTACAATTAACGTTAGTGGAATAGCTTGCAGTGTTCGCTATATAACTTGCTAGTTAGCTAGCTCGGTGTCAGCTGCATGATTGTGTGTACACTAGCAGTGTGAGTATGCGGGGTTCTAGTCAAGCGCAGTGACCCAGATATCTCCTGTCATTTACACTAAAATGCTAGGATATGAGGGTGCATACTGATTCTGTTAAGTTAATTTTACTTCCTTAGCCGCCTTCCTCCTTACGGCTAGTTTGTTCAAGAAAGTGAGCAGGTGTCAGACTCCTGTCATCGTCCTCAGTTTATACTGACTGTCTTATCACTGAATGGAAAAAAGATCCACGTCGAGACGAATTGATCTACACAGTTGTTTCATTTAAATCGAACAAATGGGAAATGAAATGTAATCAGTGTTTTCAGCTATTTTTTTTTAAGGGAAATTAGTCAGTGCATGCTCAGAAGTCATCTAATGACGCCATATACTATTCTGCATATTAACTGAATCGTCGTGAACGGATTTGCATAGAATTGAAGTTTATCAAGTAGAAAATGACACCACAACCTATTTATAAAGTGAGACATGCCAACTGTTTGTTAAAATCCTTTTATTTCAATCAAAAATGTAGACAAAAATGAAGCAGTTGTAGTGAGTTTTTGGGAAATAGACACCATGGCTATGGATGGAATAACTCACTTAGCCAAGAAGAGCATTAAAGAAACAATAAATCATAGAGGTATGTGACTGAGATGAACCGTGTTGAGTAGCGATTGCCTACAGTGATCAGAGATCAGTGCAGCTCAGTCAGGCTTTACACACTAGAGGTGAATCGACTGAACCTCCTGTCTATAATCATCCATAATGTGAGCTGGAGAGCATTATCAAGTGGAGGAGTGTTGCTAACATCTGCTAAAAAAATGCCCTTAAAAATAAGCAATAAAGTCTTTTAAAAAGTTGTGACGGGTGCTAAGTTGGCAGCACTGGATATAACCACCTGTCCATCCATTAAGGATTTTTTGTACAGGGATTAGTTCTCATTGTAAAACACACTTTCTTGTTGTGAAGAGGAAGTGCAGTAGTGGAAGGCAGACCGATTGCAGGCAATGAATCAGGAGGAAGTGAGATTAGCCCTAAAAGCCACAGCCTAAAGCAAGAGACAAGCTGTGTTCATTCCATCTACGCAGTATGACCATGTATGGCAGACAATTCATCACCTACAGTCTCGAGATAAAAAGATTGTGTATTATATATCTAATAAAGATTATTAAAGCTCTTTTATATCTCCTCTATACATCCTTGGCATATCAGAAAAGAGATCATAGGCAAGACATACAGTGTGTGTAAAATGGACACTCTCTCTCTCTCTCTCTCTCTCTCTCTCTCTCTCTCTCTCTCTCTCTCTCTCTTTCATTTTCTCTGTCTCTCACACACACACTCTCACACACACACACACACACACACACACACAAAACACACAGCATGTCTTTTTTAATGATTAAAAAGTGACAGATGTGGAACTAGGTCTGATCATCTGGGTCAGTGGATTTCAAAATGGTTATTTACCAGCTGTCCCAGACTGATCTATTACATTGAAATGTGCATTATAACGAGTAACTGAGAATTACATAATTGGTAAAACTACTAATTGTAATAAATTTTATCATTATTGGCCCCTTCTGGAAAATGAGCTACAAACACATGCAATAAGCGACATTTTCAGCTTTTTTTAAAACATTTTTTTCCCCAAACATGATTTCTTTTAAGTAGTGCAGTGTTGAGTAAAATACTGGTAAGTAAAGTTCTTTCAGCTGCTCCCTGTTCAGGGTCGCCACAGTGGACCAACTGGTCCACACAACCATTTGGCACAGGTTTTATGCCAGATGCCCTTCCTGAAGCCACCCTCCCATTTTTTCGGGCTTGGGACTGGCACCGCATCCAGTGGTTGGGGCATTGGCTGGGAATTGAACCCGGGCCTTCCACCTGGTAGGCGAGAAACCTACGACTGAGCCACCAATGCCCAAGTAAAATACTGGTCACTTATTATTTGTAGCAGACTTTGAGTATGAAAACGTATTTTTATTTTTATTTTTGAAGTTGTCTCAATCGTTAGGCCTCATTTCTCAGCCTTTTTTTAAATTTTTTTTTTTAAAGCTGTAAAGGAGCACAGGTAAAATAAAATTTCTTCTGAAGTCAAAGAATTTTTATGAATACCAAATTTCATGTGTAAATGCACCTGTGAATGAATAAATCCATCCGTACAAATGCTGTGTAATGGTTAATCTTTTTCACCCATTCTTGTAAAAGGTGCAAACAATCCATATTGTCATACAGGCCAAACCCACCTTGGAATATGTTTAGAGAAGCATGTAAAATAATCCTAAACAATATTGTTATTACTCAGACTATGAATTATTACTGTTGGTTACTAACAGCTTAGTAACCAACAAGCACTGAGTAATTCTGAATAATTAAATCTATTTTTAAATCATAATTTTTAATCAATATGGTTTTAAACACCTAAACCCATGCTGCACAGTCACATTTGTATTAGATACAAGTCTTATAATGAACCCACATTCTCTATTTCATTATCATAAAATGCATGTGGGTATTCCGGTCATGTTTCTAAAATAATCCCATCATTTTAAGCAGGCACAACAGTTTGATCTCATAATAGAAATAAAGATACTGCTGAACAGCTTAGTTTTTTCAGTTGAAACAAGTTAAAGATGCTTGCCTTGCAAAATTATCCATACATAGAGTTTTTCCTAATGTTTTCCCCATCTCTCATTGTTTTTCTCATTCTTTTTTCCCTCGTGTGTAGTTTGTGAAGTGTGGCTATGCAGGTTCCAACTTTCCGGAGCACATCTTCCCTGCGCTGGTGGGCAGGCCTATCATTCGCTCCACAACTAAAGTTGGCAACATTGAGATTAAGGTGAGTTTCAGGTGGTCCACAACTTGCCCATTTTCTTAGTTTGGTATATTATTTTTACTTAGTTGGTTGAAATTATACCAGAAACGTTTCATCTATTTCATTTTGAAAGAACGTTATTTTCAATAATATGCAGTCATGGGGCTAAAAAAAAAAAGCACCCTCCTTCAGTTCTATATTTGAAGTTTTCAGAGCCTAAATAACAATAGTGTGGTCCTCTCCAACATCATAAAATAAAACAAAACAAATAAAGTTAGATGACAATAAAAGAAAACACAATTCAGTAACATCTAGAACCAGCTTTAGTAATAATAACTTGAAGTAAATGTTTTCTCTTGGAGTTTATTAGTCTCTTACAGCTCTCTTAAGATCCTGTCACAGTATCACACTGGGGTTAAGGTTTGGACTTGGCCATTTCAACACTGATTTTTTCTTCTTCTTTAGACCATCAGATGTTGATTTGCTGGTATTTTTGTGCTAAATGTCTTTTTTCATGTCCTGGTTTTGACTCCGATTAAGCTCTTGGACAGATGGCCTCACTTTTGTCTCAAGAATATTTTGGTATAATGTGGAGTCTTCTAAATGACTGCAAGTGTCCCAGGTCCTACGGCTGCAAAACAAACTCAAATCATCACCCTCCCACCACCCTTTTTGACAGTTGGTACGAGGTGCTTGTGGTGATGCAGTTTTTGCTTGCTTTTGTGTTTAGCTATACATGATCTCCACCACCTTGATCTCATTAGTATAAAGGATATTGTTCCATTTTGCAAACCTAAGTCATGCTACCATATTTTATTTATTTGAGAGAAGGCCATTTTTCCGAGCCATGCTTCTATAAAAGCCACACTTGATCTCTCTTTTTCCATTATGTTGTCATAACCATAAACATTTAATTTGATTACAGAGGCTTGTAGGTCACATGATGTAGCTCTTGGGTTTTTCTGATCTTGGTCTTGGACTGCCCATTCCAAGAAAGTCCAAGTTTTCAGTATAGAACAGTGAATATGACTATGTTTTGAGATTTGTTGTGTTTTTGTTGTCACCTGAAGCTATTTATGTTTGTGAAGACCATCCAATTGTTATTTAGGCCCCTATAAATGAAAGGCTGAAATTAAAGGAACATGCACTTTCTTTTTCCTATGACTGTGTGTTTCCTGTAGCCTTTGTTCTGATGAAATAATCTTGCATTTCTTTGAGCACATGATTGATTTAAATATATTATTTGGGTGCCATCAGTCAGTTTGCCATAGGTGCATGTTAATGTCAGGTCAGGTTAGCTTCTATAATTTTCCATGATTTGACTGTCTTCTTCATCCTCTCTCTTTATACTTTCTCTCTCACTCTCTCTCTACCTCCTCTTCACGTGTTGAGGTAGAATAAAAAAAAGATGGTAAGTGCAGACTGATGTGTGCTTTTGCACCAATCGCCTGCTGAGAATTGTGTGATGCATCATGCAGCATACCTCAACGAGAAAACTCAATGCCGTAGTGGTTCTCTTCTAATTCTCCTTACTTTTGTGAATCTCACTCACTAGCATATTTGTTGAGTGTTGCTTCTTTATCCATTTTTTGCTTTTAATTTTTTGTTTGTTTTGCAATTGTAACTAACGTTATATATTATTTTAAATTTACATTTTCAGCCTGTCTCATCCAAAACATCACACTTTCTTGCTGTAGTATTTCTTTTCGTCTAAAAAAGAAAACTCTGTACATTGGCTACAAGTTTAAAGCTGTAAAGTTGAAAGGTCTTCACAGAATTTAGTCATACCTCAAAGACACACCAAACCCCATAGTTCCTCTTCTCTGCTCTGTCGACTTTAGGTCAAAGGTAGTTTAATGTCTGGGCATTTGGTTTAACTGAACTCCACAAATTGCACAGGTTGTCTAAGCAGTCAGTAAATAAGGCATTTGTAAAGAAACGCTCAAATGAAGTGTTAGACAACTTGATTTACATCATTGACTGTTGCTAAAAAATTCTTTTTGTTCCTTAATTTGCAATTGCATACTTCCACAGTGCCTTTTATATAGAGATTTTTTTTTTTTTTATCAGGACAGATTACATTTGTGTAGGTCATATAAGACTGTAGTTCCCTGGAAGCAGGTTAGACAAGTGGATTTTAAGCATAGACAATACTTTTAAAAGTCAGTGTGCTTACATGCAAAGCATGAGCAAATCCCCACAGCTATGCTCCATAATGTAATACAAACCCGATTCCAAAAAAGTTGGGACGCTGTACAAATTGTGAATAAAAACAGAATGCAATGATGTGGAAGTTTCAAATTTCAATATTTTATTCAGAATACAACATAGATGACATATCAAATGTTTAAGCTGAGAAATTGTATCATTTTAAGGGAAAAATAAGTTGCTTTTAAATTTCATGGCATCAACACATCTCAAAAAAGTTGGGACAAGGCCATGTTTACCACTGTGTGGCATCCCCTCTTCTTTTTATAACAGTCTGCAAACGTCTGGGGACTGAGGAGACAAGTTGCTCAAGTTTAGGAATAGGAATGTTGTCCCATTCTTGTCTAATACAGGCTTCTAGTTGCTCAACTGTCTTAGGTCTTCTTTGTCGCATCTTCCTCTTTATGATGCGCCAAATGTTTTCTATGGGTGAAAGATGTGGACTGCAGGCTGGCCATTTCAGTACTCGGATCCTTCTTCTACACAGCCATGATGTAATTGATGCAGTATGTGGTCTGGCATTGTCATGTTGGAAAACGCAAGGTCTTCCCTGAAAGAGACGACGTCTGGATGGGAGCATATGTTGTTCTAGAACTTGGATATACCTTTCAGCATTGATGGTGCCTTTCCAGATGTGTAAGCTGCCCATGCCACACGCACTCATGCAACCCCACACCATCAGAGATGCAGGCTTTTGAACTGAGCGCTGATAACAACTTGGGTTGTCCTTGTCCTCTTTAGTCCAGATGACATGGCGTCCCGGTTTTCCAAAAAGAACTTCAAATTTTGATTCGTCTGACCACAGAACAGTTTTCCACTTTGCCACAGTCCATTTTAAATGAGCCTTGGCCCAGAGAAAATGCCTGCGCTTCTGGATCATGTTTAGATATGGCTTCTTTTTTGACCTATAGAGTTTTAGCCGGCAACGGCGAATGGCACGGTGGATTGTGTTCACCGACGATGTTTTCTGGAAGTATTCCTGAGCCCATGTTGTGATTTCCATTACAGTAGCATTCCTGTATGTGATGCAGTGCCGTCTAAGGGCCCGAAGATCACAGGCATCCAGTATGGTTTTCCGGCCTTGACCCTTACACACAGAGATTGTTCCAGATTCTCTGAATCTTTGGATGATATTATGCAATGTAGATGATGATAACTTCAAACTCTTTGCAATTTTTCTCTGAGAAACTCCTTTCTGATATTGCTCCACTATTTTTCGCCGCAGCATTGGGGGAATTGGTGATCCTCTGCCCATCTTAACTTCTGAGAGACACTGCCACTCTGAGAGGCTCTTTTTATACCCAATCATGTTGCCAATTGACCTAATAAGTTGCAAATTGGTCCTTCAGCTGTTCCTTATATGTACATTTAACTTTTCCGGCCTCTTATTGCTACCTGTCCCAACATTTTTGGAATGTGTAGCTCTCATGAAATCCAAAATGAGCCAATATTTGGCGTGACATTTCAAAATGTCTCACTTTCAACATTTGATATGTTATCTATATTCTATTGTGAATAAAATATAAGTTTATGAGATTTGTAAATTATTGCATTCCTTTTTTATTCACAATTTGTACAGTGTCCCAACTTTTTTGGAATCGGGTTTGTACAAAGAGTGGATTTTATTGTAATAGTAAATTTACTCAGATTACGTGTGGGATGCAAGCACATGTGTATGACTGTCAAAGTCATACACATGAATTAAAGACCAGCTGTCCACTTCATCTGTGCACTCTATTAACCACAGACTTTTGTACATTACGTTTCTGTGCAGACTACAAATTTCATGCAGATAAGCAGTACTGCTGGTTTGAGTATGTATGGAATTTTGATTACATTACTGTTACTTATCGGAGCTGTTGGTACCTTGTAGGGAACATGTTAAAAATAAATAATGGGAGTCATCTTGTTGGAGTAAATGTTTTTTGCCTTTTTCTGATGCATCTTTCAGTGTGAAAATGCAAACGGTCAGTGCATTAGTGTCAGTATCATATCTGACAGCACTTACTATGATAGTGTACTCAACAACAACTAGATTTAGAGGTGGAAAAGGAAACTTTTCAAATTGAACAATGGCACCAGATTGAGTTCATAGCATTCCCACTTCTGTCTGTTACTGGTTACAAACCTTTCTCCTTTCATTTCCTGGTGTATGATGAAACAGGTTAGTGCAAAAAAAGCATCCAGTGATCCATTTGTTCAGAAAATATAGCACATCATTCAGGTCTTTTATTATATTGTGTGTGTTTGGGTTGCTCAAATTGAACACAAGGCAGTGATTTATTCTCATAAATCAGCTTTTTATAATGTACAGTGCATGTGATTTGATACACAGCTCAGGTTTACTGGAGTTGGGCTCACTAATGTAGATATTACTCACTTCAATTTTACACATTTGGTGTATTTGAGTAAAGATTACAGTACTGCAAATACTGACAAGAATAAGGAATGATCAGTAGGGTTACATAGTATGTGTGATTGTGTGTGAAATGGGTTAACATATTGCAGTGCATGGGGAGTTGTGTTCTGTGCATGCTGTAACTAATGAAAGTAAGCCCCATTGAGGGAGGGGTTTATCCGACTGTCCATCATTTCATCTCAGTGGCTGCGCCTCTCATGCTAATGCTCATTGTGAGCCACAGCAGGCAATAATCCTTGACTTATAATCCTTGGCTTATAAGTCACCCACAGTGCAAATGGTGAAAGACAGAGTCAGGTTTGTGATGCAAAGTCCCCAGTGCTGTGTGCATCTTATGGACATGCTGCTTATGCTATCCAGGCATCTTCCCATAAGTGCAGGTTGGATGCATCTGTAGCATACAGGGGCATGAAATTTCACAAATTCAACTGCACTGAGAAAAGATAGAAAACCTTTAGCCTAGAAAGTGCCTTTAGACATTCATTATGAGTGAGTAAGCAGGTTTTCAGTTCTTTTCTCAGAACAGCGAAACATGTTGAAATTTTGTTGTTTGGGGTATTTCTCCTACACTGCAGATGCAGTAGGTAGAGATTCACTTAAAAATTTGTGGAATATTTCTGTACATGTTTTGCCTGATTATAAAGTCAGAAGTGGTTAGAAAAGTAAGTGTTACTAACTTTTAACCCATGGCCTTTTAGGATCTGATGGTGGGTGATGAGGCGAGTGAGCTGCGCTCCATGCTCGAGGTGAACTACCCGATGGAAAATGGCATTGTCAGGAACTGGGATGACATGAAACACCTGTGGGACTACACATTTGGTCCAGAGAAACTAAACATTGACTCACGCAACTGCAAAATTCTCCTTACTGAGCCTCCTATGAATCCCACCAAAAACCGTGAGAAAATCATTGAGGTATGTACATTACCCTGTAAAATGCCGCACAGTTTTCACAGTTCTCAGTTCAGAAGTTGCTTGGAGGTCAAAGTGAACTAAAAATCAGCAAATATATAAGAGTGAGCAGCATAAACAAGTAAGGTCTGCAGTTTATTCTTCAGATAGACAATACAAAGCTTCATACTGTATGTGTCTAAATATGTAGCTAGAAAAAGGTTAGGCTTATTTGGGTCACATATATAACAATACACATATCGGAGTCTGTGTTTGTGCAGAGTCTGTGTCTTTTTTTATTTTTATTTTCTGTTATTGGCCCCATCCGGATCTGCATGTATCCCATGTCTGAGTACCCAGGAGGCTTTTATCTAAATAGGGGGTTTTGTGCCATTGCCCCTGTATATGTCATCAATAAAAAGGTAGAACTTATTAATCTGTCTGTTTTATATTTTCTGTAGGTTATGTTTGAGACATATCAGTTCTCAGGGGTTTATATTGCTATTCAGGCCGTGCTCACATTGTATGCTCAAGGTATGTTCACCATGGTTTAACCAGCACAACATTGAATGCATATAAACGTACTACATAAACATGTTTAAATATGAACAAATAGACACACAGTGGATATAACAAATCTTCTTAAAATTGCATATTATTGTAATGTTAAAAAAGCCATGATAAATAAATCATGTCAGATCTTTTCCAGCCTTTATTTAATCTTCATTTATATCCTTTGAAATATGTCTTTTGAAATAACCTCTTTTGAGTCACCATTTATTTTAAACCTTGTTGTAATTTGACATGTATAAGATTTTATTTGATTGTGCTTCTAGAGCTTGCACAGTCATGGGGCAGACAGAGCACACCTGCCCCACTTATTGTTATACCTAGTGGTTAAATACTGCAAATGGTGCTAATAGACACATTTTCAGCAGAGGAGGAAAATGTATTTGTTTCCGAGGCCCATGTTTTTGGAGTTGGAAATATTGCTGAGACCCGTAAACCCTGGTTAATGATATTACCTAGAAACAAGTAAAAGAGTGTCTAACTCCCCACAAAACAAGCTGCTAGGTTGCATGCTGGCTGTTGTCTCAGATTCTCAAATGCCTATTGTTGGGTTTCCCCTGTAAGCATGAAGCATGATGGTGCAGCTTCTCTTCAGGTGAGACTTGAATTCTAGTTAAAATGCCGGGAGACATAGATAGCCCTATTATATTTATATTCTATATCCATTTTGGCAAAAAAAAAAAACTACAAAAAAACTTGCAGACCTCAGATCTAAATTCTATCAAAAAGCTGTGGAAAGACTTGTAGAGGGCTGTGTACAAGAGGAACTGTCACTATTTCACAGATCTGAAGTGCTGTATTTTTTCCCCCAAACCTGTTTCTGTTTTTCACTTGGATTGTATTGGCTGCAATATCAATATTAAACGTAGAAAAAAATCGGACTTTTCTTGGTTTATTTTTTTATATTAGAAACGTGCAATTTTTACAGGGGTGTGTCAATTTATTATGTCCACTGTAACTAAGAATTTGGCTTCATTATTTGTCTACACGTATGTATGTAATTTATTGCTCTGATACTCAGGTCTATTAACTGGAGTTGTGGTGGATTCAGGTGACGGCGTCACTCACATTTGCCCAGTGTATGAAGGGTTCTCTCTTCCTCATTTAACTCGCAGGCTGGACATAGCAGGGAGAGACATCACTCGATATCTTATAAAGGTATTCATTTTGCTTTTTTTTTTTGGTTTGAAAATATATTCTAATTTTGGGCAGTATTTTATTAAGCAGGGGTTAGGAACTAGGTGTAGGAGTGTATGCTGGTTGAAATTTGGCAATTAATAGAGCATTGTGTTTTCTCCAGCTATTGCTGCTGCGAGGCTATGCATTCAACCATTCAGCAGATTTTGAGACTGTGCGCATGATGAAGGAGAAACTCTGTTATGTAGGATACAATATCGAGCAGGAGCAGAAGCTTGCTTTGGAGACTACTGTGCTGGTGGAATCCTACACGGTCAGTCCAGATCACACACACACAGCCAATATAAGCATACATTTTATAAACATGTTGTAATTAATTGTTAGTTGTAATATGTGAAAATATTTTCACTTTGTGAAAATTTTCTTTCTGACTGTTACATGAAGGGTAGGTTTGTTAGTGAACAAACTATAATACGGTCTAATGCTACAGTTCTCGTTAATCATCGTCTTGTGTGTGATGTAATACTGCTTCAGTAAGAGTTTTTCGGCTATGTTATTCCCAGGTTATGACGGACAGCTCTCGTAATTATTTTCATGATAAAACAGGATTTGGGGATCAGTATTGCTTTGGCAGGGACCTCTCAAGGTTGTGTGTAGTGTGTGCACCTCACCTGTTCACATACCTAAATCCACCATACAAGTGATTACAAGCAATTAGAGTTGTTTAGTGTGAAAGGTTCACTAATTCAGAGATTTTGAATGTTGTGTAGTGTTACGGCATGGACTCAACTCATGACAAACATCAGGTGGCACTGCATCAGGGGTTAGAGACGAGTTTCAGTGAAGGAAAGCAGGAGATTGCTGAGCAATAGTTTGTTCTGTTGTCATGCCTGTGTAAGTGTGGGAATAGAAATTTCCGCTGAAGGCCTTGATTTTTTTTTCCCCCCCAACATTTTCCTAAAGAGAGAACTGATGGGGGAGTAAAGCAAAGAAAATGGTGAGTGGTGAAACAAAGAGGTCAGTGTGGCATTAGAGCTGCCTAACTAGCATGTAACATCATTTCCTGCGTGGCTACAGTCCTTCCCCAGCTGGGCCGCTGGGTGTTTCCACATCTGGACAGCTCTCAATGGACTCTTTATGTGCCCACGCAACACTACGCCATCTTCTCATCACTGCTGGTCTCTGGGATTCCACTCAGACCTGTGGCTCGGTTCCAGCTGACCAGTCAGGATAGAGTGTTTGATTGTAAAGTCTTTTTAAGTTACATTCTATCCATATATTAAAATAGAGAGGAACAATGTTTGGAGTAGTTTAAGTAGTTTGCTGAATGTCTGATGGATAGAAAGTGAAGAACCAAGCTGTTTCTGTAGCTATTTTTTTTTTATTTTCTTGTAGCTCCCTGATGGCAGAGTGATAAAGGTCGGAGGGGAGAGGTTTGAGGCACCTGAGGCTCTTTTCCAGCCTCACCTGATTAACGTGGAGGGAGTGGGAGTGGCTGAGCTGCTCTTCAACACCATTCAGGCAGCAGACATCGACACCAGGTAAAGTCAGATTATTTCATAGGTACCCAAGTCCTAGTTAGTAAGAGTTAGTCAGCAGTTTTATAGAACACTCATATTCAAACTTGAAGTGATGAATGAAGTGATGTGTTGAATCAGATATTACAGAAAAATCATCACACTGTGCTGGACTCTGGCCCTTTTATTGTTTCACATATGTTTATAGTCATTTATATTCACTAAGTAGGTTTTACCTCTTCTGTTCACTACTGAATGTTAATTATTTCATGCAACCCCTAACTCAGATTCGAGAATTTAATAGCATTGTCTTTAAAGATATTATAAGTTGCACCTTTTAACCCTCCCTTTAAATGTCTTGTTTTTTTCATTGACATAAATATATGAATGTAAATTTCCTTTTCTTTCCTCTTTTAGGGCCGAGTTCTACAAACACATTGTTCTCTCAGGCGGTTCTACCATGTATCCAGGCCTGCCATCTCGACTGGAGAGGGAGCTCAAACAACTTTATCTAGAGCGAGTGCTTAAAGGGGATGTGGACAAGCTCTCTGTGAGTATGCTCCATCTATCATGACACAGCATAAAAGCACATGAAGAATGAAGTCCAGTAGCATCCACCTATGTTTTCTTGCTATTTTTGCACATCATATATGTCAAAAGTACTGCCTTTTGACCAGCAGGTGGAACTGTGTGAACTCTTAGTACTCCTGGTAGTCTGTGTTTGAGCTGGCCTGCAGTATAGCACAAAGACCTGACTGAATCTTTACCCTCTAAATTTAGAATTAGTTTGGAAAAGTATTTTAAGGAAACTCTGAGCTGCTTCCTTCAATCAGCTGATGTAGTTGGTCAGCATATGTACCTGTTGTGTACAAGCTCATTAACTCTTCTTTTTTTGAGTTCCTTGTGTCAGCTGTTTTCAAACTATTAAAAGGGGAAACTGAAGGAAAAAGGGAACTCTTTGCTTTACTGCCTTTTAAAGATTTCTCAACTGCAAATACACCTGATCCAAAGCAGCATCTAAAAAAACATGGAGAACCAGGTTTGTAGAAGGAAGGAAAACCTCCAGGATTGGTGTTGAGTACTCCTGAGATCCATTTTGCTTTTGCAAAATCCTGCAATTGTCTTTTATACTACAGGTAGTGGTACATAAGGAATAACACAGATCAGAACAGGCTAGTATATGAAAACAATACTCACCATAGTGGTGTGATACAGCCTGGCATGAAGCAGGCTATTTTTGTATAGCAGCATGGTCCACAGTGTGTAAATATGACAGGTCGGCGGGGGGTGGGGGTATGTGGCTTGTCTGCCATACCTGTTCTGCCATACCTGTTCTGTTATGATATAAACAAATATAATATTAGAACAAGCACAGTAATATTAAACTGTTGTTCTGATTTAAAAATTCAGATAAGCTGTTGTATAAAGCATTTTGTCAAAGTGCATTTTTATAAGATTGTTTTGTCTGTAGTGTATATTGGACTATGAGAATTAGGGCTAATTAAATGTTTTAATTAACAGTATTCATTTCCAGGACTGTAAACTAGTCATTTCATTTTATATATATATATATATATATATATATATATATATATATATATATATATATATATATATATATATATATATATATATATATATACAGTGGGGCAAAATAGTATTTAGTCAGCCACCAATTGTGCAAGTTCTCCCACTTAAAAAGATGAGAGAGGCCTGTAATTTTCATCATAGGTACACTTCAACTATGAGAGACAGAATGAGAAAAAAAAAATCCAGAAAATCACATTGTCTGATTTTTAAAGAATTTATTTGCAAGTTATGGTGGAAAATAAGTATTTGGTCAATAACAAAAGTTCATCTCAATACTTTGTTATATACCCTTTGTTGGCAATGACAGAGGTCAAACGTTTTCTGTAAGTCGCCACAAGGTTTTTACACACTGTTGCTGGTAGTTTGGCCCATTCCTCCTGCAGATCTCCTCTAGAGCAGTGATGTTTTGGGGCTGTCGCTGGGCAACACGGATTTTCAACTCCCTCCAAAGATTTTCTATGGGGTTGAGATCTGGAGACTGGCTAGGCCACTCCAGGACCTTGAAATGCTTCTTACGAAGCCACTCCTTCGTTGCCCGGGCGGTGTGTTTGGGATCATCGTCATGCTGAAAGACCCAGCCACGTTTCATCTTCAATGCCCTTGCTGATGGAAGGAGGTTTTTACTCAAAATCTCACGATACATGGCCCCATTCATTCTTTCCTTTACACGGATCAGTCGTCCTGGTCCCTTTGCAGAAAAACAGCCCCAAAGCATGATGTTTCCACCCCCATGCTTCACAGTAGGTATGGTGTTCTTTGGATGCAACTCAGAAATTCTTTCTCCTCCAAACACGACAAGTTGAGTTTTTACCAAAAAGTTCTATTTTGGTTTCATCTGACCATATGACATTCTCCCAATCCTCTTCTGGATCATCCAAATGCTCTCTAGCAAACTTCAGACGGGCCCGGACATGTACTGGCTTAAGCAGGGGGACACGTCTGGCACTGCAGGATTTGAGTCCCTGGCGGTGTAGTGTGTTACTGATGGTAGCCTTTGTTACTTTGGTCCCAGCTCTCTGCAGGTCATTCACTAAGTCCCCCCGTGTGGTTCTGGGATTTTTGCTCACCGTTCTTGTGATCATTTTGACCCCACGGGGTGAGATCTTGCGTGGAGCCCCAGATCGAGGGAGATTATCAGTTGTCTTGTATGTCTTCCATTTTCTAATAATTGCTCCCACAGTTGATTTCTTCACACCAAGCTGCTTACCTATTGCAGATTCAGTCTTCCCAGCCTGGTGCAGGTCTACAATTTTGTTTCTGGTGTCCTTTGACAGCTCTTTGGTCTTGGTCATAGTGGAGTTTGGAGTCTGACTGTTTGAGGTTGTGGACAGGTGTCTTTTATACTGATAACGTGTTCAAACAGGTGCCATTAATACAGGTAACGAGTGGAGGACAGAGGAGCCTCTTAAAGAAGAAGTTACATGTCTATAAGAGCCAGAAATCTTGCTTTTTTGTAGGTGACCAAATACTTATTTTCCACCATAATTTGCAAATAAATAAATTCTTTAAAAATCAGACAATGTGATTTTCTGGATTTTCTTTATCTCATTCTGTCTCTCATAGTTGAAGTGTACCTATGATGAAAATTACAGGCCTCTCTCATCTTTTTAAGTGGGAGAACTTGCACAATTGGTGGCTGACTAAATACTTTTTTGCCCCACTGTATATAATGTGTATATATATATATATATATATATATATATATATATATATATATATATATATATATATATATATATATATATATATATATATATATATGTGTATATATATATATAGAGGGAGAGAGAGAGAGAGAGAGATATATAGAGAGATATATAGATACAGATATATCATTATCATCATCATCATCATCATCTTCCTCTTATCCGGAGCTGGGTTGCGGGGGCAGCAGTCTAAGCGGGGATGCCCAGACTTCCCTCTCCCTAGACACTTCCTCCAGCTCTTCCGGAGGCGTTCCCAGGTCACTTGAAAGACATAGTCTCTCCAGCGTGTCCTGGGTCTTCCCTGGGGTCTCTTCCTGGTGGGGCATGCCTGGAATACCTCCCCCGGGGGATTCCAGGAGGCATCCGAAACAGATGCCCAAGCCACCTCAACTGGCCCCCTCTTGATGTGGAGCAGCGGCTCTTCTCCGAGCTCCTCCCGGGTGACAGCTCCTTACCCTATCTCTAAGGGAGCGCCCTGCCACCCTACGGAGGAAACTCATTTCGACCACTTGTATCCGGGATCTTGTCCTTTCGGTCATGACACAAAGCTCATGACCATAGGTGAGAGTAGGAACGTAGATTGACTGGTAAATCGAGAGCTTCATCTTCCGACTCAGCTCCTTCTTCACCACAACAGACCGGTACATAGACTGTATTACTGCTGCCGCTAGACCAATCCGTCTGTCAATCTCACGATCCATCCTTTCCTCACTTGTAAACAAGACCCCGAGATACTTAAGCTCCTCCCCTTGAGGAAGGAACTCCCCTCCAACCTGGAGGGTGCATCCATCTTTTTCCGGTCGAGAACCATGGCCTCACATTTGGAGGTGCTGACCTTCATCCCAGCAGCTTCACACTCAGCTGCAAAATGCTCCAGTGCATGTTGTAAGTCCTGGCTTTAAGGAGCCAACAGGACAACATCATCTGCAAAAAGCAGCGATGAAATCCCCAAACCGAACTCCCTCCAGCCCTTGGCTGCGCCTAGAAATTCTGTCCATAAAAGTAATGAACAGAACCGATGGCAAAGAACAGCCCTGCCGGAGTCCAACATGCACTGGGAACAGATCTGACTTACAACTGGCGATGCGAACCAAGCTCCTGCTCTGGTCATACAGAGACCGAACAGCCCTTAACAGAGGGCCACGGACCCCATACTCCCAGAGCACCTCCCACAGAATGCCACTGGGGACACGGTCGAATGCCTTCTCCAAGTCCACAAAAAAACATGTGGACTAGTTAGGCAAACTCCCACGAACCCTCAAGCACCCTGTAGAGGGTATAGAGCTGGTCCAGTGTTCCACGACTAGGAAGAAAACCGCACTGTTCCTTCTGTATACGAGGTTCGACTAACTCTCCTCTCAAGTACTCTGGAATAGACTTTCCCTGGGAGGCTGAGGAGTGTGAACCCCCTATAGTTGGATAGTTGGAACACACCCTCTGGTCCCCTTCTTAAAAAGAGTGGCCGCCACCCCAGTCAACCAGTCCAGAGGCACTGTCCCTGACCGCCACACTATGTTGCAGAGACGTGTCAGCCAAGACAGCCCCACATTAAGTCCAGAGACTTAAGGTACTCTGGTCTGGGAGGAGTTCGGTGAGGCCATGGAGAAGGATATATATATATATATGTGTGTGTGTGTGTGTGTGTGTCTGGATATACAGGTGCATCTCAATGAATTAGAATGTCATGGAAAAGTTCATTTATTTCAGTAATTCAACTCAAATTGTGAAACTCGTGTATTAAATAAATTCAGTGAACACAGACTGAAGTAGTTTAAGTCTTTGGTTCTTTTAATTGTGATTGTAAAAGAACCAAAGATTTAAACTACTTCAGTCTGTGTGCACTGAATTTATTTAATACACGAGTTTCACAATATGAGTTGAATTACTGAAATAAATGAACTTTTCCACAACATTCTAATTTATTGAGATGCACCTGTATATGTATGTATAATAAGCAAGTTATTGAAAACCTATTAATGGAGCATTCTGTGGTCTAGAGCCGTCTGTTGTCTGTAACATAAATTGCTTATTCTCCATGCCTGAAAAAATATAATTAAAATGGCTTCAGTTATGCAACTAGTCAATAGCAAAAGCAACATTTTAATGACTGCACATTTTAATATCGGAATTTCTGAAAGTAACACTAATTTCTAAAATTATTTTAAAAATATTATTAAATAATTATATTATGGCTTACTTGAATTAAATATGGTCAGTATTTTTCATTGTGCTGAACAGAAGAACAATTTCCTCTTGCATTTGACTTATACTATGTTTATGTATATAGAAATTCAAGATCCGGATTGAGGATCCTCCACGGCGCAAACACATGGTGTTCCTAGGTGGAGCTGTGCTGGCCGACATCATGAAGGACAAGGAGAACTTCTGGCTGACAAGGGAAGAGTATCAGGAGAAGGGTGTACGCGTGCTTGAGAAGCTCGGTGTCACAGTCAGATAAACTGTTAGTGTCTGCTAAACCCTCTGTGTCCTCTCCACACTCCTGCCTATAGGATATCCAGAGCATCTGTCCAGCTGCGTGTCACTCGTACTCTCACCTCCTGCATTCTGCTACTTGTGCCACTGAGTCACATGATCACTTTGGGGAAGGACATACAGGGAGATGTATTAGAGCAACTGGGGAGGGCGTTGAGGAGTTTGGTATCTATATTTATGGGCTCTCTGTTATTATCTGTATGCACCAGATTGGGTTGTCTCAAGCAGTCATTTCAACTTATGTCAGCATTTGTCTCACACAAAACAAAGCCGGTCTTCTGCAGAAGTGCAGTGAAAAATGACTTTTTCATCTCTATAAAATGAGCCTCATCACCGCTTTAACGCATTATGATACAAACTGATAAAAATGGAAAAGGCTTCTTGTGACAGCTTACACAGCACTGGCATGCCTGCCCATTAAAGTAAGAAATGTTTTACCCACTATAGAATTTTTGTTAAGGCAAAGACAATGCGAGGTAAAACTGAAACACTCAGTTCAGTGATGGTTCTTTGTTTTCTCTTCTTTGTACATTAACATTGAACTTTCTCTGTGTGAGGGGACCCACTAAGCACTTCTCCATCTCTCCCCATCATCCACTCTCCTTGTCCAGGTGTCCAGTGCTTGTCATTAATGAGTTCTTGTGCTCAGGGTTTTGGTGTGTTGGGCTAAAATTAATTTAGTATTTTTCTATTTTTTAGCCAATTCCAATTTTTTTTCATTACTTTATCTAAAGCATTTACAGAAAGATCCCTTTAAAATGGGCATTAGCCAGTTTTTCATCTTTCATTTTCATCTTCAAGCTTTTTCCAGATAACACATACTCTCTCACACACACACACACACTATATATATATATATATATATATATATATATATATATATATATATATATATTTTATATATATATATATATATATATATAATGAGATTGTTAAGCCCTTCTTTGTGCCTTTTTGCAAAAATTTTTTTTTTTTGCAGTGCATTATTCAGACTGTCTGCCATCCAATGCAGCAGAGTGTAGTCTTGTAAAGTTAAGACAAAAATGATTACATGTTAAAGGGAGCTGCTTTGTAATTGAAGGGGAAATCTGCAGCTGATGCTTGTGAAATTAACAGATATGGAATGGACAGACATGAATTTTTTTTTTCTTGTTTGAGTGTCCTGGCCTCATATACTTGAGGCGCCTCATGTTGTCTGTATGTTCATTTCCATAAATGTTTATCTGGTGCCAAGGGCAGTTGATGTGGCTAGATCTTTGCTCTTTTTTTTTGATCATAGCATAACTGCCTAATGCTGATTTAAATAAAGACCATGATTTCTAAATAATCTGGATGTTTTTGTTTATTTTCATGATTGTTTATGATGTCTTTACACGTTCATCTGTGTGCAGATGAGTTATTGTTAATATATCCATATTATTTTATTATTCATTCAAAAGTAGCTGGTTCATTAAAATAAAGAAATGAAGAAAAAAGTAGGAGGTTCATATAAAATGTTAAATAATCGCTTCTGTCTTGTGCCTTTTGACCAGATGGTAGCATCCAAATATGGCGTCAAATAAGCGCCATAAGTATCGTACTCGTAAAAAAAAAAAAATAATAATAATACACGTAAAAAAAATAAAACATGCGAATTACAGAATTGAAAACACAATTAAAAAATAAAAACAAACAAAAAAGAACTCGAAACACTGGGAATTAAAAACAAGCTTTTATTTTCCCTGCTTTACTCGGATGCTTGTTCTTTCTGCTACTTTTTTGCTTGTTTATTTAATTTTCTGTTTATTCGCGCTTCAGTTTTCTGTGTTTTTCTTTCCAGGTTGCTATTTTGTTATTCCAGAAATCACAAGTAGAGTTTTATGCAGATTAGGGGGCGGGGTAAAAGTCTCCATTGGTCCACTGCTTCTCAACCTACTGCTCTTCTCTAGCCAGTCAGTAAAGTGACGTCATTGACGCGCGACTCTGCCGGTTAGTGTTTGAACCTGTCTTGAGCAAGGGAGAAGATGGGCGATTCCGCACAGCTACATGTAATCGATATCAATGTATACGTTAGTTAGATGCCTTAATTGTCCACTGAATCAGGTGTAATATGTCTAAAATGGTTCTTAAATGTTCCAGTTGTTTTGTGCAGGTGTGGATGACATTGCTTTCTTCCTAGAGGAGCAGAGTGCTGGGGTTGTACTTATAGAGACTGAGTGGATGCTGTGGCCACAGGCACAGTTTAGGACAGCCATTGAACCAAACTCCCAAGACTTTGGACGATATCTGTACTTATTAGTTTTAAACTACGTGCAGCAAATTGTGGAATAAATGTATTTTAATTACATTTAAAGCATCACTTTACAATGCTTACATCTAATAACCCTAAATCCATCTGCAGCTTTTATGGTGGCATACAACTCCATAATGATGTTTATCTATCTCTAGCACACAGACAGAAATAAAGAGTCTAGAAATAAATTCTCATTTAAAGAGTTATTTTGAGTTGGCAGTTTTTTGACTCTTACAAAAAGCCATTGTTATAATATGAATAAACAGCTCTCTCTCTCTCTCTCACAGAATTATAAAAACTGCTGCAAAAAAACTACTGCAATGGGCAGAAATAGAAATGCAGAGTCAAATACTTTTAAAACATTATACAAAAAAACAACAACTGTATTTTACAAATCAAACAAGTACATCTTGTATCAGCAACAACACTGCTGTAATGGCTGCCCTGAACGTTCAGACTAAAGCTTTTATCTTTCCTGGTTTCTGGAAGCAGTGCTTATTATTCTTTTCCCACAGGCAGTCTGCCTCCTGAAAATATCGGGGAAAGAGCTAAAAATGTCATAAAGAGTAATGCAGCAGACTTTCATATACTCATATTAAACTGCAAATCTAGCTTTTATTAACGGTCATCTTGAAAACATTGAAAACGGGGAGTCTATGCTTCATTATACCACCAGCCATGTACTTGGCCATGTCCTGATCAGTGCGTGCTTGTGTCAGTCTCTGATCCTGCTGACCCTGACCCTGTATCTGACTGACCTGAGCCTGTGGACGCGGTGATGCTCTGATTAAGAGTCTGGGTTAATACAGGGGTAAGAAACCACCTCGAAATATTCTACCTAGTAAATACAAAGCGAATTACAATTACTTTAAAGCATTTCATCACAATGAAACTGAACACATGAGCTTAGTGCTGCTAGCACACTTGCTCAAGACAGGTTCAAACACTAACCGGCAGAGTCGCGCGTCAATGACGTCACTTTACTGACTGGCTGGAGAAGGACAGTAGCTTGAGAAGTAGTGGACCAATGGAGACTTTTACCCCACCCCCTAATCTGCATAAAACTCCTTGTGATTTTTGGAATAACAAACTAGCAACCTGGAAAGAAGACAGAAAACTGAAGACAGAAAACTGTCTACAACATTGTTTTGTGTGACTGACCTAAATCGCAATTGGCTGAACTTGGCAGTCTTTATTTGTAGTCAGACTAAGCAGTGATGATATCTCGTTTAGAAAACAGCAGTGATTAATGATCCTTTGAGAATAGCCCTGATTTAAAGTGATCAGCGAAGAATTTTGAACGAACTTGTTTAACAATCGTCAGACGTGAAAAACCCTGATCAAAGCCGCTCTTATCCTTCAGGGCTCTCAAAAGGGAAACTGATAAAGGCTTGGTCCTGAAAAGTAGAATAAAGCTTCATATAATAGTCGCAATCTTACGCCAATTGTGTTGTGACGTAGGCTACTATCTAGTGGGCAAGTGTGCGGTTTGGGACGGAGCCAGAATCTGCGCTGTCCACCTTTGCTCCTGATTACCCGTCTTGCAGGAAATGGCACAGTCAAAGAACCACTTAAGATCCATTTTCTGTTGAGTAATAGATTAAATTATAGTTACTACAGAGGCACTGCCATTGACATTAATTTTCAGCACGGTTTCTATTGTAAAGTTGGACATTTTCTTTCTGGTAATGATCAGTTAAAATAAAGTTCGTGTGTCTAAAGCAGTAGATTTGTACAAAATAGCATTTTTAACTAGAGTGTGCCGTAGTAGATGACACTTTGCTTCTTACGATACTATCTAAACTAGACATGAGGTCTTGGACGCAGCCTGAAAAAGTCGTTGAGACTGCAGTCGAATGGGGTGCGATATGACGTCAACACTTCCGCCCCGCTCGCGCTCTGTGCTGTGTGCCTGCTCGCCTTCTCTTCTGCACAATCCAACATGGAGTAATGAGAGATGGGGCTCGTACGGGGCCACCCTCAGCAACATCAACCGCGCATTTAGCACCACAGCCAGGTTGGAATACATGCAAATGCTCCTTACGGGAAAAAATAAACAAGCGTTATTCAATTTCGTCTGCGGATTTTGCGTCCCTTACCATTTTCATCAGCAAATGGTTAGCTCCAGAGGAAAAAAGAGTGAGACGAAAGGCCATCAGGAACGGAGGGACGAAGAGGAGAACAAAAACAAACAGAATACGAAAAAGGGCTAAAAAAAAAAAAAAAAGTCACTAGTAGTGCGATATGTGAGGGATTTATTTAGGGGGAAAGAGTGGCAAGAAAAAATGACGTGCGAAAAGAATGCACCCGTAGTGGGATTTTGTGCTAGGTGAAAAGAGAAAATGATTGAAGAAACACACCCAAACGAGTAAGTACATGTTGAATAATCTTATTTTTCTTTTCTGTGCAATTTTCAGTCTATTTTTTCTTTCTTTCTGTGCACGCGTTTGCTTGTGGAGCATCTGCTTCATTAACGTGAACGGATCATAGGTGTGACAGGGAAAGTTGAAGAAACTATTTTCGGGTTAAATGTTTTGTATTGACAGAGTGCGATGAAAAGTGGGGGGACTGGGCCCTCTCTCCTTAAGAGGGGAGGGAAGAAGAGTGAGTGGGGCGGTTCGGAATCATTTTCAACTAAAGGCATTTACTAATCCTCCTTAAAGCGTCGCTCCGTTTCGTGAACATTTTGCGACATTTACGTGCACACTTCTGAATTAGATATTTGCTTTATTCCCCGCATTTTATGGGCCATTTCGCACGTTTTGCATATGCAGCACACTGAAAAGACTGAATGATATTAGTGCATCCGCCATTTGTGTTTTTCCCCCTCTCCCAGTCTTTTGAATCGCACTCATTTGCATACAGTGCTTCATTCATAAAAAAAAGTCTTGTCGCCGTTTGCGTTGCAGAGTTTACGCACGTGTAGCACCCGCGAGCTCACACACAAACACACGTGACGTACATATGTGTGAATGTGTTTTTCATATATATTTCTGTGTGTATATATGTATTTGGCTATTTTGTGGCACATTAGTGTGTTCTTGATTTGCTTATATGCAATAAAGTATTCTGTCTCAGTACCTGAATTGTAAGGAATCGTTATGTGCAGGGGTTGTAGGTAAGGCTTATAGACGTTTACTTCTAAGCCATTCTTTTGTTTATAATCTACTCGTAAGGCCGTTATGGGCTCTATACTGATTTACCTGACTCGTACATACAACTTAAAGCTATCGCGAAAACTATGGCTATGTTTCTAAACGCATAAAAAGACAAAAAGCGAAATTGAGGCCTCAGTGTTGAAAAAACGCGGTTTTATCGCACGGAAGATCGCAGACGGAGTCGTGTTTTTTTTTCCCTCGGGGTCGAATGACGCTGCTCTCATTCATAAAAGAGCTGAACCGTCAGGTCGCGCTCGCCATTCAGCAGGACGGCGGCACGTCCACACACACGCACTAGCGCTTCAAAAATAATGCGAGTGGCGTAGATGTTTTCCCCACTACTCAATCTCATAGTGTCCGGTTTAGTACACGGCCGCACATCTGGCTCGCGCGAGACCTTGTGGGCAGGATTTTATTTTCTGTGGCGAATCGAAACGCACCCTTTAAAATATCGAGAACCAAAAATATCACATCGAATATCGATTTTTTTAATTCGTTGAGAATTGCAAACAAGCAGATAAATGAAAGAGGTAAGCCAGTTTTCTGTGTGCTGGCTGCCGGAATGCAGTAGGCTATAGAATAAAGGTTAGCTCTGGCTGTTGTGCTAGCCGCTGAATATATGGTTGAACTAACCTGTTTATTTATTTATTTTATTATTATTATTATTTTTTATTAACAAGCGGTAAACATTGTTTTTAACCTCTTGTACCATTAAATTTGGGTTATGAATCTTGCCACATTGTGCCATACAGTTGATCTTGGATAAAAATACACACTGACTAGCCATGTCACCTCGGTTCATTCTGGCAGCATTTCCACAACACAGATATGTGCTGGGTTTAGCACAGAGGAAGACCACGATGAAGAAATGACATTCAGCTAAAGGTCAATGCAGCCATGGGCAATCCGGTGCAGCAAGAATCGATTTCACATCCTCATTTTCAGTGACTCACAGGGCCAGGCTTTGTTTTCATTTAAACTTTAACTTTTTACAGCTGTGCAAACCGTGTGCCTGTACTAAATAGTCTTAGTGAACAATATAAAACCTGTATATTTATACAGTTAATGACTCATACAGTATGCATCAGTCTAACAGAAATGCGGATATGGGCTTAAGTGCAATAATTTATACAGGTTTTGAGACAGTAATGTATACATTAAGACAAATTTTAGGAATGAATTTGATTGCTGTCAATCAGTTAGCACATGAAACAGAGTGGAGGTGGTTTGAGGAGTGATATGCCTTATGCCCCTCTCATTCATCTGAAATGTGTGCTGATGACCACTTCATTTTCCGTATGAGGCTACATGGCTGGTGTGCTTTTTTTGCCTTCCGTTTGACCAAGATTAGGCTTGCTCAAACCGGCTTACGTTGTAAATGAGAATATAATGTATTAAAGGTGGCTTTTTTGTACAAATAGCCTTTATTTCTTGGTGGAATTAGATTTGAAGTAATGCTCTGCTAAGGTGTTTTGCAAAGTGTACTTGTGCTTACAGTTGTATGATAAAAAGACATCAAACACAAGGCACATGGCTGAGAGAAGTCTGAGCACAGTCTGCTTTTCTACTGACTTTATTGCCAGAGTACATTTTAGAGTTTTTCCTCCTCTTGCATTCAATATTTTTATTAAAAAAAGAAATAAAATCAAGCTTACCATGTTGGTGTGAGAATGGTGTGAACGAATCATTTCACCCACTTTTCACACGTTCATTGATGCTCTTGGTGCTCAGCAGCAGCAGCCTTTTGGTCATTGTTAAAACACTATCCTAAATGTATCCTGAGTTTTGTATCCTGAAGTACAAACTACATGTAGCTTCAGCTGTCATAACTAATTTTTAACTGTATGTCTTCATACATTTTTATTTACATGTCTTCATTTTTTTTTTTTGACGTATCAGAGTATATTTAGTTTATATTAAATAGTCTGGTAAAGCCGAGTAATGGTTGATTTGTACTTAATGACCCTGTGAGTCAGCACTGTAAAACACATATGGAATGAATCTTGACCTCTGCAGTCAGTTTTTGGTGTGTAGGAAGTGTAAGCTAAGGCATGTACTGTGAGCAGAACAGTTCTTGAAAGTGGTAAAGCTAACTTTTAGAGCACTATCACTCCTCTCATTTCATTAGAGGATCATCATGATCTCACATTATTCTCTAGGTCTATGTTTAGTTCCTGTTGAGTAGAACAACGGAAAAGACTGAACGTTCTTTGCCCAGTCAGTAAGGCTGTTAATTTTTAATTTAATTGTTTCCTTGAACTTTATTGGTCAAGTTGAGTTGTAAAATGTGATGGTTTATTTGTGTAGGCCGCTCTGTTGCTGTAAAACAGGCCTGTCCAAACAGGGCCCTCAGTCTCACACAGAATGAGAGCCTTGTCATTTTCCCCTCCACCCTCCACCGTGATCTCTGCTGGAGGGAGCCTCGATAGTCCTTTAGTCATGTCCCAGACAGGAAGACATTATCTGTGCTTTATTGAACCTGTTGTTCCTTTACAATTGACAAAATCCCCTCCACCCCACCCTCCAAGACTTGCCCCAGCAAATGAGGCTCTTTTCATTTCAACACTCTCATATGGTAATGTGTATGTGGGCTCTAGAGGCAACTGCACAGGCATCCTGCTTAGTCCACTTCTATAACTGTCCATTCAAAAATAAGTCCAGGGTCAGTAAGAGGAGTTATCACCCTCCCTAGATAATAGATTAAGGTATTATTTACATTTGTGTTTGTGTTGGCCAGCATGCAGTGTATGGCCCAAACCTGTAATTGGAAAAGCAGCTTGACAAGTTTGACAATCAGTTGTGCTCAGTGAAAAGCAGCATTTCATGCTGCTTATAGTGCAAAAATATCTATCTATAGCTTGTACACTATAATTATAGTTTAGGGCCCAAACCGTCTCTGTTTCAGCCTATTTTCAAACTATTCTGCATCCAATTTCTTTGAAATAAAGTAATGCTACTGCATGGAATGTACACAGTGGGGTAAGAGATGGTATATTATAAATTCAGAAAAAAACAGCAGATACATTCATTAAGAAATAAATGTGCGTGTTTTTCCTTTTGTGCTGCTGTTGTGAGTGGGCCAGGCAGTGTTAGTGAAGCCTTATCTAAGGAAGTAACAGTCTGCCTTTATCTGGTTTGGTACAACTGTTCAACCCACCTGCCAAGAAGGGCGGAAGCCACTATGCCTGAGGCTTTCCACCCCCTTTGCCTGTGGTTTTAAAGTCTCTTTTCATGTGTGGTGATGATGCTGAACTTTGACTCCAATCAGAAACTGCCTGCATCTAGAACAGAAAACTCCATGAAGATACAAACTCGTTTATCACCCACACCCAGCACAGTGCTGTGTTCAGTTAAGAGTCAGCCAGCTTTGTTGTGGCAATGTACTTGATGAAGTTTTAGGGTTAAAATTGTGTTATGCAAGTATCTTTCATGCTGGTGAGTCTCTTCATAGAAAATGTAGTTTTCCTGGACATGAAGATAACTTATTATACAATTGAATTGAAAAGTGAAAAAGAAATCGCCCTGCTTCAATGCACCAGAATACGCTGTTAGTAAATAGTTGAAAAAATATCACTCCTTTATAACACTTGGGACCTGGATTTTACCTTTTTTACCAAACAGTACAATTGTGTGTTACAGTTTTATTTATGTAATTATTATTGTTATTATTATTTTAGCTTTGTTGAGTTTGCCAGTTTGCTGTGTCTAAATAAAACACAAGCCTGCAGCAGCCCCACTGCTGAACCACCAGGCCTCTATTCTGGCCACAAATTATATAACAGACTTTAAAAGCTGTTTCCTCCCTGTCTAACATTTGCGGTTCCACTTCATCTGTGGAGTTCTAAGGCCTTTTATACTTCAGTTTGAGAGGACATCCAATGCCTTCACAGCTTTGTAAAGGTGCTTGGGATGGCACAGATTGTGACTATATGATGTGTGAATGAATGGAGGGCTGGAAGCTCCTACAGCATGTCTCACCATTTCCTTAAACATGCTTATGCTGCATTTGTGGTGCCTTGTAAGTGGCAATTTGCAAGTTGTAATGACATCATTTCCCATCTCAGAAACATGGATACCACCATGAGAGTGTGTCTTTGTCTGCTCTGTCAGAGCACGTAAAGCCCATAAAAAGCTTTTTTACCACACTGTAAGTAGCTATGGGTTCTATTCCATTATAGTCAGCCTGAAACATTCATGCAACATTGTGACTGTAATTGCAGCAAAGCAACAACAGCAGACATCAGCAAGTAACTTAGCAACAGGCTAGCCAGCAGACAATGGCAAGTAGTGTAAGCTAAATGGCAAATGTTAGTGATAATAGTGATGATGATTACATTCTCAAAAAATTAATTAGAATCATCAGTGTTATGGATTTAAACAAGAACTGCATCTGTATATTAACTAAAGCCAATTGTGCTATAAACACATTTAAAGTAAAGAAGAGGAACTCTATACTGTTAAATTTGTGCAGCCATGTTGGTTTGTTGGTTTCACTCCAAAACAGGCAGGAAACTGGCAGTTGAGGGTTTTTTCAGTCCCTCTAACCTGTTCTGGTCAGGGAATTACAGCCAAGTTACAACCTCGCATCACTCAGCAAAGTGTATCTGTTTATATGGAAAGAGTGTTTAGTTTTTACCGTTAAAAATTAGTGTTTAATGTTTGCTTGTAACCAGCTTCCTACATTAAAAATCCGTTTAAATCATAATACTGGACGAAAAAGAACAAAAGTTCAGTATCCAGTATCACAGTCATGATGCTGCCATTTTATTTAAGTGGACTGTTCCGAAATACTATGAACACTCAAGATGGAGTTTGTCATGTCTCTCAAAAGCAGTTAATGTCAGAGGTCATGTGTTGTGTTGACATTCAAGCTGATGTAATACTGTAATTTTGTGTATATCAAGGAAATAATAACAAAATTGTCCTTTTCAGTTACTGATTAACTTACACATTGCATTACACACTGATATGAATGTGCCTGGAACTGTTGGGGGAACAATTCACAATATACACAGTATTTTTATATATATATTTATATATATATATATATATATTTTTTTTTTTTTTACAATTATGCAACAGAGTCTGACACCTAAATTGACACTTGCAGAGATTGAGTGTGATGACCCTCAAAAAGGTTTTCTTGTACACTGCTTTTATTTTTCTCCTCACAGGAAGTTGCTCTTCTGAAGCCTTGGGTACTGTTATCACAGGCCAGACTTTACATAGTAGTTTGATACAATGTGCTACAAGCAGTTCTGTGATATCTCAGGCTGTTTTTTTTTTTTTTTTTTAATAAATTGGTCCAGGTTTGTTCTTTGACTCTCTCCAATATTTGGTCCACTGGTCCACTTTCTCTAATTCCAAATGAAACAAAATTGTTTCTTTTAGGCTCTTTGGCTAAAAGAGGAGTTGTGTCCCAGTCAGATTTTTTTTTTTTTCTGTGTGTCTGACAGAGTGTGTACAAATTGTACTGACTTTACTCACCGTTCCAACATACTCATGTGCCAGCTCACATGTTCACTTGTCTGCCAATATCTACATGTCTTTCAGCTGCACAGATTTTGGGGTGAATAACAAAATTAACAGAATATAATTTCCACTAATGGGGGAAATTGATTCTTGGCCAATCATTCGGCTCTACATATAGCAGCCTCCTTACACCTGAACCGTCGTTAATTTTTATCTGACTGTGACCATGCTGTTTAAAAGGTATGCCGGATATTCCAGTCTCATGCATTCTTCGAATAAATGGGGCTTTTCAGGGGTTCTTTGCATGCGTAGCAGTTCTGTCTTTGTTAAAGTGATCTACTTACTTGGAGTCTTTTCTGTGAGAGTAATTATTGCCTTGCATTCTACATAAAAGCTTTAAGGGATTCCCCAGGATTTCAAACCTGTGACCTATTCAGAGTTCTAAATGGAACCTAAAGACCTTCAGTTAGCAACATTAAAAATTAGCTTCCTACTGTAGGTGGCTTGACCTCGGTTACCACAACAATCTACTCCAACAATCTACTCTCCAAAGAGCCTCCTTTAGATTTGGCCATTTCTTTGTACTGTTTTTAGACAATTTCCGTGAGCACACAGTTAATGGCACATGAAAGGTTTGCAGGTATTAGATATGCTTTTGTTGCAATGCGTCCTTACTGAAGCTGAGGGTTCCTCTGCTGTGCAGGAATTCTGGTGTAGGTCCTTTACAGGTCTTAAAAGACAGATCCATTAATAAGTGTATTTCACATATACTAAACATGTGAATAAAACAGGGTGACATTACATGTCCTTAAATCCTAAATCCTCATTTTTTACAAGCCTTTTTGTATCGGTTTATCTTTCAAAATGTGCGTATGGAATGAAGAAAAGCATAGGCGTTTGTATAGGCTTCAGAAACATACTGGTGTTCATGTAGGTGGATTGATGTGGAGGTACACAGTCACTGCACTTTTCATGGTAGGTTGATCTCTGTCTCTCTCACATACACAGATGCCCATGCACCTCCCACAGCATGTGTGGGTGTCATTGCATGCAGCCTTAGCTTAAGGTGTAGGTGGGTTTGGACCTATGCACTGTAGAGATCACATACTCTTTCACACTTATCTTGAGATTGCAAGAGAGGAATAAAGCGATAGAGGGAGAGGAGGGAGGGAGGGTGGGAAGGCGGGAGTGAGAGAAAGAAAGAAAGAATATAAGGATAGAGAGCAAAAGCAGCACTGGGCTGTAGGCTGGCGGCTGAAGGCAGAATGGCTGCCTGCCGATGACTCATCCTCCACCGCTCGCCATGTTTGTCAAGGAGACTGAATCATTCATCGTATGTGAGAATAGCTGAAGCTTTAGTTGTGCACTCCAAAGACTGAAGCTCCAGCACCCATGGCCGAGCTCATCCTCCGTTCTTTGTACTGCCGATGCCCTGAGCGACACCACTGGATGCACAAAGATGAATGAGAGCAGCCGGTAAGCCCTGTCACGTCTGGTTTTTCCAGATTGCTGTGTGATTGACTGTTTTTTTTTCCTCTTCCTTGCTGCCTTGGTTTCTTTCTTCGTCTCCTCCCCATGCTGCGGCACTTGTGGCTGTCTGTTTTGTTTTCCGTGGACAGAGAGGACGGTTTGGCTGGATGCTGTTCTGAATTGCAAGTTTCTGGTGTGTGGGAGTGTGTGTGGGTGTGCACACACGTGTGGGTGATCAGTGCCATGGTTTGCAGGCTGAGGAAGGGAGTGTTGTGGGCTGCATTCAGTGCCTCCTACAAACACACAGAGCACCATGAAGGTTTTTCGGGTGTATTTTGAACATATAGTGCACCTATAGTTACATAGAGCATCACGTAACCATTAAAATGATCAAAGAAGGCACTACTGACCAAAATGTCCAGAAATTACTCCAACCACTTAATAAGAGAAGCAACATCTAAGTGTTTTAAGCATTCAGCATTGACTTTATGTAGATGAAGGAAAGAGAATGACCAGGAGTTTGAAATAACACATCATTTCAAACCACATGTATCATTCTACTCCTTTTTTTAAAACAGCCTCCCTACAAAGGAGTGAGTAGGTTCAAAGGTGCTTCAGGTTCCCCTCCTCCACTGGCAGGACTTCGGAACAAGCCTACTGTGTTTCTATGCAGCCATCTACCACCTTCTGCCTAATCCACAAACCAAGCAAACGCCTACTTACCCTCAGCCTAGCCAGACCAGAAAGAGTCATTAATTGCTGCTTGCCATCTTTAAAAGTTCTCCATAAATAGATGACTAATACCCATAGCGTGTGATTCTGTGTGTGTTTTGTGGCATTAGGTGCTATTAGAACGCATGATCAGAGATTGTAAAATAGCTGTCTCCAATATTACCCCTCTAAAGACCTTTTGATGTAAGAAAAAACTGTAGATAACAATATGAGCTAATCTAAATTCCTGTCGATTTCCTAATATCTTCATACTTGATTAATCCTAGAAAACCGTATATGTTCTATAGGCTTCCAAGATGACTGGGTTAGTCTGCTTCTTGGTGGTGTTCATTGTTAACTTGGTGTAGTAGTGGCAACTTAAGTCTCTGTGAGAATGGGTGCAGTCAGGCATGCTCTTTAGACCTGGATGTCCCCTGATCATAATGTAATAGGCACTATTACAACTATGGAGGGAAAATCTGACTTCCACCTTGACTTCTCCTTTCTCAGTACCTTTAACAAGTAGGCACATACATGAGAATCTTCTTCCACATGTACATGGGGAAATCTGTGGTGTTTACAGTCATTTTTGCATTTCAGTGGAACAGCCCCTTATAGTCATAGCCTGGTCACTGAAGGTAAACCTGGCAACAGAACAACCTTATTGTTTGTGGTGCATTCGGAAAGAACCTCTGTGTTTTCCCACTAGACGTCTTTATTCCTCCTTCTGTGGCTAGTCAGGGAAATATTTGTGTTTACTGGTATTAAAGTGGTCAGCAATAACTACTTTTATGATGGAAGCAGCTGACCTAGGTTATTTCCTATTAAAGTTATACATCTGGCCCTTACAAACACTCACTTAGAACTTTGTTAGAAACATCTATACGCCTAATCTTTCATGCAATTATCTAATCAGTCAATCATTTCACAGCAGGATAGAACAATTGTGTTAAATGACCACCACTGTAAAAAATCACAGACATTCTAATGCTAAGGAATGTCTAATGTCTTAACAACAAATTGGTTGTAATCATACTGACTTGGACTTCATGCTTCCAGCCTGGGAATTGAACAGAGGGAGTCATGGCTGCAAATGCCTTTGTACATTTTCTTACTTGTGTGTGTGTGTCGGGGGGTGTGGGGGGTTTGTGGGATGCTCGTGCAAGTGTGTATGCGTGATTTGCATTCGTTGAAGGTCTGTAACACTATAACCCCCATTTTTTGGTGTCACATCTTAAATAGTTGGTGTCAGAGAATGCTAAATGGGAATGCAACACAGTTCTAAGCTTTGGAAAGATTAGCATTACTGTACGGATATGTGTAGAGTAACCGTGTGGCTCTGAATGGCTGGAACGCTAGTTGATTTGGCCTTGTGTGCCGTGCTCAATGCTGCAGGGCATTTAGACAGCTTGTATGTTATTTATGTTTATCTTTGACATGACCTTCATGTCAAAGATTTTAAATATCTTCCCATGTTGATGTATATGGATAGAGGAAACAGAGTTAAAGCTGGCAAGGACAGTGTGACAAACAGCAAAACATATCCAATGTAAACGTGAGTAAAATATTGTCTTGTATGTCCTGTCATTTTTTAATTGATTGATTGTGTGTTGCTTGCATAAGTTCACTGGACATATATCGGACTCTATGACCCAGGGATATCCCTTATAAGGGAACTGGTTGCTCACTGATTAAGCTGTGAAGGTTGTGAGTTCAAATCCCAGGACCACCAAGCTGTCACTGCCGGGCCCTAAGCAAGGCCCTTAGGTTGCTCTGGATAAGGGGGTCTGCCAAATGGCCTAAATCTCTTCTAGGATTTACCTGGAAGTATAAGAAGTGCCTTTTTCATAATAAGGTCCAGCTAATCACTGCTGTTACTGAGAGGACTTTGCTTCTCAATGAACCTGTGTTTGAATCTAGTACAGCTTCCTGCATGCTGCTTTATTTGGTGCTGGTTGCAGACTCTGCACTCTCCATTACAGTATCGCTTTGCGTCTTTATCTTTTTCTTTGTGCCTGTCTCTGTAGATGTATATCTGTTTTTGTATATGTCTGTTCTTCTGTCTGGCTGCTTATCTGTCTTCATATCTGACTACATGGTAAAGGTCCCCAGCATTTAACTACAGCAATACAGAAAAATTTAATTTTATTTAATATTGGATTTTTGTGTTTGGATAGTGAAAGTTTTTTTTCTGTATTTGCGCTGACATAAAAACATGTTTATAAATTATATTGAGAAAGGGTGGATATTATTTATTCCATTGGGACATATTTATAAGTCATTTAGTATTACTTAGAATGACCTTTATTGATGCTTTATTACTAATGCATAATTTCCCATTCAATTTTTGGCAGTAAATAGACTACACAAAAAAGCTTTCTACTAAAACTTTTTTAAGCAAACACACACACACACACGACAGGGTAATAGGACATACTTGTGTGGATTGTGTTAATGGCTAATGTAGCCTTGCTCCAGTCTGCTTCCCTGCAACATGGTAGAATGCTTGCATAAAAGATCCATTATGTAAAATACGGTATTACACAAACTGTGTACTGTCCTTATATCACCCTGTACATTATGTAACAATAATTTAGTGGCTGGAAATTTTTGAAAAGATAAACAAGTTCCTATAATGAATTGTGGCTGTTTGTAACTTCCGTTGAGATTTCTTAAGAAGTCTTAAGATGACATTCCACCAAGATTGTTCACCGGTGCATATGTAAATAACTGTTTAGCTAAAAAGGTTAAAAGGCTAAAGAATGTTAAATAACACATTATTTTGGCTGCATCAAATCTTTTGACGCAATGGATAAAATAAATGTATTTAGCAAGCAGCACATTCAGTACTGTCATGCTCAGTGTTGTACATCATCTCAGGCCTTGTGCTGTGGTAGTGTCCTGTCAGTGGACATCCGTCAGTGGGTGAGGGGGTGATGGCTCCAGAACAGAAGATGAAAAAGAAAAGCGGAAAGAGAGGTGTTTTGTGAATTTCTACATCACAGATGGGACGGATGACTCACTTGGACATGCACACATGCACTCATGCGCGCACACACACACGCACACACACACATATATATATATATAAAATATATATATATATATATATATATATATATATATATATATATATATATATATAGCTGACATTTTCTCTCTGTTGGCTGCATAAGTGACAAGTGCTCCAAGTTCTGTCATGTGTCTATTTCAGTAGGGTTTAATTTAGTAGATTGCCATTCACTATGGGTTCCTAACTGAGCTGTCCTCAAAAACATGCTTTATATTTTATTATAAAGAAATGATAAAAGAAGTGTGCTGTATACATGGCTTTCTTAGCTACAGCATAATTGAATTGGATGAGTTTGAAGTGTCTGTGAAAATGTCAGAGGATGGTGCATTTCTGTAGTTTCATATTCTACTTTCTCAACAGGTGCTTTGTGAAATTGCTTGTCTTGCCTCCCTTAGTAGACCTTTATTGCGTTGGACTTTTGGCAGCAAGCACGGTTGTGAACATGACTAAAATGTTGTCATATTTTTTGTTTTCCTTGCTTTTAGTGAGCATGTGCGATGTGTTGGTAGTTCTGCGAGTGGGTGTATTAGCAGTGTTTCTATAGTTCCACCACTTCTTAGTATTCATAACTGTTTTTTTTGTTTCAAAGCTATTTCCAGGGAGCCAATACTGATGTCTCAATCATACATTTTGAAGGTGGCGTTGACTTCAGAGTTAGATGAGCGCAATTGTATACATCCTGCAACATGAAAATAACATGTGGCAAGTTTTTTTTTTGTTTGTTTGTTTTTTTACACTTTAGATTAGACACTGGCTCTAAAGGCCAGCCTTTCAACAGAAAAAAAAAAAAAAAAAACCCTCAAAAGAAATGATCAAGTACTCAAGTAATAATCTGTAATTTACCGCAACATTTAACAAACGTTTTTCTTAGTTTCTTTACAAGAGGTACACATTGCAAAAAAAAAAAAAAAACATGCTCAAGGAGCTTAAGGAGCAATATAAATCTTGTGGCTGAACTGCAGGTTTCATGACACTTCTTGTAATCTACTGTCTAGTTGCTCTTCACCATCCCTTATTTCCAAAGACATTCCTTATCTTACTCCTGAGAGCTATTAGGGTCATGTCCATCTTTTTTTCGGTCATGTATAGCTTGCATAACGTGGCTATTGATTAATAAGTAGCATCTTGTGTGATAAGCCACATCAACTCTCAGCTCATTTTAATTTTGTGGAATTTTATGTATGAAGTTGTATTTTCAGAGCTTACAGTATCATGATTTTTTTTTCTGATCTGTGAAAACACATCACAGTAAGTAAAAAAAAAAAAAAAAAGATTTTTCATTTTTCTTTTTATGGCCATTTTCTTCAGAAGCATTCTCATAAAACAGCATTTTATGAATGTAACTAAAATACAATTATATATTACATAAACACTCATCAAGCACTTTATTAGGAACATTAGACTAATACTGGGTAGAGCCTCCCTTTGCCTCAAGTCTTTGGAAGAAGATGTTGGAACATTCCTTTGAGACTTGGTGATCATGCAACGCCTGCAGATTTTTCAGGTGCACTTTCATGCTGTGAATCTCCTGTTCTAGCACATCACAAAGGTGTTCTATAGGATTCAGATCTGTTGACTGGGAAAACCACTGAAGAACACTGAACTCACTGCCATGCTCATGAAACCAGTTTGAGATGAGTTTTGCTTTGTCACATGGTGCAATGTCATAATAAAGTAGCCATAAGAAGATGTATAAATTGTGGCCATGAAGAGGCACACACAGTCAACAACAATACTCAAATAGTTTGTGGCATCCAAGCAATGATTTATTGGTATAAACAGACCAATTATATGCCAAGAAAACATTCCCCAAACCGTTACACCACCTCCATCATCCTTGACTGTTGAACCATGGCAGGTTGGATCCATAGATTCATGTAGCTGGCAGCAATTTCTGACCCTATCATAAGACCAGGCTACATTTTTCCATTTTTCACCTGTCCAGCTATGGTGAGTCTACTGCTTCAAATTTCTGTTCTACGGCTAAAAGAATTGGATCCTTACATGGTCTTCTGGTGTTGTAGCACATCCACCTCAAGGTTCAATGTGTTGTGCATTCTGAGATGCTTTTATGCTCACCACAATTGTACAGAATGGTTATCTGAGTTTCTATAGCCTTTCTCTCAGCTTAGACCAGTCAGGCCGTTTTCCGTTGACTTCTCTCATCAATAAGGCATTTCTATCCGAAGATCACCTGCTCACTGGATGTTTTTTCTTGATTGCATCATTCTGAGTAACTCAAAAGACAGTTGTGCATGAAAATCCATGGAGAGAACCAGTTAGGAATCCTCAAACTAGCCCATCAGGCACCACCAATCATGCCACATTCAGAATCACTGAGATCACTCTGTTGCCCATTGCTGGTTAATGTGAACATCACCCGATGCTGCTTGCCCATATCTGCATGATTTTATGTACTGCACTGCTCCTACATGATTGGCTGATTATATAATTGAATGAATGAGTAAGTTTTCCTAACAAAGTGTTAGTACTGCCATTAGTTCTCTCTAGTCCTTTTTTAGTTGACTTTGAATGACTAATTGATTGCTTGAGCATTCTGAGTCATCCCTAAGTGAGACTGAAGTCAGGCAGGCCTTACCTCTTTCCCATCACTTCTCCCTCTCTTTCTCTGTCTATCTTCTTCACTTTCTCTCCCCTCTATCGCTCTAGTTAATTATTGAACACATTGACTTAGGTTACCATATAAGGCTGACTCTTGGCTTGCTAAGCATTATAGAGGAAGAACAGGAGAGAAGACTCGCTGAGCTGTTTGCATTGCTAAGTCGAGTGAATGTAAAAGTAAACTGCACCCAAGTCTTTTGACTAGTTCCTGTGCAAATACACCGAAGGGAGCTATTTTCTTCCCTCTGTGTTATTGTCTCTTGACCACGAGTAGCATTTCCACTCACTGAGTTTGTACATTCACTCTCAAACTAACATGCTGTCTGTGTTGATACTTGATTGCCTCATTGGAATGTGCGACGTAACACAGTTGCTCTGTTTTGTTTTGTGCAAAGTTCTGGATGAATACAAGTGGGTGTAGAGTTTGCCCTTCTCACTTGCCTAGTAAGAGTAATATCCCGCTCCCATTTTCCATCTAGTAGAGGTCATGGTGAAGGGGATTTACAATCATAGTCTTTATTTCTAAAAGAGGAATTTTATCAAGTTTATCACGTATTAATTCACATGTGTGTAAATAGTAATGAAATGTATCTGCATTGACTAGATATTTATTCTTCAAATGAATAAACAATGAAGTTCATATAAATAAACACAAATTTCAGCATGTTGCTTACTTATTGAACTTACTGAGTTATAAATACTGGATGTGATTTTCAGCCTCAGTTCTAAATATTGTCATTTAACAACCTCAGAACCATTCACTAAGATGTTGGTTCATATTGGTCATTGTGAGCGTAACACATCGATTGAATAAACATATATACGTGTTAGTTACTTTGATCATTTTTGGTGTATTCATGCTAAAGTACATACTAATTTTACTTCTTTATACTAATTTTAGAACTATATTAGTTATGGGAACCTTCTTGTAAAGCCATTTTTCTTAGTCCTATGCCTATGAAGTATCTTTATTATTATAGCAGAAGCCTTGAGTGACTGTTGGTTCTATTTAATAAAAATCTGAACTGTTTCTCTCTCTCCTCTCAGTGACAGTTACATCGTACGCGTCAAAGCGGTGGTAATGACCCGGGATGACTCGAGTGGGGGTTGGTTAGCGCAGGAGGGTGGAGGGCTCAGCCGAGTTGGTGTCTGCAAGGTGGCACCCGCTGAGCTGAGTGGCCACAGCGACTTCCTCATCCACGGAGAGCGGCTCAAAGACAAGCAGGTAGAAACCTGAAGCTCCATTGTTCCACCAGGTTCACTACACCAGCACTATGCCTCATGCTATCTGCAAAGCTTCATCATTTCCATTGCCCACTGTAGCGTGACTGGTCTCTGTGCAATTTGCTACCTCATTATTACAGTGCTAACATGCTGGTAGGATGTTGGTGATGGGTGGTGTTGCTTTGTCTGCCAGGTGGTTCTGGAATGTTTTGTGAGGAAAGATCTTATCTACACCAAGGCCACACCCACGTTTCATCACTGGAAGGTTGACAACAAAAAGTGTGGCCTCACGTTCCAGAGTCCTGCTGATGCCCGTGCTTTTGACCGAGGTGTTCGGAAAGCCTTGGAGGACATAACAGAAGGTAGCGTTGTAAGAATAGAAACACAACATTCATACGTTTCTTTCTCTGCAATCTACAAATTAGATGGTGGGGCTAAACATTTGTTGCTGCTCTTACACTCCTGCCCTAACTAATTACACATTAACCGTGATTAATTTTAATAAGCTGAAATGGGTGTATTATAAAGGAAGAGAAAAGACAGCATTTAGTTTCAGACCAGGGCCCATTAGTGTACATTTCATACACTCTGATCTATACTGCTTCCATTCTGAATTGCTTCTTCAGTTCCACACACGTTTCTCAGTGGCCTGACTACTGAGTCGAGAATCCTAACAGGCTTGCTGAGAAGCTAAATGGTGACCAGCTGCAAAGAGTGCACAAGGCCCATGTTGACAATGTGCATGCAATACAAGCCTCGCAGATCTGCTCTGGAATAGCCACTCGGAGTTAGATTTCATCGTTCAGCGAACAGTCATATGATCAGTTGTGTGTTTTACCCTGCTTCTCTCTCTCTCTCTCTCTCTCTCTCTCTCTCTCTCTCTCTCTCTCTCTCTCTCTCTCTGTTTGTCCCTTTGTGTGCATTCTTTTTTCCGCTCTCTTTCCATCCCCCACCCTCTTTTACTGCCTCTAACAGACAGGATATGTGAGGTTCTGTCCGGTCATGTCTCTCTTATGTGTGTGTGTGTTGTATTTTAGGTTCCACAACTTCCTCTTCAACACTCCACAATGAAGCTGAACTTGGAGATGACGATGTTTTTACAGTAAGCCACATTTACCTCTCAAAAAGTTTGCCAGTTCCAAAATGAAAGAATTCTTTTGTCCTGTTCATGATAAAATAAAAAAAAAAAAACAGTTCAACAATATGAATGCTTTGCAGGGTGTAATGTTGTAATCAGATTGTTTGTGTGTGCTTTAAGTGAACCAGAGAGATTGCAAGGTTAACTTTAACATTCTCACCCACATTGTTCACACAAGTCCATTTCCCTCCATCTGTTTTTTTTCTGGGGTTTTTTATACTGTCTGGTTGTGTGTGAAGCATCCCAGAAAAGGCCCGGTCCTTGTGATATTTTTACCCTGCAGAGGCTGCAGTGGGAGAGGTGGCCCTTTGTTTCAGCAGAGATAGTGGGATGGTAGCGGAACACAGGGCAGGTTTCCTGTAGGTTTTTTACATTTTAATTTTATATATATATATATATATATATATATATATAATATATATATATATATATATATATATATATATATATATATATATATATATATATATATATTTTTTTTTTTTTTTTTTTTTTTTTTTTAAAGAATGTTTCTGTCCCTGTTTTGTTACCAGTCATGGTAGACATGGAGCAGCAGGCGGGGTCAGGAGGTGACTTCCTGCGCCCCTCTGTAAAACTATCATTAGCAGCTGCCTTCTAGCTAGCTGCCATCCAGATTTACTGCAGCCCGTGGTTGGGGGAGAGGGAGGTGGAGGGTGCAAGGGAAACCTCATGGCTCCTCTTTCCCTTGCTGTCTGTCTCACTTTTGAGCCAAAACCAGTGAATTGCTCAGCCAGGCACCCCAAACTTTAAGGGAAACTCAATCCACAGTTTTTCCTATTCCAGGAGTTTACACGTTTAGGATAATTCTCTTGAATTGGAACCGAGTGGTTGGGTAAGGGGATCGGCAGTTAAAGCAATATGCTTGAGTCACTTGCATTTTTGTATCAGATTTATTAAGACACTTTCTTTTTTCCCTGAATCAGAGAGCAGATGGTGGTCTGTAGAACCTCTGCACTTAGCTACATTGGTGCATTTGAGGCTGCTTATGACCTTTCCAAATATTGCTGTTGGGAAATGCTGTTCCAGATTTATAACTCCAAAAGATTGTGTATTGGGGGGGGTGTTCCTGGGTGTGCATTCCTCCCAAATTATTTCTCCTGAGCTAACCTATACTTAACCCCAGACTATTTTAGTTCATTCAGAATGGGGCAGAGGAGTCATTCAAAGACTGCTGAACTGCTTCCAGTTAACAGGGTGTGTCACTTAAACACACACACACATTGTAGGAGGTCTAGCTATTCACACAGGAATAACAGTAGCCTTGAGAATTGATTATGTGTTGTATTTCCTTAGAAGCAGAGCAGAGGTCCTTCATTCTTTTAGCTCGTGTAACCTGTGCGCTTAGCTAGGGTGGGGGTGTGTGCACATGCCCTGCATGGTTCTGTTGCATCAGCCATAACATTAGCATGCCATGCAGGAGAAAACGGGAGAAAAGCCCAATGCTGCATGAGTCACCTACAGTGCACTCAGCGGTCGAACAAGCCGATCCACCTCACACACTGTTTACAACTCCAAAAAATGTGTGACAGGTCAGTCCTGTAGAATCAACATTGTTCCACACAAAGGTGGTGCTTGTAGATGTTTGGTAGATGGTTCAATGCATTGCTATGGTGTATAGGACAGACGTAAGTTTTTATCAGGACAGATGATCCATGCTGTGGAACACTGAAAAGTCTGAGTCAGAGTGTGTGTTGTAGCAGTATAGGGTCATAATGTACCACAGGAAGATCAATGCAATATTAAACCACAATTAAAAACATGTTAAGAACTTTAATTTTGAAAGTTTTCACCTTCTCATGTGCTTAGAGTCTTGTTTCTGAGTGTTGAATTGAGGTGTGTTTGTGGGTTATATATGCAAGTTCCATTGCTGCACACAGAGTGATTCAGGTTGGGTTGGTAAACACACTTGACTATTTGAGAAAAAGGCTGTGTCTCTGACTCTGGCTGCCTGTTGACTGGGGGAAGGGGGTGGGGAAGGGGGAAGGGTGTGATTGACAACTTCCTGTGCTACAGCCCAGGCGAGAGAAAGGGCCTCACTGTTTAGGGAGCTCACAGCCTGGGCCCTGGAGGACACACAAAGGAAGTGGGATATGAAGACCTGTCCTGGGGAGAGGGAGGGAGGAGAAAAGGATTGGAATCAGTGCTTTTTTTGATGAGTCCCTTCATTCGTCCCTCTTTTACCCATTCTCCCACCCTGGGTTGGTCATCTGTTTTTTTTTTTGGTGGCACTCAGGATAAATCACACTAGAGAAGCAGGTACATGTATTAGATATTTTGCTTTAGAGTGCAGGAATAAAAAAATATATATGTATTATTGCCATTTTCCAGATTTTCATAGTCTCTAATTCCTTTTTGAGGCAGTTATAATACATGTTTTTTTCTTTTCTTTCTCTATTTCTCTGGTTTGGTCTTGTTTTACAAACTGTTTTTGCCCCTACTATTCCTTATGGGGTGACAGTGGTGCTCATGTTGGTCAGAGTTTAGATGGTGTGGTCCGGTGTGGTTTGGTGCTGAAGGCTTAGTTGCTCTGACGCTTAGACTTAATGAAGGGAGGCTAATTTGTGAAATTTCCCAAAAGTCTACAGCCAATTCCCCACTCCCCCCCAAATGTGTTCACCCCCACCCAGCCCTGCCTCCCCCCTCATTATCTCAATGTCCTCCCCCACTGTGCCACTGATTGTGAATCATTAAGACTGCTGTATTTGCTGTGCTTGCTATGAAGGTATGCCTTTGAATTGGAGTCAAGCCACATGTGCCTTTTGAAGTCCTTCTTTATCTATACCACACCACTAACTTTAGAGCCATTTGATAAGATGACTGATTTTTTTTAAAGCATTTTGGTTAAATTTGCTGTATCTGCTTTCCCTCTATCCTCTCTCCCCAACTTTGTTTTGTTCCCACTCAGTTGCAAGCTCTCCATCGTTTCCCGCTTGGGCCTGGCGTTTTCAGGCCTGCCTTGTAAACATTTGAAAGGGTCTGTGTTTTCAATTATCTCTAGCAAGCCTGGTCTAGCTATCCTTCTAAGCATATTTTTAAATCATGTTGGCTCAGACATTTAGCAGCGCTGTGAGGGATGCCTGTATTATTTTTGGCCCACAGTTCTGAGGGCTTTACGTGAACATGAAGGGGAAGCATGGACCAGGCTGGCTCGGTCGAGCCTTTGGGTTGGAACCTGGAGAGAGAGCCCAGCACAAATACTCCTGTTCAGACACACATGGAAAAAAGGAAAAGATCAGTTTGAGTGGCAATTCAGCAAACCTTCCTGTTGTACTGAGCCGATCTTAGTTTAAGCCTGCTGTCTGTGAACTCTTCATGTGAGTTGGTCCTAAAAAGGGACATTACAAAGCCCCTTTGACTGCCTACTTTGTTGCGAGCAGTTATATTTACTCAGTGCTCAGGTCTATGTACGAGTAGGCTGATGAACAATATACTTCATTAATACCTCACCAACATTTTCCTCAAGTCTAATATTTGTGTAGGAGTGCATTTGGCTGTATGCAGCATTCAGGAAGCTGTGTTTGCGCATGCAGACGCTTCACCTGGCAGGTGGTGGTTTTGGAGGCGGTAGTGGTAGACGCAAGCACTGCAGCCAAAAAGGAAGCTGCACATCCAGAATCTCAGCCACTAATCACCAGGGCTGTGTCTCATCTGACCAGCCTGTCTGTCCGTCTGCCTTTCTGTCTGGCTGTCTATCCACAGGCAGCTGGCTGTCTGCACAACTCTTATGTCTTGTGTCTTGCAAGCGTGTCAACGTTTTCATTGGAGAGCAGCCTGAGAGAAAAAGGGCTGCATTGCTGTTCACATGTTTGATGGGGGACCTGTGGCGAGGCTGAGAAGGGAGGGAGGAAATAGGAGAGTGACGGGAGGACCATGTCCATTGACTCTCAGAGAGCTTGAAAAGGGGCTGTGTTCGGGGCCTCTCTTTTGCTCCTACCTGGCAGTGAGTGTGGCTGCTGCAGTGTTGAACAAATCCACCCTCATTTCCCTCCTGCTTGACCCTTGGTCATGATTTAGTGTAATCACTTTATGTGGTCTCATTAATCGAGCTCTTGAAAGCTAATTTGTTTCAGAGGCCCTTTTTCCTCCTTCAGAAAAAGAGCTGCCTATAGTAAGTATTTGCCTCCATAGATCTCTGCCTGGTGATGTCATCGGCTAGAGCTCTGGGTTTCGTGTGTGATGGCCAAAAATTGAGCAGCCGATATTCATTTTGGAGCTTCTCTAATAACAGGGAGACTTCAGAACAGTTTTTAAAAATCTTGAGGCCTAAGGGCTTTTTTGGTAAATTGCTTACTGAAGTCAAGCCACGTCTGTTTTACTACAATGACGTGTGTGTTTGTGTAGTGTATTCTGAATAGCTACAGAACAGTGTAGGCCATGAGATCATGGAAAACTGCACTTAAACAGCACAACATCTGCCTGTTTGGTGTCTTATCTTGTTTGGACCATACAGCCTCTTCCTCACATTGCTTTGCTTTCTGTATTTACACCTCAAGCTTTACTTTGCACTGAACTTTCCTGATCAATAAACTGTATTTTTGATTGGACCTCCCCCCTCTCTGTGCCAAAGACAGCCACTGACAGCTCATCCAACTCATCCCAGAAAAAGGAGCAGGCCATGCAGCCACTGACCACCTCCACCTTCTATGAACCGCACCAGCATCACCATCACTACATTCTGGGTCATTTCCATGAGCAGTACAGAACCTCAGAGCGCTACTTTCTGGACCAGGTGGGTGACAGCACCCTAGGAAAAACTTATCACAAAAAAATAATCACAAATCTGGCAAATGGATATGTTTAGACAGATCACATTTGTCTAGCTTACCCAAGACATGCTGTGTATATAGTATGTATCTTTAGACCCCTCTTTTTCATTTGACTTAGGTGCCTGCATAAAATCTACAGTCTTTAAATATTTATATACTGTACCTATATTTTGCTCAGTCTTTGTACTCTTTGTACATTTATTTCATTTCCTTGCATACTGTGTCCTATTTTTTATATTGTATTGTGTTTTCTCCCCTTTTACATGTTCTTTTACATTTTAACCTGACTGCATCACCTCTTTTAAAATGTTAATTAGAAAATAAACATAACTTTTGTCTGTCATGCAGGCAGCACCCAGGTTGGCGCGGCGTGTCAGCTTCCTAGATGAGGAGGAGGAGGTTGTGCGCATAAACCCACGCGAGCGTGCTTGGCTCTCAGGCTATGAGGACTACCGGCATGCAGCAGCGCGTGCTCAGGGACTCGACTCATACGTGCACTTCGCCAAAGGGGATGCGCCAGCCAAGCACGACTACAGCTATCCGTATACACAGGGCTCGGAACTGAGCAAGGGCCCTCGCCAAGGCTCTGGGGGTAGAGCTGTGGTTTCTCAGCCAGTCAGCTTCAAACACAAGGACGATGAGGAAGAAGGTTTGGGTGAGAGGAAACATTGCGTCTACTGTGGCGTTTTTTTCCGGCATGAGGAGAACGGCCATGGTCGCTGCCCTGATGCTCCAGACCCAGCCCGCTCATGCATCCGACGCTTCAGCTGCATGTGGTGTGCAGATAGTCTGCTCTACCACTGCATGTCCGATCCAGAGGGTGATTACTCTGATCCCTGCTCATGCGACACGGCCGACGAACGTTTCTGCCTGCGCTGGCTTGCCCTGCTCGGCCTTGCGCTGCTCGTGCCCTGCCTCTGCTGCTACCCGCCGCTGCACGCCTGCCACCGATGTGCCGTGGCCTGTGGCTGCTGTGGTGGAAAGCACAAGGCTACTGCATGACCCCTGACATCCCACCCAAAATATCACATGTTGACCACACCCAGATAAATGGCGGCATTGAGAAAGGCAGCAGGAGGCAGGAAGAAAGTACATCGTGTCTTTTCAGTTTCTTTTTCAGTCTGTCTCAATTCCTTCTCCAGACAGACAAAAAGAAAAAAAAAATTGGTGCATTTAACTGGCTTGAATATTTTTTTTTTTTTATATGAAAATGAATATGTATATATATATATATATATATATATATATATATATATATATATATATATATATATATATATATATATATATATATATATATATATATATATATATATATATATATATATTGTGTGTGTGTGTGTGTGTGTATATACATATATACATATTGTGTGTGTGTGCGTATGTGTGTATATGCTTTCCTGTGTATGTTTCCTTTTCTCATCTCTTGGATGTTCTCTTCAGTGAAAAAAGAAAAGCTCTTGTTTTTTTCAGGTGGCCCTTTTGGAGCCGACTTGTTAAGCATTACTTATGCAGGTACTTTATATTTTTACACTGAGTTTTAGTTTCAAGAACTTGAATTCTTTATTTTTAATGGTGCGTGCACTCAATTTCAGAATCAGTTGTTTGATTTTGGGTTTGTTTGACATGGCCAGCTAAGTGAGTTTGTAATCTATCTTGAAACCCTCAAAACTTACTAAATGATAACAGTGAGATTAGCTCAAGACACTAAACCCTTAGTGAGGTTCACAGTGTGAGCATGATTGACTGTGTGTGTGTGTGTGTGTGTGTGTGTGTGTGTGTGTGTGTGTGTGTTGCGTAATAGTGCAGGAGCCTGCATGTGTGTTCTAAAGGAATGAGAACATTGTATTACAGCATAGTATTGTTGTTATGGTATTTAAGCCAAATTTACATAAGCTGCAGTGTGAGTATATGTAAATATTGTATACTCATATGTACATGTTTAAAATTGATTATTATATCCACAACCACATTTGTGGAATTTTTCCTTTTTGTTGATTAGAATAGTGGATAAGGAGCTCTTTTAAATGTCCATGATTGATATCCAAAGATTGTTTATTGTTTTTTTTTTGGTTTTTTTGTTCATATTTATTTTCATAGTCCAATTGAATCACCAGCCAAAGGGAGAAGGAAATATGGATATGAGAGAGTTAGAAGGAGCCCAGTTGGAACAGTCTATATTATGCTTGGACTGAAATGCATAACACGTGTCTGTTTCCCCACTCCGACGTGTGGCTTTAAAACTTAAAAACTAGTGGAAAAAGTTCTTTTTCTTGTTTTCAAAGCCTATCCTGCTCTATAGGAAACTTATAAGAACAGGATATCTATTAGAGGGACATTTTGCCAAAATGATCTCTAATGTTACTCTAAGCCTTAATTTTGGTTTAAAAAAAAAAAAGATGGCAATTTCATTGTGTCTGCCAAGATGCTTACTCATAAGACAGACGCATCTTTGTGAGTTCTTTTAAATCAAGAGAAAGTGAAGAATATTTTTGTAATCTATCAAACATGATCACATCAGATGAGGCTTTTTTAATTAAGAGAATGTGTTTAAAAATTTAGAAGGACATAGTAGGGATAAATGGCATTGTACAATCTGTGAGGCAGCTCTGGTACATGTGTATAGTCTGTCTCAGACATTATAACCTTCTCAACCCCATGAATGACATTGAAATCATCCAGTCACTGTTCATCTAAATCATGCAATGAAGAAATACTATCTGGTTTAGCTAGGAAAGCTGTATGTGCACGATTATGTCTTTGAATGTACATGGCTAATACTAATGTTTGTGTTTAAACCATAACATTCAACCTGCTCGTGGGAGCTACAGTTTCAGTCATAGCGTGTATGGTTTTTAGTACATTACAAACACAACTGTGTCTCACTGAAAATGTAGAATGTTTGTCAGTACATTGTAGGTTCGGGAGAGGAGTGTCACTGTATCCTTCATCCACAGCACATCCTTTTTGGCTCTCCATCAGCTTTGGCAATACTGAATAAACATCATCCTCTTCACTAAGAGCCCGGGATACCTGTGGTTTAAAACAAAACAAAAAAAAGAGAAGTCTGTACATCTGTCACAGTGCAGTCTTGCTACTACACACATTTTACATGTTTTAAAAAGTGCCTGAAGCATATTGTTATTCTGTCTCCTTGTATACTAAAAAGAAAGACAAAATAAACCCTATTGTATTGATTAGTTTTGTTTTTTACAATAAGAATTTTTACCTCTGTAAAAAGCAAAAAAAAAATCTATATCAAGTGTATGATGTACATTTTTATTTCTATTTTTTTTTATTGTTTATAACATGTATGTTTCAATGAAGCTCTTTGCTTTTGAGTGGACAAAAGAAAGAAAGTACTTTGTAAATACAGGTAGATCATGTCAGAACTACCAGAAGTGTGGCCTGGCCAGTAAGTAGTTCTACATGTGTGTCCTAGCTCCCAATAAAAATAAAACAGAAATACAACTATTGACTCTGGCTCTGTGTTTATGCTGTCTGTCACCAATGCTGTCACAGTTTTCAGGTGAGCTGCTTGTCCTTGCATAACCTACAATAGTGAAATATACATAATTGGAGCCATGCTAACAAGCATGGTGGCCTTGAGTAGAAACTAAATCTATACATTGTTGCTTGAGTAAATGCTGCTTTCTCAGAGCTATATCTCACTCTGGACATGTGAACTGCAGAAAGAACATTAACGTTTTCAGGATGTTTCTGAAAAAGCACATGGATGATTTTTGGGGAAGGCGGGTGGAGGAGGGAAGAATGTCCCCAAAGGCTTGGCCTGTAATGCAACATGATGACTTCAAATAGTATCAAACTCCACATTTACGACGTATTTTCTCATAATGAGTTTAAAAATGAATTTTTAATCTTCGTGCTTCTTGAAATAAAGCTGTTCTTTACCTCTGCTAAAGCTGTCTTGCTCCCATCTTAAGCAGAGCTGAGCAACATGGCCCAGATGCTCTTTTTCCTTTAGGCTTTGAAAAGAAATGCAATCTGCCCACTACATGTCTGTAGCAGCTCTTCTTTTGTGTTTTATCAGAGCCTGTGCTCTCAGTCAGACACAGGACACACAGAAATGGCTAGAAAACCCAGTAAGATGCTGTTGGTTGGTTTGTTTTCATTTTTTTTTCTGTCTTAGTCTACAATGCTTTGGAAAGTAACACATAAAGCACAATCTAATGATTCGGCCCCATATTTCCTGTCTGGTGGGAGTGGAAGACAGCTGTCTGAACTTGCTTCCTGTTTGCCTGTTTGGACAGCTTCTCCACCTGTTGTTTACGTCCTGTTGCGGATGTTGTGCTGTGTTCGTTTAGACCCTGCTGTTGCTGCTGCACCATCTGGTTACTCAAGGCCAGGGGTCACTGTCTGAATACATGCACTTCATATATGCATACATACGTCTTCTCGCTTAAAAGCTCTAGGATACCTGTTCATTTGAGTAATTTTTTTTGTTTTTGTTTTTCCTTTCATTCAGTTATTATTGTTTTAATGAATTTTAGTTCACTTTTAGCTTTCAATGTTGTTGCTTGTCTGTAAAAATGAACGGGTATCATAACTGGTATTTTGATTGTGTACACAAGATTTAAATTCAGTTGGCATCACCAACTGTCCTCAAGCAAACATCTGATGTGGTACTTCCTTCTTTGAGTTGTCTCTTTCTTGTGGTCTGCTTTAATGGAAGGGAAGACTGTAGTAAGCAATGTGTATCAGGATGTTATTGTGCACAGATAACACTTTCTGACCCCTAAATCCATTGCCTAGATTGGGAGGAGCCACTGCTTTCCCACACTGGTCAGCAGAAGCCAAGCCAAAGTCTACTTTATCAACCCCATCTCTGGCTGCCTGTGGGCATGGTGGGAGGCACTGCATGTTCACAGAGGAAGAGAGAGGGACTGCAAGGTTTGCAGTCTCCCCAGTCTGGCCACACATTCATGACTGACCTTGCCACACAAAACAGCCTCTATACAGCCCCTCTGCCTTTCGATGGCTGCTTGGTTTCCCCAGAACTTTCCAGAAACTAACAAAGTCTGGTTTGATCTGCTCTGTTGAGCTCCTTAGACTCTGGTTCACTTAATGCATGCTATCTTTTTTAAACTTGTTTGCGCAGGCCTGCTCCAGCCAGCTTGTGGTGTAAAGAGGCTGGGGACCCTGCTGCAGAGTGGAGCTAGACTACATGTGCTTAATTCAATAAGTATTTCCTACATTTGCATTCACATTTACGTCATTTGGCCTCCCTTTTCCAGAATGATGTACAAAAGCGATTTGAAGTCTCTATCAATGAATACATCAATACTGGTTTGCTAGGTCACAGACTAAACAGGATAAAAGTGCTTGTTTAAGTATTTCAAGGAGAGGTAGTTCTTCACCCATCATTTCTGTGACTGCGTGCAGAGGTAGACCTGCCATCTTTGAGTTGCAGTAGTCCAGTTTCAAAATGACACGGGACTGAACAAGCATCTGAGTAGCCTGTGTGTATAAAAATGGGCGAGTCCTCCTGATATCATAAAAAAGAAACCGACATGAGCGTGTCAAATTAGCAGTGTGCAAGGAAAAGGACAGTTATTTATCCATGGTTACCGCATGGTTGTGAGCAGTGGCTGAAGGTGCTTCCTCTACTTTAAAACCAAGAATTCCAATTTTTGTCTGTAATATTTCAGATATTTCTCCCTTTGGCTTCAAATTTGTATTATTTCAGGCGTACTTAGTTTTGACTCTTAAGTTGAATCATGGAGGACGAATGAATATGAGTAGGTTCAGATCACTTTCTGGACCTCCTTATCTTTTTACATTATCCCATATGCACCCTATAGAGGATGATGTCATTTTTTGGGCACAGTTAAGCCGCATGTGAGAACTTATGTGCTATGTGTTATGTGCTTATGTGTGAGAACTGCTATGTCACCTAATTTCCCGCTGCATGTGCAAGAGTGTTTGAGTGAGCACAAGGCTTCATTGCCTGCCCCCATTTCCACCAAAGCCTTGCACATTTTCTAACTCAAACCAGGCAATAATTACAAAAACAACAATAATCGTTAGCAAGATCAAACTTTGAGTCCATCAAAGGATTTGGGCTTTATGTACAGCTCAGGGCAGGAGGGAGGGGGGTTGGTTTTAACAGATCTTATTGGGGCCTAATTTAAACGGGCCCCAGCGTGTCTGCCTGCCTCCCTTTGTTTACATGGCTGAAATCTGAAACAAATGTGAACATGATACCCGTCTGTCCCTTGCAAAGCTCCCAACAGTGCCTCAGTGTTATAGGACTTTGGCCTCCCTTTCTGTTCTACAGCATTCTGTTCATCAAAATCAATGAACAGACACCACAACCAACTCCAAACACAAGATTTCTGTAAAATGCTATTGACCCAGGCCCAGAGCAAATGAACTGTTTCTCCTTTTTAAAAGGAATGTCTATGTGACACCAATTAGCCATTTGAACACAGCTCATCAAAGCACCATGAACATCTTGATATTCTATCAGTTACATTATGGTTTACTATCAAAAAAACTATTTTATTGTTATGTGGCAAACAAATGTACACTTTGAAATCTTTTGTATATTTAGCTGGCCGCTGGATTTTGAAGGTTGCAGACTGATTAGTTCAGCTTTTGATAGGAAAAGTAAAGTGTGACAAAATCAGTTATACAGAGCAAAATATTACACTTCAGTAGATTGAAATACGTACATGGAAGCCTATGTTTAGATGTTTTTAGATATTTTTTGTCAGTAAACAAACTGAAAGTGATCCTCACATTTTCTGATGGACTCCAGTAAAAAGTCTGTGTAGTTTGAAATGTCAGTAAATGCTGTCTTTCATAGAAAGTAGAACGTTAGCCATGTTTAGTGACAAAAAGTGCCCAATGCAAAAATGCTGCTCATGACACTAACCCCAAAGTAACTTTGACCAATGATAATGTTTTTTATTTTCATTGTTAGAAAAACAGCTCATGTATAGATCAGTGACAGCTATACAGATAGATTTCCAGCATACGAACTCACAAATAATAAAAAGGCAAGCAAGTTTCACTAAACAGTATATTTTATTTTGATTATTGGTCTTTTAATCCTGAAATCAAGTAAATGAGTCCCATAATGATTTGTTGCTGATCATGTGCTACAGGAAGTGTTCTGTTCTAACTTAAGCTACCTCCCACCCTCCCTAGCCTTGATATGGAGACAGTCATGGCCAAAGGAAAGAGAGCATTATGTGACAATGAGCTATAATGTTCCACCTTGTCCTCGCCTCTCTTCCTCTATTCCTGGCTTGGAAACTGTGCCTTTTCTTCTAATGCTCCCATAATTCCATGCCACATTTACATTTCCTTGTACTTTGTCTATCTGTTTTTGGTCTACTTTCCCCCTCCTAACCTCTCTATCTTTCTTTCTCTTTTCTTGTCCTTTTATTCCTGAGGCTTTCTCTGTTTAGGCTCCAAAAATGACTTCCTTCCTTCCTTCCTTCCTTTACAAGTGCTTCCCTGGAGGCCTGGGGGTGGTGTGCTTTACAGTCTAGCATGTAATTACAGCCCTACCACCCCCTTCTCAAACGTCATGCACATTCAGCACAGTCTGCATGGCCTATTCTTTCTCTTGAACTATCCAAAATTTGCAGTTGTCAGGCTGCTTTATCTTACTGAACATTAAGAATCTATAATAAGGGCTATTTGTATGTTTAAGAATTTTAGCTTTCTAACAGGCCTCTACTTTTGATCTATGTTGAAAAGGGAAGCCCTCGGTTGTAGGGTATTTAAAATTGCAAATTTGCATTGTAATGGCCCTGCATGCCAGCTATGTAGAACTAGTGCTGATCATTGTATGCTGTTTTGGTTGGAGCTCTCAATTTTCATATCACTGAAATGTGATCAAACATATTTATGATAAATTTTATTCTGTGTTAAGTGTTTAACTAACTACAATTGGCTGGTCATATCTTACAATGTTTGACAGAAAACATCTATTTCTTATCTATCAAAGACACATAATACAGTAAAGTTTTTACATTCAAATTAGCAGCATGAACATGTTTGAAACCATGAACAAATGGATAGTCACAGCAGTTCACACCTGCCTTTAATGAAGAAATTTTATAATTTTAAAATTTTTATGATGATTTTTTGCATTTTTATGATGTAGTGTGAAACTGTTATATGTTAGCATTATTATTTACATCATAATATTGTTTCCAAACACTGAAATGACCTAAATTACTGATTTATTTGAATTAGTTACAGTTTTGGAAACAGTGGGATTATTATTATTGAATTATAATTATTTGGCTTAAGAATTATGAATTCTAATACGATATATACAGTGGTGTGAAAAAGTGTTGGTTTTTATTTCTTATTTTTTTGCATGTTTGTCACACTTTAATGTTTCAGATAATCAAACACATTTAAATATTAGTCAAAGATAACACAAGTAAACACATCATGCAGTTTTTAAATGAAGGTTTTTATTATTAAGGGAAAACAAAATCCAAAACTACATGGCCCTGTGTGAAAAAGCTGAAGTGAACTTCTGCAGCAGGACAATGATCCAAAACACACCAGCAAGTCCACCTCTGAATGGCTGAAGAGAAACAAAATGAAGACTTTGGAGTGGCCTAGTCAACGTCCTGACCTCAATCCGATTGAGATGCTGTGGCATGACCTTAAAAAGGTGGTTCATGCTCGAAAGATGAGTGGGCCAAAATTCCTCCACAGCGCTGTAACAGACTCATTGCAAGTTATCGAAAATGCTTGATTGCAGTTGTTGCTGCTAAGGGTGGCCCAACCAGTTATTAGGCTTAGGGGGAAAAACACTTTTTCACATAGGGCCATGTAGTTTTGTTTTTTTCCCCCTTTTTTTTTTTCCATTTTGTTTTCCCTTAATAATAAAAACCTTCATTTAAAAACTGCATGATGTGTTTACTTGTGTTATCTTTGAGTAATATTTAAATGTGTTTGATTATCTGAAACATTAAAGTGTGACAAACATGCAAAAAATAAGAAATCAGGAAGGGGGCCAACACTTTTTCACATCACTGTAGTAAGATATCACAGCAACATATGTGAGAAATTTCCAGTATGATTCCCCATTGAAAGCCCTCTGCTAGAATAGTGCACTACCTTAAGTAAATTCAATTACTTCCCTAAAACACAGGAAGCCTGCAACTCCTTATCTTCAAGCATTCAGAGTCCATGGGTCACCTAAATACATTTCCTAATATTTAGGGCCATCTAGTGGTTGACTGCACAAATACAGAGGACATGTTATTAACAGCATTTTAAAAAATATATTCTAACATGATAATAAAGATAATTAAGATTTAAAAATCTAATTTCTAAAATAAAAACTAATAGAAAACACTAACACTGTTATTATTAATGTGAGAATCAGATGAAACTGAATGATGAGACATGTTTACGTTCGCTGGTCAGACTTAACGTTAAAACCACTGCAGGTGGTTGCAAAATGCCACAGCAAAAGTGAACAACATTGATTGTCTTGTTACAATGGCACCCTTCAAGGGTTAGGATATGTTAGGCAACAAGTTAACAGTCAGTTCACAGTTGGGCACCCAAGGCTTATTAATGCAAATGAGTGAAGGCTAGCACATCTGGTCCAACGTCACAGAAGAGCTACTATAGCAAGTGGAGAAACATTGTCTCATTTCACTATGTATTGCATCAGCTATATTTGGGTGAAATGACAGTAAAAGCTTCTTAACTTGACAAATTGCTGTGCAGTTAGAAACGTGTCAGAACACACTGTGCATTGCACAGTGCACATGATAGAAACGTGTCAGAACACACTGTGCATTGCAGAATGCATAGCTGCAGACCAGTCAGAGTGCTCATGCTGACCCCTGTCCACTGCCAAAAGTGTCTTCAATGGGAACATGAACATCAGAACTGGACCATAGAGCTATGGAACAAGGTAGCCTGGTCTGATGAATCATATATTCCTTCATTTGTGTGTGTGTGTGTGTGTGTGTGTGTGTGTGTGTGTGTGTGTGTGTGTGTGTGTGTGTGTGAGTAAGACACCTGGGAAAGAGATGCTATAGTATGTACTATGGGAAGAAGGTAAGCCAGTGGAGGCAGTGTGATGCTCTTGGCAACATTTTGCTGGGAAACATTAGGTCTTGACATTCATGTGTTTGACACATACCACCTACCTAAACATTTCTGCAGACCAAGTACAGTTTGTGGTAACAGCATTCCCTAATGGCAGAGGCCTCTTTCAGCAATGCACCCTGCCAAGCTGCAGTTTGAGAAACAAGACAAAATGTTCAAGGTGTTGATTTGGCCAGATTCACCAGCTCTCAAGCTGATTGAGCATCTGTTGGTTGTTCTGGACAAACAAGTCTGATCCATGGAGGTCCCACCTAACAACTTAGAGAACATAAAGCATCTGCCACTAATGTCTTTGATTACATACACCACAGCACACCTTCAGAGGTCTTGTGTAGCCTTGGGTTAATCAGGTCAGTAATATTGGAACACATAAATAACAGGTGTTTTTTGTATCCCAGATGTGCCCTGTTAGAAAGACTGTTTTAGCAATTAATAGTTCTGAATGTCTACTCTTGGGTTTCATGAAGACTAAGAAAAGAAGGAAAATTACAGCGATCAGAGCCTGTGTACAAGCAGTGGGCATTGCCAATACAATAATTTGGAATTTTCTGATAATGAATGAAACCACTAGTGTATTTACATCCAGACATGGAACAGAAAACAAATGGAAGTTGAGGACAGAAACACATTGTGATGGCCCATCTCTCACACCATCATCAAAAACTTGCACAAGGCAATCCACGTGTTCGAAGAAGAAGCTATACTACAAGATGTAAATAACTCATTAGCAATAAGAATTTGAAGGACATATTCTTCAGAAAGAATTCACAAAGAAATACAGAGATGAGCCAAAACAAATCTGGAACCAAGATTAACCAAAGTGATGAAAGGCCTAGGTTTGCAGAAAGAAATGCTCTGCTCTTTATCCAAAACATACAAGCTTGGGCTTGCATGCCTGTTTCTGGAACGGGCTCACTAATCTTTACGTTGATGATGTAGCTCTTAATGGTTGCAGTAGATTGAACTCAGAAGCCTACAGAAACATTCTGTCTGCCAATTTACAGAGAAACCTAATTAGGAGGAACTTAGACAAAGACAAATACTATATGTTCTAATACTTTTGCTCATTTGAATATTGGGTGGTCTGCCACCATAGGTGCCATGTTCTAAGTTGTTAAATACATCTAGATGTAAAATTTAGGAAATCAGTCCTGAAATTCTAATCTATTGATCTCAAACCCAAATGTCTTCAATGTAAAACGAAAACTAAAGAATCGTCCTTGGTGTTCCAATACTTTCAGAGGGGACTGTATATACTAAGAACATACATCTTGTTCATTAAATTTGATGTGCATAAATATTATGGTTGATATTTTTCTTAGCAGCCCTGATGAGAAGTCCTGTTTGATCTTAGCAGCTGCCAGGACACTGGTTGAAGCTGGTTAACATGGTAGAACATCTTTGCCAGCTGGTCAGTACTAGTAGAAAGGAGACAATTTCTGAACATGCAAACTAATGCTATATCATAGAAAAATTATTTTACAAGAAAGAGTAAGGCTATTAGAAAATCTCAAACTTTCATTCATTCATTGTCTACCACTTATCCGATTTATTCTCGGGTCACGGGGAGCAAAATCTCAAACATTTATTTATAGATTTACTCAATAATAAGGAAGCTGGAAAATAAATAGCGTTGACCAGCTTGGCTTGTATTTTGGTAGCTAAAACTACTCGTAACTAAAACTAATTACATTCACATTTCTTGCAGCTGTGACTCATTTAAAAAAAAACCCAATTAAAACAAATGTGTTAATCCTATGACATAATAATACACAGCTTTAATTCACCATATTATTTTCTATATTAATTTACTCAGTTGGTTAGTCATCTTATCATCATCTAAAAATTTTAATTTGTTTTTATTTTTTTAATTGTCTTCTAAGTAACTGCACTAATAATAGTGTTTCATGTAGGCTAATTTGTGATAATAGGGTTCTTGCTACCCTCAGTACATACATAATTGCATTATGGATTATGAAAATTATTGTTTAAATTTGCATAAATGCAGAGACAGCTAAACAATCCCAAACAGCTAAACAGAATGGAAATTTAAAGGAAAAAACAGCAAGAAGCTAAAGAAAATTAGTGTGTCGAGAATGCGCTGGAATAGCTGTGAGGCCTCTGTTTATGAGGAGCCAGGCCAGACTGTGTGCCTGATGTATAATTACACTCAGCATTGCCCTCGGGTTATAGAGCGTGGGTAGAAATATGTCTGTTTGACTTGTCCCATGGTAACAGCCGGGTCAGAGAGGACACATTTTGTGTTTAGGCCTTTTGATAGCATGAAAGAAAGCTGTTTTGAGTGCGAGGCAGCCAGAAATGCCAGCATGGTGTCACATGGAGCTGGAGCACTTCATTACCCAAGAGTAATGGGTTGAACAGTAACCTTCAAAACTAACTTTGACCTTTTGACTTCTCAGCTTCTATTACACATACTGCATCTTTTTTTTTGCAACACAGGGACCCTTCTGGTACCCTTGTGTAAGTGTGCTTCCTCTGATTTCTGCAGTTGCTTTGTTGCTAACTCACAAGATGAAAAAGATCAATGCTTGTGTAATGCTTACATGTATCTGTGCACATCCAAAAACTATTCAGTGAAATCAGGGACCTGAAATGGAAACTGCCTACAGTAAGTTTAAAGGTTACTTAAATAATAAGGTTACAAATTATTAAAGGAGCACAGAGGTGAACGAGGTGGTTTTAATTTTATTTTTGTTTATTGTGAATGCATTACAGTGACAACCCAAACAAGCTCAAATGAAACATGTTACTAGTTCAACAGATCAGCTTTCCTTATCCTAACAGAGAACCAATCCTCTGAATCTAAATTTTATGTTAAATTATAATATTTGTCCATCCGACAGGTTTTGTACCATAGGTTTAATTTTTTTTCCCCATCACCCAGAGAGATACAAGTGGTATCTCTGCTGAAACAAAAGCCTCACAAGTAACACAGTTAAAGATCTAATACATTTACTGATAGATTTAGTCAAATAGAAAATATAACAAACAAAGAACAAAAAACAACCTTCTAGCTGGGAAAGGTGGTCTACCAGCTTGACCTGCACTGCATGTGTTTTGGTAGCTGATAGCTGGTCAGACCAAACAGGGAAAATGAGAGTAGTTTAAATTGCTGCACTTAGAACAGAGATGTTGTCTTGACCGTGTTCAACTGATTGTGACAACTACAAAGTGCCATTTCTGGACATGGGAGGTTCAATTTAAATGCGCATAAATTGCCCCAGATGCTCTTCTGTGTTGTTTATTGGCACAGCAGGGGCAGCATGGAAATTGAATTTGGTCCTCAGTGCATGGGATTTGTGTACTGAAAAAAGACTGGAGGATCAAGACAGAAGAGGCCTTGACCTTGTTCACAGATGACAAAAAAGGATTCAAATTGATGATGGGGCAATATACAATAAAGACGGTTTATGTACTTATTGGTATTTTACTGTAGTTCTTTTTATTTGTTGGTAAAATATTGTTTTTCGGTGCTAATAAACTGTACAAGAAACATCTGCTGCAACAAAATCCTGTGTGTGATCTGGTTGAGGATTACAGGGGGGTAGAGGGTGGAGGGAGATATACCCATTCTAATTAGGTCATGTCAATTCATGTCAAGTCAAGAGGCTTTTATTGTCATTCCAGCCATATATAGCTGATGCATTACACAGTAAAATGAAACAATAACAGTTCCTACAGGACTATGGCGCTACATATAATGTAAAGCTACATAAAACAACATAGAAGTAAAAACTAAGTACACTAACTTAGTTCTACACCTTCTACACAATGTGCAAACAGTGTCAGACAAAAGACAGTGCAAGACTAACAGTACAAAACACTACAGTACAATAGTGTACACAGAGCAATGATGACCAGTATACAGTTCTGTAGTTGAGTAAAAAAGTGATAGCAGATAGCAGCTGATAACAAATTTTATTGGTCACTTACACATGGTACAACATGCAATGAACTGCTTTTTATGACTGTCCTTTTTTTTTTTTTTTTTATAAAAAATTATAATAGAATAGAATAAGGTCAAAAGGGGGATATGAAATAGAATAAGATTCAAATACAAATGAGACATAAGATGTATATAATAAGATAAAGTGGAAATAAAATAAATATAATAAGATAAAGTGGAAATAGCTGTGCATAGTAGAGTAGCAAATTAAAAGCAAATGAAATTAAGTGACATTGGCTGTGAGGTGGAAAAATAAATAGACAAAAATATTTAAAAAAAAAAAATGCAGCATATAAAACAATACAGTTTGTGATTAATTCAGTGGTATGAATATGGGATGACTTAGGATTAACTGTTATGAATAATGTGCATATGTAATTATGTAAGAAATTAAAAGTGTGCTGTTCAAAAGAGTCAATTGAGGTAGTGGGTGTTGTACAAGAGAGTGCTGTGTAGTCACCTGAGGTTGGGTGTTGTGAAACTGATCGTAGCTTCATTAAAAAGTAATGTGCAAAAATTGCAGTGTGAGTACAGTGTGTGTGTGTATTGGAGTTCTAGTGTTAGTCCAGTCTCTAGGAAATAAGGAGTCTGGTGGCTTGGGGGAAGAAACTGTCGGGTTGTAAGGGCCCGAATGCTTCAGTACCTTTTTCAAGACGGCAAAGTGTGTGTGAGGGGTGTGTGGGGTCATCCACAATGATATTGGCTTTTTTGGATGCAGTGTCTAGTGTAAATGTCTGTGGTAGAAGAGACTTGAGGTTCTTCTTAGCTGTCCCCACTATCTGATGCAGGGTCTTATGGTCTGATATGTAGCAACTACCAAACGAGGCAGTGATGCAGTTGCTCAGCATGCTCTTGATAGTCCCCCTGTAGAACATAGTCAAGATGGGGCTTTTCTGCTGATGGAGCTGCTATTGAGGAACCAGGTGAGGCTCTCTGCCAGGTGGATACCAAGAAATTTTGGTGCTCTTGACGATCTCTAGGGAGGATCTATCGATGTACAATAAAGAAAGGGTATTCTGTGCTCCCCTGAAATCAACAACCATCTCTTTTTTTTTTGTCAATGTTCAGAGTCAGGTTGTTCAGACTGCTCAGGGAAATGTTGAAGATGTCAGGAATGTTGTCTTGTCCAGCAGCTTTCTGAGGGTTAGCTCTGTGTAGAGGTTTTTCTCACATCAGCTGTGGTAAGACAAAGATGTTGTAAAGCACCTAGTTGTTGGGAGGAGGGGTGGTCTTCCTTGATAAACTGAATGTAGAAATAGTTCAGCACAACTGGAAGGGGGGCATCATTGTCACAGGAAGACTTAACACAGGCAAAATTAAGACTTAAATTAAACCTTTCCAATAATAATAAGAAAAACTAAATGTATCCGATGCTCTTAAAAATTACAGCTGCTCAAAAAGCTTACAACTAAACATTAACATTTGGAGACTATGGTACTAGATTTGAATTGCTGTTGCGGTGATCAGTTTTGGGCTCAAACATTTCATGGCTTTGGCAGGAAGGAATTAGTGTTAAAATCTATAATGAATTTAGAAATTCCACTGATTTATAAGTTGCTCAAAGGCTCCTGGCTACGCAACTTCATTTGACTATATACAGCTGCAGAAAGTACACTATTTATAATCTTACACTGCGGTGTCACCCAGAGGAGAATGGGTTCCCTTTTGAGTCTGGTTCCTCTCACAGTTTTTTCCTCGTATCGTCTCAGGCTTGCTCATTAGGGATTTATATATTTCTGTTAAGCTGCTGTCCATTTTTAAAAGGGTTATACAAATAATTAAATTGAATTAAAATTAATATATCAGATCCATTAACATTCTAACATACTCAAATTTACCTCCGCCCGTGAAAAAAATATTCAAAATTAAGTGTTCATTGTGTTTTACTCCATGATTTCATAAGGCATGCAGTAGAGGGCTAAAAAACATGTTTGTTCTTTCATATTTACTAAGTACATCCTTGTACTTTGTGTTTATGTAGCGGAAGGAATACAGGGCAGTTTTTTTTCTGTCCCTTCCTGCTGAGCTTAGTATAAACAGCCCCATTAAGTGGCCGACTAACACATTCACACACTGGTTTTCTGTGGCTTCCTGTGGTTCTCCAAGCTGATGTGGAGACACATTGTGGGGTGTTGGTGACATAATCAGCACACACACACACACACACACACACACACACACACACACACACACACACACACACACACATTCTCAAACTAGGCCTTAATCAGGACGTAATCAGAGCCCCCTGCTTCTATCACACCACCACTCAGCGTGGTGATTAATGACTCTGGGTCTGGCTGAATAGTGGACATGTTAAACCTGACTAACTTTCAAGATCCCAACTTTCAGTTTTTAGAGACACAGTTTTTAGAGACACAGTTTTTAGAGACACAGTTTTCACAGAGCCAACTTGCTTTTTCATCATTTTAGTAACTTCTCATATATTTTGTTCTTACTAACAATCTTGTATCTTCTTATACACTGGTGGAATTTAGTATATCCAACAGAGGGAGACAAAGACTAATGCAAAGTCTGGACCTGCTCATGAGAATTTATAGCATGCTGTCTTCTTAAATATGTTTTTTCAAAAGGTGTTGATTCTTTTTTGGTCTAGATATAGCTCTGACAATAGTACCAACTAAAGTTCAAATCATAGGATTACATTAATATGCTTGGATGTTCCACATAATCTATGACTAATAATAAATAGATTAAAAAATGTTGACAAAGGAAAATGTATATTCATTCAGCTGGTGAAGCATTCTGTAAGGAAACAGTTATTTACCATTTATGGAAGGAGTCCCTAGTGTCTCCAGCATCAGTGTAAAGTGTAACATACGATATATTTTCCTCCACAGGAAAGTTTTCAGGACAGACGGCTTCACAGTTTCTTAAAGTATAATAAGTAACAATGTTATGAAAGTATTAAACTAGGCCCATTTGAGCACTCTTTAATGAGATATGCTATGAGGTCTTAAAACACCCAGCTAATCCACTCAGTAACGTAATTGTTCTCAAGAAGTAATGACCTTTTACTTTTTCTCACATTACCTTATCAAGACCAGCAAGAGCTCTGGGCCAGTCTCGTCATTAAGCTTTTCCAAATGAGAATGTAGCCTAATTTTGCTGGACCTTGTGGAGCATCCGTGCCTTACCTTACCGTTTTGGCTGTGGATTATTCTTTAAAATTTATACTCCCAAAACTGACACAAGCTAACACAGATGAAGATTTATTGTGTATATAACATACATGTGCCATGCTTCTTTGTTGCCATTAACTGTCAGTGAAGTTGATGTCCTTGGGCAAACTTCTGGGATCCTTTAAAAAAAAATTAATAACAGCAGATTCAGGAAATCTGTACTACACACATCTCTAACGTAGCACCAGTTGGAATTCACTGTATGTATCATATTTAGTTTTCTTTTGCATGTGTCTGAATGGGCAGTGGTGGATTAAGAAAAAAACTCTCTCCAACTGCCAGCTGATCAGAATAATTGCTCAAGTAAGCCAGCCTTCTGTACACACGTTGTAGCTGTCCAACAATTGAACAAATCCATGTCTGAAATGCCATCTGAATTAATCCCAAAACATTGGGCCATTGTAAGTAGTCACTTGAGACGATCTGCCTTAAAATCCTATTTAAAGGGGAGTTTGGAAGGATTAAAGGGTGTTTCTCTCATTTTTATCTAGTGTTTGAGCACTTGATCACAGAGGCGTGCCCTAATCCGAACATCAATGCAGCCCCATCAGCGCAGTGGCTTGAAGCCGCTGGGTGTCAACGGGCCTCCAGCTTGTTTAGGGCTGCTTGTGCTGCAGCTATTAAACCTGCAGGGCTGCTCGCTTTGATAGTTCACCTCCAAACATCTAATCTGATTCACCCTGCCCTGTGCTCCGAAGGGCTTTTCAACAGAGCAGCAATGAAAGCATCCTTAAAGAGTCTTTTTTCTTTTGGTTTTGTAAAGATTAGGTCAGGTTGGTAGAACATGACTTAGATTTTGAATTCATCACAGATGCTTTGTCGTGCGAGTCAGATATGTCATGGAGGATTAGAAATTTTGATTCTCCGACTAATGATGTGCCCTCAGGCCAGGATTCAGATGTGATCCAGCGTTGAGAAGACTGCTTTCAAAAGCCTGTTTTATTTAAGTTTTGGTTGTGTAAGGGTTCAGCAGTAAACCTCAACTGAATGTGCAATATGAGTTTAAGCCCCGAATAGTACAGCGTGTATAGACTTGAATCTTGAATAGGAATGCCAGATCCACAAGTTTAACAAATTCCAGTAAAGCGAAAAGAATGAGCTTGCAACATAGGGTTTGTTTTTCTAACAGCTTTACGCTCATGGCAAGCGTGAGAATCTGTGTGTGACAAAGACCAGGCACTGGTAATCTCTCCCTGTGGGAGTGGAATAGGTGTTTCTAGGTATTTCTTGGTCTTTTGTGGTTTGACCTTTGGGGATCAGATCAGCCTTGAGGGTAATTTGGTAAAAAAAAAAAAGAAAAAAGGCTAGACTAAGTGATCTCTGCATTGTAATTTATTTTTATAGGTAATATACGTGTCTGCATATCCATATGAGTGTTTGTAAGACAAAGTGCTATGGCTGAATAATATTTACAATAATTAAATGATGTCTCCTGAAGTTTGTAGCCTCCGTCTGTAATTTTATAATTGTGGCCTATGTGTGAATAAACACAATCTGTATTCACAAGTACTGCAGACAAAGAAAGCCACTCAGATTCATGTTGCCTGTTTTAGTATGCAAAGGAGATCTGAATTCTTGTGGAAATGATACTCATATAGGTTACACACAGTTTGTATAAGGCTCCACTGTGGAGACAGTTCTTGTCTCTAGCGTTCATTACCAGGCTGGGGTTGACTGCTGGGGCCACAGGGGCACCAGCGCCATGGCGACTGGCTAGGTCAAGATTAGGGTCAGCATTGTTTAGTCTGTCCACTGCAGCTTTCCGCTTGCAAAAGGTCTGCATTTATGTACAGCACCATTCATCTGAGGAGGCCTGGGAAAGCTGCAACTCTGGCACTTTCATCCAAACAACTCTGGCACTTTGAACCACTTTTCATCAGTTAGATACACATATATGGAAAATGACACATGTACACAATACTTTTATAGCTGTTTCTGTTGACCATTGTTAGCTCCATTATAGTACGACATCTGCTCAAAGTTCTATCTAGTTGCTGATTCTGAAAACAGTAAGAAGTTGAATATGAAAATGAGTTAACGGGGCTTTAAAACAAACATAAGGGTCTGCTGTTATCAGAAAATGATCAATAACTGGAATAAATGGATACAGAAAGCTTCACCATATCAATAATTATATTTTTGTCTTTGTTGAATAACCACACATTCTTCTATTTGTTTATTGTTAAACTTCGATTATGTAGATTGCCAGTTTTACAGATTTTTTTAATTAATAATCTCTTTTCTATTAATAATAAAAATAAGTGAAACCTGTGACTTGCCTAAGTCTGTAATAGACAATTCATCAACACAATATCTCAAAATTAATTTGAGAATTAATTTGAGAATGCTGTGTTATAAAAAAGACCTCCATAAAAACTGTCACTGATATAATTTTGGAGGAAGGACATTTAAGCTAGATCATTTTTAGACTTTGATTTCTAATTCTCAGTGTTTTGGGGAGTGCTGTTGACTCCTTGTCCATTTCTTTTGAAATTGAACTTTAATAGGTAGCAAGACCCATGTGCTTTGTTGTGTTTCTCAGCTGAAATGAAACTCTCTCAGTCGACTGAGCAAACAGCTCTCAGAGACAAATAACCACCCTTCAGCGGAGGTGATATATATGAACGGGAGAGTGCTATACTCGATAAGAGCAAATTCTTGGTCAACTCCTTTTATGTAAGATTTAGCTTTAATGGAAATAGCTTACTTCCCCATTTTCCTTGCTTATTTCTCACATTTTTGCCTACAAAGCCATTGAAATTGGATGATAAAATATCTCTGTTTTAACAACCTGTCAGGCTCTGATAATGTGTGAAAAGGTAATTTGAGCAGGCTTTCCAAAGAGTCACTGTTTACTTCACAACTACAGCTTTCTCATCTCTCCAACCATGAAGCTAAAAAACAATGCAGAAGAAAAATCACTCTGCATAATTAGGAACAACTGCACAATACAATATACAGAACTAACACAGAAAACATATATTTATTGACTTGAAGAACATTTTCCTTCTTTATAGAAGAAACTTAATATCCTCCAAGTGAAAGCTGCCAGGAGCCTGATTTCTTCTGTGCAATTCAGAAAGGAACTCAAATTGAGCAATTCTGTCTTTCTCCTGGGACATTGAAGCCCCGATCTGTGACCGAAAGTAAAATGTAATTGTAATGGTGGTTAAAGCAAAATCGCACAAGGTCATTAGAATAACAGAGACTTCAAAATACATTACCCAAAGTGTCAGCAAGATGTTCCGCTATCACTGACAGAGCTCTCTATCCAATTTTCCTCTGCTCTGCTTGGCAGATCCCCAGCAGCAAGGGGCTCATGGAGAAAAGCCCGGCCTCGGGATAAGTGGTTATGATTTCAAGCAGTGCGACCCAGATTGCGTTGCAGTCCTAATGTGTAAGTACTCCTCAACCTTTTCACAATAAACACAGGCAAAGGAGATTCCTTTTCACACAAGATAAATTTATTTCTATCACCAGCTGCACCGGTAATAGTCATAAAATGAAATCTGGACTATGCTTAAGGTTTTTTGTGTCCTAATGGCTCCCTTGGCTATAAAGGATAGTGAAAGTTAAGATTCTAGTTTCAAGGCCAGCTGTATTATTCAATATGAATTCTGACAATCCTAATGTATGCCATTTATAGATTTGGATTAAGTGATTTTCCCTCTAATACATAAACAGCCAGCTGTATGGATAATAATTAAGCTTATATTTTGCTACTGGCTATAGATTTTCTCAGTCAACAGGGCAGTAAATGGTTTCAACGATTGGCTGTTTGTTTATTTACAGTGTTCACCATCCAACTATGGCAAGCAATAATCTATTCTATACTTTACACACTTTCTCAATTTTTGTATGTATTCACGTGGCAGTGTTCTCATCAACAAATTTGGCGTAACCTAACCTGTAGTAGTTAATTGTTCTATGAAGACAATAGAGTGTTTGCCAGGGAGTAGCTAAGCATAAATTGCTTAATTGATTTGTTCATATTAAAAACACTTGTTGGTAAACAAGAGCTTCATTATGTCTCATGGAATGGGGAATCCATTGCATAATTATACATTCATCTGTGATGTTAAAAGGTAATGTGATATTCCCCCACAGAGCTCTGATTAACTCGGGCCTGTTTAAAATTCAGACTACAAATTAAAGACGAGTAGAGATCCTGTATTTTTTCCACCTCAATATCCTAGAAAGTGAATACATAAAACATCCTGTTCCCTGGTGTCAGCACAATTAGTTGCTAAATAAAATGCCACTCTGTTGTGTGCATTGTTTTAATTACACAAACTGAGTGAATTAGTGCCTCATTTAAGTAAAATAAATAGCCATGTTTGCTGAAACCAAATTTCCCCTGAGAAGTGTGCAAAGAGGGCAAATTAGCAAAGGAAATGTAAAATATCACCACATCGTCATGGGAGAGATGCACAGACTGGAATGATGTTAGAATTTGCTAAAACACATAAATAAGACTGCGGTTCAAAAGGCTGTTGGGAAAAACCACCCCATAACCACTAGAGGACAGATATAGCACGGATAAGCAGTTACCTTAAAGCCATTTATATGTGCCCATATATAGTGTACATAGATTTTAGAGAGACAGCAGTAGAGAGGCAGGGTGCCCACAGACACATAGATGCCCACAGACACTTTATCATCTGTTCACTTTTCAGACTAAAGGACTGGAGACAAGCCTTGTACTGCTACTGTGGCTTTTAATCAGCTTCCCACTCAAAGGCATTACTTTTTTTCACATATCTTTAATGAATCTTTAATGAAATCCTTCATGTCACCAAGCTAACAGATGTGATCTGGTACCATGTGGTGAAATTATATGATATTCTTAGATCCTAAATTGGATTCCAGTTTCTTACAGCCTTTAAATAATTATGTTTAATTGTTTATAATCACCAAACTGTGCTTTTATGTAGTTTTTGAGTTTGTCATGATCATGGCACCTTATTTAAAGTTGTTTAAAGAACATATTCTGACTTTCTTGCAGCTGGAATGCTTAGGGTTTTGCTACCATCACCATTCTAGAAACTAGGATAGTTATGATTTATTGATTTGCACTTTGCTGTATTCTGTTATAGTATAAGAGTTCATCTGCTTCATTTTGATAGTATTTCAACATAAGGAGTATTTTGTGTGTGTGTTGTGTGTGTATGTGTCTGCATGTGCCTGGCTATGCGCTTGTGTGTGAGTGAGTGTGGGGGGATGTTTGGGTTGTTGGGTTATATTTTCCATCTGCCATTTGGCTCTTGGCTGACAGTCTTGCGTTTTATGTTTTGTGTCTGTCTCCAGAACTCTATCGTTAAGAAGACTTTCTTCTTGTGTAGAGTTCTCTGGCAGTCCAGTCTATGCACCCTTTCAAAAACCTATATGATATCATGCAATGCCTGACGTGCAGTATCAGTGTTGTTCCCTGCCCATGTTCCACTGCCTGGAAGCTCCTTGACCGACATGTCAAAACATATCTGTCTTCCTGTGGTGTGACTATGATGACATGGCTGTTTGCTGAAGGAGACAAGAAGCTGAAAGAGCCACTTGCCTCAGTGGCATGCCATGCTGTCAGGTTGTGACCCAGAGTCATACCAAAGCTCCTTCAGCTGAATGGAGAGCAAGGTCTGTAAGGGCACAAGTTGATGTTCTGTGGGCATTACTGTGAAGCAAACTTGAGTCTTTGATGCCTGTGTCCCCCTCCATTGCACTCATGTGATTAAGTGTGGTTGTGGAGGCATGTAATAAGTTTATAGTCTTTGAGAAAACATAAGCTTAAGTTTTACATTTTTGTTGGCATGCTGGCCATAATACTGAGAAACAGTTATATTCTAGCAATGATTTATGTCTATTTTATTTTACTTCTAATATCACAACCATCAGCTACTTTTTTAAAAATAAAATCATAATCAGGTGCCAAGTGAACCCCTTACAAATCTCTTTGTTATTCCTTTACAATGTTCTGTATTTTTGTATAAATTAAAACCTGCAATGTGATTAGATCTTCATCTAATCTGAAGCTTAACTGAGTGGAGGTTATTGCTGCTTAAGGACTATTTAAATAATTGTAAAAACTATAATGTTTTATATCATTTTTGTAACTGAGTTCTAGTTATGTAGTGTTAGGACAGAGATACACACAAACATTCGAGCTGCACTATATTTTAAAATATAAGCCTTGTGGAGTTTGGATACATGAGAATGTTGAGATCTTTTACTTATACATCAGTGTTTGCTTGTGTGTCTGCAATAAATATACCTAGATGTGTTTAAGCAGTGATGATCTGTGCATTTGTCTGAATATTAATATTAGTTCAGCTCATATCACAGCAGTGGAGTATTGAATCCTTATATTGTTACAGTGACCACTGGAGGGCAGTGTTGAGCTTATGGTAAGGCAGAAGCCAATAGCTCTCAGAGAGCAGAAATAGAAGCATATTTTACTTTTTCATTGTTTCTTGGCCAGGCTGGAGTCGACAGAGACCAGCGCTACACATCTACTCGCTGTAAGTGTAAGAGTCAGCTGGCTCAGTCAGAGAGCATCTGGCCGCCGGAACTGTCATTCATATGCCAGTATGAAGAATGGGTTCGTCCAGTTGTTTTCAGGGCAGGCATGTTTCTCAAATTGTGTTGATCCAACATGGTGTTAGACTGGCCAGGAATGCTTGTCCATTCAGGCGTAATAGTCAACACATCTGTTTAATCTGTAATTATCATCTTCAGTCTTTATGACAAAGACTTGTTGTTTGTTTTCTCCCCACTAAAGACCTATCATTTTGAGCTATGAATACTTAACCCTTTCAAAAGTAATATTTTTTGCAGTAAAATCAATGCAGTGCTATGCATTTTGGAGGAGATATTGATTTGTCTTTATTGGACCTTGATTTATATATTGTGTAAATTTAATGTATGTTTTCAGTCCCTATACAGTCTGTGGTGTATAATCTGGGACCAGCGATGAGAAAAGCGTGTGAGAAATGAAGATATCTAAGGAGAGCCGGGAATCACAGAAGTGTTTGATTCCAATTCAGACCTAACAATGTAATAAAAAGCTGCATGGTTAAGCCTGATGAATTAATAAAGGGGAAGCAGATGGGTCCCTGGAGCTGTGTGTGTATGTGTGTGTGTGTGTGTGTGTGTGTGTGTGTGTGTGTGTGTGTGTGTGCGCGCATGTGCCTGCCTATGCGCTTTGTGTGTGTGTTTGTCGTGTTTGGGTGCAAACCTCACCAAGGCCACAAAGCAATGCCACAGTTGCTGAGATGAGACAATGCTAAGGTGTGTAATGAGGAGGCAATACTGCATGAATAAAATATGAAAGGAGTTATTACCATGCTTCAAGCTAGAATATGTGTCACATTGATCTTTCCCGATCTGAATATTCTGATAAATAGCACCATATGCTCATTCTACGAGAATTCATCTATACCTCTGTAAATAAATAGTCCTAGTAGCTGATAACGGCCAAGGTGTGAAGCACTGTGTGTACTGTTTGGTGTTTAATCTGCGTGATGCCCACAAATCCTGTTAGGTTGTGACCAGTGACTCTAAGAGGTCGAGTTGCTGTGATCATACTTCATTCAGTACTTAGGCTGCTTATATCCACTTTAATATGCTGTGGCCCACCCAGTGTGTTTGGCATGTCAGCAATGAAGTGCTGGTGGCACCCAGCTGCTGATTTACAAGCCATGGTGATGTCAAGGTTAGAATATAATCTCCAGCCTGACTGTGAGCAATAAGCTGGTAGAAGTGTGTGAGAGGGGCGGCTGCCACGAGAAACAATTTCTCATGGCTGCATCCTCCACGATTTATCCTCGTCTTTTTCTGCAGGTTCAATTTAATTATTTTGTTTCTTTCTAAAGCACTACAAGGTTCCATAATGACAAATAAAGAAAACTCACTAAATTCCGTGTAGGAGGAAAGGGCACATCAGTGCTGTTTGTCTTACAAATGTGCACAGAGCGACTGGACTCACAAGTTTTCCCAGCCTGCCAACAACATGGGAATGGGCAGCATATTGGAAAGAAATGTTTATTTATTCATTTGCCTCTGGCTCTTTAGTTTCAAGAGACCTAGGAAAACTTGGCTAAGGCTCTCTCCCCCGACCCAGACTCTCCATGCTCACAGGGGCCTTGCCAAGACACATCACACCTACTCTGCCACACACAAGCATACACACAAGCACACACACACACACACACACACACACACACACACACACACACACACACACACACACACACACACACACACACACACACACACACACACACACACACACACACACATGCACACAGGACGTCCTCAGATTAACGACACGATGCTCATTTCAGAGCGTAATTAATCAGAGCTCAGCCGGTGCCTGCATGGTTTATATGTCTTTCATCATCATACATTTTATTTTCATTTTTTAAATTTGATTTTCTGAGTCTGATCTGATATACTAATGAATAAAAATCTAAAGAATGAATTGATAGCTTTTATTTTTACTTACATGTAGTTATTTAGTACATCCTTCTATCCCAGAGTCACTGAAATAGTTGAAGCTGCAAAGAAACTAATTAGCTCATAACTTGAAAGACAACAGTCAAAGGTGCAGGATAGGTGTAGATGGTAAACTTTAAAAACAAATCAGAAAAAAAAAACACTGCATAATACAGCTTGCCTGAAAAGTCAGCAACCAGTGAGAGAAAAACTACATATACTTAATTTTGTATTAATTATTCACAACATATGCTCTGCACCTTTGAGCACATTTTTTCGGCCACGGTTTCATGTTTTGGATGAGAGAACATGTATAATAATATTAATGCAATAATTACAACAAACAAATGCAATGTAATTGCAGAAAAACAGATACTGTTGAAAGATTAAAATATAAGGAGGAAGTTTGCATCTGTTGGTGTGAGTCTGTGTAGTTTTAATGCACTTCAGCATTCTGAATGCTCTATGTAACTGTTGTATATAAACAGAGAGCAGCAAGACAGCGACAGTTACATTAAACTCATCGCCTAAATTCTTAACCAAGTACACAAAAACAAAAATAAAGGAAAAAATTAAAAAGCATATTAAGTACTTGACTGCAGAAAAAAAAGTAGCAGCACTTAGAACTGTGGCACATTAGTGTAAGAAAATGACCTACACTCACTTCTACACTCACACATCTTCTTTACACCTGCACATCCATACAGTTATGTAATCAGCCAATCATGTGTCAGCAGCACACTGTAAATAAATCATGCAGATACAGGTCAAGAGTTTCAGTTAATGTTCACATCAGAATGAAGATAAAGTTTAATCTCTGTGTCTGGTGATGGAGAATTTCATAAACTGCGGATCTCCAGGGATTTTCACACACAACAGTCTCTAGAGTTTACACAGAATAGTACAAAAAACAAAAAAACATTAAGTGAGTGACAGTTCTCTGGGTGGAAACACCTTGCTTATAATAGAGGACAGAGAAAAATAGGCAGACTGATTCTAAATGCCAGGAAGGATGTATCTTCAGAATAAGAACACTGGTATACTGATCCCCTCAGGGAAATTGTTAAAAACTCATATAGTCACTTCTCACAACTGTGATGAGCAGAACAGCATTTCATTTTGCACAAAACATTAGGTTCCTCTCCTGTCAGCCAAGAACCAGAATCTGAGGCTATCATGGGTACAGATTTACATGAACTGGACAATTGAAGATTTACCCATGATAGTCTGGATTGTTGATTATGGCTGACAGGAGTGGAATCTTATGTGGTCCCTGTTGTGTGATACTGTTGTGTGATCTGCAGTTTCAGTATATATATATATGAGCTGATCTGAGTGTACATGTCAAAAATGTCCATTATTCCACTTGCTCAACAAGCATTGGGCTAGCACATAATGACATTAACTAGCTATCTGTCTATCAACGATAACACCCATTTCAACAATACACACTTTAAATCTATGTAGAATGTGAATTAAGCCAATTGAGTTGAACCAAAAAAAAAAAGATTCCTAATTGTGCCCTATATTTTTTGGAGGTAGTGAGTTTGAATCACAACGATTCCAGAGCCACCTGTGTTCAGGAGTCTACAGAACAAAACTGGCCATGCTCTCTGGGTGGGAGAGATGACATTAATCTTTCTATCATTAATCTCTTAGTCACAGCGACACCAGCCATGGGCTTCTGTGAGCTCATGTGAACAGAAAAAGGCAGATATCATTTTCCTCTGAGTGTTACATGGCTCTGTCATGCAGCATGAGCAGCAGTTCAATAAGATGTGGTTGCTGGCTTCATGTCTTGGTGAAAGCATGTGCTAGCCTTCATCCTCCTTAGTTGGTAGCTGTTGTGTGAGCTGGCTGGTGGGGAATTGGCAGATTACCAACTTGAAAAGAATTAAATTATTACTTGAGCTTTGGAGACCAAAACAATGAGGATAGTAAGTATATAGTGTTATTACACGCATTAACACACACACACACACACACACATAGCATTACACATGCTTTTGTAGATTACACCATAACAACAGCAGTTAGCTGAGCTGCTGCTATTAAATAGCTAAACCCACTGATTGCTTATAAGACCTCTAACTGTTAAAATTCAATTTTTCGTTTGTTTTATTTATAAATATTTATAGTTTTACATGGTTGTGGCAACATTAAAGCTGGATATCCCTTTTGGAACATTTTGGATAGCAAAGAACAACACTTAACTCCAAAAGTTAATGTTAATTATCTGACAAAAACAACAACTTTACAACCATTACAACAACATTAACAACACATTCTATAAATCACAGTCAAATAAGCAACATAACTTTTATTTGTTTGCATACAGACCCACAAGTATTTTAAAACATGGGTGACTTTAATTTATAAAATGAAAAGCTAAGCTGAGTGGGGAGAAATTCTGATCAGACAGATGGAGCCGGAGAGTGATTTGTCACCTCCCGTGTGAAAAGCCCTTAAGTTGTCACCACCTCTTATCCCCATTTTAGCTCTGTCAGTCTATCTGCTCACAGAGCTTAAACTTGGAACTTGACTGTAGACGTTAAGTACTGTGCAAGTCTTAGACACCCTCTTTTTTGTCTTACAAGCTATATTACTACTTGAAATGCTGTAAATCCTACATTTGAAAACAACAAATGAACTAATACAATGCATGAACTACTACTAACTTCATTTTAACACATTAAAAAAATATATAAATCATACTTCGTTTAATTTTAAAACGCAAGAAAAAGTTGGCACAAAGAATTGCATGTTTGTGTTTATTGTAGGATGCTTTTTTTCGTCCGTCAGTTATGCAGCTTGCATGCAGAAGCCTTAAGAGAGTGTAACTGAGAGTGAGTTGATGTGGTGTTGATGTGGTTTCATAGAGGAGATGTACCTGTCTGGTCTCTGGTGGCGATTTGTGTGGTGTTCCAGCAGGTCAGAGGAAAGGTCACCTGAGAGAAATGTGCATCATTGCGTCTGTAAAGCTGCCAGGTCTCTGTGATGCGATCCTATTCACACCTATCTCCTCATTCACAAGGTAAACTCATGCTCTCCCCGTAAGGTTGTCCTCACAGGACACGTATCATCACTGCAACACCCAGACACCATTTACAAACTTGCAGTGCTCTTAGGCTTTTATTTAGTCCTATATTTAGCTTTGAGTCATATTAAAATGTAGTCTGTTAGTGGCTGGAACATCAGCTTCCAGAAAAAAAAGAGGAGGAACTAGAGGAACTGTCCAGCGGTGCCAGAACTTAAAACTCAGGTTTACTCTCAGATTTTGTGATTTTTCTTGCTGTAACACATCCAATTTTTCTCATCATTAATAACAAGCACTTCTTGTGCCAAGTCAGTTAAACTACTAACCTTTACCCTGTGAGATACCTACACCAGGATCTGTCTGTTCTACAGTATATACAGAGCTACATTACATTATTGTGAGAGCTGTGTTCCTAGCAGACTGTAAAAGTCTATATGCCCTTATAGCACATCTCATCATGTTGTGTTGGATTGTATGAATATTTTATTCCTGCAGATATTCTCCCTCTTACCTGTACAGCTCTTTCTGTTTATGCAGAACAGAAATTTCAGAATACCCCCTCCCTTTTATCATCTATTTTTGAATACCTTCCTGAGTTAATATCAGTGTTCTTCTGTGAGTGTGCTGTGTGGGAGTGGGGTTGTGTATTAAGCTTATTGAAATGTAAGCAGAATGCTTCCATAGTGCTTATATGGTGACACAGAAATGTGAAAAGCTTATCTGGCAGGGAGAATAGTAAAGTCATATGAACACCCACACATACAGACACATTTTTCAAATGTCTTGACCTGACTAATGTGGAGAAAAAAAGAAAAGTATAAAATATCTGTATAAAGTATAATGCTTCTGTTTATTCTACAATGTTTAGAGCCAATAGAAATCAAAAGAGGGTCTGACATCGTGTGTTTTTGTGTGCTGTAGGAGGTTGATAAGTGGTCAGTTAACCAAATTATCTCTCAACTGCCATTAGATAAAAAAAACATGGAAGGGGAGATCAAGTTCATTTGTGTAGTTATTTTACATTCAGATCATAGACTAATGATTTGTTTTATGTGATCATTTATTTTTTGGTATTTTTCAGTATTTGGGAACTGGATTTTGTGGGAGTGCAGAAGAGGGTTGAGAGAAAAAATAAACAAAACTGAAATAAACTTTATGCATTTTTATTGCATTGGGATATGGGACTGCAATCTTGTCCAGGCTGTGGGCTTTCATTCCAACCAAGAAAGACCTACACCTGATTTTACTTGTCTAATCAGTTCATCTTAGTCTCAAATCAGCTATCACGTGTGCCTCCAATTTGACTGTAATGAAAACCTGCAGCCACACTGGCCCTTTGCAAGATAGGACTGAAGAAGCCTGTGTTAGTACCTTTGTATTTTAACTTTGGAGTATTCTTGAATGCAATAGTACACCACAAGAGTGTATACTTTTGCATATTTATGATTCACATTTGCATACTCTGCTATTAACTGACACCCCCTGGAAGCCCTTCCCCCTTCCCCCATCTCACATTAATAATGTTTTGACTAGTGGCCTCAACTGACTCAATTTTCCTGATTGAAATGCACACTGATGCGACAGACTCACTTTCTGTCAACGTAAATGGAGAATGTTTGAGATGAAATAGCTTTGACTTTAACTTACTTAACTATCGTTAAATAAGAACATAGTTAACATCAGTTCATCTGCATTATTCTAAAAGCCAGTGAGCTAATAATAAAAAACTGCTTTTGCCAATTATGCTCAAATTAACAAATAAAAATTGCGTTTTTGTGGACAAGGTTGTGCTTTTACATTTCATATGATATGGCTTCCAAGTGAAAACTAAATTAAAAACTACAGACATTAAAATCTGAACAAATGTGCCACTTCCAAAGATGCTCTTCAGTGATATAGTAAGAGCTTTAACAAGTACACAGTCCCATTCAGTTCCCATTTCTGCTTATAGTACTTTTATGAACTCTCTGGAGATAATAATGATGGTGTTAAATATATTTTTGCATATTTCTGAGGCCTAAATAGGTTGTTTTGATGATTTACACGTCAATTTACCGCCATGTAACTCATTGTTTATATCACACGGGTCATACACTGTGTTATTAAAAATCTGTGCCACAATTGTTGCCAAAATGTTATAGCAACTTAACATCAAAACTGACAAAAGGTGTCTTTATGATAGATCACCCTGTTGGAGAAAATCTTGATAATTGTTATTATGTAGGTTTATGCCATTTGCCGTAAAGAGCTTATTGTATGCAGGTTATGTAGTCCTATACACACCAATTTTAAGCAAAGTATCACCTTATATTTTATAGCTTGTGTTAAAAAGAAAAAAAAATCATATTTACAGTTTTTATATATGAGTTCCACTAAGATTTCCTGTATCAGTCTGTAGTGCATTTAACTTCAATGTCCTTCTGCACACATAACCTACCTTGTGTGTGTGATGCCATCAGTGTGGTTTAGTCCTTCTTCCCTGTATTTAAGACCTTCATTATGTTGCAGTGGGTGTCGGCTGAGTGCCAGTCCTCTCCCTTTCTCACCTGTGTGGCTCTCAGACATCTGCTCTGTTCACCAAGCTCATTGTGTAGCTGCTCATCCCAATACAGCCAGTGTGATATGCTGAGAAAGCAGCACCATGCAGAGAGTGCAACTGTTGTGGAGCACAAGCTGAAGCATGTGTGTTTGCTCCACATGCTTTGTACTGCTTCTCTGAACAGATCTATGTTTGCAAAGAAAATTAGCAAATTGCTTGCAAAGCAGAAGACTGAGTCACATTAATGCTTAAAAGTTTTCTTACAGTACTAAGTGTGAATAAAATCTAAAAGGCTTGTGTTATTGGCAAAATGTTAGACTTAACAGTTACTACTAAATAAAAAGGTTTCTTTAGATTTCGACTAGTTATTCAGTATTGTCATTACTAGCATTACTAATCATTTACAATCAGACAAATTGGAAGAAATTTTACAAGTCAGAGGGAATACAACTATAGTTCAGAACAACTAAGTTCAGTGCAAGTGCCGCAGGAATAAGTTGAAAATAATTGAGCTGAATTAAGTACTAATAGTTGTATAAATGACAGAGAGCCACAATGAAAAACCTCAGCTGGAGAAAGGTCTAGTACTCATGAGACAAATGAAAGTTAGTTTGTGCCAGTTATAACTTGCCTGCATTAATGTTCATTCGATTTTTTAATATTTTAATGAGTGTCTGGGATGGACATTTTTTTTTACTTGGCCCACAGTGGAAATAAAAGATCAAATGTGCTTGCCCAGTACATGCTTGTGAACCCTGGAAACATAAAGACTATGCTAAACTGTGGTAGATAATGTAATGTAATAATGCATGACCAGCTAGTTAAGTGTATTAATACAGACCATAAAGGAAATGAACAAGTGTTCAATATTGTTCTGTCCTTCCATGGCATGTAAAAGGCTTTATATGAGTCTTACTACCAGCTTTATTTTCTCTCATTTTACTATGAGGTAACTGCTTGCCGGGCTTAGAAAAATCACAGCTGCAACGATGCACTGGAATTTACAGTTTGGTACTTTGATCAATCAGTGATCTGGGAATTGCGAATGGTGATATGTTTTTTGTTTTGTCTTGTGACTTATGATCAGGTCTTGAGCTGAGGATAATGGGAATTATTGTTTGCAAGGTCAGGAGTGGTAGGCATGGGTGTGACAGGTGCAGCTGTATCGTGGGCACCTGAGGCTGTGTAGCTTGTGACCAGGTAAAGGCCATGCTTGCCAGACTCAAGGGAGCCCTGTCCTGCTCACTGTCCTCTAGCTTCCCCTGGAGCTGCCTGCTCAGGCATTAATTACACCTGAGCTGATAACAGGGTCACCCACCCTGGCCGCTTTATCCTACATCCAGTGCTTACACCAAACACACCACCAGCCACAGAAGAGCCACATGAAAAAACAGCCAAACTATCCAACAGATTGTCACTGTTCTAGTGCATCTGCCAAATTTAATATTCTCACCTATATTGCATTCATTTCCATATATACATGGTTATGTTTTTTCTTCACCCAGATAAATGCACAGCTTATTCATTTTCACTTTCAGTCATTAGGTTGGAGGAGAGCCAAAAAAAACCCAAAACCATCCCAAACAAACCAAATGGAAAAAATGAGTAGAGGAGAAAAAAAAAACCAAAAGTATAAAAAATGTATTACAAAAATAAGACTATGGGCTTTATGTGATTCCTAGTGGGTAATGTACCTGAGGCAGTATGAAGTGTTAACATGAAAAACACATCAGAGGATGGGCATGTGGCTTGCCTGCTTCTTGTGGCATAATTAGTCTGGACGAGCATGCTGGGATTCTCAAGCGCGAACACACACACACACAAACACACACAAATGAGAGCAACCGAGCACACTGTGTTACTTATGTAAACAACTCCTCAATATTAGATTGCTCAATATTCTTTTTCTGTACAAATTACTGTAAATTTCTGTTGTCTTAATTGCTTGATTTTACATACTTAATAGTTATGATTTTATGTTATGTTATTATAGCATTGTAGTCAGTTAAATATACAGTTACTGTATTTGTACTGTTTATCAGTAATGAACCACAGTTTTATTTGTGCCTTCTTGAATTTAGTGAGGACAAATGAATTTGTTTCATTGGGGAAGTTAAAAGTTTTCTGCCATCAAATGAATCATGCATGGTCATAGCAAATAAAATAGCAGTGTTTGGGTGAACCACTGTGTCTGCCCAATGTTGCTGGTTCAAGGTAACTCTCCTACTGTCTCCTTCCTCATCTTCATGCAAGTGTTGGTTAATCTGGTCAGTGGTGGATCTGTGATGGCCCTTTCTGCTGATGGCTGGGGCAAAGACAGATACATACTAACAGAAGAGCACATCTAAAAGTGCATCTATAGACTCACCAAAAATACTGGAGTAAGCAGGCCAAATCTTTTACTTTTGCTGCATACTAAAGACATTTGGGTTTGAGATCAAAAAGTGAATATGAGATGATAGATCATAATTTCAGCTTTCATTTCCTGATATTTATATCTGGATGTGTTAAACAGCTTAGAACATGGCACCCTTCGTTTGAACCCTTCCATTTTTAATAATAATAACCAGACATCAAACAGGTTGGCCAAGGAAAACAACAGCAGCTGATGACAGAAACATAGTTGTGAAGAAACAACTGCCCCAACCCCCAGCATAAAAAAAGCAAACCTTTCAGTTCAGGTCCTTGAGTTGTGGCATATAGAGAATGCAGAAATGTCTGGCATATTTTAGACAGCACTGCATAGTGATTTTGCACAGATATTTTACAAAAAAGAAAAAAAAAATCTAACCACTCATCAGCAGACAGAATCAGGAGGTCAAATTGCAGAAATGCAGAGATGAGCTACAAATGTTCTAGTACCAAGATTAAAGTTTACTATTGACAGATAGGTCAAAGTGTAGAGAAGGAATGCATATGCTCATGTTCCAAAACATACAAGCTTTTTGGTCAAGCACAATTTAGTTAGTGTCACGTATTTGGCGTGTATGGTTGCTTCTGGCTCACTAATCTTTACTGATGATGTAAATTGGGAGGAATGTCATCATGCAGTAAGACAATCAGCCAAAACACACTGCCAACACAACAAAGTACTTTCATCAGGGGAGAAAAGTGAAAGGCTTTTAGACTGGCCAAGTTGATCACCAGACCTTAACCCAATTGAGCAGCATTTCACCTCCTGAAGGGGAGAAACCTCCCAAAACAAACAATAACTGAAACAAGCTCTAGTAGCCTGGAAGAGCATCACAAAAGAAATATGGAGCAGTTTGATGATCTCAGAGGTTTACTGGCAGTTATTACTTTAATTTACTTTAAGTCTGTTTGTACCAATACTTTTGTTAACCTGAAAATTTAGACTTCTGTCACTAAAGGTGCCATGTTTAATGCAGATGTAAATATCAGAAGACAAAAGCTGAAAATCTGATCTAGCGTCTCATATTCATCTTTGATCTCAAACCTAAATGCTTTCATTGTATAACAAAAGCAAAAGAATTAGTCTTACCATTCCAATACTTTGGAGACTGTATGTGGTAGATTTAAGTGATATATTTTTTGTCATTTAAATCTCTTACTTTATTTATTCTCAGAGCTTTTTTTCCCCTTACTGTTCTTTTCTCAAGAAACAAGAATGTCACAAGTCACAACACAGGATGAGCACTGGCATAGAAATGTCTAACGATGCCCTGAATCTATCATTATCATACAGAGAGGGTGTAAACACTATGTATTCATATCTCTGTGCTCTCTCTCTCTCTTTCTCTCTCTCTCTCTCTCTCTCTCTCTCTCTCTCTCTCTCTCTCTCTCTCTCTCTCTCTCTCAGATTACCAAATACAGCCATTCACTGGGCCTAATCACATGTAATCTCCTTGCTCATGCACTAACAACATTAGTTTAAAGGCTTGTCATGCGAGGTTGCTTCAGCAATTTGAGAATAACCAAATCTAAGGATCCTGCTTCATTTTAATGCCATTATACTCGAGTGAACCTTTGAAATGATTTCAAGGGCCAGGTCTGTAGGGCCGTCTGCTGTTTTGCTTAAAGCAAGTTATCAGTTTCTTCTGTTGAAAGGCAGGTCATTCAGGTCTTGTTTGGAGGTCTGATAAGGAGCGCCACAAGGGAACCAGCCCCTGAAATGCCAGAATGTCAGGTTCACCATCAGGTAAAGGGGGCTGATTGTATCAAAACCTTTTGAGGGACTATTTGCTTTAGGCACATTCAGTGGAATTCAGTCTTCAAACCTACCTTACACAGACCCAGGTATGGAGCCTGAAAGCACTATGTGTTTCAAATTAAACGCATTGCTAGCGCTAATGTGCCTCTAATGCAAATCCCCATTTCTTTTCCTGGGTTTGCTGTTTGGTCCCTAAATGAGTTTGTTTGCGATAAACCAGCACCCTGCTTGGTGTAATATGAGCTCACACTGGGGAAAGCAGTCATTGAGGTTGTGTAGTTATGTGAAATCCGTTAAATGGCAAAGACCTCCAAGGCTGGTGGGTTTAACACAGGGCAGGGACGGCTTTATTGGTAATTTTATTTTTGTTTTGTGCAATTACCTTTACACATATTCACATTTTATGAATGTTTTTTCCCTAGACACTAAGGAAATGCTTATCCTCTAAAGGTATTAGTTATAGTTGTGCCAGGTTATTACAAATATGAAGGCTTTCATTGCAAATTACCCCGACACTGATAAAAAAGTATATAGCAGCCTTAATGGTATAGTGTCTCATGAACACAGCTTCTAAAAAGAACTTAGGATGCAATAACAAATCACTTCATCATTGGACCTTAATGCCTTCATGAGGTCGACTTTCCAGTGACCTTTGATCTGTTTTTTTCGGCTGCAGCCATTAGCCCAGGCTCCACTGGCGGGCATGATTATGTCTTATTGTTAGAGGCAGTAATTTGATTGGTGGAGAATTAAGGCAGCTCCTCGCGGGTCATTTTAGCTCACTTCCTCTATAGTTCTGGGCTTGATTAAAAATTGATCCACAGCCGTAATGTGAATATATTATTGAGACTATCTGTCACCCCTGACAGGTAATTGGGAGTACACAACTTCGTTTTCAGAGAAATGCTCAACCTTGGCTTGGCTAGAATGGTCTGTCGAGTGCTGCTTGTATGTGTGGTTATGTTGCTGCTTCTTGTGTTTTTCAGGCAGTGCAATGATGCTTAGATATCTATGTAGCAAATATGGACGATCTATCAGATTTTATGACATTGAACTAAGCATTTTATATTACACAAGGTACTAAGTGCGATGTATTAAATAGGTTATGAAATTTTGAAAATCTGTATTTTCCTTCACATTTACTGTTCTTTCATTGTGTTTAGGTTTAAAAGCTTAATTTAGGAAAATGTGTAGTACTGCTGCAATTAAATAAACACATTTTGCTTAAAATAAACTTGCACAAATTCCTACTCAATCACAGTTGTTATATAAGTTTCATTTCTTGGCTGTGTTATAATGCAGTCAATCAGGGCTTGCACCTTGAAGCTTGGAAAATTTCTTTTTATTTTTCAATAATGCTCCATATGTTCTACACCATTACATAGTTAAAATGTATAGTTGATGCCAAAGGTTTTACATAATTCTAGGTTAAACTTTTCAAACCTAATTTTTCAAAATTCTGTACATACGTCAACAAGGGTATCTTCTTTATTTCCATAATTTCAAAATGATAGTAACAAGCAGACTTATTTCAGGTATTTACTCTGTCATTTAAAAAAATCTATTTTATCTTTATCTATTCCAGTTCTTAGGTTTTCATGTCTTTAAGTTATTTAGATATGATTTTGGAGGTAGATACAATTTAGGATCATTGACCTGCTGGCTACTGTGTTGAGGTGATCCTCATGATGCCATCAATGTGCACCAGTTTTTTTTTTTCTAGCAAAACACCATCACCACCACCACTACAACATGATGCTACCACCCCATGCATTTCACATTTGGGAAAGTGCTTTCCTGGTTAGAAGTCTCACTTCCTAGGTTTCCCAAGTGGGATCAGAAAAGTGTTTGCCCTTTCATCCAGTATCATCTAAAGATCCCAACAATACCACAGGTTGGTGATCACCTGTAAATTTAATGTAAGAATAGTGGCTTCTTCATTGAAAACAGGCTTTCAGGCCATGGTGATATAGGGTGTTCTTAATAATGGAGGTACACAATTTGGTACCTGATGCCCAAAAGTTCATTCATCCTTGGAAGTTAATTTGTGCTCTTTCCTGAAGTATGTAGCGCCTATGTAGATTTAAAAAATTGTATATATAATTATACAGATGCTTGTGGTACCTACGGTTGTGTGGAAATTAATCATCAGGTGGAACTAGACTTTTTTTCTGAGGTCTTGGCTAAGTTCCTTACATTATCTCATGGCATCAAGGACACTGGTACTATAGACAGGCCCTTCAACAGATATACATTCACTTCCATTACCTCTTAATGATGACAGTTGGCCAGTAGGAAGCTTTTAAAGATCTAAACATGTTAGTCATGATTAGATTTCTGAAATCTTCCAGATTGTTTAGACTGACAATCAACTTGGTGTATAAAAATTTTGACCCATTAAAATTCACTCTAACAGTAAGAAAAACTAGAGGTCAACAAGGAAATTATGCTGTTTTATGTTTTAAAAAATACGTCAAGGTCCATTTTTAATAGAGACATTAATTAGAGACACTACATGGTTTTCACTCAGATAAGATAATTCTGTTTGAAAGTACAGCCTACATGGGAGACAGTGTTAACAACTAAATGTAATTTTATGGATAAGTAACTTTGTGCCCTGCCATCTTCTGCTTCTCTGTTTTCAGGGAACGTTAGTTTCCTCACAAAAGGGCATTTCCTTTTGAACAGAAATCACTGGCAGAGATTAATAACACCATTAGGTGGTAATGATGCTGCGCTGAGTGAAATATTTATTAAAGATCCCTCTGCTAGCAATTAGCATGGCGTGTCATTGTTCAGCACGAAAAATCTGGATGATTACCCCAGCATCTCTCCCTCGCCAGCCCCCGTTCTTCAGCCGTCTTCACACCACCACAAAAGAGTTGAGACTTGGGGCGTCCGGGTGTCCCATCTTAATTACTGTAATTCCACTCTGGTAAGAGAGCGTTCTGAGTCTAATTATGGCTGCCTCGTTGATTTCCTTGGGAGGATTGAGATCGAGAGTAGTACTGAGCCAAAACATTTCCTCACTGTAGTCATGCAGGAGGGCTTTCAGTTTCAGGTATGCTTCTTATTTTTTATCACAGTGCAGAGACTTTGCAGTATATATAAATAAATGATCCCTTCAGCACTTGTAACTTTTTTAAGTGCCACTTCTTCTGCAGTTATGTTTAATGAGAAGTTTGCTGAGCACATGAATGTTTTTGTTCTATCAGGATCTTCCGCAACTGTCGGACTCAGAGCCCTGGCTGTAGGTCAGATAATCAAAAATGTCCCTTTGCTTCATGGATCATCAAACGGCCAGTTCATCAGCTGAGCCTTTGAAGCATGTAGGATATTAATCAACTCGCTCACGAGTCTTTAATCATTTTTTTTGTCCCATCACTGATACAGGCAAAAGGACAAAAAAAGACGCAAAGGGAGACAACTTTAGTAAGAGACAACTAACGTGATGGTAGTTCACTTTCCTTTGAACAAAAGGCATCAGGGAGACGGATCAATTTGCAATACTGTGTTCAGCACCCATGCAACAAAACCAAGACATGAAAGCAGAGCATTAAGACTCTATGAACCTAGCAATCAATAAACATCAGTGGCAGTAAAGACGAGCATGTTTCTCATTCTGCTGAGTCGCCAAGGGTCTTCGTCTGGGGCTGATGAGCAGGCCACGACCTCACCATCATATTTTTCTTTCGCATGTTTGGTGTCATTTATCAGAGCACACTGGTCAAGGTGAGACCCAAGGAGGGGATGAGAGGAAAAGTTGGGGACTGGGTAGGGTTGCAAAACCAAATAAAGCTAATATAATAAGAAATTATAATTGTGATAATAATAATAATAATAATAATAATAATAGTAATAATAATAATAATAATAACAATAATAATAATAATAATAATAATAATAATAATTATTATTATTATTATTATTATTATTATTATTAGTATTAGTATTATAATGTCTTGTCCTTTTCCTGACATAATTATGACAATATACCATAAACATTTAATAACAACAATTTAGTGTCCTCACTCCATATGTGTCGTGTATGGATAGTAATACTTTTAAAAAATGTTCCAAAACATAAGAATTATATATTCTGCTGCAACACTGTGGCTACACACAATTCTCTGTTGGCCTCCACTTATCAAAAGAGACAGGTCTAAATTAAAAATTTGTCGCAGGCAAGTGAGGTATTTACACACATACACAGCACTGTTTAGGGTTTCTGCACAAAAGACCTGATTGGAAACAGAATGTCATAGGGAGGGGTGTAATGTGACAGTGTTTGCTTCCTTTGTGTAATGTGATTTTAGAACTGTCACACTGATGAATGGCATATCAGCATTGACTATCTGCTTTGTTTCCTCATGATATATGACTGTTATATAAAAGTAAGTCCTCCAGGAGGACTAATTTAGGACAAAAATACTTGCTGCAGCTTTTTCAACATTTGCAATGCAACTAGTTTTTTTTTTTGGAAAACTACTGGAATTGGTGAAATTTCAAGCTAAATTCTTTTTTTTAAAGTCCTACCAGTGAAGAGACATATGCAATTATTCATATGTACATATGTAATTTCAAGCTCCTCTGAATATCACAGAGTTTGCTTGATTTTGCTTTAATTTCTTTGATTGCAAAATCATTGAGGGACTGAAAAGTAAAAATTGATGAATTCTAATCAGAAATTACAGTTTTGATTAACTTTTTTAGCTAGAACTGTTAGAAATCCAGTAATACTAAATGTGCATTTGTATTTCTTATTCCATCGGGTACGAATGTGATAAACTCTGTGAGTGAACCCATCTCCTCAATGCAGCTGTATACACGTGTAAAGAGTTCAAGAGGCAGTTAAACTCAGCACCACCATTTAACTCTTTTTGCTTTTTATGGGAATTTGAGCCCCTATCCCTCAAAGGGAAATGTAGCCTTTCTTCGATTCAGTCACTCTCAGTGATCTCTTTCATGCTGGGCCGTATGACATCCAATAGAAGTGCTTTTATCCCCTGAAGATACAGTACAAATCATCATTGGTTTTATCTCAGTCGGGGATGTCGATTTTCTAAATGAGCTTACTCTTTCCAGCTGCCTGTCAAGCCCATTTTCCCTATCACATGGCAGCCAACCTCCCATCCTTTCCTCACTCTGCCCTCCCTACATCACCCTGAAGTCTGGAGCTTTTCTTACCGCTAGAGTTTAGGGCCTTTCTTTCCAGCCTTTGTTCCTGTAGGGGGAGAGGGAGCAAACAGCAGGATTGATCCTACATTTGTGTCTTGGTATTGTTCCAAACCTTCCTCATCAATAGGGATGGGGAGTGCATTGACTGGGGGAGGTTGAGGGTGCAAGAATGAAATTGGCTAAGGGTTTTTTATTTCCCTGTGTACGCCACAGTGGCTGGCTTTTTGTGTGCAGTGGAATGTCCCTAATCTGGCCGGCATCGACATGCAAATGAGCACTGCCAGTCCACGTCACGTGGCTGATCAGAGGCATCAAAGCCTGGGAAAGAACTCTGCCAAGACCTGCCCTGGGCTTCAATGTTGAGTATGCATAGAGTTAAAACTACAAATTATGTCAGAGTATAGAATGCATAGGTTTCAAAGAAAAAACCCCCCAAAACAAACAGGCTGCTATTGACTTCTCTGTAGCACTGTCAGTGTAGTGAAGGAAAGGTGTGTATACTTTATTAACTGCAGTGGTTTTCCAAATGATTGTTAAGGAGTTTTAACTGTTAAAAAAAAGTAGAATAAAAGATAAAAACTATCATAGTAGAAGGAGGTTTTGTGAATCTCCCCATGTGAATTGCTATTGATTGAAGTAGCTGAGTGTGCACTAGGACAACAGCTCTGGCCAAACACTAAGGCACAGTGTGGTGTAACCATTGTTAAATCATCTTTTTATATTATACTGTGTGTGTGTGTGTGTGTGAAGCAGTAATTTCCTGACTGTATTTAACAAATTTCAAGTTATAACTCTTTGCATCAATGCTACATATTGCTATTTACTTTATAGTTAAAATGACTGAACATGTAATGATCTTATGTTTTCAGTAATGTTTTCTAGCCTACCTTTGGTGAGCATGAGCTGTAGCTCAAGAGCCTCATCTCTGGTAGTAAATATGATTCTCTATATCTTGTACTCACATGTTGACAAACCTGTCCTGCCCTTCAGTTCCTGTCTTCAGCTCCACTCAAGCGCCATTATGCTACCAGGCCACTAGAGACCCTTCTGATACAGTTACTTTTATTTGGATGGCTATGTCTTTGGAATTGTGGAGGTTTTTTTTTTCTTTTTTTTGTGGACTTTACCTTTAGGGCTTGGGCTAACATTACAGTATGGGAACATGACACTCTGGGCTTTGACACTATCTTTCTTCACTGAAAAAGAATTCCCTCTGAAGGGAACACTCCTATGACCACAAAGTCTAGTCATCTGGAACTGATACAATCACTAAATCAGCATCTGTAACTATGTAAACCTATAGATGGACAGAATACGGTTGCATTTCTTGAATGTTGGCGACAAGTTGAGGTGGGAATTGCAGTATGATTTGTAATGTGTAACCACGTTAGATATTTCTTTTGTTTGTCCATTACTATCAAATGTACAACACCAAACACTATTTTGATCTAGTACTAAATGGCATCGAATGTCCATGGAGGCTAGGTACGACTGTAAACCTTTTTCGCTATGGTTCTAATTCAGTTTCAAAGCTACAGATTCAGATTTTTTGTTTAAATTAGCAAAATCCTCTCAATATAATAATCATTAATGTACAAATCTATTCAGTTACACTAGCTTGAAAGTGTCTCTCTCTTATCTTCCTGGTAATGTAGGGTAAGAAGCGCCAAACTTTAAATCCCAGCTGGCCATTACTTTAAAGCAATTAAATGTAGAAAACCACCCCAATCTCATTCAGTATTTCATATTTAATTCAGGATTTTAGTGTGTTGCTACACTGCTCTGGAACTTTACTCTAAAATGCAGGTATTTTTCCACAGGAGCCTTTTAGATGTCATTAAGCAAGAGCAGTTCTCAATCTCGCATCCCATATCTGTGATTTAATAATGAGCTATACTTGCCAGCTTGCAAATGTTTTTTTTTGCATATCAAAGTGCAGGAGTGCTCATATCCATGAACTGAAAAAGCCAAAGGTTTTTTTTTTCCAAACATGACTGCCATATTGCAGTTTTTACAATACCTAACACAGATATTTAAAAAAGGAAATCTGCTGTAATTAGCAAAAGATGGTGCCCTGTTAAATTGAATTTAATGACAACACAGCAAACTTACTCAGTAAGAACTAATCTTCAACTTACGAGTATTATGGTTAATGGTCCTGAAAGAAAATGATGGCCTCTCAAAGCAAAACCAATTAACACAGTTGGTGAATATCTATAGCGTGCTTTTCAATTTTAATAAGCATTTCATCTTTAACAAATCATAGTGCTTTCGTGATTCAATGCATGGATCTTTCTTAAAGGGATCCATCCAACATCTGTGATTGTTCTGCTTTCTGCAAAGGTGCTCTGCTGTTATGTTCTCTTCTGAGATCTGACAAAAGAGAGGAAGGTAGTGCGGCAGCAGCTGGCCATATATCACAGTAATTAAAGGCCGGCCTAATGATGCAGGCTTCCTCCAGCATGATTTCTGTCTGATCACAGGGCTGCTTCATTAGGAGCACTCAGCCTAACGAGGTGGAGCTGCAGTAAAGTAATTCTCAGCCTGCTGCAGTGATAAAGAGGTCCCAGGGCCGAGGGAAGCCTGAAAATATAATCATAATTGGAAATGCTTGACTAAAGTTATTGCAGAGCTGCTGAAGGGTGCATTGTTTTTTGTTCGGAGTGATTACTTCAGCTTTTCCCCACTTTTTTCCAGCCACATTGCAAATATTCCAGAAATCATGGCTGGGGAGTTGGTGTTATGGGTAAAGAAGCAAAATGCACGTTCAGTCATTTAGTGATGTGACAATGCAAGGACACAAAAATTGTGCCTAAAGCATATGTTGCAGTTTATATAGAGATAATGTCACATGTTTATTTGTTTTTTTTTGTTTTCTTTAATCATATGCCCAGAACATTAGGCATAGTAATGTTATTAAAAAAATTAAGTACATTTATGATTGTGTGTGAGGCATATATTATAGTTTAATTACTTATTATAGCACACTCCTCACATCCTTTTCCCTGAGAACAACTAGTTTTTTTTGACAGACAAATCAAAAGCAATAACATTAGACATTTATCAATGGGTGCAGGAGAGTAAGATTTTAAGATAGCAAAGATTCATATGTGCTGAACATTTGATGACCTTCTAAAGGGCAGACTGGAAAAAAATTAGTGGTTTCACTAATGAGAACGTGCAGCTTTGTAGAGCAAGCTGATAAAAATGGCACGTTTTTTCATTGGTTCATTGAAAATGTTAGCTGTGATTAGTTACACAATCCAGCATTAACCTGTAAATTAAAATTCCTTGGTGCAATTTGATGGGTGATTTAATTTGGTTCCTCCTCTCTCTCTCTCTCTCTCTCTCTCTCTCTCTCTCTCTCTCTCTCTCTCTCTCTCTCTCTCTCTCTCTCACTCACTCTCAGCCCGCCACAGGCTATTCCCATTATGAATTCTTTATATAGCTTTTTCCTTAATGATCAGCAGCCTGTGCTCTGGTGCTGATTACTATTGTACACTTAGCACTACATAAAACAGGGGATTAATATGTCCCAGAAGGATTGTTGCTATGGATCCCCCAGTTGCCTTCGGAGAGATGTTTCTGCAGCTTCAATTGTCCATAAATTACTCTCCCTAGTGAATTAGCCTGCAGACTGTGAGGAGAGGAACAAGCCGTGGAGAGCACTCTCACTCTGGGCCCAGATGAAAGCGATCTGCTCAATTATTCATGACCAGGCCCTTTTTTCAGATAATGTGAGATGCTGTATTACATTTTCTCTCTCCTTCTGTTTCCATCTTTCTTTCTATTTCGTTCTTAGCCAGGTAAAGGATAAGATTGAATTAGTAAGAACACAGAGTGTTGGACTTGAGAATATTTTTCTTTTGTGACTTGATCTAGCTGCTTTGTGCATGATTTTGCCATTCTTCTTGTCTGTTCTTGGCCCTCAAACCTGCCTTGTTCTTTGTAGGCTAGGCAGTGCTAAATGTAGCAGGGCCTCAGATTGAGAGGCATGGGCTGATTTTCCAAAGAATTCTGAATGTTTTGAGTCAGTATAAAAATAGTACAGTATATTCAATGGCTGTGTAATCTCTATGCCTCAGGCCTATTGGAATCTGATCAGGTTTAGTAGTAGGAAGAGATGATTCATGTTTAGTTATGCAGCCAAATCATTGTTGCAGCCATCACTAATATGTATTCTAAGTAACTGCTTCAGCTAATTTAAATAATCATGTCAGATCCATTTAAAAAAGTACAGAATTATTATTCTTTCCAAAGATTTGCATGACTGAGTCTTTCCAGAGAAGCATTATTTAGTTATAGTTTCTATTACTAAACTCTAACAATAAATCATTGTTATGTTTTTCATCATGGGCTTGATACCTGTTGGTCTTTTTCATCTCATTAGTCCATCATGCTGGTCTGTAGTATGCCTGTCCCACCATGTGCTAGATCCACCCAGTTTCCTTTAAGTGGAAGGATCAGTCTGGCTACATTAAGTCTTGAGTTCAGCCAGATGAGCAGCTGTGGTCTCAGCATCTGCCTGCCTCCTCTGCTTTATATCTAGAACTATGTTTGACTGACATACACTGGAAGAGGCTAGAGAGGTGTGATGATGCAATATTCATTTAACTGAGAAAAACAGAAAAAAATAGTAATCCACATTTTTCATGACAAACATTAAACAATGAATAAAATTAAATTGCATAAGAAATTAAGTAATTACAAAGAAAAATCTTTGTCATGTGCAGTTTGAGGTTTTGGTGCAGAATGGCATTGGATAATTATCATTATGCCAGAGAGCTATAGTATTCTCAAATCAGGTTGCTAAAAGGTTGCTAAGGGAAAGTCTGTTTATAGCTGCTATAACAACATATAACATAACATAACATAACAGGAATTAACTTGTTTGCTAGATGCTCCACAGCAATTCATGGCCAATTTATGTGATAAGGGGTGTTACTGGAAAATAATCAACAGAAAATAGGAACATTTTAGATTTCATACTGTAGTTTTAGCTGACTAAAGTAGTAGTAACTGTAGTTTTTTTTAGTAACTTCACCTAAAATAACTCCCAAGTGAATTAAAATGACTGAAACTAAAAACTATGTTTTATTGAGAAATAACTAAGACTAAAAAGAAATTTTAATTAAGTTATAAAATGAACATTGTAACACTACTAAATGTTAGATTTAACAAAAAAATTTAATTATTATAAAAAATGAAGTTGTGATTAATAAAGTTTGAAAATGGGCTTCTTTGAGTCTTGCTTGAAGATGGAGTTAAGTTGTTTTAGTCTTTGAACAAAGACATAGCATGTTTAAGATGGAAAAATTCCAGATGTTTGAATATTATGAAAGCAACCCTCTAGTCCAGACAGTATCTCATTTTGGACTGGGTGCCATGTCAGATTCTACCCTCTAACCCCCTTTACATGTGGAGCAGTGCGCTGTGCATCATTGCTTCCTCAGCATGGACATCACAGGCTGCTGGCTCCGGCTGCCTCCCTTATGTGTGGCATTCGTTGGCTATGCCAGGTTGCGGCTTCCAGGCCTGGACATGGACCAAGTCCTCTTCTATCTCAACGGCCAACAGCTGGGGCAGTACTGCAGGCGATAAATCACCTGCGATTAATATTTAACTCCTGGCTTCTGCACAGTGGCATACCTTAGCGTCTCACTGCATATCTCCAGGTGAGGCATCTCCTTCTATCCTGCAAATATAAGATACTTTTAAAGGATTCTGATTGCACCAAAGGAAGGGTGGTGTACCTGAGTTCCTCAGCTCTACTCTTTGGCCAGGATCTGCTATTTTTTTTCCCGAATATGTGGAGCTCAACTTACCCAACATCGACACACAGAGCCTCTCCTTTCTCTCTTATCCGAGATCTCAGTGGTGCACCTGCAGGCATGTGCTCAGATCTCAGGCTGGCAGCAGGATCAAAGAAGTAATGCTGGACATTTGAAATTGAGGCCTGGATCATAGGAGCAGTTTTTTAAGCCACCCAGCTCTTGTGTTTATATTCAGTAAAAAGAATATCTCCCAACTGGAGTGCTGTAGCCAGCCAGCTGGTTTCTGGAGACATAAGACAGGTCACCGTGATATCTCCTACAGGCTTTAAAGAACAGTGTGTGATCTAGTGATTAGTACGCCACTCTGTCTTTCCTGTCAGCTGATGTGATGTACAGTTCGCCATCAGTTCAGCCTCATTCGCATGCAAGTACTGTAATCTTCAGCTATTTGAGTGTACATTAAATTCTACTTTATGGTTGCCTGTAAAAGCTGAAAAAGCAGCACAGGTTTTTATCCTGTTCCTTAAAAAATGGATTTGGTATTTAACCCTGTATTAACCCTCTTTATACACTTCTCCTTTACAGTGTAACAATAGATTCAATTTCTCTATCAATAAAGGTGACTCACTATCCTCTAGTTCAGGTATTGAACAATATTAAAAATGACTGTTTACTTTTCTTTTCCCTGTTTGTTTTGGTGTGGTCTGGCTGACTGGTGCTGAGAACAGACTTGCAAATAGTATGTGTGCCTCAAGAGAGCGTATGGGAATCGCCACAGGACAGGATTTTTTGGACGATTTCCTATCTGCAAGATTGAGGGACACCTCGGGGAACTTCCCGAGAGCCTTTTGCTTCCCACAGAGGGAGGAGCACAAAGTGACTGCCTTTGTTCTCTACACAAATGGGGACTGCCAAGGAGACAGCTATCCCCTCAGAGGCTTTATTGTCTCCCTAACAAGTCATAGCAAATATTAATATTCATATTTTTACAGGCCCAGAGATCCCACCATAACTCTTTCCATTCAGGCTCATTAAATGTATTATAGAGAGCGAGGGATTTTTTTTCTTACTTTCATAATATTTGAATGAAACAGTTCTCCATATGAAAGGTTGCTGTGTCACACCCCTGAAGAGACTTCAGAGATTAAAAAGAAATACATAATTACTGTACGTCTCTCTCTCTCTCTCTCTCTCTCTCTCTCTCTCTCTCTCTCTCTCTCTCTCTCTCTCCCTCATGTAATTCTGTGATTATGAACACAGATACTCTAACATTGTGTGAGGTGAATCTCTGAGGAATCTTAAAGGAAAAGTACTTTTCATCAGGTCAATATTTGTGATTTCAGATGAACTGTTTTCTGTATTTAGACTGCTCCATCAAAGAAGTCCTGGACAAAATCCCAAAGACTCCCTTTGTTCATTGCCAGGAAAGTCATTAATGGCCTACTAAAACCAAAGGCAGTTCCCTTGAATACATAATGTAATATATCTGTTCTTTTATATTAGATTTGTTTCATTGACTTTGGTGGGATATATCGTTACATGCTGCTTTTCCTAACTAGAGGTAACACTTAAAACCACATGGTGAAGACTATGACATGGCTACATCATGAGCCTAGAGAATCAATTTCACATGAAGACAGCTTCTGTCATGCTGTGGCTAGTAAAACACTGGTCTTTATTTAATGTAACAGTAAGGACATAAACAGAAAATAATTTGGTCAGTAAATGTATGAGAAATAACCTAACCCATCTACTGATAAAATAATTTTCTCCAACTGCCTTTGTGTGCAGTGCACTTGTGTTCCAGGCATAACACTATCCATGCTTTATGTTCTTACGTCTGCAGTACATTGTCTCAAATAGGATTTCTTTACACTGTGATTTTCCAGTTGCAATACACCATATACACCATCACATACAATAAAGTATATGTCTCATTAGTGCTGCTCTTTCCATCTGTACTGATCATTTGGAGAGGTTTGCTGAGCACGATAATGAAAAATTGATTGGTGGGGTATTGGATACATGCACAGTCCGTTTGAGTTGATGCAGTGTGTTACACTCAACACCCCTTGACACCTCAATTAGCACTGCTGCGGGAGACTGAATCTAAACAAAGGCTTGACCCTTAAGATAAATAGGTGTGCAATTGATCTAATTACGATGAAGTCTTGCTATTTAGGATCACAGGAAACACATGGAATGCTGACTCTCAGCATCACACAAACTGACAAAGTCAAAGTGCTGATGTTATTTAGAAAGCTAATATAGACAGAAAAACAGAATTTTTAGTAGGAAAAATATACATGTGCTTTTAAATAAAGGCTTAATAGACAACAATGTATTCACTCCCTGTAGTTCCATTACCTCAGACAAGTCTAGGTCATTAACGTGATGCTGAACTGAGTTATGGGTCAGCTGTCATAGGGCCATGTGTGAAGGTCTGTGTGGTGCTGAAATATGAAAGTCCTCGCTCCCTCCATTGAGGCATTCAGAGAGATGTTAAAGACAAATGACCCATGAGTGCAGACACACCTTCCATATTTGGCATCAAATTCTAACATGAGGGACGAATGCCATCCTCCTCCTTCTCCTCCTCCTCCTCCTCCTCCTCCTCCTCCTCCTCCACCTCCACCTCCTCCTTCTCTTTCTCCTCCTCCACCTTTTTATCTATCACCTTTTACCTCCTTTGCTCCTCCTCCTCCTTCACCACCTCCTCTTCCTTCTCTCGCCACCTTTTTATCCAATCTTATATACATGTACTCCTGAGAGGGGGGTATTGTTCACTGAGCACATCCTCCTCCTCTATCATGTCTTAATGAACATAATCAGATGCCTCCCTGTGAGCTCAGACCTCTCTGTACCATCTCTGTGATTTATGCTCTAATGAAGCATCATCAGTGAGAATGAGTGTTATTAACTCAAACATGGGTATTTTTTCTACAATAACTCAGCATTAAAAGACTTTTGGACATTACCTAGCTAGAAAATTGAGATGTGCAGGTGATAAGGAACCCATTTTGCTCAATCAATGTGCATGTAAAAACATATAAAAATGTTTAAAAAAAAATTAAAAAAGAAGTGAAGAAGAATTACATGCTCAAGCTCAGTGGACAAACAGGCATCTCTTCCTAACTACCAATATTATCCAGGTTGTTTAGATACATATTTCAGGTGTCATTTTTAAGAACTGTCAGTAAGAACATGTGGTATGAAAATAGGCTTTTGGCACATGTCATGGGAACTCTCATTGCACAGGGAGAAGCATTAGCTGTCATGTTTATTTTGAGAACTCATGTATGTCCCAAAGCTTTGGCAGAATCTTTAACTGCCAGAGGTTTCTATTAGAGTTCCACATCTCAAAAGCAGCCTTGGCACCTTACACACGACACCCAGCCGACTGACCAGATGTTACAGACCCAAGACCATGTATAAGGGGGATTAGGCAAATTATTCCAAATATTTTGATGGAGAGTCCTTACTTTCTGAACTGTAAAAATGTAAATGTAGGCTAAAGTTACTTTTGGTTGGTTGATCCCCAGTGAAGCCTGGCTATGAGTTACTTAGTGCAGGAATGCACAGACTGTACTGGGTCCAAGAGGTGGGCAGATGGAGAGTCAGTGTGGGCCAGCATTTTTTTCTGGAACTTGTTTTGACTGTGTTTAATTATTGTCTCCTGTGTGTCAAGGCCACGTTGGATATAAATCTCCTTTCATTCAGATTTCAACATTTAATAGCATTTACTAAAAGATTGACAATTATTCATTATCAGTTTATTCTTGTTATATAAATTTACTAACATTGAAGCTGAAAGGTGTAGTTTTTCACAATGAGCTTAATTTAGGAGAAACGCTTTTAAAAATTTTGCATGCATGATTTTACACATTTCTAATATTACTTCTATTTCTAGTGAATGTTGTATCATGTCCAGAATTCAGCTTTAGATGCGTTGTCACAGTCCCTTTTGCACATAGCATTTATTAAAACACAGCCAGGCTTTTTTTCATTCCTGTGGGGACATGAGTTTCATCTTACAATACAATAAATGAATGAGTAGGCCTTGGCCCATTGGGGCACAGCTTTGCTCTGAGCATAGAAAGCGTCTATAGGGTAAGCCACTGATTGCCTTGGTGTAATTGTACTCTTAATTAGGCTGCAGCGGTGCTTGCAGCTGGAGGGTAAATTCTGTGTGTATTTGTGTGTGCCAGTATATGTTGTTGTTCTACAGTGCAGAGAGATGAGCATAGAAAGCCATCTTCAGAGACACAGACATGCCAAGTTTCTCAAATTACTCTCTCTCTCTCTCTCTCTCTCTCTACATTCCTCTCCTTCTCTCTCAGAATGTCCCTTGTGCTCTTCTTTTTCTCTCACTCTTGCTATCTCTTCATCTGTCTCTGTCTGCCTCTCAGCACCCCCTCCCCCTTTCTTTCTCTGTGAACTAGTTCCAGAAAGACCCTCTGGTCATCTCATTGTATCATCTTCTTTTATGAAGGCTTTTTAAGATTGCATGCTGCAAAAGCCAGTTCAAACAATAAAGGGAACATTTGCGAAAACATAAAACTTAATTGCAATGGTAAATCATACCTCTCTTATGGGGTTCCACTGGAGTTCATTTCCGTGTGCCAGTCCTGATTGCAGCGTTTAGTTTTCGGCCCACAGATCTAAGAGATGTTTGCATGACTCAACACCTGTGTGTGTATGTGTGTGTCTGTGTGTGTGTGTGTATGTGAGCAGTGTTCAAGGCTGGGAATGATGGCTGTGTGCCTCCTCTGGGTCTCTGCCTGGGCAGCTGGCTCTCATTATTGTTTGTTCCTCCACCAATTCTCTGCATATGAACAGGTTAAACCTAGGGTGGAAACATTATCTTGCAACCATCTCCACTCGCTATATATACATCCTAGCTTTACATACCACAGAATAATCATTAAGGCTCTGAAGTTAAGATTTCACTTCATATATGTTATACACAGAAATCCCCAATACTGTTTGGCAGTGATATTTAAAATCAAATATCAGTCAATAGCTTGATATGAATGATGTGGGCCATTACACACGCTCTCTCTTAAGCCTGCAAGATGGCTGCAATTAAAGTGTCTACCTGCATGTCTTCCTCCATTTCATCTGTTAGTGTTTATGGTGAACAGCCCACTCATAACTCTTTGGAAAAGGAAGCAATGTGCATGTGTAATGCAGTTATGCTCCTACTGATGCATGAAGCTCCATGTCTGCTTCTTGTCAAGACCTTGCCACTAAAAGTCAATTTGCTTGGGCTACACAAAATTTAATATTTCTCTAATCAGATAAACAAGGATGTTACGTAGGCTGGTTCTATTGATAGGAGGAAATAATTATAGTTGGCTCGGAATAATTTCACCCCAGTGCATTACAGTAAACTCCATAAAATCTTGACCAGCACCCTCCCACCACTGCCAGGTTTTTATTGTTGTGAGATAAGATTGAGATCTGGGAGGAAGTACTAGAAGAGGAAGATGGAGAGCAGGAGGAGATGGAACAAGTAAGAATATTCCATTAATGCTTGTCTGTTTTTCTTCCTCTCTTTCAGCATGTGGTGATGACCATTTCCCCAAGACCATTATAAGAAAAGATGGACATCAGACGTTTTCCTGTGAACCTTAGGTCAGGGAAGACATGGGTTCAATAACTCAACTACACAGCATGACTCTAAAGATACAACAGCAAAATGGTGCATAGCCATCTTAAAATGCAAATATGGTGAAAACAGACAGCACTGATGAATAGAATTGACGGCAAACTTTTGCAGCATGCATGGTTTTTAAAAGGGGAAATAAAGGAAAATTTTCCTCTGTAGTAAAGTTTATCTAGAAATAATAGAATTCCACTGTGTTCAGAAATAGTACATGTGTCTGAGATGAAATGCTGCTCATAAGGAATAGGGTAAAGATGCAAATTATTAGAGAATACTGTATACTATTTGTTAATTGTAATAATAAACACACTTAATGTCTCTAGCTATGAACAAAATTCCTTGTCTTATTTATATTATACTAATGCAAAACTGCATGGTGTAAAGTTGTATACAGAGATTTCAGGTGATGAATGGCAGGGGAAGTAGCTGAAGCTGCTGAAGCTCTTCATCTGGGCTTTGTAATATTGTTTGCTATGACATTGTCAAATGAATCCAGAGCCATGCTGCGGTAATGAGGCCTTATTGAATCTCGGTGTGGGGCAGATTAAGCCCACCTGGTCTCTGTGACAAGACTCCTCTCAGACCTGGCATTGCACCATTACCCACCAGAAGTCCTAGATTGTAGAACAGCAAAGTCTACTACTGTAGAGCTTACACTGTAAAACACCACAAGCATTATCTTTCACAAAATAAGAACAGATCTCACAAGTTTGCCTATAGTCTGGTTCACTTTTTGAAGTGCCCTCACAGCTATCAAATTTAACCCCTGGGAATGTCTGTGTTGAAGCTAGTGAGATGTGTTAGCTATGAAACACAATACACCTTGATCATGCCTCTAAATGAAAGCTGAATTTATCAACTTGTGGATGAGCAGTCCCATCTCTGCCTGTAATTATTTAGACTCCATTTTTAGTTAATTATTGTCATTAGCATTATATGTTCTAAGTGAGTGCATAATTTAGTTGGGGGGAAAAACCTCAGATGAGCATTTAAGATGAACAGAACGTTTGGTTTTTGTTGAAGTGGTAGAAAACAGCCGGGAAAACAGCTGAAACGGGAACAATTATTTTAATGATCTTAGAAACGCAGATGTTGTAAATTAGATTTAGGTTGCTGCTCGCCTACTGATCGTGAGTGAAGCTGTGTGCAGAGGCACGCAGAGACTTGGAGACAGAAACATTAATCAACAATCATAAGCAGGAATAGTGATGTTTCTTACAACTTTACATGTCAAAAAGTGGAAAAATTGCAAATTAATGCTGTGAAGTTAAAGGCACAAAGGTCTTAATAGTGATTATGAATGAGCTCTATTAGAGGTCTTCCGATATATTAATTTATGACAGCTAATGCTATTTTTAGAGTGAGTTATTGTTCAAGAAATGGTATTTTATAGCTGTGGTAAAAAAGAGCTGTCTCAACTGAGAAGATAAAAGGTAGCAGGATGCAGACTGTACTACAACTTGAAGCTAATGAGTCCATCCATTATATTTCTCATATAGGTTGTATGTGTATGTAAATTGTGTTTCATAAAGAAAAGAACATAGGACTTTTGTGGATTTGGGTGAAGAAATAATCTTATATGTTTTATAATACTCATACTATTTCATAAGAAAATGTCTATAGTGGGAATCCCTGAACTGTGCTTTCATTCTAAACCAGAAAAAAAAGCTTCACAGGATTTTGGACAAGTTAGATGCAAGGAGGAAATGTGCATGAATTATCTGAAAGAAAATTGCACTTGACTAAAGTATTATTATATAGCAAATTTGCACTAAAGTAAGTGCTGCTGGTTTGAGTTTACAGAGAGGCAAATTACCTCTGCTACACAAAGCTGTTAAGGAGCTAAAAGTACCACATAGAGCTTCGGTGAAGAGAATTGCTCTTAGGCGAGACCGCAGTTTCCCCAATAAAACAGTTGGGTGCAAGTAAACTGTGGAAAACATATAAACACCTTGCAAATATTACCAGGGTACATTGGCTAAGCAAGTGGGTAAAGTGCTTTGGTGTAAATATTTCGGTGTTGGCTGTTGTGTTTGTTGGGATTTTAAAGGTACATAAAACACATACTGGAAGAGAGAGAAGGAGAAAGAAAGGAGGAGAAAGTGAATGACAAGAAGAGGGGCTGCCAGGTGCTCTTTTCTTTTCTTGGGTGCAGCACAGCGTGAGGAAAAGCTTGTTAAAATCCTAATGGTGGCTATCAAAGGGTATTGATTATCCTTCCTGGCCTGTTTGGGTGACAAAGTGAGCATTAAGACAGGAACCAAGTGTGTGTTGTGTGTCTTCTGGGGTGGTCTGCTCCCTGAGTGGTGAGAAGGCTGCCTGAAGCAGCTCCACAGTCCCATTCACCCTTCTGCCACCAGATAATCCACTTCTCCAGCTCACACTGTACAGGCTGCCCCAGGGCCTGGGGATGAAGCTGGAGCCTCATCATACTGCATACAGCACACACTGAAGCATGCTGAAACTATGTGTGTGCTGTTGTGAATATTTCACAAATGCAGCTGTTGTATATTTCATTCCATAAGAGTAAAAATGTTTTGAAAATTGCTGAATGAATGAATATAAATATACATGAATGAATATAAAAAACAAAAAAAAACATTAATGTATTTAGGCATAATTTATCAAAAATCCCTTGTTGCTAAATCCTATAAATAAATAAATAATAAATAAAAATAAAAATAAAAAAAGCACTATCCATCATTTTAACCAGCATCTTTAAATAACTGTTACTGATATAGTACTTATTAAAAAGAGGTTATTAGAAATCTCTTGCAAGCTGTGTAAACTGGCAATTTAAATGAATTCTACATAATACATTGAATTATGTATATTTGTATGACACAGTATCATGATTATGTTTGGTAAGATTAATTTAAATTTTATAAGGTATTATATTTATTTATAAAATCAACATTATGATCATATTGACATGTCTATTGACCAGACAGGAAAAGTCTGCTAAATTTTTTTGTTGATGTTTTATCCTAGAGGAAATAGTTTAATATAGAAGCCACTCTCAATGTGAATAAGGATAAACTAATACACAAACTAATACACACACACACACACACACACACACACACACACACACACACACACACACACACACACACACAGTGTGTATATATATATATGCTCTGACAGACAATTAAAAATTTTATGCATTATTAATAAAACCTGATGTTGATATATTTGTCTGATTTTCCCCATTGGTAATAAGAAAATAGTGTGTACTGTTGGTTTATGGCACTGTTTTTACCATAATGTTGGATTCTTTGGGAACGAACTTGCTCATATGGAAATCTGTGTTGGCTTCTTCTTTTTTTACTATAAGGTTTCCTCATTATGCCTAATAAATATGGCACATGAACAACAGAGGTCTCTGGAGAAAGTGGAAGAAATGGAAAGCAAATACTGGAACAGACAAGTACTTTATCCACATGAAGTGTGGCCATGGAACACTGGAAATCTGAATAGCAGATGAAGTTGCCCCCAGTTTAAGTGCATTTCACTCCAAGCAATGTTTGAATTCAGTGAATGTTGAGGAAATGCAGAGTAAAGCATGAACATAGAGCTGGGTTATAAAAAGCAAGGTATACATAAAGCATGATAACAACCAAATTAATGGATTTTTTCATCAAAAATTCATGTGATAAACCTCTGGCTTTTGACTAGCTAAATGGAAATTCTGAAACACATTTTTATTCTTTTTACTGGCTAGATATCCACAAATATTGCACATTACTAAACTTTTTTCTTTTCTTAGATGATATATTCAGTAATTATTGTGGAGGTAACTGAAATTATTTTCCTGAATATTTTGTCTTCTTTATTATCTTCTTCTCTGAGTTATTTTAAATCTAATTTGTTTGGCATTTCCAGAACATGAAGATTTGTATCTGAATCTAGTTTGAATAAATATTCAATCAACCAAAATACTGTTAGTTAGTATTAATAGTTAACAAGAGAATTATTTGTCTCCTACAAAAGGTAGAAATAAAATAACTATTTATTAAAAATATTTTTTATTTAGAACTACATACATGGATGGACATTGATTTTACAAATTATAGACTAAACAAAAAATTTGCTTGGTAGTATACAGATGTATGAAAAATAAATAAATAGATTAATAAAAAATAATAAGAGATGCAATTTTACAGATGCAGTTCAGTGAACACATTCATTGCACATTGGTGCATATCCTACAAGTCTCTGGAACTGTGCTGGAGGGAAAAACAGCAAAAGATATTTCCTCAATTACTATTTGATGATGCTTCCTCTGCTTAATTTGTAATTATGCCAATTTGCTTGCATTTATTGAAAAAAAAAAACAACTTACTGGCATACCACTAATTACCACTAATTAATCATACTATTAAGAACAAATTTTATATTTAATAAAACTATTGATTTTTTATAGAGGAAGGATTCTCTGGTTGTTTGGAATATGTGAATCACTGTGTCATTTTATTTCATACAATCATTTTTTTTTCACTCTTTTGAATGTTACCAATTATTTCTAAAGTGCGCTGTACATTCCTGAATAAACTGCAGATCCTCCAAACAGCCCAAAGCATCCTGCAGTATCCTGCTACTGGTAAATCTCTCTAGAGACACCACTGCTGTGGATTAATTCACCTAACCATTTCACATGTCATGTGGAATTTGTACTCTGTGGTTTCAAACACCTCCACAATCAAACTGCAACCGAGTGCAAATACGTTTTTTTATTATTATATTGTATCCTTAACCTTCAGTGTTTAATACATTCAACAAACATTAGACATAATTTCTCATTGTATGTGGCAGAGTACATATATTACTATATATTTATATGATTGAGCAGTAGCCTGCCATGGATGGTGACAGAGAGAGAGAGAGAGAGAGAGAGAGAGAGAGAGAGAGAGAGAGAGAGAGAGAGAGAGAGAGAGAGAGAGAGAGAGAGAGAGAGAGAGAGAGAGAGAGAGAGAGAGACAGAGGGAGAGAGAAAAGGGGGACAGAGGGAGACAGAGGGAGACAGAGGGAGACAGAGGGAGACAGAGGGAGACTAACCACAGTCAGGGGTGTAAATGTCTTGATGGTTCAGTTAGAGAGGTTATTGCACTGTGGTGAGCTGTGAATTGGATGTACTGGCATGGCATATTGGACATACTGTACATTGTCCCTTGGCTGTTTAGGGTTTAGCTGCTAAATCACAGGAAAACCACATTGGTGCCCATTCTGAGGCAGCGTGTATGCACTAATGTAAATGCTCATTCTGCATAGACATACATACAAGAATGAACTATATTTACAGATTTTAGCGTTTCTGATCCGCTGGCTTGTTGTTATTGAAGAGACTCATTTTGTATGAATTAAGTCATATTTCATATGGGATCATAAGATAATATTAAGTTATAAGGTAAGTACATCCTGTACATACATTTGTAACATTAATTATTTAAAACATTTATCATTCCTAATTAGCACAGACCACATTCTTTACCATGCACATCCCTCTCTCATTAGTAGTCTCTCATCACACTACACACTGATAATATAGAATGCACAAATAAGCATGTATTTATACTAATACATGCATGAAACAAATCCTAAGACAAAAAAAAATAGTATTTCAAAATAGAAATAAAGTATAATTAATATGTTTTCCTGTGGTCTAACAAACATTTATATACAGTTTTCAAGTATTAGCTATTAGAATCAGCTGACAAGATAATGATGATCATTGACTAATAACACATGAGACAGTTGGTTAATCAGTATATATAGTTTATTATTTCCAAGCTGTGCATAGTGTTGTGAAATGTTAGAAGTACATTTCTTTTCTCTGTTCTTTATTTCTTTGCTTTTGTTTTTTCCCCCTCTGTTATAAGCTAGTCCATACAAAGTTAAGAAGACTTGTCTTTAGGTTGTTGAGTTATGTGTTACATACAACTGAAATGAGAACACGACTATCTCTATATCTTTATACACACACACCAGCTTTGAAAATATTTCAGAGATAAGTACCACATTGCATTGTGGAGTCATTTGTAGTGTTATATGTTGCTTTTTAACATGTATATATTATGTGCAAAAGGGCACGTGTAGATATCCTGTCTAATTCAGAGAACTAGAGTTCTATGGCCCATATATACAATGCTTGAAAAATTATATTAGCCATCACACATAGTTGTTAATAATATACCCTGTTCCGAGGGCCCAACCTTTACTGCAGGTTGCTATTATGAAAGTTTTTTACATTTTTTAAATTTTTTTTACATGTCTTTAGAGTTAGGAAATTCCTTTTAAAAATGCATGCTAGTAATACATTCCTCATTTATACATGCTAGTTGGCTAAATGTTCATCCCTCTTCTGGGTTAGATAACTAACCTGTTTTTCTCTCATTCTCATGAGTGCGAAACAACAACAGGCTTAGTTACTGTCAAATGCAACCTAATCACATTAGTCTCCTACTGCCACACTTAGACAACTAGGGTCACACCTGTGCCTGTTGTTTTGCTGTCTTATTTTTTAAAAACAAGTTAAAACATTATATAAAAAGACCATAATGAACATTTTTTATTGAATTCATAAATTTATCTTGAGTGATCATTTCAGCAAACTCCTGACAAGACCAAAGCCCGCAAATTATTTAATAGTAGTTCTACTTTGGTAGAATTATTTAAAGTACGCTAATTGCAGTTCAGCATCCAAAGCCTCAATCTGGACTAGGTGCTTCTACTTGGATCCATCACAATCAGAGAGTGGTTTACAGCCCATGTACAACAATGTCTCCTTAATGATGAGAAAATTAGTGAAAAGTGCTGACCTGAATCTAGACCAAACACAAGTCTATTTTTGTAGTAAGGGAAACATTCATTCGTTCATTCAAGGTCTACCACTTATCCGATCTATTCTCAGGTCACGGGGAGCCTGTGCCTATCTCAGGCGTCATTGGGCATCAAGGCAGGATACACCCTGGACGGAGTGCCAGCCCATCGCAGGGCACACACACACACACTCTCGTTCACTCACACAATGCATCAACCTACAATGCATGTCTTTGGACCCGAGGAAACCCCCAAGGCACGGGGAGAACATGCAAACTCCACACACATGGCGGAAGAGGGAATCGAACCCCCAACCCTGGAGGTGTGAGGCAAAAATGCTAACCACCAAACCACCGTGCCCCTCCTCCCCGCCAAAACCCAGAACCCCCACCTTTGAGGATACAGAAGCATATAAATTATCACCATATTGCCTACTGTTGTAGAGCAGAGTGGAGCTCTGTGAGAAAATGTTCATAAAGGACATCTCAGAAGGAAAATCTCTCCTACAGTCTGTTTAACTTCTGATACATTTTTAATTTTCACTGTCTGTTTGCACCAAATGTGGATGTCAGACTAATGAAAAGCAACTTTGGCATTTTGCACAATTCATTTAAGGTATTTAAATATTATAACTTTTTTCTTTTTTTTCCTTTTTTTAAATTTTAAAAGATTGTATTGACCTGTTACATAGTTAGTGCTATTACACACCTCTGGCAGAGTGCAGTGAATTGCCAATACATAGTTTCTGCCTGGGTCCAGACACTTACTGTAAATGTACTGGAACGAGAATGGACTACTTTTTACTGTAAATGCTTGCAACAATATAGACTAAATTTTCAGATATAGATGGTGAGAGCTAGTGGCCTAGTTCATAGTATCTGGGGAGTCTCTTGATCAACATAGCTGCTAATCTGTTCCTGAAGCAACTTGTGAACAGACCTCATAAAGGCAGCAGGGAGCCATGAGCCTGCCAACACAACATTACCATAAAATAAAACTCATGACCAGGGCATCCCTGTTATTCAAGCAAATTTAAACTAAATTGCTTGCTCACTAAAATCGCATATTATTTATGTGGTTCCCAAAACATTTTACAATTTTTACAGGTTATTGTAAAAGTAAAATCTAATCAGTAGTAGATCTTTTCTGTATCATCTAACCACAAAAAAATATTAACATGTTAAAAAAAGCATATACATGCTTATTTCTTACTAAAGAGGAAATTTGTAAGTAAGAATGTGATTATTTTGGGGCCTAATTTTCAGGTTGAGGCTTATTTTTTATTTTTACAGGGTGAGGCCAATCTTTTTTAAGCGATGGTTTATGAAAAGAAGACAATGTTGTGATTCACTGATAGAGATGTATATAAATTTAAAAAATTAATACCACCCTGAATAAACCTGAAAAATAGTTTATTCAGAAATGATTCAAGTCCATAAAGCAAATTAACAGTATACAACAAGCACTAAAAGAAAGTCATTCATTACACATTGTCTGGTTCTAGCTGGTCAGTGCAATATGTCTTTTCTGAAATTCAGCTCCCCACCAAAAAATGTAACCACAACAAGGAGAGTTAATCATCTTTTTATCAATTTTGATCAACTATGATAGTTAGAAAGATAGATAGAAATTTGGAAAAGGAAATGTTTTATATCAAACAATCATATCATTTTATGTTATGATGCCGAGTGTTCTTTCAGAGTGAATGCTGTTATTGGGCCTAACTATTAGTGTGCTGAATGGATGATTGTGAACTGAGTGAAATCAAGCTCATATTGTTGTTTTGAAACTGCAGTTAATATAATAATTTATATTCACTTACTTAAAACAAGAAGCAAGACTAGGGGATGTGTTTTTAATCTTGAAATATTGCAAATATTTTGCTATATAAAGATTCTGTATTATTTACTGACAAATTGCACTCTTTCAGCCTGAATAGATTAAAAAAGCTATTGCAGTGAATCTTAGAGAACTTCCAAGCACTCAATTCTTTATTCCAAATAGAAATAATGAATTTTTGTCTTGTCATACATGTACAAACCTGTTTTTTGTGTTTGAAGAAATGTTTGAATACCTACAGTGGTGGATCTCTTGGGGAAGTGCGGGTTAAGTAGGGGCAGTGATGGCTTAGTGGAGGCAGTGTGGATCAGTTGGGGCAGTGGGAGCTCAGTAGAGGCAGTGGGGGCTCAGTGGAGGCAGTGCTGGCTCAGTGGGGGCAGTGGGGGCTCAATGGAGGAAGTGGGGGCTCAGTGGAGGCAGTGGGGGCTCAATGAAGGCAATGCTGGATCAGTGGGGGTAGTTGGGGGCTCAGTGGTTGAAGGCTCTGGGTTCTGATCAGAAGGTTGGGCATTTAAGCTACAGCACCAGCAGGCTGCCACTGTGGGCCCATGAGCATTTTTTGAGCCTTTTTATATGGTGAAGTCTTTTCATTTTTCAGCAGTATGAGAGGAATAACACTTCAGTACTTGCTGTTATTGGAAAATAATTAACATTGCTTTGGGTGAACAACACTGTCCTGTTATTGATTATTTTATTCCATGCCATGTCTGTCAAATTTATTAATTAATTCCATCCCTCTTACATCTGTCTGTGCTGTTTTTAATATACCCACAACCAGTCTAGTATGATCAGTATATTAGTAAGTCCTGACTAACTCCTGACTCAGTTGTACAGATTGGTCCTCGGCTGCCTGCCTTATACAAACTTCAGTACTCTGGAACAAATGGATTCAGTGAGTTATAATAGAGCTCACTCTTCAGGATTGTATGTTATGCTTAGGTTTACCTTTGTTTGCACTCTCACTCATTCTATTCTTTAATTTAGCATAGAAAATATATTTGTTTTTAGTACTCTTTGTTGGCAAGGATGTATCATCAATCCATCTATTCATCCATTTTTTATCTCTTATCCTAAACAGGTTCGTGGAAAACCTGGAGCCTTTCCCAGGGGCCTCAGGGTACAATCAAAGGGTATATATAGTCACATATATAGTCAGTCACCAGACAATTTAGAGGCCGTTTAGGGTCTTTGGACTGGGGGAGAAAACCAGTACCTTGAAATACTAGGCAAATAAAAAAATTCTGGAAGTGTTAATTTGCCTCTAAACTATTTGTCTGTATTCCATATTCTGTAATCAATTTCATTTACAAAACGCAAGTTATACTAATTTAAACCATAAAAAAGTCTGCTAGGTTATCACCCAGTATTGCAAATGTCACTGTTCAAAGCATTCAAGATCTGATTCACCACAGAGGACCTTTCTGAAGATACAGAAGATATTGATATATATTTTTAATGCACTAAGATAAAAAAAAAAAGCCTTTTGTAACATTAGAGAGGTGGTTTTGAACAGGAGAGACTTATCTATCTTTCATTTTGAACTGGTGAAGGATTGGCTGCTCTATTGTTCAGGTGATCCATCCCTCACATTACTCGCTTCCACACTGTCAACTGAACTGTCATTTATGGATTATACTGGATTGTCCACAGGATCATTTCATTGGAAAATTGAGTCTGTGGATGTGTGATCCTGGCTGTCCTAGAATCTGCAATCTGTCTCTGTTGAGGCAACTGGAACCTCAAAGATTTCACTGGGACTCCTAGAACCATAGATATCAAGTGGTCTTAGACTCTTCAGGTAGCTCTGTTAGATTGGTGATGAAGATCATGTCCTTAGCATATCAGAGGACCAAGCTAGTCTTTGACCAATGTCTTTGGCATTCCAGGCATTTCTTTATGGGTGAGGAGTATGAATCCTGAGTTATCAAACAATGCATTGTTCCTCTCTCTAGTATCTACTTTCAGAAAGAAAAATGCTGAGCTCATAGTTGCTTGCCATGGGTACATCAGGTAAATGGAACACAAAAAGAAGACAAACATGTCTCTTAAATGTAGACATTAATACATTCACACGTTCACAAAGAGACAATTTACTGAACAAGCATCTCCATAATTGAAATTTCCCATGGAAATACAAGCAAATATGGCCAGCAAACTCACTCCCTTTTCCTAAGCTTAATATCTTAGTGTGTTCCGATTGAACAAAGATCAACACTAAACCTTTGATGTCTAAAAGAATACCACAATGGACCATAGTATAATGGAGACACTGTTTAAATATTATAAGCCGATGTGTGCAAGCTGCAATATGAACAGTGTAATATGGTTATGTGTTGTATTCTCAGATTGTGCAGCATAGCAGAATGACTATGTAATCTTACCAAGTATAATGGCAGAGGAAAGTGCAGGTGGCTTGTTGCCCTGCAATGGTACCTCAGGGAAAGTGTTGTCATCACAGCCTATGAGCCACGATTATGGCATCTTTCCAAGGTTAGACAAAGCTGTTATTTTGGGAGCTGCCATGTGTCCGGCTGGCCTTGGAGACAGCACAAAAGTTCCAGCTCTGCTGTTCTGCGCACAGTGCCCAGCCACCTCGAAGAGGAGGAAGTGTCTGGTCTGTTCACAGCCTTGCTTTTGACACAAACCAGAGGACATTGGCATGTCAATGTGTAATACAGCTTAGCTCTGAATGTGGGATGAGACCTATGCAGTTGGTTAGGAAGAGTACTTCACCCAAATGAGCTTATGTAGTTAACAGTTAATGCTAGATCTCCTGGACCATGTAACATGATCATATTTGTGTAACTCTAACATGCACCTGCTAGAATTTATTTATCATTAGCAATGTTAGAATTCATGGATCATGGGTTCATCAAACAGAAATGCTCATAAGTGGTAATACTTCTGAACATTCCCTGTGAGAATTCCTGTTAGCTCATAATTCTACACATTTTATTTTGTAAAATAATTTGAACTAAAAATGTGGTCATTTGAAAAGCAAAAAATACATTAAATTTGCAATAATGAAATGTAGTATTCTTCTATTCTTTTACAGGTTCAGTAACACTGGTCTACACTCAGTTCTTTTTAATAACAACCACCCTCTCAGATAATAGAAGAGAACAGGCAGCTGAACCGGTCCTCAAATTCTACCAGCTTCCTTAAGGATTCATACCAACCTCATCAGCTTCCAATACAATCGATCAGAAGACTTTCCTTTTTCCCTCCTCAGAAGCCTTGGAACTGATGGTGCAGCCTGGCAGTGGTTTGCCTCCTACCTAAAGGAGTAGTCATTTAAGACATCATGAAGGAAATTATCTGTTCAATGCAGAATCTTAAATGGTGTGCCACTAGTCTCAGTACTTGGTCCTCTTCTGTTCTCCATCTATACACACTCTGTCACTGAGGTAATATCCTCATATTATTTTTCATATCTCTGCTATTCTCAACTCATTCTCTCCTGTTTCTACCCTCATTTTTCTGCATGGCTATCAGCATGACTGTAGGATATCTTGCCATGAATTACAACTCATCACCTGAAATTAAATCACAGCAAGACGGTGCTGCTATACAGTGGTGTGAAAAAGTGTTGGCCCCCTTCCTGATTTCTTTTTTTTTGCATGTTTGTCACACTTTAATGTTTCAGATAATCAAACACATTTAAATATTAGTCAAAGATAACACATGTAAACAGGGCCAACACTTTTTCACACCACTGTATATCTGTGGAGATGCAGCCCAATGTCAAGATTTTGTGGTCACCCTGAAGAACTCAGATCACACCATCTGACAGTGCATGCAGCTTAGGGTAGTCTGGACAATCAGCTATTGTTCTCTCCTCATTGCTATTGCTAACCTCACTTGGTTTTTTCTTTGCAACATCAGGAGAATCTAGTCATTTCTTTCCACAGAAATCATTCAGGTGCTTGTTCAGTCCCTTGTCATTTTAAGACTGGACTACTGCAAATCACTCCTGACAGGTCTTCCCCTGTGTGTCATTAGACCACTGAAACTGACCCAGAATGCTTGCCTATAAAACCAAAAACAGACCAGGCTACCCTACCTGAAATCATGTATCAAATCTTGCTCAGTACCATGTTACCTTCTCAAGCAATTCACTCAGTATACAAGGCAGACGTGCATCACAACTACACAACTACTGGCACCCAGGTGAATTTCTGTTGTTGTCTAGATATCTGAATCATGAAAAACTGTCTGTCTTCAAACTTCAAATGCATGTCTTCAAAACATTAGATTAATGAATACTTTTTTGCACTATTCTTGCTAATTTACTCATTGCTGTTCTCTAACAGGGTTTAGATATGCAGTATTCATAGGCCCTCATCTATTTGTACTAGCATGAGTATATGTTGTTGGTGTGTTTGAGGACATCTGCCAAATGCTGTAAATGTACCTTTCAGTGCAAATTAGTTTAAATGGCTTGGTACTTTTTATCTTTTTACAGACAATAATTCACTGGTTCATTGGTCTTTACTTGCTTAATATGAGTGTACTTTATTGGATCTATCTTGATGCTTTCAATTTTTTTAACCCCAAATAATTACCTAACACTTTGGAGTTTGTATCACATCTGGTTAAAACAAGAGTGAGTTATGTTAACAAGAGTTATGTTTATGACTAAAAAATGCTTTTCTGTTAGTAGAAGCAGCCAGAAAAAAATGGCAAAATACTTTATTAATCAATAGTTATGCTTAATATCTACAAAAGCTACCAAACAAATGGTGTGTTCTAGCATTGAGCTCCTTGATCAGGAAGCCAGTTCCACAGGCCAAGACAGACCTGTACAGCTACCCAAGATCACCATGGTGAACTCCCACTGGAATAACTCTTTTCCCAATGTTAAATGTCTTTCTTGGGATAAATGTAGACATTATATAAATCTCATTTCAGAATTCAGCTATGACCCCTTTGATCAGGAAGGAGAGAGGAAAACTTGTAGGCCAGAAGAACTTGTCTGCCAAAATATTTAAAGACATGATAAGTTATGATATTCCTGTTATTAGTGTTTTTTCTAGGTTTGATTTAAACTGTAATAGCAATATATGCATTAAAGTAATGACCTACTTGCTTTAGTAAGGCTACTAGCATATTGTGTTTGCATGAAGCTGTACATATGATTTTGCTTGGTTGGCTGGTTAATGTTATACAGAAATTTTAAGTTGTCTTGGCAAATGTAATTTTTTTCTGTTTACAACATTTTTGGTAGATTTAGGACTTTTCTTCTCATATGTCACATTTTCTGTCCTAAAAGATCACATCATAGCATATCTATATATCACAAAAAAAATCTGTACAATGGATAATGCAAGAGAGATGATTGGGCAAGGTGTTTTTACAGCAGTTATCTGCTTATGCCATTCAGCAACACCAAGGGGTGAATTGTATCATTCTCATTGTTCATGTAATCAACTGCAACATTCCATAAAAAATCAACATCAAAAAATGTAGTAATTGTAAACTACTTCTCTATAAATTTTTTAACTCAAAACTCAAATAATGCATATGAAGTTATTCATAGAATTTGTATTACAACCCATAAACTGCACGTCATGGCATTAATCACAATAATATTTACCAACCTTCTTGTTTCTGGCTCTGTTCTTGTATATGGAACTCCTGGTCAGAGGGCATGAGTATGATATCATAGTGACATAGCCAAACACATCACAATATCCATGCAACAAAAGTAAAGCATAGAAAAGCTTATAGAAAGGTTTTTAGACACATGAACATCAGATCTTGGCAAACCATGTCTTCATGGGCCTCATTTTCTGTACAGGGGCATTGTCATTCTGGAACATGTTTAGGACTCTTAGTACCAGTGAAGGGAAATCTGAATGTTACAGCATACAGAGACTGTGTGCTTCCAACTTTGTGGCAGCAGTTTGGGAAGAATGACATATAGGAATGATAGTCAGATGTCCACAAACCTTTGATTGTGTAACACCAGGGAAAAGAAACTAGATGGAACAATAATGACTAAGTGAAAATTATTTAAAAATTATACATTAAAAAAAATCTACCGTTTGCACTTCAAAGGTGTCCCAAAAAGCTTTATACATTAGGGAAATAAAAACTTTTTAACAAAATGAAACTTGCAACCCATACAACCCATCCTCTACAGTTATCTCTTCTGGTCATAGTGAACTGGTGTTATGCATGTAATTGCAAATGTGTTACATTAAATGATCTTGTGCTGTATCATTTCCTGGTACATCATGACCTTCCTTTGTCAAAGGTATTCTTAAAGGTTAGCTAAAAAATATATAATATAATCTAAATATGAAACATTTTGGAAAACATTTTGCCAAAAAGTGTTAACTTGTACAGAAAGGTACAGAGATTTTTTGGACACCCTGTGTTACTGCAGTATCTACACACATATTATTCCTGAGCCCTGAGTCACTCACTGATCTGTGATCATGCTAGACAGGAGGGATAATGGATAGAGCAGTGTCTCAGACTTGAGGATGGTGGGGATTCTTGGTCATATAACTATTAACTCCACTACACTGGGAAGCAAGTTGATATGCTTTTTATACATTTTGATGTACTGCATCAGTTATAAATAATAATAATAATATAAAAAAAACTTCAGAAAATAAGAGAATTATAGAAGTATAATTATAAGACAACGGAGGTCCCACTGCAGTTATGTGATTATATAAAATACATTTACCACAAAATATTAATTACTGGCAAGGCCAGTTTATTTACTGGGTTTATATTTCATTACCATATAAGAGAGCAAGATTACTTTGTGATTTAGAGACAAAAAGCAACACTTTGAAATGTGTATTGTTCTTCTGGTTTTGGTTATAAGTCTTGTGGAAGCATTTCAATTGATTTGAACTTGTTTAATGGTCTTTTTAGGATGGTTATTCAGGAAACCATTACAGAAGTCACGCCTGCTGGTATTTCTTTAATATTTTTAACAATAAAGTGCTGTTTTGGTGACTGCTTTAATATGGCTAAAGACCATGATTTCAAACTTGGCATTTGGTTTTTATCCTTCTTGATATGACCACTGATGCTGAGTCTTTGCAATCTTTGCTGCCAAACACAATAACCTCTGTTTTGTTGTTACTGTTATGTTATATAGCAAATTTTGTCTCATCCAGATATTTATCTGCCCCATATAAATGAACACAGTTAATCTATTGGTTTGTAATCATTTAGTGAGAGAGCTACATATATTGGAGTATCATCTGCATAACCAAACAGTGTTGTGAGTTAATGAGAGTATATATAGATTAAATAAAATGGGTCCAGAAATTTAGCACTCTGAGATTCCACATGTCATTGTGTATTCCACATGTAATTGATGTATTCAACAATTAGCGTACTGCCAGGTTTGTAATGAACTTAAGAATGAGTGTTGAGACTAGTGGTGGGTTATAATGTTACTAGGGTAACCTTGTTAAGGTCTTGAAGAACTTTGGCCTGGATTCTGGATAGAATGTCCTTATTAATTCAACTAAAAATGGTAAGGCATTATGGCAAGATGGTATGACTAGCACTGGAATATCTCATGGATATGTTTGATGTTTGTTTTTTGTATTATATTTGTTTTATTATTGTATGTTTTCAAATCTGAGAATTCTCAGAGAAATTTCAAAATGGGTGAATTTGAGCTTGGTGTTCACTTAGCTCACTGCTAAATGACAAATGGGTTGAATGGTTCATGGTGCCTCAGAAGTGCAGCTGTGGGAAAACAGCTCATCAAATTCCATAAGGTCTGAGCCACAGTTGCTGATCATAAAGGCTTGCATAAACTGCTTTTGAGCCATGATTTCTCAGTGAAACAACAGTAGAGGCCTCTGGAATATCTGTAGATAGTATTATGTTCTATCCCTCCAGCATTATTATCTACAGTATTTGGAATGGCTGGAATAAATGACTTGAATGGAAGACATAACATTTTTAACCACTCAGGCTTTTTGCAGCTGTTCAAGGGGTGGTGGTCATAACAGCACGGGAAGTAGATCACTCTGAATCTCTTTTGGCAGTTTGGGCAGAGGTGTAAAGCCTCAAATTTGTACTCTACAGAGAAAAAAAACAATAGAAGCTGGAAAAGTAATCTGATAAACTGCAACTGTGTTTCCTCTGTAATCTATACTATACCAACATAAACAAACAAACAAACCCTAACGTAGTATCTTAGTAATGGGCCATAAAGAGCTGTCAAGTCTGTACTGGAAGTATGAACACCATTCATCCAAAAGCTATTCCCTCATTTGATGATGTTATTGCAGAGTACTGTCTACATCTGCTAGTCCAAAATCTCCCATATATTTATGCAGACTGACAAGCATATAATTTACATCATATCCTACTGGAATAGACCACTCCTATCAGTATGTTTCACCATATGGATAAAGGTGTTTAGTCACAATTACTTTGTGTTGATTTGCAGTGACTTTTCTTCAGAGTGAACAAGTTGACCCAATTCATGCCAGCAAACAGCGCTTACAGCAGTACAGAGCCACCAGTGTTTCCCTTTAATTTGTATAATCACTTTTTTCAAGTGTTCCTGCTGTGTTGTTGATGCATCAGGGTGATAAATGATTTTATATAATAACAACTTGTAATATAACAACTTGGCTTGGGTGAGAATGATAGTTTTATATTATTGACATTATTCAATAGCACTAAATGGCAAACAGTAGTATGATATTCTGCCAGGGTAGCAGGTTTAGAAATAGGTGAGTGACAGATACAGTCTGCTGGCTTTTCCATATTAGTAGATGAAGAGTAACTTTCTTACTTTTTGTCCTCCACGAAAGTGGAACTGAGGTAGTAGCACTTCCACTCCCGTACTCATTGATAAAATGTTTCTTCTTCTTCTTTAAAAATTTATTCGTTTTTTCATTGGAGAACTCCCAATGGCACCTAGTGAGATTTGCATCGTGATTTATTTGTCATATATCCTTTATATCTCTAAATTCTTTATATATCTCCAGTGGCATCATGCATCTTTCATGACTTCCTCATCCGTGTTCGCAGCCGGATCCAAACACATTTTACACATCATGGTGCTGCCCTACCGCACTTATTTCACCTTGAGTGTGTGGGAGAGATGAAAAATGCAAAAGGCAGTGTTAATTTCTTTCTCTACCACTCAGTAACAGTCAGGGTCGATTCCTTTACATGTCTCTGTTTTTTAGCAAGCGCTACTTAAAAGAAGGATGGACAGTCAGGCACAAAAAGAAAGAAAAAGCATTAGGGCAATTCTTTAAATGGCAATTGTGAATTTCCAGACAGGAAAACGAATAAAAAGCATTATAAGAACTCACAGCACATAAGAACTCACAAAGAGAAGGGACATTTTCACACTTCATACTTTTGCTTTTATTTTCAAAGGCTTTTCTTCCAGTTAAATTTGGGATACTGTCAGACAATCAAAAGAAATCTTCTCGGATAAAGTTATTGAATGGTGAATGTTACAGTGCTTTGAACTTAGGTCACAGAGGATTAAGCCATAAGCAGGAACTGAGGGATTTAGATAAACATGTTTGTAATGGTATATATTTAATATCCAACCATTTCCAAAGTCTTTTTTCCAGTCTTTTTCTATGTTTCTGCATGCGAGGGTAGGGAGTAGCATTCCTGGGTGCCTTTCCAATATTCTTCCTTCTTTTTTTCTTGACATACCGTCACTTTCTAAAAATGTTCCAGTAATTTTAATTTCACTGACATAGGCACAAGCTAAGGCAGTACATATGTGCTGCAATGTGCACAAGATGCAGCTTTTCTTCAGATTTGATCAGGGGCTCGCTGAGACAGATTGCAGTGCCGGAATGTGCCATTGAGCCTTACAAAGCCCATCTGTTTGAGCGACCCAGCGGAGGGGGAAAAGAGCGGGCGGTGGGCAGGATGATGGAGTGCCTATTAAAAATAAAGCAGGCTGTGGTGGTGCACCTTACTGGGCTGTTATTCCGGTTTGGAGATGGGGCTATACTATCAGCATTCACTCCCTGCTCTTTCACCTTTTTCTTTTTCTTTGTTCATTTAAGCCCTATCCATTTTTCCTCTTTCTTTTTTATCATGGTGTGATTGCACAGATGTTTTTTTCCCCCTTTTCACTGGAGCCCCTTTAGAGTGGATGAAAGAGTCATATCACAGGTTTAAATATGAGCCTGTGTGTGTGTGTGTGTGTGTGTGTGTGTGTGTGTGTGTGTGTGTGTGTGTGTGTGTGTGTGTGTGTGTGGGGGGGGGTTTTTTTGAGCGTGTGTGTGCATGTGTGTGTGTGTGCAAGTTGCTTTGGAATTTTACCACTCACACATTGTGCTCAGCACATGTGAATTGGTGCTGTGTGATCCTGATGCTAATTCCACCTCTTCTCCAGCAAAGCTTCAGTGCCTTTCAGCTCAGTGACAGCTTGATAACTAGACTCGGCAGAGGTGTCTCTGCTACATTTCCCATTTGCCATCTAATTCACACATCAGAAACATATACTCACAAAAGTGAGACTTTAACAGAGTAAAGACATCACCAGTGTGGATTCACAAGCAGCACACATTAAGAAGACAGAGAAAGTGCTAGGTGAGGTAGGTAGATGTGATTAGTGAGAGAGATAAGAAGTGAGAGAGCTCCTCTGTTGTAGAAGTGCATGCTGAGCAGAAGCAGAAGCAGGGCTAGACTAAAAAGTTATATTGTGTTACTTTTAATTCATTCACTACCACTTTTGGATTTTTGGATTTTACACCTCTTCGGAGCTGAAATCAAAAGCATTAAAATAGTTCATGCCGGCTGCATTAACAGCCATTGATAATAGGTGGTAGAAATGTAAAAACAGAAAATATTGCTGAAAGGTTTTAGGAGAATCAACTTTGCAAGCTATTGGAGAAAAGTAACCTTAACTGAGAACCACAGTTATTTAAACCAATTTCCTGAAGAGTACATCATTCTTCCTGTCCTCATTTCCCATTGTTATAGTAATAATATTTTTTTTATTTTTAATCATTCTAGATAAATTAATCTGAGTTGCTCTGTTAACTATTATGATGCTGCCTGTTTTACAGTTTTCTCACCATTGTCAGTTTGAGCGACCCTATCAAATTAAACTTTTGTGGAAGCACAATATATAAAATAGTATGCTTTATCTCTTAAAATTTCTATAGTTTAGTCTGCATCAAATTGAAATTAATCAAAAGGCACATTAATAGGTGGGGTTTGACATCAATTGGCAGGTTCTGGATGGCTTACTGGGCTGAGATCAGAGATGCCAGAGAATCTAATCATCAGGACCAAATTAAAAGATTTTAATATTGATAGAGCACACAGGCACCATCCTTTTACCTCACTATTTCAGTTTGACACAAGCGAATTTCAGCACATTATTCCTGGATGAATGGGGGTAACGAATCGATCTATTTAACTAAGATGTAGCGTTATCTTGATCAAGGCATATTAAGCAATATCCGAGCCCTGTGGGATAAAGTTATTAGCCTAAGCAATTAAAAACCAATCTAAGTTTGATCAACGCATCTCAGCCCTTAATGAGAATAAAAAATAGGATTAAAGCTACAGCTTTTCAGGAACAAAAGACACAGCTCTTTTTAACAAGGACATTCTATCAGATTTGTTTTTTGAAGAGAGTAAAAGTGGTTACAGAGATTAAACACATACACAAGAATTTTTCTGACATTAAACCTCTTCTTTGATGAGCCACATTTGGATTTGTTTATTTAAATATAAAAAGTGTTTTTATGTTATCCAGCCACATTGAAGACATGTTCAGTTCAATAGTGTAACAAAAACAGCAAGGTTGATATGGATATTTACTAATAAAAGGCTAAGGTTTAGTGACAAATAGTTATAAGAGGATTAGAGGACTTTAGTCACTGCTCTGACAAGGTTCAAGGCTCTTGGCTTTGGGTCTAATTGTCATTGTTCCTCTTTCACAAGCTAAAATCTCTTTCTTTCCTAGAGCAGCTCAGCATTCAGCTAAATGTGCTAAAAGGATGGCTTTTGTAAGATTCAGATTGCTTACGCATTATTTGACCTTTGACCTGTGTTTTCAAGTATCACCTCACTGTGATTGATTCAGGTCTAAAGATGCAGGTCTAAATTAAAATGATCTATATAGCTAGAGTATAACATTTGTGTTCTGTTCTAGTAGTATTATTGTAATGTAACCAGAATTTCACTAGAGATGTATCCATCACATTAAGCTCTAGTGTAATACAATTCATAATTTTACCAATCACATCAAGCTGCCTTTTGTTAGAATTTTTATTCAAGTAAACTGAGTAATCTGCAATAGAATATTCATTGTATATGTAAATCTAAGCAAATTTGCATTAGTCTTATAGTTTGATGTGATCATAATGTATTACACTTTAAATTTTTATATAATAATATATTTGAGGCCAGTGTAACTATGACACTAGTAATGAAATAATTGTACTGTCTATTGCAAAGAAGGGTAAGCATCCTAAACATAGGAGCTGCTTATCACATGAACTGAATATTTATGGATAAAATTATGAACTGAAAGTGAGTGCTAAGTATAAAAGATGAATGCTCTGCCAGCTTGTCCTTAAGAACAACAGCATGTTTTCTTTACAGGAGAACACATTTGATCAACAAACTAGCCTTAATTGTATAAATAAAGAAACATTAGGAATATTTCAATATTTCAAATCAAAATAGTGAACTGAAAGTGTGCTAAACATATCCTACATTTCACACATATGTTATGATTTTATAACCTTGATTTACAATATTTTGGATTCATTAATTGTGTGCACAAGTAACGGTTAGAGCATGTGGGGGAAAAAAAGCTAAATAATAGGCTGTGCTGAATCAAGTGCTAATATATGAATAATGTGGATGTAAACCATGTAATTACACTAAACAAATTTGTTATTAGATATGATAAGTACAACTAGGACTATTCATGCAATAGTACATTGGAAATATAATCGACTCATAATAATAGCTATAGTTTGCAAGTTATTTCAGTGCTTGCTATCTTCTCATTCACCTATGATCTTTTTTTCCATATTTAAATTGCCTATTATTTTTATGTTACATCATATTACATTTGACATCAAAGGAAAAAAAATGCTATTTCTTTCTTTAGTCTGCATTTTCTATCTATTATTTTTTAAGGCTAAACAGCATGTGCTTCTGGTTAAATGTACCGCTCTAACCACTTTTGAAAACCCCTGTGTCAACTGATTTTACTCAAGAATAATCTGGCAACCTCTGAGATGTGAAGTATATGCAGGTAATTTGCATAATCTGAGTTAAACATGGCCCAAAATGAATATTATAGCTTATGCTTTTATACATTTCAATTTGGTCTATGTATAAAAAGGAAGTCTGATTAGGTCTACTTCAACTTATTCTTCTATTTTGAAAATAGTACTTGTGGAAACACACTACGATTTCTATTTTATTTTGTATACTTGTAATTTTTGCTAAAATTTTGCTAAACCTTTGGCTGAAACCTCCTTATAAGCCACTCTGTATAGCACATTTGCAAGGATTTAAAGATGTTTGTGCTCCTTTCAGCAAGAGTCACACTAGTGGTGAAGGAGGAGGCAAGGTGGCTGGAGATGGCAGATTTTTCACCTGAAGGCAAATGCAGGCAGAGGAAGCTGTGAGTTCAGTAGGGAGCCTCACCAATTCAGGAAGCACATCTCCTCTGTTATTCATTATTCATCCAGCCTCAGAATTAGCTGCTATAATTCACACATCTGAAGATTTGTTGTGCTATAAAAGAATATGCAAATTCTTAAATTTATGTATTTATTTCCAAGTTAAATGTGCTCAAATGGTGTTTATTTATTCAATTTGTTAAGTCTGCAGGGAGAGTGAATGATTATGTGTATTGTGAGCTCTAATCATCCTAACTGGGATGTCTGAAGCTGCTGGAATTTATGGAATGATGTGTGCTTAACTGTGAATGCCTGAACATGGTTACAAAGACAGCATAAATATATTGTCATATCTGACCTACTTGTGTCAGTGCTATGCTAAGAAAGCCTTTTTTGAAAACATTTGCAAACCATATTGACTTTGTAAATTGGGGAACGCTTTCTTTGTGGTTTTGATGTGATTCACTTTTATCAGTGTGCTGATGCATTTAAAAAACATGACAATTCAAAAACAATGAGATCTTTTATTGTTTTCCAGCACTATTCTTATGCTTTTCTCACACACAGTATTAGATGTAGGCAATCACATCAACTATGTAAATGTAATTTTAAGTGTCATTTCATTTAATGCAGGCCATTTGGTTTTGGCTTTATAATACTTTCATCATGCAGATCTTAACCATACTGAGCACATATCTGTGCAAGCTCTGTGTGTCAAACGAAGGGAAGGAGAAGAGTAAAGCAAATGGAAGAGCATCTGTTTCAAATAGAGTTTGGCACATGGCCTGCTCTGCATGCACAATGTGTATGAGCTTATGGACTGGAACCCCAAGATAATCATAGGCACAACCCTTAAAATAATCACAAATCCATATACACTCATGCACACACACTTCTATCTCTTTTCATTTATATAAGGCTAGATATTTCAACATATTTAATTTATGACATAATTCTCCATTTTCCTCAGTGCTCATTAAATGTCTCATAATGATTGAAGCTGATGAAATGGCTGAGGTGACTTTAATTTGACGACATATTTTGAAGAAATGTTTCAGAATGGCACAATACTCTTTTCCAGTAAACAAATGAATCAAGAAACATAAATGCATTTGTACAAGCAATGAACAGGTAGTCTGCTAATCAGAAATCTTTGTATACACTTCATTAATGGCAATTACTTTTGTACACCCACACCTCCTCCTTTTCTAACGTCACCATCAGTTCAACACCTTGGAATAAAATGCTACTTTCTTTGAATAGCTTTCTCTGACTTCAAAAACAGTTTGCTGCCTAGATGGATAAAGAAGATTATAGTTTTGCTCTTATCAAAGAATAATTTATTTGGAAAAATATTCATGATCAACAGATTTATGGTCTTCTTTGGTATCCAGGATGTCTGGCAGCTATCGAGATTTTTTTCTAGATATAATAAGAATTTAATGTCTACATTTAATAAATCTTAGAACTTTTAGAAGTGTGTTCTTTTTTACTGAATGTTCTGGCATTTTAAGTAATAAAATATACCCAGTAATATTTTTTCATCCTTTATGGACGTCCTTTGTCATTCTTACTGCATGAGCAAGTTTTTCATTTTGGTCTCTTGTACAAGAACACATTACTTTATTCTTGATATGACAATTTTGATGTGAACGTCTGGCTGCTAAGAACTCTATCTTTAAATTTAGAAATGTGTAGGTGAACCTTTGAGACATGATCATTAATTCAAACTCATTTAGTGTTTGCAAACCCTTCATGAAGATCATATACTTTATATAAAATGAAAGGTGTCTCTTGTTAGTTATTGCCTACAGACTTTGCTCATGCAGGCTTGCCTTTGACTGGAGTGTGTGGATGTTTATCAGTCCATATTTCAATTTATATCATATTTCTATTTTTTCCATTTGCAGAAAACTCTATAATATTCGGAGGATCTGGAATTTTTTTTAAATTGCCAAAGATTTTCTATAGACTTAGGCCAAGATGTATCATGGCATGTCATGTCATTACAATGCTCATTCAGCCAAAGCCCTTTTCAATTCAAATGTCAAATATGAGTACAGCTATCATAGAAAGTAGCTGCATGTATAGTTAATTACATCTGTCTTGTTAGTAGTTTAAAAGAAAGAAAATGTCAGAGTTTGGGAAATTTTGGGGAATTAATCTGTTTTTTGGGAAATTTGAGGAATTTAGCTGTTTCTGAAAAACGAAACTAATTTCTGCTAAGCTAAATCTCTTCCTAGGAGAAGATTGCGTGCAAACTTTGTTTTTCTGTTAATTAAAAGTTTTGTGTGTGGTGCTAACTTGAAGAAATTATTACCTTTCTGGCTCGGCAGTAAAATCTTTTCTCAAGGATTTGTAATCCTGTTCCATTCTCAAACAAGCTGTCTCTCTCTTTATTCTCTCCTCATTGACTTGACATATGCGGTTGTGATTGTTTCAAAATCTCCAAAGACAAAAGAGAAGCTGCCATTGTTCCATCCTGGAAATAAGTGTGAGGGACAAAAAGAAAAAGGCCCATTTCAAGAGAGAAATCTTTATGAAGATGAAACAACAATTGAAACTCAGTCCGTTGTCAGCTGAAACAATAGAGGCGTTCAGTGCCCACCGTCGAGCCGTGCGACTTTGATTGTGTTGAAGGACAGCTGTGTTTGTGTGTGTGTGTTTATAGAGACAGACAGATCGTCTTGCTATATCTTGACTTATGCTTTTGGAGGATAAAGGCCTGTTCTCCTCAGTCACCTTCATCTTTGCCAAACACATAAATACGCTTTTAGAATGGTTTAACTTTTAGAATAAAAAGAAAAAGTTTCACTTTGAACTTTTCTTTTAAAAAAGTTCCTAACAGCCAGGGCCATGGTGACAAGAAATGATATAAGAAATGATTCCTTTCTTCTCCTTCCTTTCAAGACTAATTCTTATTTTAGTTATTATCTCTCACCAAATTTGATCTTTGTGGTTGTGATTGCTTGCAATCAGGTGCTTTCTTGATTAAGAAATGTTCACATATGTTCACATATATATTGTTTCCAGTTTGTATTTAATACAGGTCAGTCAAAAGTCTATATTCAAAAGTTTACCTTCTGCAGCAAATATTTCTACTTTGTTGGACAAACAGTCTTGTGCATGTCAGGTGGATTCACTAACTTCCTAGGTTATTGCTGCAGAATTAACATTGCAGGTGTGTGTATATATGTGTCCAAACTAACCCCAATGTGCTAACATCTGGGCACTGTGGCTTCCACATTTCACATTTTATTTCTATTTCAGCATGATTGTCTGTTGGGCAGCAAGAAGCAAGAAAACAGTCTAGAATTATCTGTTGCATCTCTTGCCCCTTGTGTGGCTGCTGAATGTAATCCTATTTTCCCTCTATTTTACCATTCCTTGTTTGTATAATTTTACATTCTTAAAATCCTTCTAAGAGAGGTTCAGCTATTTTGCAAGATTAATGCACCAAAATACTAATGCAGTTCATACTATTCCCTTATTGCAAAATATGCCATTAAGAATGATATGATAGATTACTTTTTTCCAAAGGGATATGCAAATTGATCTCAGCCCTGATTGACTTTGCTGTGGTTAAGTGCTCAAGGTCATAAAATTTTCTGTGGAGGTTTCAGTGGCAATACCTGCTCCAGCTCTTGGTGAGCTAACATGTAGTTTCTGAGCCCCTCTGGCAGCAGCAGCTGTGCCTATGTCCTTCAGCTCAGGGCTAATGATGGAGCCAACTGAGGTGATTATTATCGGCTCTCTGTCTCCAGTTCTCAGCACGGGCCAAACGGGCCAGACACAGCCAAGCTACATTAATAAAGTGCAAAACTGATAATGACTTTAAGATTGGATAATTAGCCCAAATGTGTCTAATTGGGGATTTCTCTCCAGATTTGCAGTGATCGTTAGTGTAATGTTACTTGTCACTGGTTGTACGAGCCTGTTAATGTGTGTGATTGTATGTGTGTGACCATCACCTTCAGCTTCTGGGTATTTAAATTAACCAAAGTAGATAACGCAGAGAATACCACATGTTCCTGAGTGGATTAATGTAGTTCTTTGTACTAATTGTTTGTGCATCAATTTTCATAGAGTGTATCTTGTGTCTATTATATGGTGCAGGAAGATATGTGGGATTATGCTGCACAATCGAACAAATTGAAATTCTCCATATTACTGACATAGCTTGAAAAATATTATTTTTTATGTACACAAACTGACAAAACATTGAAAGAACCGGTGTACATTCAGTGTGTTCAGTATCAAATTAACTGCACTATTAAGGCGTTATTGTGTAACACATCCACACCACACTAACAATTAACTAGCCTGATAATAAATAGCCTGAAAGATAAAAGTTAAATGAATGTAATATTTTCTATCCTGCTGAAATTGACAGTGCTTTAATTTTTTGATTATTTCCCTGAAGAAGTCATTCCAGCTGCCCACCCTGCTGCTTTTAAAATGCTTTTTAATCCTTTTGAAAATTACTCTCAAGCTAACGAGTTCTACTCAAACCAACTCCAGACATCATTAAGGGTTGGCTCTAGCCCGGGGCTGTACATGAAGCTTTTCTTTACACTTTATCCATAATTCAGATATCTTTCTTGAATTATTCAAGCAAATAGTAGCAGAAAATAATGGACTTCACTGAATCTTACTTACACATAAAACAATTTTAATGGTGATTTGAAAGTGCAAGACTAAAAAAAAAAAAAGCACAGGCTCTCTCCTATTCTGACCGCAGCCTGAAAGCCTGAAAGTACCCATAAACACATCATCAAAGAAGCCCGGCTTGTGTCTGTGTGTGTGTATCAGTCTCAGAAGGAGAGAGGGTGAAAGTGATGTTAGGTATTTAACTACTACATGAATTATATCAAAGAGTGATAACTGCTGAGCCTTGAAATTGGATTAAACTTTATTATAAAGTATGCAGCTTTTGAGTAGTTCACTAACAAAATCCTGTAATATTCTAAGTGATTAGGTTTGGTGTCACCCATTAGTAAGTACCAACTAACTGCTTGAAATTTTCATTACACCCAGTAGAAGTAGACTAATTACATAATTTGCTTCCTGTTGGTGTGAAAATAAACAAACAAGGAGTGTATAGTAGTTTCAAATGCACTGTCCACTTTAATAAGAACAGGTGCACCTGCTCATTTATGCTGTTATCCAATCATTCAATCATGTGGTACAACAACAGAGCATGAAATTATGCAGATACTGGTCTTCTTCAGTTACTGTTCACAGCAAACATCCAAATGGAGAGAAATGTGATTACAGTCACTTTATATGTGGCATTGTTGTTGGTGCCAGATGGGCTGGTTTGAGTATTTCAGAAATTGCTGATTTCCTGGGATTTTCACACAAAACAGTATACAAAGTCTACTGTTTACACAACATGGTGCAAAAAAACTAAAAACATTGACTGGGTGACAGCTCTGGGCAGAAACACCTTTTTGAAAAGAGAGATCAAAGGAGAATGATCAGACTGGTCTGAGCTGACAGGAAGTCTACAGTAACCCCGTTAAGCAAATACAACACATTTTGAGCTAATGGGCTCCAACAGAAGAAGATTTCTGTTCTTTGATGACAGCAGTGGAACCCTGTTTGGTCTTCTGCTGTTGTAGCCCATCACTTGCTGAGATGCTTTTCTGCTCAAGGCAGTTCCACACACAGAACTCTCTCTCACTCACTGTTTTCTGTTTGTACAGAATCTGCAAATTCTAGAGAGTGTTTTGTGTGCAACTCCCAGGAGATCAGCAGTTTCTAAAATGCTTAAACCAGCCTGTCTGGAACCAACTTCCATGCCATGATCAAAGTCACAGAGATCACATTTTTTCTTCATTCTGATGTTTCATATGAATATCAACTGAATATTAAATACAGCTCTTGACCTGTATCTGCATTTATTGTGCTGCTGCCATATAATAACTGCATAAATGAGCAGGTGTTCAGTTGTTCCTATTAAAGTAGATAATGAGTATATTGTACACTCATTATATTAAAGTATATTGTGCATTTGCTTCGTACATCTTTAACTGCTATTAAATGTTCATTTTTTTGCATACATTTCACAATGCAATTACCAATTTACAATTTTTTGATAGCTATACGTTGTTGTTGCTGTTGTCCTTGGCTGCTCCCTGTTTAAGGGTCCAATCCACATATTTTTGATTTGGCACAGGTTGTATGCTGGATGCCTTTCCTTATGCAACCCTCCCATTTTATCCAGGCTTTCGACCAGCACTAAGAGTTAACCCTACACTGGTTGTGTTGGTTTTATTAGCTTTGTAAAGGAAAATATTTGTAAAATGCAACAACTTTAGCCATTGCTTTACACAAATGTTTGAGACATTTACATAAAAAAATCAATGCTTCTGTTTTCCTATTGGGGCATATTGCTGGCATTCATTTGTTCAATTGTTCTCTTAGAGGAAAGAGCCGGTGCACATCAATACAAAGTTATCCTGTGATGAATCATTTCTATCCTTATAGGAGTAAAATCCACAACACATGAGGGCTCATCAACTGGACTGAGGAGTATTAAATATCAAAATCATAATGCCATGGCTGTCACAATGAGAGTGGGTTTTTTTTATAGAGAAATGGTATTTATCCAACCAGTACATTTCCATAAACTAGTAGAATTGATGCCATGGCACATTAAAGCTAGCCTGGCAGCTCAGTGTGGCCAAACACCTTACTAGAAAGTTTTATTGTATTTTCCTCTAATTTTTCACAATTCTGTATGTAGAAATGATACTGCAAGTATCTCCTTTTAAATCATTCTGACTGTTATTTAAGTCAACTGTGTTAATACATTAAAAAAACTCACTTACTAACTGTCACCAAAAATATCTACACTAGTGTCTCCTTAATTAAGTGTATCTGTTAAACCAGTCAACCTTTATGAAGTAAATTTAAATGTGCAACTCCATACTTTGTCCATGTTTTGGATTATTATTTTGGCTAAGTTTTTTTCCCCAATTTCACCATAGTGAAATCTCTGCAGTAGCTATTTATCCATATTCTCTGTTTTCAACAATATTAAGCTGACAAATGTGTCCTTCATCTTGTCCTTCACCTTACAAGGAGACATCCCCATTCCTTTTTTTTCCCCCATTGGTTAATTTTATCAGTACCTTCTGTCCATTAACACAAGTTTAGAAAATTATATGACCTATTGAAGATGGCAAAGAGCAATGCCAGAATTTTCATGAGCAAGTGTACAAATGGTGCCACAATTCCACTGGAAAGGACTAAAGCATTAGTAAGAAGAAACAATGCTTTTTGTCTTGTCTCTCAAGCATTTCTTCTTTATGACGGTCACTCGCATTTTTGGTGCATAGCTTGTCACTTAATTATTTTTAAAATTACTTTCCTCATGATTTTGCACAAAGTTTCACATGGTTACATCTCAGCTTTTATGAATTATACCCTCTGTTTATAATTCAAAGGAATAGATGGAGCCATATGGCTTTAATAAAAGGAGTTCCATCTGCATAAAAGTGAGTGCACCCTTCCTGTGTGTTGTATACACTGTTATCTGACAATAGCTCATGTCATATTAGTGTGGAGGAGCGGCTGTGGTTCTGGCAGGCTGAAAGGCAGTGAGGCACTGCAGACATTGTGAGTAATATTTCTCAGTAGGACTAAGACAGCCTGTGTCTGAATGAGGCAGCTTCTAACTAATGGCCATCTGTGTGCAGCAATAATGAAAAATCTCGCTCATGTATAGCCACACCAGCTCGTTAAGAAGCCTCAGCGGTGAGCAAAAATAAAACAGATGATGGGCTCCAGTGTGTGAGAGCTTTCCTGCTAATCTCTTCCTGAAGGACCTACTGCAGCTCATCCTGAGAGACAAAAACCATTGCTTCGAATTATTCTCAGAGATATATATGAAGACTCCAACTAATATGTACTTATATTATTTTTAAGCCATGAATGATATAAGCACATATTGCTGAGTACTAAAAATGACCTATGTAATGTTTTATCAGATTCCTCTAGTTTTGACCTTCTTTTGTATCTACCCAAATCTATTTTGTACTTTGTAAAATGGTTTTTTGAAATGTTGGACTATCTGTGTTTTTCACTATATGAGCTGCATTGTGCTGTTGTGCCCTATCATAACATCTCACACATGACTCCAGTTGCATAGGATCTATGTGGTCCCCATGCATAGGTGAAGGAAGTGAGGAGAATATTTGGAGATAAGTGTAGCCCCTGAACGCCATGACTAATTTGACACATCTCTCTGTGCATCCTCTCTGACTGTCTGCCACCATCAACACTTCCTGGCTCACCAGCCTGCCACGGACATCATCCCTCCGAGGCCTGACGTTCTGCTGTAGTTTCTGGTGCAGCCTCTGGGCCTAATGGATGAGACTGAAAACTAATCTGAAATTCAATTTTATATGTACTGCTAAAACTGGAACTCTATCCTTCTCCAACAAATACAGTAGTATTCAAACTTTTTAATCTAACATTAATTTTTTTATGTTAAAACAAATCTAATTTTAAATATAAAAATAGCACCTTTATACAGCACAACACATTTATTTAGCACAACTGCCACAGATTACACAATATACCTAATATTACTAATGTAACTAGTGTATGCTAAGTTATGAAAAGTACAGAATTTCCTGAATATATTTGTATGATGTAATATAATAAACCTGAAATATGTTTGTCTTTTATATTTATCTAAACCACACATGAGACTATAACATTGTAAAAGAGAAAAGGGAGAAAATTGCATGGAGAGATTGAATTCTTTGACTGTGGCCAGACTCACAGGGCATATTGACAGCACAAACTGAATTGATTAGGCTTGTGTTTGATTGACAATGTCACATAGCCACCCAGTAGCTTGGTCAACGCATTATTTTGACACTATGAGGAAATTATACTCAGCTAGCAAGTTTTGGGCATCTTTTGGCACAGACTGTTTTTACCATCATGTTTGTTAAATTGGTTCTTAGTTAAACAGGTAAGAGAGAACTTCCACATCCAATCAGCCAGTCTTGTGGCAGCAGTGCGGTGGATAAAATCATGCAGATACAGGTCAAGAGCTTCAAAGAATGGTAACATTAAACATTGGAATGTGATCTTGGTGACTTTGACTGGGGCATAGCTGTTGTTACCAGATGGGTTGGTTGAGTATTTCAGACACTGTTCATCTCCTGGAAGCAGAAAACTGAAAGCATGGCAGTGGCAGTTCTGTGGGTGGAACACCTTGTGATAAGAGTGGTCAAAGAACAATAAAACAGGTGAGTTGTGTACTGATGTTTCTAATAAAGTGGACAGTGACATTTATTATCATACATGTTTAGCTAAATATCTATTCTGAGTCCCCATATCCCAAATGCTTGCAAATAGTAAATAATATGACACATGGTTAAGCACAGAAAAGTGTGTACTGGAATTTTGGAATGAAGAGTATTAGGTTCATTATATTATAAGTTTTCGGGATATTTTTCTGGATATTTTACATGAACACCCAAAATACATTTGTTTAGTAAATGATAAATGTCTCTTTCTAATAAATTAAAATATATAAAAGGTTTATTTTTATATAGGGGTGAACAATTTCAACCATGTAAATATTTGTGACAATAACCAAAAAGTATGAAAACTCAATGTTTAATAAAAAAAATATTCTACTCTTTCAGCTGCTTATGCTGAACACACTTTCTTGACACAGCTGACTGAACTCCTAACTCAGAGAATCCAAACGCTTGACAAAGCTTTGAGTTTTTAGGGTAGAGAAAGTTCAAACACTACTTGGCAAATTTAGAAAAAAATGTTGATGCATCCTAAAAGGTAGAATCAGATTTCAGAACTTACTTCTGGTTATTGAAACATGTTTGATAATCCAATGCAACCTTGCATACTACCATTTGTGCTTATAATTTTTTCAAATCTGGCTAGGTACATTGTGAGAACTAAACAAAGACCTTTATTATCCGACTGCAAATACCTAATACATTGGGAAAAACACTTAAAGGGTTGCATTATATTTGATAGATGATAGTTATATCATACCCTGTTAAAATTTTAATTTCTTTTACTCTGTCCGGCAATAAAACAGGTCTTGTCTTCTTTAATGAGATGTTCTGTGAAATGTTAATTACACACCAGGCTGGGAGTGTGATCTGCCTCCTTGAATGATCCCATTTTTATTCTTGTAATAACAATTACTCCAGTTAAAAGTGGGTTGGGGGAAAACGAAGACACATTAAAGCCAGACTTCTCTCACTCACACAAAGAAAGCACACAGAACGTTATATGTTATACGTCACATCTGACTTTACTAACTAGCTAATACTAGGTTTCATCAGTTGTGAAGTTTTGCATGCTATCTTAGAATATGACCTTCCTTATTTTCCCATTTTTATAAATATTAATAAATGCAATGCAATAATTAGCTTCCTGGAGACAACAAATATGGATTGGCTCTTACACACCAGTGCTTTTCCATCTGTATTAATAATGTGGCTTAGATAATATAAGTGGATTGACAGGTGATTAAATTCATTTCTCTAGTTTAGATATGTCTAAATGCAGAGTTCTTGCATAGATCTGTTCCCGCATGTGCAGCGGCTCCCAAGCACCAGCTCTGTTATGAATGCCCGTAATTGTTTGGTCGCTCTCTTGCTTTGTGCCTCCGCCAGCTGGCACCTGCTCCCCCACGCATCACATGACACTCCAGCTGTGTCCACATGTTCCCTGGGTCAGCACGTCAGCTTGGATAATGCACACTTTTGATCAACCCCCTCTGACTTTTTTTCCCAGTGATCTCATCATATTACCACAGATTGCTACCTATTACCGAGAGATACTTATTTAGCGATTTAACTACAAAAAAATGCCCAGCTTTGGGGCTAATTTCAGTGGTGACATTTTGCCATACTGCAGCAGAACAGTCAGAGGACGAACAAGGAGTAATTAATGCTAAATAGAGCTCTCTGCTTGCTTTGTGTGGGTGGGTGTGAATGTATGTGTGCATCTGTGAGTGGGTGTCCTTTATTCTGATACTGTCCTCTGAGAGAAACAGTTATGTTTGTGTCTTATTGACCCAGGTGCTCTTGATCCCTCATTTATACAAAAGGGAACAAAACAGAGAGTTTAGCAAACACAGGAATTGTGGAGCATAGCACTGTTGTTTAGTGGGAAATGAGGTAATTGCTCTGTCTTGTATGTGTCTCTTGCACAGCCTGTTACCTCACATATGTACAAAGAGCCCTCATTCTCACAGAAAACTGCAACACATGCATTTATTGTCATTTACAGAAGTTTGTTTTTCCAGGAATACACTGTGCATTGTTATGTTATAAAGGTCTTTGACACATAATGACTGTAGTAGCACGATTGCACTGGTAAGCAAAAGAAGGCGTAACCCACCATATACCTTGTATTGCATGACACCACTGCAAGGAGAAGGAGAAAGAGAAAATGGCCCAAGGTAGTATTACTCTTCTCTCAGTAGCATGAAGAAGCACCTTTTCCCTTTGCCAAACTCAATTACACTGCTGAATGAATGATTTAAAATCATGATTGATGTTATTGTTTCACTTGTACAATTTGTTTCATTGTTTTCATTTCTTGTTGAAGGCCACATTGCTATGCTGACAAAGTTTGATTTTGTGGACAAGTACAGAAGAGTATTCAGCCAAGACAAATAAGACTTTTTCTTAATACCTCCCTTCTCTGTAAGAGGTGTTTATACTTCTACAGGGTCCAAAACCAAAGTGCAAACAGCATACACAGTTATGAACTTATCTGCATTATGGACCGACTTCAAGATTTATGGAAAAGGAAGTCTAGGAGAGGTAGTAAAAATGAACTCATGACATTTAAATACGCTGCCTATTAAATATATGAAAACAGAAGCATTCCCTGCCAGAAATAATTCGGTGTGGCCTGGTGTCCAAAACAAAAATATGCTCCATCGATTAGGCCAGTGGATAGTTTGCCATATATTTCTCAAGCTGTAGAAAAATTGGGGAACGTTTTATATATTTTGAATATTATCTATTAGAGGAGATGAAAGCTATGAAATATCTGTCATGTAAAATGTCCAGACCATCAGAAAGAACTGTGTGCTTGCAGTCACAGGCTGTTTCTGTTCTGGGGAAAGAGGCAGGCAGGAATGCCATTATTAGATATAACTCTGCATTAGTGAAAGAAAGGCACAGGAATGATTGCTTAATGATGGCACTCCTACAGGACCCAGCTGTGGTTAGGGCCAGAGGATTGGCCTTTGATGAGCTAAAGCCAGACCACTTATTGGCCTGCACTCTGCAGTGGAAGCCAGCCACAAAAACATATATGTATAATGGAAATATAATGGAATTTATAATAATTTGTTTAGCCAGAGAGAGAAACAGAGGAAATTAGAGCAGCTTGGCGCTGCTGCCTGCAGACTACATGCACCTCTGCCATAACAAGATTAGAATTTAAACTATGGGGTGTGGGTCTTTTCTCCACGGCTAGATGAAATATTAAAATAGGCCATGGCTTCGTATTGGATGTCTCCCTCCCTCCTTTACGCTCTATCTGTGCCACTCTTTCTTTGACATATGCCTGTCACTCAAAGTGATTGACAGTGAACATGACTGAATCAAAGAATCTATTTCAGCAGTTTGTTTTGCATTGTGCTGAGTTAAACATGAGCAGGTATGATCTTGCCATCAGATTGGGTTCTTTTCTTTGCCACTGTTAAACAGTTAAATTGAGATGCTGTCTTTCCTGCTCACCATATACAGTATGCATTTTGCATTTGGACAGTGACGGAATGCAATTTTGGCTCTGTACTACAGCACCTAGGGTCTAAAATAAATGAATGACATGATGTTTAATGTGCATAATCACATCATCTGGACAACAAAAGTGGGCAAAATATTGCATAGGGTACTTGAAAGTTCTGTGTTATTGCATTCTTTGTTTATGAACAAGTGAGTTAATAAGAGGTCTAGAGTTTGATGGCATGTGCCATTTTTTTGTGGATTTTCCCCAAAATTTTCTCCCCAATTTAGTCATGGCCAATTCCCATCCATCAAGCAGCTCTCCCCTATCACACAGGGCACAGCTACCAACCAGGGAGGGCAAAGACTATCACGTGCTTCCTCTGAGGCACATGAAACCAGCAGACCGCATCTTTTTGAACTGCTGCTCAGTGTTAGAGTGCAGCGTAAAACACTATGAGGAAAGCAACATCCACCCATTTCTGCATGCATGAGCCCATGATTGGCTATGGCACAGATGGCTGAGGAATTATTGTTATTCAAACTCACGATCTTTGGATGATAGGGCGAAAGCATTTCTGGTGAACCACTGAGGAATCTGGCATGTGTTCTTTCTATCTGGTGTCTGTTTCTCTTCAACTAAGAAACCAAAAAATGCTAAAGCTTGTAGAACTGGCGTCATAGAGATTAAACATATTAAGTGTGTCAAAATCACCTGTTTAAACATTGAAATACCCCTGAAGGTGGCATTAAGCCATTGAAACTCACAACCTAAATACCATGGTAATACTATGCTATTACTTTTACATTTAACCATTTTATGGACACTCTTAATCACAAAATAACATGGATGCATTGAAGAAATATAATCCTTAATCTAAGACTAAGGAAATAGTGGCTGAACAAAATCATTTGTTAGTGTTACTTGTTGCTCACTGCTACTATGTGTAAAGTTAACTTATCTTCATATGTGCTTCTTGAACATTCCATCTCAGATTCAGTCCTCTGTTGCTTTTATAATAACACTCACTCTTCTGGGAAAGCTTTATACTAGATTTTTGAATGTTTCTGTGCTCATTCAGCCAACAGAGCATTAGTGAGGTCAGGGCAAGAAAACCTTGGGCACAGTCAGCATTCCAGTTCATCCCAAAAGTGTTCAGTAGGTTTGAGGTCAGGACTTTGTGTAGGACACTTGAGTTCTTCTACACCAACTTGTATTCATGGTTTAGGCCCCTTAGTTCAGAAAAGGGAGGCAGTAATTCTACAGCATACAAAGACATTTAAAATATGTCATATGTAAAACACTGAAATATCAGTCATGTCTGCTTGTGAACAAACTAGTGAGCTTGGTCATAAGTAGACTGATATTTTAACTGAATTATCACTCATATTTCAGTGTTTTAAATAACAGTATTCAAGATTTGACTAACATTATTTAAGTTACCTGTATCTGCACTTTATGTATTCCTGTGTACTATGCCACTGTACTGTTATGTGTTGCACCATGGTCATGGAGAAATGACATTTTGTTCCAATGTATAAAGATTATATAGAGGAATGACAATAAAATCTACTTGAACTTGAACTAAGTTATCTCACAGTCACCCAGATGAGGATGAGTTCCCATTTGAGGCTGGTTTCCCTCAAGGTTCCTTCATCATGTTGTCATGTCATGTCTCAAGGAGATTTTGCTCACCACCACTGCCTCTGGCTTGCTCATTAGAGATACATTTTTAAATTCAAAATGTATATCTGGAATTTATATATTTCTATAAAGCTGTTTTGTGACATTGTTAAAAGTACTATACAAATAAAATTGAGTTGCTTAAGCCTCAAGAACAGAAGCTCCTCTTTACAGTACTTAACAGGATTGAGCCATATGGACAAATGAGCAGTCTCTTCTTTTGTGCTTGTATGGACATTTCTATCAGTTAATACACACTAATACACACTATGCACATATTGATGTATGCTTTTGAATTTGTATATTACTTCCAGATGCCCATGGTCTTCATATATGAATGTATTTTATCATTAATAATACAGGGCAGACTAGGTCAGCTGCTGTGTGTTGTGTGTGTGTTTGTGTGTGTGTGTATGTGTTTGTATACAGGGAAAAGGGAAAGGGGTTAAAAGGTTGTCAGAGTCTTCTCCTGGGTTTCATACTGACAGTGAACATGTGTTTCCTCTGTGTGATCTGCTCGCCCCTGGCCCGGGCACTGTGCGGCTCGCTCAGGGGCCAGTCACAAGGCATTTCGATCTGGAGAGTCTGAATGATTCAGGCGGTCGGTGTGTGTGTGTGTGTGTGTGTGTGTGTGTGTGTGTGTGTGTGTGTGTGTGTGTGTGTGTGTGTGTGTGTGTGGCTGGAGGCTGAAACCTGATGGTGCCTTTAGAACTTCCCTATGTCAGCTCCCTCAGCATTATGCTTCTGCATGAGGGCGAAGAGACAGTGGAACAGACTGTTCACTTTTTGTCAAGTAATGTTAGGTAATGTCTACATGACTCACTCAAGAAAATCCATGTACAGTCTTGAACATACTGACTTCGCAAATTTACAGAACTTGGCCAAGGATTAGTTATTTTAGATATTTGGCTTGGTTTAATTGTTATATTCAATATTTGATTCAATTATTTAGCAATGGGTTTTTGTCAGGGGTGTTTTAAAGCGGAGTTGAGGGCCATAAATCATTCCTGACTATAGTAGCCACCAGAGGGAGCTAGGATGGAAGCTTTGGGAGAATGCTTTCCCTGTTCAGAGCAAAAGAGCACAAAAAATGGAAAGATCCTCAGTATCAGCTAATCTTCAGTAGCCACTTCATCCTGTTCTGGGTTCAGAAGCTATGCTGGAAACACTGTTTCCACGACCAGGTCTTTAGGATGCATTAAGTAGTTTAGCTTTACTTTGATACATTACATAAGGAATAAAACATGATGGGGTGGACTGTTAAAGGGCAATAATCAGTGACAGGGTGGTGTGGTGTTGATTATTTGAAGTTGATTATTTTTTAATGACTGCACATCCCAAAGTGTTTTATTGCTGTTATACCACAGCAATTTGTTAACAGTTATAATTTTTATTTATTAACATCAACCTGTGCTTTTTAGAGTATAGTATTTAGAGTTACTTTTAATGTTGTGGAACATCCAAAATAAGTTACAGTATAACAGCTGTTCCCTCACCAGCCTCTCTTTTTTTTCTCTCTCTTGAACTTATTAAAAGAATTAAGCATTTTTGTTATGAGGACTTTCCCATGTCTAAAGGCTTAAAGTTACAGTTTTTCCTCAGACTGTTAAAAAGTGCTGACAACAAATTCCTTCCAAAAAATTTTAATTATTTTTTTTTTTGCAGAAAACACACATTTTGGCCTGTTTATGTTGAGCACCTGCCATAAGTCCACATATTGTTAGTATAGGAAGAACAGCATATTTTAGTGAGTGCATTTATATAAACTATGCAGCCAGAACTATTCTCAGAGCTGCACTGTTAATGAAAATTAGTCAACACCTGACCAGTCAGAATCAAGCAATTAACAATACTCTGGTTAGGAATATAAATAATAAATAATAACATAAAATGATACTTTGTGTATAATGATAAAGGTATAAAAGTGAATACAAATTCAGGTTTTTAGAAAACTTGCTTTATTGTCTAGTCCAAGTACAATTAATGTTTTAAAAGAAATAATGATTTACCTTAATATCTTTTCCCAAATTTCATTAAACTAAGTTGGTGGAGATAGTGGAGATCAGTGCCTACTTGCAGTCATGTTGAATTCCCATCTAGTTCACTCCATGTGCAGTCATGAAGGAAGCAGATTTTTTTTTCCACCTGATTTCAATGTTCTAAATTGTAGTCTGATGTCATGCCCTAGCTTCATGTGCAATCACAAAGGAATCTGTGCTGACTTTTCCAGAAAGCTGCATAGCAGGTGCATGACAAAGCAGACAAATAAACATATCCCTCTATCACTGATAAAGATATGTAGCACACAAACACACATAAACGGACCTTTAAATGGACACTTTCCAGTTGCCAGCTTTTGCTTTTCTATTGCACCATGGATTGGGTGTAATCCTCAATTTGGCCATTACATATGCTGGCTGAGTTGAGGATTTCCACCAGTTGGGGTTAATTAAAGCCAAATTTATTTACTCGGACAATCAATAATTTAGCCTGCAATTGTTCCCTCTCATTAGTTAACTTGAGGCTTTTTGATTTGCAATTCCCCTCTCTTCCTCCTTGGTGGGTGAGGTCAGCAGTACTTGGCTTGGGGGAGTGGTACAGATCAGTGGTGGAATCAGAGGGCCGGTAATCCCCCATTCAGCATGCATCGCACTGGGATTTAATGAATAGTCTCTAATGGAACCTCTGTGTATGCATTTCATCCCTGTGGGGAAGAGATTAGCACCAGTGTCATATTCCAAAATTAAACCAATGGCCTCCTGTCGCTGGAAGAAAAAAAGCATTTTGAAATATGTGAAATGATGAATGAATGACTGCTAAAATATGATGTCCTAAAATTGGCATTTTTAAAAAAAATTATTTTTGAAGAGTATTTAAACTAACAACAATTTAACCCACTTGGATAGAATGTAAATAAACTCAGATTTTCCAAGCTTATGACTTGACTAGACCTACTATGTAAAATGGCTTCTTGTGCTTTATAGCAGCTCTTTTTGAAATAAGCTCAGAGGACCTCAGAATAAAGGCTGTGGAAGATCCATAAAAATGCGTGTGGGTGTCTATAAGTCCATAATCAGTCAGACTGTCCTAAAACGGTTACTCAAAAAAAGAAAGAGAATCTTAAATAGACAGCAGAGTAGGTGTCAAAAATTGTGTTTGTTATTATAAAAAAAATCAACAAAGAACAAGAATTGTGATCTTAAGGGTTTATACAAAAAAGCAATGCTAAAAAAACAATTAAAGACCACATTTCTAGGCAATACTGCAATTTAAAACAAATCATTGCATACCAAACACCAAATCATGCCCCCAATTATGAAGGCTGGTGGAAAATGTATAATGGTTCAGGACAATGCAAAGCAGTGTGCAATCACTGACAGCTAATGAATGTTAAGTGTTCTTATAGCCTACAACATAATATTACCATTTCTGTGTGCCATTTAAACATCAGAAATGACTGGATCATATAGCATGACAAATGATCTAAAGTAAAGTAATAAATCAACAACAGATTATACACACAGAATTATATTTTAGAATGCATACAGCACAAACTTGGCCATAGATAAAATGTACTGTGTGTGAATTGATGCAGATTTCTGTGATTTTTCAGCTGTTATAAAACACATTTTCTGAAAAGCCAGGGTTGTTTGGATTGCCAGAGTTTAACTAATAGAATTATTGGAATGATTTGCACACCTTTTCCCAGCAATGATGTTTGATAAGAATGATTAAACATGTTGTTTATTATGATGTGGGCAAAACATTGAGGCAGAAATGCAATAAAATTCACTTTCTTTTTCTTATAGCTGTACATATATTCCACAACTTAATATAGACAGCTTCTTCTTCTACAGCCTTAATGTAACTTTTAAGTTCACAGTAATTATTATGTTGATTTGTTTTAATGTGTTTTCTATTATTTTATGCACAGCTTTTATAGTTTTTTATATAGCTTTTTTAAGTTTACAGTTTGCTGTATTTGCATGTTGAGTTTACTGTGTGTGCATTAGTTTGTGTGTGTGTGTGTGTGTGTGTGTGTGTGTGTGTGTGTGTGTGTGTGTGTGTGTGTGTGTGTGTGTGTGTGTGAAAAAATGAGCAAGAAAGAGACTGAGAGACAGAAAGAGTTGGAGCATACAAGAGCAGGAGAAAGAGAAAGAGCGACATGCAGAGTTAATGAAAGCGAGATGATTCTTTCAGGCGCTGCTCTTTTTCTCATACCCCTCCTCTCCCTCCTTCTGTTGCTCCATTCTGTTTGGCGCCAAATAGTCAAGATGTGGTGTATCGTTTCCTGCAGAGAGATGACATCCACTGAGAGAGGAGGAAAAAAGAACAACAGTAAAAGAAAACAGTGGAGAAAAAGACTGCTACCAAAGGGAGGCTTAGTGGTGTCAAACCCAGGATACAAGAGTTTTCAGATTTGAGGGGTTAGCCTGAATATGTGAGGAAGAAGGACCAGAGCAACCATGAAGGGTGTGTGTGTGAGGTCGGGATTTGGCAGCTGATGTGGCAGAGTGAGACTAGGCAGGCTCCTCGGCCCCTGGGAAGCGCCATGCTGCCAAAATGCCCTGGCAGAGGCCTATGATCCACAGGAACAGAAGAACCTTTTTGTGCTCACCTAGCCAAAAAACCCTTGCTCTGCCTCCTCTCATCTACTCTTCTGCTCACTTGTTCTGATTTAGCTTATCTCCCATTACAACACACGAGTTAAAGTCTTCTGCTATGTGCTACATGCTAGTCTGCTAACCCTTTAAATACATCAGAGCCAGAATCCTGCTGGGGGAAAGACACTGACTGTTCTCTGGAGACAATTTCCATTTACCAATATGAGAATAAATGTCTCTAACATAGGCATTCTTGTGCTTGTCTGCCTCGAGGATTTAGGCTTTGCTGCCTTACCCATGGCTAGGAAAACACATGCTACTGCCTTGATGCATTCTGCATCTTTTCCCCCACACATATGTGTATGTGTGTGTAAGTGTGTCTGGGAGACCCTGAGGTAGGGGATGTCTGCCCGCATCTTTCTCAGTGGATGACAGAGGAGTCAGCTGTCTTCCCGTGCTTCTCAGCTCATTAAATGAAATCCCATGGCCCTCATGGAGGAATTTAAATTAGAGCCTGTGTTTGATGTTCTGGGCTTCCCCCTTCCTGGCCCACTGAATGCAGCACTACCCACACCGAGGCTGGGTGGCAAACACCCTGTTTAAGGCACTGATGGGTGAAGGTCTCTCAAACTGACCTTGGGGAACTTAGCTGAAACTGTATATGTGTAAATCCACTGCAAATCCCTAGCACTCCCTCTTTTCCTTCTTCCTTACAGCTCTGCTCCCAGAAGAAAGTGGATCACAGGACTGTTTACAAGACCCCATGATTCTTTTGGGATAAGGGTTCTTGACAAGGCAGGCCTTGGGTCACTGTTTGAAAAGTTGGTAACCTGAGCTTAAGAAGAACAAACATAAGAGCCACATCTGAGTGCTTTAATGAGGATATGATGTAAACAGTATAAAATAATTGGAATTAAGTCCCTTTATTTACCTCCTTTGTGACTAGGCTACAGAGAACAAGCAAGGAACAAGGAAACAGAAGGGAGAGGAAGAGGGAGAGGGAGAGGGAGAGGGAGAGAATGAAGGAGATGGATGGTTGGCTGAAATGATTTTTCCGGTGTTTCTTCCAAAGGATGACAGAAGTGAAATAAATAAGGTGAAAATGTTTGTCCCAAACTCTCCAAACCAGCTATTAATAATCTGGTAAACATTTTTTTGAGCAAGATATAAGCAACATTTTTCATAGAATACTGCTGTCCTATTACACACAGATTTTGGCATAGATCATTACAGACCTCTGGAGCAAATTCCGTAAGCATATTATATTCTTCAGATAGGGATGCATAAATGACTCTTTAGCATCTTACAATGATCCAAACATTCTGATCTTCTTAGAATACTTACTCTTAGTTTTAGCTCTTATTTTATTTAAAAATAAAATAGATTTTTCTTCTTCTTTTTCTTCTTCTTTTTTCTTCTTCTTCTTCTTCTTCTTCTTCTTCTTCTTCTTCTTCTTCTTCTTATTATTATTATTATTATTATTATTATTAACAGTAGTAGTAGTAGTAAGGGAATTGGTGGCTCAGTGGTAGGTTTCTCACCCGGGTTCAATTCCCAACCAATGCCCAAACCCCAGCCACTGGAAGCAGTGCTGGTCCCAAGCCTGGAAAAATGGGAGGATTGCATCAGGAAGGGCATCAGGCGTAAAATTTGTTGTTGTGCCAAGTTGTTGTGCGGACCAGTTGGTCCGCTGTGGCGACCCCGAACAGGGAGCAGCCGAAAGCAAAGTAGTAGTAGTCATACTACATCACCAATGCTCTGAACACCTAATTAAAAACATTTAATTTTTTAAAACTGATTTTTACTTATCTGTTTGTTTCCACATATCTTTAAAAGATAAACCATGCCAAGATGTAATGTGTATCTGAGGAAGTGAAAAGATTATGCCTATTTGGCAGTTGTGTGTTGTATGTTGGTTTATTTGTCCAAAAGATTGAGTACACCTCAGCTGAACATCTTAACTCAAGTCCAGTTATACACTTTACTCCTTCCAGTGTTTTCAATCTTTGTATCAGGTTTTGTGAGGGATTTGCTTCCTGAATCCCTCAAATCAACAGTGGCTAGATGCCTATTGTGTTTAATCAAAGCACTTCCTCCCCATAATCCCTCAATTTGAACAGAAAGAAAGGGAACATGTTGGGGAAAGCTATGAATGAAGCCCATCAAGGTCGACATTATACAGTTTTTTTTAGAATTTGCCAGCAGCATTGTCAAAGCTAAGAGCTCAATTCTTCTTGTTTGAGAATGCTTTATTTACCTGTTTTATGCTGTTGTTAACATATTAGACATAAGTATGTGTGAGCTGCTCAGGTCACCTCCATTTACAGTTGGGGTAAATAATTGACTTGTCACCTGCAGAACCCTGCTTATAGGTTTAAGTCTGAGAAACCCTGTTGGCAGATATGCCTGCCAATTGCACTTGCATACTGCTGAATTTCTATATTAGTCAGATGAAAGCTGTAAACAGTTAAGCACTCTGTTGTAATCCTTTACAGCTAAGAAATCAGACTAATCCTCAAGGGCTCACACTCTTTACATTTTCTGTCATAATCTCTTAGGGCAGAAAACCTTCTCCACCTGCACATATGTCTTTCAACACTCATCAGCACTGACTTTTATGGGCACAAATTGCTTTCACTAGTGTTAGATTAATTTCAGTTGAATACAATTCAGTTTCATTTATATAGCACTTCTAACAACAGACATTTACAAAAAGTCCTGATAAAGAAGATTTAGATTTAGACCCAAAATGAGCAACTTGAGGGAAACCTTGAGAGGAACCAGATTCAAACGGAAACCCATGCTCACCGGTGAAACCATATGTTGAGTTTAATTCACTGTAAACAGCAGTATTTACTACTGTTCACAGAGCTAACAATCTATATACAACAATATTATTTCAAATAAATTTATTGACTTTGAAATGCAAAACATTTTCCACAAGACCTCAAATTCCACTGAAGAATTTTGTGAAGGTTTGTAAGTTGATCCCATGGTGTGTACAAATATTATATTAATATTGATGATCAAAGGAAACAATTGCCTATTTATGCCAGCTCCTGAAATGAGCATTTAGTGCAAAGAAAGCCAGCACTAATTAATGGAGTTAAGTGTTAAATCCCAAGAGCTTCATTAAGGAGCTATAGAAAATCCAGCAGCAGCTGCTCTGAGATCCCTTTCCCCTGTTTTCCTCTTCAAAATATGTGGTTCTTTTTGTACACCAGTTAGTCCACTTACATGTAACCAATCAAGATTCACAATTCAAAGCTTTATTGTGCAGTTTAATGAGATGCAGCCACACACCCAGAAGACGGTGTGTAATACGAACAATAAACAGAATACAGATAATAAAATGGGTATAAGGTATGAGTTAATTTTCCAAGAGCATGGTAATAGTACAAATCTGAAATAAGTGTGCATCTTTTATATCTAGATGAATGTAGTTTTCTCTGTAGTATATGCTGTACATACGTATATACATTAAAGTACCCTGTCTGAGTGCAAATGTGAGAGATCCAGCTCAAATGTAGCTTTGATAGCATGTTCTTGACATTTAACAGTGTTATGAAATGTATGTCCAAATAATTGGGTGCCAATACAAATGTGTACATATTTAATGACAGACAACTACTTCAGATGAAAATGTGACAGTTTTGAGACATGCAGCATCCAAAGCAAGAGTGAAAGTTGAAGCCTGCAGAACTGTAGCAATTTCTCAAGATGCTTGGAGCTTGCCATTTTCTCTATAAAACTGTGTTATAGTTTTATAAGCAAAGGGTGGTAGTTTTTGAATGTTATTTAATTTTGTTTTAGTTTAGACTTTGTTGTCATCTATAGTAAAGAATTTTCAAGTTATTATAACAGTAACATCACTCGCCTCAATATATTGATTAGCAATATCTTGTTAGGCATTATTGAGTCAGGATTCAGATTTTGAAAACACTCTGGTGGTGTTTGATATATTTTATTTATGTGTTATTTAAGAATGCATAAGAAAATTATATCTTAAATTAGCTTCATTAATTGTGCATGCTTCTGGAATTATTATATTTTGTGAAGTTGAAAATCAACCATGTTGTTCCTGTTTTCTAAAAAGAGCCAAATTATCAAAGCATTATTCACATAGCGTTTCTCGCTTCTAAATGCATGACTTTCTGTCAGTTTACCTTCTCCAGCACTGGTATCAGATGTAAGTAGGGAGGGCTCCTCTTGATGGCATGGTGGGAACTCACCGTTTTTCTCTCTCCTTTCTCCATAGGCATTGGGGATGGCTCAGTCCCTTTCTTAGCCATTGGTTCTTAACCCAGATCAAATGTTAGGGTTTAAAAAGCTAAAGTTTGATGTGGATGAGCAACTGCCTATAAAACACTTTAATCCCTAATGCTCTAATGTATTTAATTTCACACTCTCTGATGGTGTTGCCCCTCTTAGGATTATGTGTGTGTGTGTGTGTGTGTGTGTGTGTGTGTGTGTGTGTGTGTGTGTGTGTGTGTGTGTGTTTGTGTGTGTGTGTGTTTGTGTTTATGAAGAGGGGGAGGGAACTGGAGTAAGCAGAGAGAGAGAGAGAGCATGCTGTTCTAAAGCGCTCTGCAGAGCTGGAGCCGAACAAAAAGAAAGAATGTGACTTTAGCATTCAGATGCCTATATGCAGATTGGAAGTGGGGACTTTAGAGGATAGAAGAATGCAGTGATATCTGCACTGTCATAACCCCTGCCGGAGAGACCTAGGCAAATCCCATTGAGTGCTTGTGAATATAGAGCTTCATAAAGTTGAGGACCAATATAGTTCTGCCTTTATTAGATGAGGCTGTGCTCAGGCGGATGGGATATTGGATGCAATAATTCCTTGCTAGAAGTGCACACATAGCCCCTTTTATATCTTCCTCTAATATCCAATTTACGGGCGCAAGGACTTCAGCCAGCCAAGCTCACTAAACTTAAAAAGTCTTCAGCATAAGATGGAATTAAGGCCAACTTCTCTTTTGCCAAAAGTTTGCGGATTCAAGAAATATGCATCTATCCACCCCCAAAACCAATTCAACTAATCCATAAAATATGCTTAGTGAAAAGGAACAACTAATTTAATTTGAAACTAACAACTTTAAGATTTTGTTGAGTGCTTGCTGAGGATTTCTGTCAGTTCCGGAAAAGTCTTGTTTGGAATGAATGTGTGTTAAAAAGCTTTGGCTGAATATTAAAGAAACCATAAAAGGATATTCACCCAATGTAGCGGCAATGATGCATGTTTTACACTTTCAAATCTGAATGGAACCATTTAAAGTCATCTATAAATGAATTAATTAAAGAAACTATTTGATTTTAAAACATTATGGAGCAGTATGGAGTTAAAAAGCTTAGGATGCATTGTATTCAAGTGTTCTTGTTGTTATACACACATGCAGACACACACACACACACACACAGACGCACACACAAACAAACAAAAGCCAAACTTTCCACCATTTTTAGTCTCCCCTGAAGATGCAATTACTGCTGCTGTAGTGATTTGATGTATTTACTCATAACAAGGGCTTAGTCATAGTCCCCTAAAATAAGAATATATGTTGATTTATACGCTAAGCACCAGGGATTGTGTTGCCCTAGTGGTTTAAGCATTTTACACTTTGCTAAACTCTACTGAGGCTCACTGTCACTGCAACAGCTAAAACTCAGCCCTGCTGCTCCTTATTAAAACATGAAATACATGCACCATCCACTGCTATTTTGGAAAGGGATGGCTAACATTTTACTTTTATTTTTTGCTTATGCTTATTTTTTTTGTATTACAGATAATTTTCACAAGAATGCTGTTGTTTTTGTTGTTATGAAAGCTTCCCTAGAGTATCATCATCAATACATCTATGTTCAGTCTCAATATGAAGGGGTGCAATTGTTCTTTTTATTATATATTTTAGTTAGCTGAAAGGTCAATGAGAGCAAGTGAAAGTCATAAATAATCCCAACATCTCATTATTTGAGTGTTTGTTCTTTCTTGGTCCATCGTGCAGCCAGGGAAATGGAATGAAATACCGGACCTGCTCAATAGTCAATCTATAAAGCCTGTGTTGTCAGGCTTTCACTTTAGAATCATTTATATATGTTCTAATCAATAACTAATCTCTGGTATAGTCAGATGAGATGAAATAAAGTGGTAAATGATGAGAAGGAGAAATGCGGACTGACACAAGTCTAATGTTTCATGGATAAAACATTAGTATACTAGACTCTTTAATGAGAACCTTCAGGTTCAGCATTCTTTGATTTGCCCCTAATGCATTTTTGGTGTTAGCAATATCTATTAACAAGCTTATAAGTTGCTGCAACTCTGAAGTTTAAATTTGTCTTTGAAATAGCAGTGTTTTCGAATATGTTATATTTGGTTGATATATCAACTGATACCTGCCCAAAGGATAAGAGAAAGGATAAGAAGGAAAGAAAAAGACAGAAAGGCAGAGTGGGCCAGTAGAGGGGGGCACTGTTAATTCTTCCATATCTAAGCCTCTTTGTCTTCAAAGTCCAAGTCATTGAAGAGTAATCCTATCACTCTGCCTAATCTGAAGTTGGGAAGACAGAGTCCAGCTTTTTCTAAAGTGGCCTTTCTGGTTCCGAATAGATATGGCTAAGAGAGTCTAAAAGAGCTCTTCTCATCTGTTCTTAGCCCTCCCTTCATTGCTCATTCTCCTGTCCAGGCCAGTAATAAAGAGCTATTAATGAATTTTTTTTCCTACTCTCTTATTGGCCCCCATCTGTTCTTCCTGTTGCCCAATCTCATTAAATCTGCATAGTATTATTGCCTGACCATCATTAAATAGACACTCTGGCAAAAAACAAACACACATACATTTCTGCCAAACATGCTGTCTCACTTCTCACAGTGGTGAGTCATCAGTAGTAGTGTCCAGAGCAAAAGAGTCAGCAGTAAGAATAGAAAGGGAAACATCTGCAGCATTTTTACAGCATGAATGTGGAAGTAAATTGTGAATGAAGACAAACACTTTGGAGAGTAAATATTTGAGCATAGGCTGTTTGATTTTTTTTTAAGTTGAAGTTAATACAAAATGAAACCACTGATTGATAAAATCTAATCAATATTTAGCAGAATATAGTGAAGGTATACTGCATCATAGCCAAAACATGACTTGGTAAGAGACTTAAAATTCAAACATTACTAGATCTGAATAGTATGTACAGACATACAATAGATATAAAGATATATATATATATATAGATAGATAGATAGATAGATAGATAGATAGATAGATAGATAGATAGATAGATAGATAGATAGATAGATAGATAGATAGATAGATATAGATATACACCCCAGTTATAACAGCACATTTTTGTGGTATGAAAAATTAAACCAAGATTAATCATGTCATTTCCTTTATATTAGAAATTCCTTTATACCCCTCTCCTGATCAATACCTTTCACCAACACAGCATTGGATAAAATCAAGAAGACTTGAAGAAAATCTTACAGAAACAGTTTATCTTTTTTCGGGGTTAATCGGAATAATTTTATTAATGAATGCTGCATGACATTTACTTTTGAACATGAGATTGAAGGCAGTTGGTTCATTCAGAACAAAGCAAGATGCCCAATTGAGAGTGTGCATATGTATGCAACCAGGTTATTGATTTTTTTTTTTTTTCCAATTTTTCCCTTAAATGTTTCTGATTGTTTTTCATTTTTGTATATTTGTATATGTGTATTGACATTGAGGGTGGAAAAAGTTCTGACTTTTACATCACAAAAATTAGCCATTGCAATAGACATGTGTAGACTTTTGTATTTCAATTGTAATTTCAAGCAGTTTTAAAATAATTGAAATCCAAGCAACTAGATGAATGATTTTGTTGCCAGATAAACCACAATTACAATAACATTACAAACCTACAGTTAATTAGCTACATACAATCACATTAGCTAGCTATGTTAGTTTCAATATTAACATCTGTTGAGATCTGGTAACTTTTTTGGTGCCAAATCTTTATCAACAAAACAGAGTAGTTTAACTTTTGCCTTTTGTATTAACTACACTGGGTACACAGCATTCTACATACATTCCTTACTTGTCTTCTGACAGATCCCACCTGCTGCACTACAAATGGCTACTCGTTCTTATTTAAATCCATAAGCCCTATATCACTAAAAACTGGTTGAATGTGATGAGGAATAACCAATTATTACAGAAATTTTGGGTAATTCTTATTGGGTGTTTAGTAACACTGATTAATTCAACTGTGACAACTATACAAACAATAAAAAACACATAATTCAAAATATCACAGATAACATATTAAAAACTTAATTTGATTTAAATTTAATTAAGTTTAGGTTAAAGCATATATTTAGATTAATGACAATTTAATTACATGACATGCCTGAGAAAAGGTTTTCATGTCACTAGGGCCATGAACGGTGGGGCTAAATAATAATGCTCAACAGGCCTTGCTATTTTAATTTGGAGGGTAGTCACAGGCCCTCTCAAATTTCTAGGCTTGTTAATAGTGTCTTTCCATGGACTTATTAGCCTATGTGTCTCTTAGTTGCATGGTTTTAGCCATGTCTAGTTTATTCAGTGTGCTATTTTACTAGAGCACAGTGACTAAACTAGACATGGCTAAAACCATGCAACTTTTGTAAAGCTGTAGTGGCAGACAACAAAATTAAGTGTAAGATTTCTAATGAGTAGTTTCATATCAATTAAGTCTTAAGTAATTACAAGATTGTTGAAGCAGACTCTGGTTCTAAACATAGCCATTTGTAACTTTTTGTATGAGTTGATGACTTTATTGTGAGCCCATACATCCTTTATCTAAGTGCAGAAGGCATAAATGTGAGCTGACTCTTACTGTGCAGTGACTAAAAGTTCCACAAAACTTTACTTAAGTTAAATATCTTATGCTGATTAAGTGTCATTATAATTTGCTTGGTAATTCTTTCACAAATGTCCTAAAGCCTTCATTAAGACAGTTCTAAATGCTTATCATATATAATTCTCAAGAGTGGGCTTTATTCATAATGCTCTGGCATTATTCTCTGTGCTTATTCTCAGTAGCCTTGTCTATTTAGACCAGTTTAATGTTACTGTAATTATAATTAACAAATAGAAAATAAAAGGAACAGATGGTTGTATCTTTTTTGAATAATATTAACTTCTGTATTTTTTAAACCCCCATGGCACATATGTCTACATAATTATATGTCATTGTACTGTGGGCTATATTGTTTGTGAGCAAAATCATATATATAAAATATATATTTGCTTCAGTATAATTTCAGACGAACAAAGAAGCATACATTTCAAATTAATTTTGAATTACATTTCAGTATCAAATCACAGTTTTTGCTGTCAGAGCAATGTAATACTTCTTTATAAGTGCTATCATCATATACTATTAACCTACACCCACACACACAAACATTTAATAACATTTCTGGCATGTACCCACTTATAGCATCTCCTGAATGTAAACACAGCCCTAAAATGTCATTTCTTTCATTTTTGATGGTTAACTAAATGAAAAGCATGTGCAATTCGAGTGCAATCATGTTGCAGTCAATTAGTAGAACAACAGAAGTGTAGAAGTGAAACATAAATTCAGGTAAGAATATCAGGTTGCACTGATGTTGACCTACAGACCAAAACAAAGAACCTCACTGAACCTCTGACTTAATGTCCAATTTAGGCATTATGCCAATATTCAGAGGTCAAGGATCAATCTCTAAAATTGTTTATGCACCATCCTGTGACATGAACCCCCAAACTATTTGAGACTGAGCCATGGATTTCAAACAACTTCAAATGTGTATTTTTGTTGTCAAGACTTCAACTCAAGGGAGTGCCAGGATGTGTTTATGAAACACTGTCTCTGATGGTCAAGATCAACTGCTGCTGCAGCTGCAGACTCAATCTCTTTACTTAAAATGACTAAATGTATATGGGCAAACTATGAGAAAATTAGATCATTAAAAGATCACAGATGACATTATTGCTTGTCTATGGCAAGAATATAACTATTATAGTAATAATTTAGATGTTATACATATGATAATCTTGTAGGTTCATGTAGAAATATATAGTGTATTTGCTCTGGGTGGTTACATTTTGAGCAGAAACTACTACCATACTTGCAATCTACACAATTGCAAGTATGGCTAATTTTTTACTATAATATATAGCAATTGTTTTCAGTTTCTTGGGATCTTTTCTGCAATGCTACGATATGAAATTGAACCTTTACATTCTTAGCTATGGAAAAATATTCAAGATGTAAACATGGGCTTTTTATTTATAATTCTTTATGTAGTTTGACAGGGATGTAAAACTGTGATAACCTGTTATCTTTAAAAAGATGGGCCCTAAATCAAGCTGGCCTCACTCTCACTATGTAAATCAGTGGTGAGAACTAAGCAAGCAGTGAGAGACGGGGGTGATTTTTTGTTGCAGTGTGCAGATTAATATCTTAAGCATGTACCATTGTTCAGAGTTATGTCACCAGTAGCCATAATGATATCTTAAATTAATGAAGTGGTGAAAGCATTGAGGGAGAAGGCCTGTGATTTACAGGATGGCTTTTAGCTGATGTGCATATCCATCCCTGCTGATAAATCAGCCGATGGGAGCCAGGGCCAAATGAACAGAGAGGTGCACATGAGTTTACAGTTTAATTAGCCAAACGCAAGGACACCAGTGCATTGTGCTTCTGGAGACCAGGTGTTAGGATGAAAGCAAAATATAAGCCGGAAAAAATGGCTCACTTTAATGACAGCAGCCTATTTAGATAATGGGTGAAAAAATAAATGCTATATGCGCTATGTGCTGTATGCGGAGGCATTTATGTTATCTTACAATGTATGTATTTTCAGGCAATGTTGCATTTGATTTGTGACCAGGTAGTTTGCTGTCAAAGATAAAAATCTGAGCACAACATCTTACTCAACACAGAGTCCATTAAAAGAACTGATAATCCAGAGGTTTGTCCGGCACTGTTTATTATTTCCAAGAGAGGGATGGGGGATCTGCGTAATGCAAAATGACCTCCTGATGCCCTTAGCCTTTTCTGACTCCGCTAAGGAGATAAGCAGTGCTTGAGTAACCAATGCTATGTCTTGGAGAAGCCAATAATTTAATTCAGTCATACATGCCCTTCAAATGAACTGCCACTGATTTTTCCCCACTTTTCTCAAAAGGGATATGGTATGCTCTCTAGATCACTTGATGCAACATCATATAATTTCATGCTTTGAGCAATGATTCACCAGCTGCTTTAAATAGCTGGAGATGTCAAAGAAAATATGTGTACTGGAACCTAAAGGGCTGGTCTTTGTTTGTCATTACAGCTCAGCTATCAAAAGGATCTCAGCCTCTTTGTTGAATGTGTTTGTGTACTTTAGGGTGGCATGGCATTATCATTTCTTTGTTATCACCTGATCATTACATTGTTAACTGATTTAACAAGCATTCAAATGGTGCTTGTGGAGGCCTCACTCACATGGTAACTGCTTATTAGAAAGGTGTTGCTTCTGTGCCATGCTGCCTCCAGCTCTTCATACTATTTGTTTCCTGAGGTAATCCTACTTTCACACAAAATGGAGCATGTCTACCGGAGGGTATAAATTCCATTGCTGCTAAGATCCCGTTTACCTTATGGTGTAATAGTGTAATCTGCAGTGCCTTAAAACTTTAGTGGTCAATGCTTTCTGTTGTATGCTGTTTTTATAATAGCAATTAGCTTTTTTCAGTCTATAGTATTTTAATTACACATATGGAATACTTTCTTTTTGAAATGACTGAAAGTTGACACTACACTAGAAATCAAGAAGTGTAGGTCTGATAGTGGATAAATAAATAAATTGAAATTTATGTAAGACCTACCAAGGAGTGAGAGAGAGGAGTCACGACTGAATGCATCACATTAGCCAACTTCTGTATTAGACGCCCCTCTATGTTCTGTTTGGACTGGTTTCCTTTAGGGACTGAAAGAGACCCTTTGCATCAGATCTCATTCATTCCCATTGTTAGTTGAGAGGGTCTGCAATCAAAGTGTGGAGTGGTTGGGTCAGGAGCATCTGTGAGTGTGGCTTACCCCAGGGCAGGAGTGTGGCCCCACAAGGGACTTTAACACTTGTGGCTGCTTCAACATTGCACTCAAAGTAGCCTCTGTATTCAAATAATAACAATAATCTTTATTCATATAACACTTTTCACTTTCTGCATTAAAATGTATTTTACATAAAAAAAATTAAAGCTTGATAAAAAATACAGCAATCCAAATTTATATAAAAAATGTATAGGGATAAGATAACTTTAAGAAAAAAATAAAATACATACATACATACACACTGTGTTTATGCATATATACATTGAGATTGGTAAATACAACAAAAAATTTATGCCATTTAATTATGATTAATAAATGCTAATAAATAATATTATTATTTTTATTAATACTGAAACATATTATGTATATAGTCTAGCTACATATACTTGCCCTGCTGTTCTCACAGAGGGGGCAGAACTTAATTTGGGCAATGCATCCTCTATTTCTCACCTCCTGGTGAATTGAGCAACACTCGCACAGCTTCATTAGCCCTCCCTCACCATGTTTGTTTGGGGATGGAGAAAATAGGCTCAGCCTTTGGTGACAGAAATGGTGCATTCAGCCCCTGGCATGTCATTTGTTGTGTGAGCAGGTGTCAGTGGGAGCTGTGCATTTGTTCTAGAATCTGCCTCCAATTCTAGGCTGTGTGGTAGTGGGAGAGGGAGGTGCAGAGGCCTTGATGGACAGGAGGTGTGATCTGTCAGGAGTAGATGGTGTTATACCAGAAATCTGGGTCTGCAGACTGGGTTCATTATAGTGGGCTGTGGATGTCCTAAGTCTGGCTCCTCTTTGTGTCCTTGCAGGGAAATATGGATCTTCACATGTTATCTGCAAAAGCACTCTTTGACTCCTTCGTTCTCGCGCTTACATGTTCTCTCTCCCTTTTCCTGCTATCTCCCACTCTACCCCCCTCACCTTGTCTTGTCTCCTCTCCCACTCTCTGAGGTGCTGATCAATTCACAGCCTCCTTGGGAGGTGTGAGACTTGTCCCTGCACTTTGAGATTGGCCTAGGCTTTGCAGGCCCTCTGTAGTGCTGTCTTGCTCTCTCTTTCCCCCTTTTCTTTGCGCTTTTTCTTATCCAGGGCAAGGGTCTCTTCTTCTCACTTTTTGCCAGCCTGTGCTTCACAAGCCACATATGCAGTCAGGACCCAAGTCATATGATCTCACACTAATCCAACATTCTCTGCCTCTCTCCTGCTCCCTCTCTTTCAGTCTCTTTTTCTTTCTCCTCTCTTGTGGCTGTGATCCCATTAGCACACCTGAAATAATACCTCAAGTGACAAATGTTTTGGCGAGAGACAGAGGGGGAGAGAGAAATGCAGAAAGCTACACAATGGAGCCAGAGATTTAACTATTTTCAACTCATTTTTACATTACAAAATCTGAGAACCTTATTTATATCATTTAAATATAAAAAGGAAGGACTTATTTGTTTGTTTTTGATTATTTTTGTAACATCATTAGCTACACATAACACTATTATGAACAATGTATTTGTGTAGTTACACTTTCTTGTCATGAGCAGACTACCTCTTCTGGTGTGAATAATTAATTTCCATTTCATCATAGACAATACGTATAAAACCACAAAACCATAATTCAGCATTTTATTTTCTCACTTTACAATAAAGTCCAAGATTTGAAAGGTCCATCTTTATGTTTGCCATATTATCTCATGTAAAAACACATTTAAAAATTATTTTTTACAACTTAGCTTAGCTTATGACTTTAAACATATGACGCAGTGTTTAGTTACATGCAATTGCAAAAATAAACCCGCATACCTGAAAAGGTCATTTGCCCGAAAATAGTATTATTATTATTATTATTATTATTATTATTATTATTATTATTATTATAAATTTGTCTTTTTATAAATAATGAGCAAGTCAAGAACAGACTTATTTTAATTTCTGATACGTTACCTAACGTTTGAAAAAATGGAATATAGTGTACATCCAGACATAATTCGTCTTTTTTATTTTCATGTCTCAGCTATACTACCCAGTATGTTATTCCACAATAGTTCGCGTTTTATTTATAACTCCACACGTCCCTGTGAATCGTGATTTTAAAGATTTTTTAAAGTGTTTTATTAAACCACACACAACAACCACAACCACACACAACACACACACACACACACACACACACACACACACAAAATTCCGTTACAGCCAGTAGGAGGCGCGCATGATCCAGCTGAAGCTTCACAGCAACAGTTTGTCTATAAGAACCTTGTTTACTTTCTTCTGCAATTCTAACAAGGCTCGGGCTTTTTGAGATATTTTGATTAAGTGATCGTTTAACATTTGAATGTTGATTACAGTTTTCGCCACTAATATATTTATAATGTTATTTTTTTTTATTATTTGAAAATAGGCAAAATAGTGTATTTAACTTTGTTCGGCGCAATTTCACTATTCATAAACCTTTAAATAATCTGACAAAACTGCGTAATGTCTGTTTTAATATCTTAATCGCTTCATAGTTTTGTGTTCTAGCGTACATTTAGTTCTCACAACATAATTTCCGAAAATCAGTTGAACTCTTACTTACCCTACAGGATTATTTAAAAACCTTCCATATATTATTAGGCTGCAAGTTTAATTGTATACTTTTCCTGTATATGTTACGCGAATTTACATATTGCAATTTATAGGATATACAATACAAATGTAATGTTATATGATGTAATAATTTAATATTAGACTAACTCTTTTAACTGACATAACGCACCTATTAATTGGTACTGTGTTTTAAACGTTCAATCAAAGTAAGCTGTCCGAATTAGTTAATTAATTAATTCGGATGCTGATGTACAAACAGTTCAGTCATTTCACTAATAGTTGCGTGTTCACTGTGCCCAAAAAGTATTCTACACAACCAGATAACAGACACGTAACACCTGCTCAGTAACGCGTATAATTCACACGAAACACTCCCGACCGATATTTTCACACACGTTTATGTTAGTAGTGGACTTATAGAATAAGACGCTGAATAATGTGAAAGCTTAACGACTATAATTAGTTTGCAAAAATGTCAATTGTTTTAAAAAGCAAAAAAAAAAGGTTCCATGTTAACCATTTGCAAAATTTCAAGACAACTATTTTTTTAATCTATGAACCCGCCTTATATATTATGCTAATGTGTTTAAATACATTTTGAATTAATTTACCCCCGACTGTTTAAACTATAAAATGGTATTTATTAGCATTTACTTATCAGTGTAACAAAAGTTTCTATATACCAAAAGCCTATATAGCAAAAGGGCATCCGAGTTTGGAATGTACACATGCAACAAACAAAACAACAACAACAACAACAACAACAAAAACAACAACAAAACATTAGTCTACTTGTATTGCATTTATTTGACCTATTATTAGCTTCAAAAGTCCGTTTTTACATTTCTGCACTTTTAGTCTAAAAGTTACTCGTAAACCAAATCGACTTATATGATGGTATTTACTCACTGATGCGCGTCACAGACCGCTGAGCCTCATTTAAAGAAAAGTTAAAGCGAAAGTCCTTGCCCACGTTGTGCTCCTTTTATAGGCGCTAATTGAGGCAGCCTAATGACTTTATAATGCTGTAGGGCTGGTGTGCCTGCTGTTAAGCATTTGGCTAAGATGTCATCTTTAAACGTCCGAACTGACCACAGACAGCCCACCGTGTGAAAATACAAGTAGGCAAATACTGTGAAATTTGTGAAAAAATAGTATAAGAGCCGGAGTCTCGGATCCAATTCGAAACTTCAACGTCTCATTTTTAAAGCCTCATAAACAGTAATACCTAGACATACTAAATCATCTCACTCAACACATTAAACAGTTCGTAAAAGGAAATTTACTCACGTCCCGAACTGATGTAATCTATTGAGTGTCGTTCAGTTTAGCGGTCACAGGAATCCTCATTTCTTACCCGAATGCTGTACGCGCACACACACACACACACACACACACACACAGAGAGAGAGAGAGAGAGAGAGAGAGAGAGAGAGAGAGAGAGAGAGAGAGAGAGAGAGAGAGAGAGAGAGAGAGAGAGAGAGAGAGAGAGAGAGCGAGCGAGCTGTCTGCGGCTGCGTTCAAGACATTTTGATCTTTTTGAGCATTTAGATCTTTTGATTACTTATTTCACTTACTATTCAGTGTGCTGTTCGAGCCGTGCTGTTTGTAGACACTTTGTCGAAAGGTTTGGAGATGTATCACAATTTCGTGTCCGTAAAATTAAACTGGCCCTTATTTTATTTTTTGTTCTTGCTACTTGAGTTTGGCTCTCCACGGTGTGGAAATTCTCAGCGTTGATTTAGAAACTGTTTCTAGGCACAGCCAAATGACAGATCATTTTTATCCACACCTTAACACCGAACATCGTCTTCACCCACACATATGCGCTGCCACATTATAAGCTGTAAACACCGGGTTCTGCGTTTACACGTTTGATTTTCTCTCGAAGGACTTGAAAAACGTGATAGTAAAACTATACACAAATATTATAGGAGTACAAACAAAAAATAATTTGACTTATATGGTCATACATGCTATATTGATAATTTTTACAGGTATTAAAGTACAATATAAATCACCTTTATGGTCTCTACTTAACGTCCAATTTATGCTACTGCTTAATGAAAATGAGGCTAACTGACAATAGAGTCTATAATTGTATTATTTTCGTGTAGATTTTAGGTAATATAACAATCCAGGGCATTGTCACACAAGTAATGTGTGTGTGTGTGTGGAGAGAGAGAGAGAGAGAGAGAGAGAGAGAGAGAGAGGGGGGGGGGGAGCTGGGGCTGTTTGATCAACATTATAAGTATGTTATATTAGATCTCTATATTAGATTTTTATTACCTTTCCTTAAATTTAGCCTCGAATACATCAATTAATAATGGATCAGCTTCGGTAAATGACTTGTATCCCTGTCCACTGCCACTGGTCACCGTACCAAACTCTAATATCCTACAAGGTTGGACCATCCCATTTACAGTCCCCCGGGGGTGTGTGCGGGAAGGGAGGTTTGCCTCGTTAGATTAGAGCGCGAAGGACAAACTGTATGAGGAGATAGATCCCAAACATATTTATATAAATTCTGTGTGGTTAAAAAAGACACAGAAAGAGAGAGAGAGAGAGAGAGAGAGAGAGAGAGAGAGAGAGAGAGAGAGAGAGAGAGAGAGAGAGAGACGTGGTACAAACCCGCATAAGATAATGTGGTGTATTTAGCGATAAACAAGTCAGTGCACATTCACATAAAAGCTCCTTTCACACTGTAGCGAACATAAACTACAGACAGGTCATATTGTCATTTTGATGTTTACTGGAATATTACGGTAGCCTATGCAAAATAGTAATGCGACATTGTAGACTTATCTAATGATCACGTTTCTGAGCATTACAGCGTTTCAGTTGGTGACAGTGTTGGTTAAATATGGATCTACATTAGTTATATGATTAGATTTAAGTTATGTTATAGCGTGCGATGTTACATTAGAATGAATAATAAGTGCGTCGGCAATATATGTGAATGATATATCGTGGTGTTCAAATAAACCCACTTTTACATAGCTTACTACTTCTCCCGGTTAACCGTAGCAGTGGATTGTGCTTTCGCGTGTCCAGGGTAAGGCAAGCGCCCCCCCATATGTATATATATATATATATATATATATATATATATATATATATATATATATATATATGCACACACACACACACACACACACACACACACACACACCACCCCCTTCCCCGCGAGCCACTTGCTGTAGCCCACTGCTTTGTGGAAGGCGCGACCTGTTATGGCCACCACTACTTCCGGGTTTCAGCAGTCTGGTCCAGATTCAGTGCGCTGCCGCGTTTTACACACACGCGCTCACGCACACACGCACACACACACATTAGCTGTGCACGACCGGCGAAGGCGGCTCGTAGCATCGATCGTGGCTCCTTTAAGAAGAACTAAGCCAGAATCCTCACTCCACCTCCTCTACAGCTTATTTAGAAGCTTTTGCATAAAAAAATCAACACGAGAGAAGCAAGCGAGCAAAAGAGACACACGAGAGCTTGATTTTTGCGCGCGTTTTTACGAGCAGCGTTATCGCGAGGTGTGCTAACCGGTGGACACGCGACGGAAGATCATCATTCATTCGGCACTTTGACAAGCTTGCCTCTGATTGACAGGCTGAGTGGAAAAAAGCCATGGGACTTGCTAGCTAGGTCTGAGGGCTGTATTTTCATAAAAGGTCTGCGAAAGAAGATTCTTTCGGTTTTTCGTCGCTGTCCGGCGGGGAAAAGCGGAGGATCCTGGTCGTGTTTGACTGAAGTTGATGTGAAGGACTGCTTGAAAGAGGCATTTGGATTTTGTTTTTCAGAAACAAACAAAAAACTAAACTAAACTAAACAGAACAAAAAACTTCCACTTCCCTCGGAAATTGTGTTCTCATTCCCTTTTCAACCTGGCCTCTTAGGGAATATATTTAGCGTTGAACGAAGCTGAGGGAGCGTGGAGGGCGATGGCGCAGCGGGTACGTACAGCTGATTTCGCAAAAGTTTCTCCAACTTGGTAAACGCGGTTCGAGCGTTGAAACGTGGCTGATGACAGTGGCGCTCAGCTCAGCTCTGTCTCTCTCGTTTCTTTTAGCCAATTTACAGATGTATGTTTGCTGCCTTTCATTCCGTAATTATTTTCACGCATGGATCTCACTAATCTACTCGACTAATACACAGAGTCAAGCTTCACAGACTCCTTCAGCTGTTCGTGAAAATTATCATGACCTGTAACCTATTTCAATAAAAGTGAGGCAGGGAACTACGAAACCAGCTTAGACTCCCCAGTGTGTTACTTATTAAATTCACGACAACTGTATGCCATACTTTAGTAAAATGTAATCAAAGTAATTAAGCAATTAATGATAAGCAGTGACAGTTTTAATATTAAAAAAGTATGGACCGATTATTTAAGCATTTTGAATATTTATGGACATTTGTCAACATTAGCTTGAAAATGCTATTTTAAAGCCTTTTAACGTTGTAGCAATTCCCATATACGTCTGAAAATTTTGTAAACAGTTTGAAAGCAGAACTCGCATACTACTGAAGTATTGAACCTTTGACGTTTTGCTTGCAACGTGAATTTTAAGCGTGTTTACACTTTTACAGGTTTCTGCATGTGTTAATTCCCATTGTGAACACTTTCACTGCTATCGTCCTGTCAGCCTCTGTTATCACGATGAATAATTAATATTTGGCTTTCACATAAATTCTTTAAAAGGAACAGGCCGAATTTTAGGTTTTTATTTTCCCACAGCATGTTACGTGTTCAAAACACATACATACGTTTTAAAACGTAATTACATACAAAGACAAAAATGATTCTTCTTAGTTTAACTTCAGCATGCATAGTCTACACTAGGCACTAGTCTATTTGCATTTGTCATTACAAAAATATACATGGTAGATTAACCACAACTGCACAGGCAATCTGAGAAATACTACATTGTGTTTAAATACAGTGTTACTCTGGTTGTAATGTGGACTAAATGGAGGTAGAAATCTGCTGTTATTAATTTTTGTAAACTTACAACAACAAACTAGGATTTTGCGCCTCACAAACCATCAGTCTCTTAATTTTAACAAACGCGATTTAGAGTTAGACAGCGCCCACTGACAGTACACTCGACTACATTCTTTACTTACTCTTAAAGATGCATTTGAAAAAAATAAATAATAAAGCATATTTTTTTAAGTGATATTTTCGGCCTATTTTCGAATTTGTTTATTAATGATGTTTAACATAGAGGAATACTGAGCGCACATCGCCCAGTGGCTAAATGTGTGTGTCGTGTGCAGTACGAAGACTTGCCCCACTACGGCATGGACGGCGTCGGGATTCCGAGTACCATGTACGGGGACCCGCACGGCGGCGCGCGGCCTATGCAGGCGGTGCACCTGAACCACGCGCCGCCACTGCACGCACACCAGTACCCGCACACGGCGCACGCCAACGCCATGGCACCCGCAATGGGAGCGTCCGTCAACGACGCGCTCAAGAGAGACAAGGACGCCATTTACGGGTACGGCTGTACGGCCCTCAAAACACACACGCACACATAAACACGCATTTCATTATCCGACCTGCCTATAGCACAAAAAGCACTTGCCACTCCATCATTATATTACGCCCGGAGGTTAAAAGGAGTTTGTGCAGTTTACTAATGCAATCTGAATTTTTTTTTTCCACGTATTTTTCCTGCACGTTTTCTTTTTTCTTTTATTAGTCTTAAGATCCCCGTTATAATGTATAGGTATAACAGTATAGAATAGAATAGAATGGAGTAATCTAGTGTTATTTGTTCAAATACGCTTCTCCATATGTAATTTGTACAGGTGTGTCGAGAAGCTGCAATAATTATTTATTTTATACATGATATCAGTTGAACCCCCTGTCTTGAAGAATAAGTTAATTTATGCGCGACGGTATTCAACTAATTATTTTAGGCATCCATAAATAAGTGAAACAAATTATTATTATTATTATTATTATTATTATTATTATTATTATTATTATTATTATTATTATTATTATTGTTATTATTATAACTGTAAAATATTATGAACTGTCATTCGTTTTAGAGTATTCAATTGTCAAATAATGTTGAAACAACTATAATAAATTCCCTCATTTATAATGAATGAAACACTATCACGGCCTTACAGAGTAGCCTAGTGTAATTATTTGCGTGTAAACTCAGTAGTCTTTTTGAGCTCTTATTTTGATTGCACATATACGTAGGCTGTATTACATGCTATTTATGATTCTAGCCTATGGAATGTTTCAAATAATACAATTTAATACGTAATAGCAAGGTTGGCTTTGTGCAAAATTATTTCTCAAAAAGCAGTTGTGAATTTAAACTTGCAATAATTTATTGTATCTTTTTGTCTGTTGTTTGCAAGCTTTTCTTTATAGGGTGACAATATGATTTTTATTTATTTAGGCACCCCCTTTTCCCACTGCTAGCACTGATTTTTGAAAAATGTGAGTTAGCGACGTGCACGCCTCGGGAGCCCGGTGTGGCTGGAGGAGACGTGTGTTCTTCTGAGTCCTTCAACGAAGACATCGCCGTGTTCGCCAAACAGGTTAAAAAGTTAACTTTGATTGATTAGTTAATATGGATATTTGATACTTCTATTATCTTGTCCAGTATGAACACACACTGGTTCTTTTAAAATAATGAAGTGGTTTAGGGATTATGTTGTGTGTTTTATAACATGTGCGTTAACATTTCTTTCTAGATCAGAGCGGAAAAGCCATTATTTTCGTCAAATCCTGAACTTGATAATTTGGTAAGTGACAACAATAGTGTTTGAGTGCTTAAATTGTTTATGGTTGCAAATTTTTAGTTCCTAGTGTTCGACTAGTTGATTTTATTTTGAAGTTTTGTATTCCAGATTGTTTTCTCAGTACCACAGCGTCATATAATTTAGAAAAATAATTATTCAAATTGGAAAGTTTTTTTTTTTTTTTTTTTTTTTTTTACATATTCGCTATACATTTAAATACACTTAACATATTTGCCAGTCCTCATTCGCTTACAAACTGTATTTTAAGTTGCGTAGTAGCCTTTTCTATTTATTGACCCTAAAATGCACATAAGCTATAGCAACCATTCATTCATCAACGAATTTCTGCCCTTTGCAATATTTTGTACACGTCAGCGTTCATTTGGGAGAAATTCCTTTCTCTCTTTCTTTAGATGATACAAGCCATACAAGTTTTACGTTTTCATCTCTTGGAGCTGGAGAAGGTAATACCAAACAGAAGTTCATATATATTTTTATTCTTCTAGCACTTCACAAGTATAGGCTCAAAATCAATATCAATGTTTATTTCTTTACTTAAGTGCAGGACAAATAAAGGTGGACGCAGGTCTAATTGTTTTAGAATTAGAAATGGCCCAGAGAAATGCCCGCTAAGTTTTGCTACTTTTGCAAGTCTTACAGTATCCTGGAGAAGGATTAAATATTTTGCCATACGTTTTTAATGTTAGAGTAAATGTGAAACACTTTATATTAAAGTCTTTTTGTGGTCCGATGCCTCATACCCATGTCTGTATTCACGAATATGCAGATTTCATTGTTATTGCATGGCTAAGTGGGCATAGAGGCAGTGTTCTATGAAAGGAGGCAGTAATGAAATAACTAGACGCAATTAAAATCTTCACCTAAAACGCCACTTCAGTAGGTTATGTCCGTAATGACCACAATCCCGAGAGCAGATGAATTTAATACGGGTGTTGAGTATGGTGTGTAGCTCTTGTCACTGTCAATTGTGATGTGATATCTCTATTCTGTCGGTTGGAGTAAAGTTATTTGGAACGATGGATTTGCTGGTTTAGCCGAAGGGCCTAATTTTTCTATTTTATTTTTTTTCTCTAGGTACACGAGCTGTGTGACAACTTTTGCCACCGTTATATCAGCTGTCTGAAGGGCAAGATGCCCATAGACCTGGTAATAGACGAAAGAGAAGGAGGATCTAAGTCGGATAGCGAGGAAATCACGAGATCGTCGGGGCCGCTGGATCAGGTAGAGTGGCGCCGCTCTGCGTTTACTGGGGTCACTCTGCTTGCTCGCGCTTATTTGCATGCGATTAAGGGTTTTCGGATTGCGTCGGAATGAAGAGAGAACATTTGAATAATGTAGCCATTATCGCTTCATTAGGGTTTGATCCCGGATCCGACCTGAGGGGATTAACTTGTGAAAGCATTGCCACAAACTTGACCTGCTTCGTGTCGATTTTAATTTAGCCCTCTCCCGTGCCGGTTTTTTTTTTTTATCGTTTCTCTTTTTTAACGGATCCAAATTCAGAGGTTCTGAGTATTCGCAAAACCAAATAGAGGGTGTTTAGTTTGTGATGGTATAAATCTCCTGAGAGCGCTGGTGCGAGTCAGTAAAGACTAGGTGCCTGAGATTTTGTGCCGGGGTTTAGTCTGTTCTTCATTGTGAGTCACGCCAGTATTTATTTATTTATTTTCAGAAACAGCTCGTGGTACATTTCTCTTAGTCTTCAGCGCGGTGTTGCATGATCAACGGGTCATTCCCCCGGAATGTTTCCTGGACCGGAATATAGGCTGCTAAATGTTATCTTGATACACTGATACTATTTATTACTAACTGATATACGAACATAGCATGGCACCATATTGGTTTGGACGTTTGCACGAAATTTATTGACATTTCACAAACTTTTACTATGACTATAGGGTATTATCTCTATAAAATCTAACATACGGTATGTTCAATTTTAATAAGATGTACGGGTCCAGCGAGGGCTACTATAGATAAGGAAAGATAAGTGCTCATATTAAGGGGAAGAGACAGATTCGCCAACATAAAAAGTAACGAGGCGGTTAGGCTAAATCATTTAAATCCATATGGTCGAGTGATCGGATAAGGCCCTGACCAGTTGTAGCTGTGCGATGAGTGAAAACTCTGGCGTGCTGCTCAATTCATTACCAAATGAAACGGCCTCTGGCCGCCATCTCACTTCTATTAATGTTAATGAACAGATTCGCACACAGCCTTCATGAAAGTCCAAGTCCAGATTAAATATTGTGTTTCCATTGTTTTTTTCCTCTTTTTTTTGTTACCCCAGAGGAGAGGTAACGTTCTCAAGGATTTCCGAGCAGACAGATTTCTTTCGAGCAGATGACTTTTAGTGATAGAAATAGCTTAGGCCCATAAGAACACCCAAGGGTATCTAGGTATATAACTTGACAAGAGCAATTTATGCTGTGCTTGGGGGCACGAATTCAGATCTTTAATTGACTTTAGAATTATAAGTGTGGCCTATATTTTCCTTGATAGTGGTTTTGAACTAAATATCGAGGTGAGGGTTGTGTTTACACTTCTTTGTGAACATGTCAAAGCTGACGTTATCAAGTTTTCATGCACCAAACGTTAATTGACGCTTGACAAATGTTTGTTTTTTTATTCTGAGATAAGGAGATGTCTAATTCCGTGAATGGTTATATCCATCGCATAGGACAAAAACAGGCTACTATTATCACATATGGTTATTGGCTTGCCTTATTAGCTATAAATAGGGGGTTTGAGATGGACCGTATTAAAGACTCCCATAAGTTCTACAAAATTGTACACGTACAGTATTTACACGTGACTATGCAAGTCATTGTGAGAGTTGAATACATTGTTTAATTCTACATTTATTCTATATATTCAGTTTGCGGTTGTTACGCATTGACACCCTTACTAAATTTCACTTGGGTGTGCATTCCCTCGCTAGATATGTATTTTTAATATATGCCCTCGGGCATATAGTTGAGTTGGACTAGAGAAAATCTTCTACGTGCAAATTCTGCACAAGAGGGAGCAAGGGTGCTCGTTTATTCATAAACCAATTTATTCCGGCAAGAAGACTCATGCAGAAGGCGGAGTATACACAGAATTGATGAGACTCTGCCTTTTTTGCACTCTGTGCTCCCATGCATCACGTTAGTATTGCCGCCGTTGTTTTGCACGGACGGTGAGCAGTGAAAGAAGAACGGCGCCTCCCAAAAACACAAAAGGAGCAGGAGGTTAGAAAGTCAGCAGATCTTGACTGGCGTGTGAATGCAGCCAAGCCAGTTTTGAAAGTTTGGACGGTTTGACGTTCAGCGCTGGCTGATAAACGCGAGGCTCTTTTCCCCCTCAGGTGCCTGGCAGAGCCTGCTTAACCCTTTCCTCGTGCTACTCCTGTGCAATCACCAAACAGCAATGCTGATTTCACAGCCTTGATGCTCATTTTAGTACAGCTCAGTACTAAAATGCAGCTTACACTGTGCACTGCATAAGTCACTACTCTTCGAACTTGCTGCCTATAATTTCTGAATTTTGAACTAGGTCATTTGCTTTGCAAATTTATTCTACTCTATAAGAGAACACCTGGGAACCTGACAAAACACAAGGCAGTATGTATGCCTAATATAAACCGTGACCATATAAAGACTCTTATGCATATTGTCCCGTTATATCATGAAACATTTTAGTGATAGAGACAGTTGAAGTCTCGTTTACATCATTATGCTTCATGCTCAATCTGGAAAGTTGAGCAAAGAGTATGAGGGTATTTGCATTTGCAGAATTTTACCAGTTGCCTCTAATTTCAGCTTATACTAGGTGTTGCTGTACTATTTGCTAATGAATTTAGAGTTGAATAATGTTGATTATTACACACACAGGCTAGAATGTCTTTGGCTTTGCTTATTTCATGGAATTTTGATGTTTCTATTGTAGGTTGATAAACTGTCTTATCTTGTATTAATAATGTCCATGCATCCATATTTAGAAAGTTTCTTTGACTTCTTCAAACTTTTGTGGTGATCTTTTCAGATCAGCGTTTGTCCTCTTGTCATTAACATACTTTATCACAAGATTCACTGAACAGGTTCCCTATACAAGAGTATTTATCTTGTTCATTGTTTGTTCCTTAGTGAGTATCTGTTGTTTGTGTTGTGTTGTGACACTCTGAACTTTATAGATTCCCATCTTTGCCTACATCTGCTGAGCCCTTTTTATAGACTTTGTTTCAAACAGTACAGTGATTGTGAATTTCCATAGGAAGAAATTATAGGCTTGTGTCACCCTCTCTTTCTCTTTTACTTCACTTCCTATATAATTCATCATAAGTACGTCCTATACATTCCATATTGAGCCACAATATATATAATAAGTAATGCTATTGTGATTAAGTAAGTTGTGTGTTTTTCATTAAGAGTGGCTCTCCTTGTTCTAAAAGTAGATATTACCCAAAGGCCATGCAGATAAAATTTTCTCTCTCCAGAGATTGAAACCAACCAGATCTCTTCAGCAATTATCAAGTTTTCCCCCTTTTCCATTGCTCCTTTTTCTCTTTTTTTGCAGTGGGAGATTTGTGGTTGGAGTAGGTGTAAAGGGGGAGGGGTTTCTTCTAGTATTTTTTTTTTTCTTTTTCCTCCTAATGCATACCATTTTCAAAATCATTTCTTTTAAAAAAATCTTTAACATTTCAGTGTGGCATGAGTTAGTGCTGGGTCTGAGTTAAAGCCACTTTCTTGCTGGTTCACAGAATCTCACTTTTATCAACACATAACAGTAAACATATAAACAAATAACCCAGAATTGAAAAAAAATGCTTTTTTGTCATCTGCGTCCATTCAGCTAAATTCATGCGTGAATCCCAAGATGCAGCAGCAACTCTCAGGGGAGTAGGAGTTAGTCAGTTTGCTCAAGTACCCTTGCAAATCTTGTTTGGTGCTATTTTGTAGGAGAATAAAAGCAAACTTCATTTTGCATCTGTTGTGATATCTGGATAAAGGCTGGTGAAACAAAAAAAAACATTGTGCAGTGACACTGGTGCTCTGAGGAAGCCCAATCAAGAATGCATTAAAATGTGTGAAGTTTCTTTTCTCTGCAACTCTGTAAAATTAAGTATATCAAACCAAATATGTATGTATATATTCCAGGTAGTTTTCAAGAAAATGTTTTTTTTAGATAATAATAAATGGTTTGGGATTCAGCACTCTTTGCATGAGTGGTGGTGTAATGTGGGGGTGCTCTGTGAGAAAGAACCAAACACAATACAAATGCAATGGGCTGGAATGCCTCACCGATCATAGCAGAATCAGAATTTCCAGCAAGGAAAATCTGTTCATGGCGAATTAAGTGGTGAAGGAAGAAAATGGTAATGAAAAAGAGAGAGAAGCATGCACAGATGACAAACGCTGCTCCCTGGGTTGCGCGCTACATGTTTAAGAACTTTAGCTAAAGTAATGCAGAATAGAATGTGGAAAATTGAATTTACTAAACAATTAAGCATTGAATTAATCCGTCCTGCATGGCAGAGGACTGAGGGAGAAAAGGAGGGAGAAAAAGAGAGAAGAATGTTGGGGGAGGGGAAGGAAGAGAAAAAGACTGAAGAAATTCCAGCCAAGTCATTAGAAGGACAGTGAACTATATCAAATGTGTTGTTGTGTGCAGGGGGAGTGTATTCGCTGCATCCAGGGCACCCATAATCGGCCATCTACAAACGCACACGCACACCCACACACCAGCTCCTCTCTCTGTGATGATTTAATAGACTCTTTACCTCCAGCTCCTGTGTGTTTGTTCTGGTTGGCTAGTTGGAAGGATGAAGTGCTACTGTGCATTTGGCTAGTCTGTGATCTGGCCTTTTTCTATTAATTAGCTGTTAGATCTGCAGTAGCAAGGAGTGGCCAACTGGTTATAAATAGGCGTGCACCCTGGAGATGTCACTTACCCTCATCTAGGACCCTCCCCCGTTCCCAGGGGCCTCTGCAGCCCACCTCCCACAAGCCCTTTCTTTTGTTCAATTACAGTTAATGCCATAGTTTGCCATTTTTCTCTTAATTATATTTTCATTTGGGATTTGTTGTATGTAAAACATGTTGGGGCTGTGGAATTTGTGAGCCTGGTGTTCTCCATTTGACAGAATATTGTATAATTCTTTTTCATTAATGCATAAGCTTCCATCCATTTTTACTCTCCCTCTTGTTCCCTTTTCTTTTTTGAATCACTGGCATTGAAGCTGATTTAACAGATTTTGTCTCTGAGCATATGTTCTAAATTACCTCTTACACCATACACATGGTATGCCGCTGAATACATTTTTTTTTAAAACTTTGATCGTAATAACATTTGCTTTTCACGCTAACACATTGTAAGCAACGTTTTTTTTAGACAGAGGAGAAATATTTATACAGGAAGTATATAGGGATCATTAGAGAATATGTGAAATAATCAGAGTTGGTCTTGTTGATTTTTCTGTTAATGTGTTAGTGGAAATGTATTTTTTGCCTGACTGGATGTGTAATTTTTTATTTATTATTAGACAAGACTAATTCATAGAAACAATAGTATAGCATATAGTGCTTTGTTATGTTCAGAGGAAGATGAGCTGTCCTGCTCTGTCCTAGGTTTTATTTTTGCAAAGACATTACTTCTTGCTGAGACACCCACTGATAAGAGGCAACATCTGTTGTGTGTTGTATAGAGTGAACAGACCCTGCATGGGGCTGAGGGTTCCCAGGCTGTAGTTCTCCATTGTTTAGGCCTTTTCTCTTTATCCTCATGTCTTTTCCATTTGCCACATGTGTACGCCCAACAGCTGACACTCCTAAGCCATTATATACATAAACGGAATTGTCAATAAGATTTCTCTGTCTTCCTTTTTTTGCTACTCTACAAGGAGAGTCAGGTTCTTATTTGATTTTGTTCAGCTTGAAGACTCAGAAAGACACACTTATATGCCTTCTGCTTGAGATATAAGAGAAGAGGCTGACAGCTCTGACTCTCACTGCTGTGTTCTTAGCCTTTATGTGTGGAGGTACAAGCTATAGGCCAATGAATCTCATAATCTCATAGATCTCTTATCTCTGATAACATTATTTGTCTGGTTCATATTATCTGCTTGGTCTTAAATTGTTCAAAATGAGTGGATATTCACTTTAATATAAGTTTAGTGATTTGATTTTTTCGGGGGGGAATTGAGTATGAACTGTTGAGAGCCAAATAGTTTGTTGCACAACAGGCTTATGGCTGCAGAGAGTAAGCATCACAGTGAAGAGTGCATGGCATGGGAGACATTTGTTCCCTTGAAAAATAGCTATATGAGGAATATCTGATAGCATTGGATGTTTTGTGGTCTGGGAATGTAGTGAGCTCTTATCTTTGCATTGTGTCCCTATGGTCTAATGCTTGTGTGCTCTTTTGGCCTTTCTCTCTGTGCAGACCTCATGGAACAGAGACCATGATGACACAGCTTCCACACGCTCCGGAGGCACGCCAGGACCTTCCAGTGGTGGACACACATCACATAGTGGCGACAACAGCAGTGAACAAGGTAAGCTCTACCAAAATCCTTCAAGTATGTATTTATGTTTGTATGTATGTACATATATATACACACATACATATTTATGTCTGTTCTGTAGTCATCTGATTGGCATTATAGCAAAACCTAAGCTTATCAGTAGGAACTGAGAAGAGTGAAGAGAGTTGAAGCCAAAGCAGTTTGTTACATGGTTCTTTTTGCAGGTTACAATGTTTAAGCCCATCAGCTGGTTGTGATAACTGTATACATACTAATGAGGCTTCCTTCGGCTAGACACAGCATTTGTGCAGCTGCTGGTGATGACAGTCTGGGGGAAAAGCACCTCAATCTTATTTACTATTTTATTCCATCCAGGGGCTATGGAATGTCCCAGTTTGAACAGCTCTAGGAAGAAAAGCAGATATATTCTACAAATCTTTCTCCACTAGTGACACACCAGTGGAAATCTGAAGCTGAATGTTAACTTTCCATTTTGTTAGTCTATGTAGTACATCTAAGTCCATAATAAGCAGTGAGCACCTGTCCTGAGAGGGGGATCAGAGTGTGGAGCAGACAGTCTGGTTCCAAACAAACTGTAGGCAAAAGCAACTTCATTTATTATTGAAGCCAGTGTCAGGACGAAGATTCCAGGGCCTGGGAAGGCAGCTAGCAGAAAATAGCCATGTTAAATTCTGGATGACTGAAAGGTGATTCCGATGTCCTAGGCTTTTCTTTTTCTCTTCTTTCCCCTTCTTCTGGATAGAGAAAGACAGCTATAAGCTGAGGTGGTCAGATGGCTGATGGCTAATGGTCCAGGCAGGCTGCCCTATTTTGATTGGACTGCTTAATGAGCACATATTGTGAGGGTTTGGAGCTACCACTTGCTGCTGACCTTTGCTCTTTATTGACCAAACTGACACTTCATTTTTCACATGCTTCCAATTAGAAGTAGGCTTTTAATGTCACCACCCCTCCAGTCCCCCTACCTAACTTTATTTTGTGGGTGCATGTTTTATTATCTTTCTAATGTTGGAAAGCATGCCCATAGCTCAGTGTTGTATGTGAGAGTGTTTAAATGTGATATTGTATGTGATGTGGGACTGCATTAAGGTCATGTGTCTTAATTACTGAATGAGGAAACTTCCTGTATTAACCATATTAGCATGTTTTGTATGGAGTCACTTCATAATCCCAATAAGCACATTATTATCCTTTTGGCTGAGACACTCATAACCACTTTCCCCTGTCCCAAGTGGCCTCCTCCCCCTCACTCTCTCTCTCATAGATTGTTTTCTTACTGACCTTTTCTGTCTTTCCATGCTCTAGCACTTCCTTTCACTGCTCACATCCATCTGCCAGCATGCACCTAATAAATATCTGTTTGAAAGCCAATACACATGCTCTTGTCAGGTATATATTTAGCATTAGCAAAGAGCTTATTCAAAAACATAATCATGAAATAACCAAGAGAATATGGATTCATGGTAGCCATGTTGTGACTTTAAATATGTTCTAACACTGATACTAGTTATGATAATATATTTGACTATGTTGTGTTTTCCAACATGTACCTTATAGAAGAGAGCTAGTTTTGCTGCTTGCATGTCTTCCCTAATGAATGTCTCATCTCCTTAAAGGAGTCCAGCTGAGAACCAGCCCAGCCTTTCTTTAATTAGAGCATTTCTATTAGCTAGGTTGGCTCAGCGTAGCACATGCATACCCGCCTTTGTTTGACGGTTGCCCTCTCAGAGGACTTGTTGTGGTATTGTATCTGAGATCACACCCATTTTATTTTATGTTTGACTTAAGAGTACAGAAGAAAACAAGTCATTATTAGGAGCCTCTTCAGTTTCTGACCATAGAGCAGCACGGTTTCTACGCAAGTATAGATTAAAAGGAACACCCTTGGGCCACACAGATGAGAGAAGGGATAAGAATTTTAACACTACCACAAATGGGCAGGGCATAAAGAGAGGACACAGAAAGCATGCTGAGTGTTTTGAGAAGCTTAGAGTTTCATTTGTGTCTACAAAGAGTCTGTGGCCAATGTGATGACTAGTTTGATAAGTATCAGCAATTACCAGGACACATTTGTAGAAGAGCCCCCCTTCAACAAGTGTGGCAAGTCAAATAGTTCCTGGGAGGCACTTGTTGTCTGCATAAATTTACATGCATATTGGCTGAGGATAGAAAACGTCCTGAATATCCTGCTCTCAACAAACCACCAAATTCATAAACTTCACACCAAACATAAACTACCAGGATTATTGACAGTTTCAGATTTTCATTGGTGTGCAAAACAAATTAACATGATGCCCATTTTTCTAAAGAGATGCAAAAAATTCCAGCTAAGATTCAAGTGCTTGATTCATATGCAGTGCTGAGTGGCTTCCAAAGTATCTCTGTTCCAGAAACAAGGATGTTACATTTTACTCAAAATAAAGGCAGTATGAGCAGATTAAACATACTGATCATTGTTTTACAGCATTGATCTGAGCGAGTGACTGCTGTTCTCAACATCACATTGACTCATTTTGCCACAGGCCTCTGTGAAGGTCAGCTCAAGCATGAGCTCCTCATTGGCTCATTGGCCCCAAGTTACCGCCTCTGTGGAGGGATTGGTCAGATTTTAGAGTAGGTCAGCAGCAGTGTGCTTTTAGTCTTGCCCACACAGTCCTTGCCGCTCATGCTCGTCAAACTCACTCGTTAATTGAAACAATTGTCCAACAGACCGGAAGAGCTTGCTTCCTTCTTTGTTTCTCACTCTTTCCCTCTTCTCTCACAAGGAGCATGTACTAGCTTTCTTTAATCACTGAATGTCTAGCACTGCTGTGTAAACACGGCTCATATTAATTTTTTGAATGCACACAGATTCGGGCTTTTATTTTGGAATTTAAATTTTGATAAATGTTGTGACTTAAAATTTAAGGTACTTGAAGGCAAGTATCAGGTGAGCAGAGTGGCTGTATATTAAGCAAACACACAACTGCAGAACAGAAAAGCTGGCAGAGAAAAAAACAGGGAAGGGAGTGTTGAGGCAGCAATGGTTAAGGCTTTATTGTTTGGGAATAAAGGCGAAAACAGGAATGAACTAACAGGAACATGAAAGAGCAGTGTGTGTTTCTCCCAGCATGTAAAGGGGAGCACATTCTCCTCTAGGCTATAGGTCTTCTGAAACGTAGCGCAAAGATGGATAATGCTAGGTTATATAAGGCAGGTGAGGAAGTCACTGTTTATTTAGTGGATTTTTTATAGCAATGTCTTGAACGAAAATTCATTCAGTATGCTTGTTGGGTTACCTGGATAGGAAATTCCTCATCCAATCTCAACCTCATACCCATGTGTTAAACCATTAACTCTAGCAAATTACAGTAGCAATGAAAAAACTAACAAACTCCGCTGACAGATACTACTGTTGATGGCTTTATGACCATGCCACTGATAAGGCCAGAAGTAGCATCACTGTTCTCATGCTAGAAAAAGGGGAAACATTGTAGGTTCCCACAGTGCTGTACAATATGACTTTGGGATTAGACCTAGGTCCTTTGCTGTGTGGGAACAAAAAAAGAGAAAGGGAAATGTGCAAAGAAGATAAGCAAACAAACCCCTCCTTCTTTTACTCTCTATATATCAAACCTCTCTCATGGTTTTTGCTCTGTTTAACTGGCAATTACAGGGCTGCTTAAGCACCTTGTCTCACAGTAGATAATGATCATAAAGCTGCAATGATACACTGTGAATGTGGCGTTTGCTCTGGGATTTTGCGGTCATTGGGGCACTTCCTTCTGCTCTGTTTGGCCTCAGTTTGACATGTGAACCCTGGCCATGGAGCTTAGAAAGCCCCCTTTATTCTCTTTCTTCTACTCTAACTTGATTCCCACTGGTCACCAATTTTTTTTCTTTTCTCTTTCTGATGATTCACCTCTATTTGAAATCCTAGGACTTACCTTGATGTATTAATAATGTTTTGATTATACAAAAAAAAATCAGTATGGAAAAAATGTACTATGGGATATTCATCTCAAGAGGGGAGCAGATGCTATATATAGTCTACAACTGTGGCGTGTTAATAGTGTAGATACTTTGCTCATCTCTCGGGGTTTTTAAAGCAATTTTTCATTAGCCAAAACCAAATTGCTGGTGTTTGTAAAACATTTTGTAGACAATGGGCCCACTTGATAAAATGTTGGCCATTTAGGCCTCAGAAACAATTTCTAGATAGAAATTTCTATAAGCAAAATGAGTATTATATGAATCACATCAAAATACTTTCTGTACAGTTTCAGCATGGTTTATCTTGTTTAATAAGTCCCCAAAACTTTGTTTATAGTAGTTTTTGATGACAAAAAAGGCATTATTTCTGGACCTTACTGGACATATACATAGATATACACTGCTCAGCTCTCCCAGGGAAACACAGATAAGACCCAATAGATAAACTATCAGTGTTACACTGGTGGATGGAGAGAAGAGTTCCAGAGGAAAAGATAACAGGGAGAACAACAACAGGCTGAGAGAGTCAACAAACAAGCATTAACTGTTTTTTAGGAAGGCATTTTTAATTGACAGTGTGGTGTATAGTTTATTCAAGTCTTTGATAAAGAGATTACAAAACTGCCAAAGAGAGTGGCCTCTCCATTAATCTGGTCCTAAAACATTACATTTGCACTGAACTACATGCAGGATGAGCATTTGAGAAATTGTTTCTAAATAAAACAAGATTAACTTTTATTAGTCTTTCAGTAGTCATGCAGGGAAAAAAAAGACATTAACCTAACAGTATAATCCTACCATGATCAGTGCATGAATACTCTCTCTCTCTCTCTCTCTCTCTCTCTCTCTCTCTCTCTCTCTCTCTCTCTCCTCTCTCTCTCTCTCTCTCTCTCTCTCTCTCTTTCTGAGGCAGAGGTCATCTGGCTTTTTATATTAGCAGTATCACAGTGGTTGAAATCCAGCTGAAAGCCACAAACAGCATTGTGCTAATTTTAGCTTCCAGAGAGGATGAGGATGAATGGTCTGCTGCTAGTTTGCCATATGCTGCCCTGCCGATAGTGCTGTATGAGGAATATTTTCCTGTAGATAGTGGCTGTAGCGCAAGTTGTGTGTAAGGAGCGCCTGTTTGAAATCAAACGAGCAGTTAGTGACAGATAGCAGGAGATGTTGAGATGTTTAATTTTTCTTTCTTTCTTTTCTACATTGTGATTTGTGTCATTCTCTGGCTTAATAATCTTGGTTATTCTCTTTTCCATTTAACCCCAATACAAGTAGCAAATAAATTCGTCTAGCTGAACAAATAGAAGCAGATTTTGCTCTGCTTATTTAGAGAAATGTTAACCCAGAAGTGCCTTAACTTATAACCAACTGATTTTGAGAATCAAACCATATATTAAAGGTACATATGTGTGTGGTGTGTACATACCACTGGAAGTCACTTGCGATAATAGAATTACTTGCTGTCTGTTTTTGGAACACAGAGGCAGAAGATGGTGGCCTGAGAAGAAGAAAAGCTGAAGGCTGGCAGAATAGGGCTTTCTTTGAAGGGGAGGGCTTCATTAACAATTGGGCAAAGGTTTGACCTGAGACTGACCCTTTCTTAATAACTGCCCCCTTCAGAGCTGAGGGCCAGCCTTTTGACATGGATACCTGTTGAAGGATTTAGTGGGAAGTGGGAAAAAGGACTCTTCAAGGCTTTTTTCTATAGATTTAGAGAGTGAATGAAAAATAACAAACAAACAAAAAGTGTGTGGTTGTGGGTATGTGTTTGGAGGGGGTGTGTTTACTTTAAGGAATGTTTAAGAAAGAGAGAGTCAGAGCTTTTACTTGGCTATGTTTACGAAACACACACTCTGAATAGTAACCTGATCACTGGCTGGTGCTTGGAGTGTGAATGAGTCAAAGAAAGGCAGGAGTGGGAGTGATTCCCAAGTTGATAACTTAAATGTAAAGGTTGTGTCCAATAGAGGCACAATGGCCCATGGAGCTCCCTTTGCTCTTTGTGCCAAGCGTGTGTGTGTGCATGTGTGTGTGTGTTGCTTGTGGGATGTGTGAGGAGGTGTGTACTGTAATGGTATCGCTAGTGTCCAGCTGTCCTGTTCTGCTGTAATCAGGAAGTTGATGCTCAGACCAGCTCTTTCTTTTCCAGCACTGAAGCTTTATCTCCTCCGCTCACCCCTAGCTGATAGGACTACAATTCCCCCACATTCCCTCTACACCACTTCCTTTAACCTCAGAAAGCATGCTGTGACCCTATGGGTAGGATTGTGGAGCTTATATGGAAAAAATAAAGCATTCACAAGGTTAACAAACAGGCTCTTAACAACCCCCCCCCCAAAAAAAACAAAAACAAAACAAAACAAAAAAAAAACAAACAAACACACACACACACACACACACACACACACACACACACACAAGCAGCTAATCATATGTAATTTTGCCTTCCACTGGCCCCTCTATGTTAACTCCATTGGATAATTTTAGTAAGAGCTGAGGGGCTTTTATTGCCAATGAAATTTTCCCTTATTATCAACTGTACTCTGCAAAGGGGAAAATCCCTGCCTATTGAAACACTTATCTTTGCCTGCATTATTTAGATAGCCACCAGGTACAAAATTATCTGCTAGAAACCAATAATAAAGTTTTCTTAACTCCACCACAGGACATTCAGTTCTATTTAGTAACTTGCCACAGCATGCCCAAAAAGCGTGGTGTACTAGTGGTTGCAGTCAAAAGCCTTGTTTTTATACGATAGTCCTTAGTCTGGTTCTGATATTGCAGAATTACAGGACTGCACTGAAGACTAAACAGTTAACTGTGAATATTTAATTTATCGTTTACTGAATTGAAAGGCTTGCTTGGTTTTAGTGTACCATGTGCATATTTCTGAACATGCAACACTTGATAATGCATTTCAGAACTTGCTTTCAGGAGATTAGTTGATTTAGGACAGACTGTTCCAGTATTGTTGTTGTGTGAGGAAGCAGTTAAGGGGTCTTTTTGTTGTGAGCTATTTTTTTAAGCACTCTGTTCCTGGTCAGTTGGCCTGGATTGTTATCAAACAAAGCTTGCCTGAAGAAGGTGTCAAAAGCCGTCTGAGACAGAAGGCGAGAAAAAAGAATGTGTAAGGTATGTGTGAGTGCATGATAGTCTCAGTGGAATTGAAGGACTCTGAATGTGTTCCTATTTGAACCTTCGCGCCCTGCCTTTTTCCTGTCTTATATCTTCAGATAAAAAAAAACATTACAAAGGAGAAAAAAATCAATAGTTGCAGAGTAAAAGTGCTCAACATGAAAGGGTAAACTCACTGGCCTGCACTACCATTTGATAGTTTCTTCCCCCTTAACTCAAGCACCAGAGCGGGAAAGAGAGAAGGACCAGGAGGTGGGCATGAGAAACAGGAAGAGAAAGGGTGAGCAGGGATAAAGTGAGAGAGAGAGAAAGAGGGTGGCTTACTGAGTTAATGCTGTGGTTTCTGCCCTTGGGCCCTGGTGCATTTTTCCAATGTGTCGAGGGCTTCAGTGGAAGTGACCCTTACACAGACACAGTCGAGAGAGAGCCGTAACATTTGCAATGACATTTTTGCCATTACCTATGGGTATGTCAAGCGCCTGATCCCAGAGACCTGGGAAAATGCATGAAGGGCTTACAGCAAGGCCTTGGCATGTGCACCAGTGTGTAATGAGAGATGGAACAATGCTAAATATGGAATACATTAAACACACATTACAGCCTGGGTTCCAGCGCAGTAAAGGTGGGCAGAGAGACACAAGCGATGATAAAAGGGTTTGTAATTACATTTGTTTTCATGTATCGAATTATGGTTTTACCAAGTCGGCGTCTGTCAGCATTATTCAAGGCTCTTCGGTTCTTTAAACTGTCATAATTTACCACGTTATTTGAAAGGAATCACCTTTAATTGCGGATCTTAATCACGAAGTTCTACAGATTAGTGTTTACACGGCCATTCTTTCCTTGTAATTATAAAAGGTAAAAAGAAAAAGATGTATGTTCACCTATTTTCAGCAACTATATGTTTTGCATGCATACGCAAATATACACACACCCAGACAGGGCAATATCACAGCACGCATTCTCAAGAGTTCTTGATTAAACACAATACTATAAGCTCACATTACATATATAGTAATTCATATGTTAATTATTTGATATATAAACATTGAAACTGTAGAATTAATATTTATCAAAAGTGTTTACTTTAGTTTCTTTTTTTCCAATTATGTGCATGATATAAGAGAAAGTGAACGATATAGTGTAGGTCTGTCCTAGAGCTCTACAGATTCTAAATGAGTTAAATGTAGTGCCTGCTTTTCTATTAAAATACTTGAAAAGCATTACTTTTTAATTGCAAAGAGATATAAACAAATATTTACAAATAATCATGAATCATTAGAAAAGGCATCAGAGCAAGTGTTACATGCTTATCTATTCTAATCTTGGCTGTTCATTTTGTGTATGGAACAAGGAGTAAATAGGTTAATGCTGGTGGAATATATGAAGTTTGGTATAGAGGAATTGGTGGCTGGATGCTGAAAAATGCATGTTGAGGCCCTGAGAATGCAGCAACCACTTTAAGACTCTGAACGTCTCTTGTTGAAAATTCTGCATGAGGAATTCCTGCATCTGAATATTTTTAGGCAGGAGGTGCTTGTGACCCATGGAAAGGCCCCAACCCCCCAATTCCACAACACTAACCCCTCCCCCACTCCACCCCCACAAAACCCTAAACACCCTCCCCCCTATCTTTGCCTAGTCCATTCTGACCATATGAATGGGCAGAATAAAATAAATGCTGCTTTGTCTTCGCTAACATCACCCCCTCCCTCTCCGTCTCCCTCTCCCTCTCCCTCTCCCTCTCTCTCTCTCTCTCTCTCTCTCTCTCTCTCTCTCTCTTTGGGCATGTGTATGTAAGTTTGAGAGAAAGGCAGGGGTGTGTGAATGTGTCTAAAAGAATGTTGAAACTGACCCATAGGCTGGGGTTTGCAATGCTGGGGAATCCTGAGTCACAGTACTTTGTGTGTATGTGAGAGTGTGTATGTATGTGTTTCAAAGGCTAGGAGAGGCACATGTCACCCCTTTTGGTTCATGGGGAAGAGGTGGTCCAGAAATGATCCAGACTGAATGTAGGGTGAAGTAAGAAGGAAAAACTCAAAAAGTCTCCTTGACTTGGCCCAATCCAGCAGACCATGTTCTATAAAATTTTATCAAAACACTTCTTTAAGAGATTGAAAGGGGCAAACAGCTGTGCTCTGTATTTTGTGACATTGATATAATCCTTGGTTTCAAAAAAGCTTGCAAATCTCTATCATTTTTCCTCAATTAAACACTCCTTTTTTGCAAAAAAAAAAAAAAAATCATGTACATGCCTCTGCTTAAGTGGCAGTCTTATGACATTAATGTACTTGACAGTCTGGAGGTGCCACATTGCTAATTCGTAAATCATGAGAAAAATGTCTGACACCTTAGGGCTGTGTGCGAGCCAACAAAGGAACAGGTAGTGCCAATTAAAGTGCCCTTTTGTCTAATCAGATCATAACAGATTACCCTAGATTCCACTGATAATGTCAGGAAATGCCTTCAGTGGGTAAGAGGGTAGCAAAGAGAAAGGGGGGGGGGGAGTCTTCAACACTGGGAAAGAAAACGAGGTTAAGGGAGAGAGGAAAGAGGTGAGCAAAAACAGGGAGTGAGCCATCCAGGAGAGCTGGCTGACAAAAGCATTGAGAGGGGGAGTGTTAACCTGATTTGTGTGGCAGGCAAGCAGGCAGGCAGGGAGAGTGTGAGTGTGTATGTGTCTGTGAGACCAGATCATAAAAAATTCTCTCCCTGGTTTGCCGTGGGGCATCCTCCTCAGCCTCTGGCCTGCTCCAGTCACCGGCCTGCTCCCTAATTGCCACACAGACTCCAGCTCACATGAGCAGATGAGATGACATTTTTCCCCTGACTGTCAGTGGCAGGCTGGCCTGCACACCGCCCCCACACACCCCTCTGCTAGCTGCTAAGATGCTGTCATAACCCATTAGCAGTTGGCCAAAGTTAGCCCATGGCATTTCCTCACAGCATCAGCGAAAAGGCGAATAAATCTGCCACTGGGGCCTGCTGCTGGTCTAATGAGGCTGTGAGCTTGTTTATGGACCGGCATCATTTTTATGATTATTTCCACCTTTTTGGACTTGCCACCATTCACATGCCTTTTTTTTGGTCATGGAGTAAGAAGCGTAGGCTCAGTGTGGCCAGTGATGATATTTTGTGTGAAAATCCGGCTTACAGCCACCACCATATGGCTGGCTTCTGTTGATGTTGAAGAGAAAGGATTCAAAATTAGCCCCAGACCTTGCCAAGGTGCATCAGTATCAAATTGCAGTGAAAATGGAAATGCCAATAAAATCGACGGCTTTAGCTTCTTTCTTTTCCTCCTTTCTGCCTCGAAGGCATTGGTCCTTGGAGGTCAGGGTTAAGTAAAAATACTGGGGGGAAGAGGTTAAACAATTCATAAAACAGGGAATAGGTGGAGGAAGAGCGGCTCAAGAGAGCAGACACAACAGAGTTACTTCAGAGATCACAAAATCTTTTTCCCTCTCACACCATCCCCCTTCTTTTCTCTTCACTCTTACTTTCTTTTCTTCCCCTTTTTCTTTCCTGATATCTAGCCTTTGCTTCTGTTTTGCTTAGTCGCATGGGACAAGCCCTGGGTTTATTATTTTAAGCTCTGCTGAACATGAACTGGTCTTTACACCGATTTGAGAGCATTTGCTTCCAATGAAAATCTGGTCTTAGATTACAAACCAGCGGTGCCGCTTCCCCTCCCAGGCGGGAGCGAGGAAGTCTTATTTGCCTAAAAACAGTAGGGAGGACAAACTGCTGTTTAAGCCCAACTGTTTTTGGCATCAGATAATGATGTAATCAAAGCTCACATTCTGTGTGTGTGATGTGACTGAGTGTGTGTCTGATAGAGTGTTATTTCTCTGTGGGGGTGTCCGGGGGTGTCCTGGGAGCTCTGATGTCTAAAGGGGGAAATGTGCCCTTGTGTAAAGCAGTACCATTGTATCTACATAAGTCTTCACTTAAGAAATTGCAGCCTTTTCTGCTGCATGCAGCAGGGCCAGGCGGTTTATATGGAACATAGAAAGCCTCCACTCTCCTAATGGTGTATATAATTCAGATGCCCGCAAGGCATGCTTTCAGGAATTCTTTTGCCCGAGGTAATGGGGAGCAAAGGCCATTTTAGGCCCTTCATTATTTCACTGAAGCTGGAAAGAAAACTATCTACAGTCAGATTACCACAGACATTTTCATTAATTATCAATGAGTAAGTCTCATGCAAGTACTTAAAGGTGCTGGTAGGGAAAGAGTTAAGCCATGGTGTCTCCAAGGCTTTTAGAACAGCATGTTGGGAGCACTTCTCGAGTAATTAATAAATAACTAATTCTAACTCTGTGCTCTCTTTAGTCTGCCATGCTGAGGACAGTGCACAAAGAGAGAGCTCAGCTGTTGAAATTCACAGCTCTCTGAGGTAGTCTACCTCACTCATGTTTCTTTTATGATTTATTATTTAAAACATCTGAATCGACTGCTTTTCCTCTTGAATAATGATAATAACAATTATAAAATGACAGACATTGGGGGGGGTTCTCTCTATAATTCATAAAGCACACAATAATTGGGTTTGTGAATAAAACTAGGTGCACAGACAAGCTCTATATTCATCATATGCAGAGCAATGCCATGCTCCAACCAAAGTCCTCTCCTGTGTTTCCACCTGGGTCTGGCTGCTGTGTATCTCTCCTTAATGGAGCCTTATCAAGAACCCACAGGTTGCTGTTGGCACTCATGGGGCATTGTTATTAAAATTGGGTGTTTTGAAAAGCTACTGCCTGTGCGGAAGATTTATATTTCTGTGCCCTTCTTTTATGCTGCAGTGTAACTCCTCCACCTAAGGTAAAAAGAAAGCTCTGGGTAAATGTTTCCCCACTCCCACTGATAAAGACTAAATCTTTTTGTCAATGCAGATCTTTTTCAGACTCTGATGGCAGTAAACAAATGTGACAGTACAAGTGCTTTGAGTGACTGTATTTACTCTTGTGCTCTAAGTTTGGAGGTTCTCTTTTGTGGGAGAAAGGGAGGTTATTTCTAAAGTATTAAAACTCAACACATTTATAGCTGCTGCGTATAAGCTGTACTAGTGCAAATTGTTACCCTATTTTGTTGAGAAGAAAATCACTAGTTTGTGTATGTGAGCATTTGTGTTTATGACTGTCAGCTGATGTAAGCAAGGTCTGCTGACAATGCATATATATTTGTGTGTCTGTTTTTACAGGTGATGGACTGGACAACAGTGTGGCCTCCCCCAGTACGGGCGATGATGATGACCCTGACAAGGAGAAGAAGAGGAATAAAAAACGTGGTATCTTCCCCAAAGTAGCAACCAACATCATGCGGGCATGGCTCTTCCAGCACTTGACAGTGAGTAGAAAGTAGTGATTTGTTTATTGTTCTTTTTCAGCCTTTTTCTGTTTATTAAAAAACCCCAAATCCAAAGCTTGTTAAATTGCACCATGCCTGGATGTGTGTTAAAGCTAAAGAGAAAAAGATTAAGCTAGTGATGGTAAAGGTCTAAAGATTATTAAGAGAGTTCTTATTGTTGGAGCATGAGCGAGTTGATAGAAGGAGTTGTTTACCATGATGTATGTATGGCATTAGCATGTGCTGTAAATCTGAGCAGATATTATTTAGCATGGAGACGTCTGTGTGTGAGACACAAGCGGTTAGCTGTCTGCGGGTATCCCCACCTGCAATAGAAAAGTATCAAGGAAGCACACTTTATTGATGTGGTTGGCTTGTCTTTTCACTCTTGATGAACTTTATTCTGTTTTGTTCGCCAAAAGCTAACCTGAACACAGCAAAGACATTGTTTCTATATCTCCATACATCAACACCACTGACTTAACACACTGTTAAGTTGCACACTGCACTCACAGAATGGGTGGTGACTTTTGCACAACCCCAGCACTCAGTTAAACACAGTAAAGTGACTCCCTGTATGATTATAAACGATAAACAGATGACGTTAAGATTTGTAGACTACACACCTATTAGTACCACCAGTCATTGTTTTGAGGTGTTGAAAGGAAATGTGTTTCAAACCAGAGCAGAGTCGGTGCGAACCCATTTGATCATTTCCAAAGCCTGCCCACGTGGTCACCCTGCATTCTCACATCTGTGCCACAGAAAACTACCTCAGGGGCCCCTGAAACCTTCATCTGCCCCTGGCCCCCCTTTACCCTGACACACACACACACACACATGAAAACACAGAGTCACTCCTGCTAACCATCACCTTAAGGGGCCCCAGGAGAAAGGTGTGTGAAAAGAAAGACATTTGCTAGTTCACACACAGTGCATGCACTTGCACTAGAGCTAGAAGTGATTGGTGAGAGCACACTGTCTGCTTTGACCTGGTTTACTGGCCGTGTGGACAGCACTAGGTTATTGCTTTGTGTGTGTGTGTGTGTGTGTATGTGTGTGTGTGTGAGAGAGAGAGAGAAAGAGAGAGCGAGAGAGCATGCTCTTTGGCGGACAGGCAGTGCAGCTAAATGTGGAGCCGCTGGCGGGGAGGCTGAGCTTCTGCCAACAGCGGCCCCCTCAACCACAGGAAGCCTCCAGAGCACCCAGAAAAAAAGAAAGAGTGGGAGCAGTGCAGAAAAAGAAAGACAACACAATAGGTTGGAACATCATGCCTGCAAAAATGGTGACTTTGCAGAGACAATGTGGGGTGGTGTTGGGGCATGCAGATAGAAGAACCAACAGTATACTTCCATACAATCTACACAGACATATGCACTGCACAGCTGCAAGAGAGTTCAGCAATTTTGTAACTAAATGTGTAAAACTAAATGTGTACAGTGGTTCACTGACCAGGTGATATAGCACTTCACTTCTGTTAGTGCCTGCTTCCTGGTCAGAGTGTATAGCAGTATACTGTTGGCATTGACAGCTATTGACAGTTTCACCATGAACAGAGAAGAGGAGATGCAAAGGAACAGAGAACAAATGCACAAAGTGCAAGGGAGGAGCCTCAGTAGTTCATTGGATGTACAAAGTTGAGTGTGCAAATGAGTCTGGTTCTTAGAGATACTGGCCAGTAGCAATTAACAGGCCTCCGAAACAATACAGCCTTATGGAAGCCCTAATTTAATGTCTTAGATTTGGCCAGGAGAAATGAGGAGGCATCCATCTATGTTACATGAGCCTACCAGCACAACCATTGTACAAAACCGGAAATGTGAGGTGGGTGGTTAGAGGAGATTACTCTGCCAGGCTGTGGAGTCAGAGAAAGGAGGAGGTGAAAGAGAGAGAGCATAAATGATGGGGAGGGATACAGACAGCAAGCAAAAGCGTTTGCATATGTTCTTCCTAAGTATTTGTTTCAGTTTGAAAATGGTTCATGGATCTATAGTATTAACTAATAAGGCTGTACTTTCCTAGTCACTCTCAAGTGTAAACACATTCCAGTAAACTTTGCAGCTCAGAAAGAAAAAAAACAAACAAACAAACTTCTTTTCAGTTGCAGTTGTTCCTTCACCAAACTTTATTTGTTCTGTTTATCGATTGTTTCAGACGTCCTGGGGAGAAATGCAAAACACTGCATCCTGTCTTCCCTTTCCTGTAACTCTTTCCTCTCCACCTCCTCCTCATTAAAATTGTTACTATGTTACCTTTTGCAGACTGTATGTTCTTCTTTAATTGGCCCAAATGTCCAGCAAATGGAAGCCTTCAGCTCAGCATGCCTGTGGTTTTGCACTCAGCTCTCCAATGAAAAGGCAATTTGCAAAATTATGTGATAGAGTAATTAGATAAAATTCAGGCTTCGAATGGTTGCAACCCAGCCGAAGCAAAGCCCTGGTGTGGAACAGCAGTATTCAGCTGGCACTTGTAGCTCAGTGCTTCCTCTTATTTGCAAACAGATCTGGAGAATAGAGTGCTCTATTACAGCTTGTAAAAATCCAAACCTCAGCGCAACATAATGTCCTTCTTTCATTTTTTAATCACTTGTTTATGTTAGAAGAATAACTGCAAAGCAACATTCTATACCTGCTAATACACTTGGGCCCTAAATTAGCACTGTTTGAAAATGCACAATTCCAGTAACAGTTGTTTCAGCGATTTCTGAGCTGAAACGTGCTGTCACCACTGTCAACAGTGCAATTTTTTTTTTTTTTTACCAGAACCTGGTGTGAAAGGTGCAATAATTAATCTCTGCAGTGGTTCCTTGGGCTCAAGGCTGGAACAGCAGGGGGGTAGGGGCTATGCTCTCTTCAAGAAGTTGGAGGGTGTATTTGTTCACCCTCAAAGGTTGAAGATGTTCCAGGTTGAAGATGGGGGTGCAAAGCAGTTGAGTTTTTGTGTCCTGCTCTTGTGATGATTACATTCACTAGGCAAAATTACAGATGTTAAGCATATGACATGCTTGAGAATAATATGGGCTTTTTTCAAAGGATTGGCATCTTCATTTTTGTTTGAAACAACACTGGTTGAGTCATTTTGGCACAGAGCAGCGGAGCATCAAAAGATGAGTAAATTTGAATTTGCAGTACATGATTATGATCACACTAATTAAATCATATCAAACATAGAATTTATGTAAAAAATCATAGTGCATGTGCTATGATTTTCAATTAACTACTGAGTTCAAAGCAGGTCTCTGTCTATCGTTCTTTTTCAGACTTTGTCTGATAAAACACACAAATTCAAAATATAACCGTCGAACTGCCTGAATGTTTTGAAGCTAAGCAGAAAACCAACTATGACCTAGAGATCCTAGAGATGAGCATTACTATGAGAGTAATCTGTTGGTGAATGGACCTAGGTAAATAATGAATTGCATCAAACACAGAATTTATGTAAAAATCATAGTTCAGGTGCTGCATTTTTTTAAATTAATTTCCTGTACCAAAATATATATGCTCATCTGATTACATTACTGGTTATATTCTATTAGTCAGTGAATGTTTCACTGTCATGACTGATCTCGGGAGCAATTCATACTATGCCCCTTGCCACTTGTATGCTTGGTAGTAAGAATCTACTCTATGCCTAAATAGTACTTCTATTGCTTCCATTTTCTTTGCTTATATCAAGACTGCAAATGGGCAAAAAAGTTTGGGCATGCCTTGTCAGAAAGGGGGTAAGTTCTTAGAGTTCATTCATGTGAGTGGCGTGTTTAGGGACTACTCCCAGCAGACTCAACAAAAAACCCAAAACAAAGCAAAAAAGTATTCTGGCCATTTAAGTTCAGGGTTCAACCAGGCCTCAGATGCCATTAGTCATTGATTGTTTATTGCTGGAGCCTGAGGTTGTCAGCAAGCTGGTCACCCATGGCAACCCAAGGCATGCTGTGTGGCCTCTAACCTGGCAGGGAGTCCTTGCAGTAAGCCTTCTTCACCTAGCAGCTTCATCACTTTGTCTGCACTAGACAGCCCTTGGGAGACTTAAATAATTACAACTCAAAAACCACTGCAAAAATCTATGCCCTAGAATTTCTATAGTAAGTATGTACTGTTTTATCATGCATTTCTTATTATTCATTTATTTTATATGAATTTAATGCCCTATGTCTCTGATCAGTTCTTTGTCTAAAAAAAAACAACTTAAACAAAAATATGAGACAGTCAAATACTGTACACTAGAATATTAGACATTAGTTTGAATATTACATTTTACAGTAATTGTCTTTATATTGGTTGCGTGGCTTGTGTGATCACATAGACAGATGACTCTCCACAGCTAAGTATATGCACTGCCTTTGAATAATTGCCTTATATTTATTTGCTGTTTCTGATGTGACATCAGATTGCTATTGCCAGATTTGGCAACCCTGCATCTGTAGAACAGCATCCACAAGTGGTCTAATACCAACTGTCTAGATATTTTCATCTTAATTTCTACTTTTGCAATACATGCATGCATGTGTGTGAAGCGATGACTTGAGGCTTGTTACTTGAAGTTAATGGCAAAGATGAAGCTGCCAAGTCAATTGGGGCAAGGGCTGTCTATAGAACAAGGCTGCACCCCCACCCATCACCCACCTCCTACACCTTGTAATGAAAACATCATCAATTACCCCAATGACAGGCCCCTGGGATGTGGGGCAGGCAACTCTTTGGACCTTGTCTTTGTGGGATGGACACTAAAGCCATCCCCCATGTTCCCCAGAGAGGGAGAGATCGAGAAAACCACATGTATGCATCATTTGCAAGCCTTCTAGGCTGACACTGGTGTGTCTTTTGAAGAATGGGTTGAATTGGCAGACCCCGCATGGGCTGCCAGTGGCCGATGGACGCCTCCCTGTCACTTAGGATGGTGGCTTTTCTCTGGCCATCTGTGCCATGATTGATGAGTGGGACACTGCCGAGGCTTTCTCTTCTCCAAATGCAGTGTCCCATACATCAGCTGTGCTTAAATATTAAACATCATTATGCTGTTAATGAGAAATTGCAATACCATCCTACTCTTCCCTAATCTATTGCCCTTTTTCTGCCTTTCCCCTGTTTCACCAGCATACTGTTACACTTCTCTGTGTGTAACATCCCTCAAAACCAAATTATTACCAATTTATACAGCCTCTGAACCACTGAGGATTGGCATCAACAGTCATTCCGGTTCCACATTAGCACTTCTCCAAGCCCAACAATTACATAATGTTAAATCACTTTTCATCAATTTGTCATGCACCTGCTTCCAGGTAGATTACTTTTGATCTTACACTCATAGTTTGTTAACAGCTTCTGATGGTGTCTGCAGTTTTCCATTGTTGTTTACTGAGCCTGACTTGGCTTTCATTATCAGAAGTGTGTAAAGAGTTAGCTTGCCAAGGAGGGGCAGCCTATGGCTTTTGTGTGTGATTGCAGTAAGCTCAATTGGCATGTTCTTCGCGTAACAAGCAGGCTTGCTTTTCATGCTGGTAAGTTCTGGTTTCCATGCAGCACTCAACGAAAGGCCTAGTCATAACAGCCTCTCAAAGAGTGGTTCTGGTGTGTAGTTCCCTGCCGCAGCTTTGCTTCTCACTGGGGCTAGCATAGTACATCCTGCTGAGACCGGAAGTAGAAGTCCTGAGGCCTGCCATGTTCCATCTGTCTGTGTGCTGTGATTTTAATGCAAGTATATGCAGGCACTGCACATTATTTCATATTGTCATTGAGTCTTATGAGAGATTATGGGAAGTTATTGAGTCCATCAGGGCAAATGAGTGCATCTAGAGGTAAACATATGAACAGTATAAAAAAGGGTTTAGTATCTTGAGTTAAATGAATAAAAAACCGTTGTAGTGAGATATTACTACTGTCAGAATCAGGTGTTGAAGTTCTTTTGTTGAAGCTAGTTTAGATTATCTATTTCTGTGTTTGTCCAGTTTATGTAGCAATGTGCAGGGCTTGAGGATATTTCTGACTGTAGTCAGCAGCTCAATAAATTTTACTTACAGTGGCTCCAGCTCCCAGTCCCACCCCTAGAGCAGAACTCCACCAGATACACTCCTTCCAGTGTGCAGGTCTGTGTCTGATTATATGGCAGCAGAGTTACTCTGTTTGCTAAATTAGTTTATCAGTTCAGTTATTCCTTTTTATAATATGAATCATGCATGTTGCACTTAAATTACAAGTTTTATCCTTTTTATTCTAGCTGTATCCAAGAGCTGGCAGATAATGAGGTTTGACTGTTCACGCCAGTGCAATAAGAGATGCATGGCTGTATAGGCGCTACGTTCAGAGTATCTTCTGATCCTTGTCATCCCTGTGGAGATTCAGCAACAGCACAGCAATCCATCCATGCTTTGTCTCCAAGATGGAGTGTGTTGTACATGCTTCGAGCCAGATGCGATTCCATTACATCTGATTAAATCCCTACACCAGCTAACAGTAACCATAAAAAACTAGCAGGTGTGTGTGTGTGTTAGAAAGAATAGAATAAGCTATCTTCTCTGTGCTAACAGTGAAGTGTTTTGTGCTCATGGCTGAGGTCTTGCACATAGTCAAGGAAGTGCTCACTTGTTTGTTAGAACAGATTAATTCACTGGTTTTTAAATACTGTGCTATGATGGGGAAGGTCTTTCTGTAGCAAAGAGAAATAATGAGAAAGGGAGACTTGGAGAGGTATGACTCTTAACCATCACCCCACCATGTCTTTGTTTTTTCAATTTCTCCTTGCTTGGAATGGGCATACGGAAGCAATTGTAAAATGCCCTTACCTAGTTCTAAATCTTCTTCAACTGTGACCAGGTTTCCCCTCCCCAGCAGCCTCTACCATGAATATTAATTAAAAGAGTGAGGGCACAAAGGTAATTATAATAATAATATAATAATATAGCATGAGTTATTAGAATTCAGGTTCCCACCTCCTCGTTCAGATATGCTTCCTTTTAGTATCGAGTTCCTGTGCTATTATCTAAAAGATAATTTCCTCAAAAGTACAGACACATGAATGGTCAAAAGAGAAATATAGTAACACAATTCTGTTCCCATTTAACGCACTATGAGTTTCTATACCATAGGAGACTCCCCTGATCTCTGCACTGAGCTTGATTTTTGCTGAAAGAGCAGAGGACGAGAGCAGCTGCTGTGTAACCAACTGCCTTTGTAGACACTGGTAGCTGTTTGCACTTCACTCTCTGGCCTCTTGATGATTTTCCAAACAACAATTTGTTTACTTTGGCATAAGAGGAGACAGACCTAGTTGGTGCAGCTTTTCATTCTCACATAAAATGTTATGTGGTTTATTCTGTCTCAGAAGAGTGTTTGGGTGGCAATGTGTGGCACTGGACTGCTGATGGTTATACCTACCTGGTTTGACATCTCCTGCTGAGTGCCTTCCAGCTGCAGTTTGGCATGTCACATGGCCTCCCTTGTATGTTTTTCAATATTCCCCCTACTCAAATGGGCTGTAATTACCAGCTTAAAGAGGTTTAGTGGTCTAGTAAACTACGTAATCACCCCACCCCCACACGCCTGAATTAACCCTGTGTCATCAGCTGCAGTTCAGTAAACTCACCGAAAACCTAAAGCCTGTGCGACCCTATTGTATTACCCTGTTATTGTGAAGCAGCAGGTGTGTGGTAACATGTATCAACATTTAAACATATAATATGTTGCTTCCTAGACTCATCACTGGATTGTGTAATGATAGGGAAGAACTGGTTCAGCACCCACTATTGTTTGAATTTCTGTCAGGTCAGGTGATAGCCTTTGTCCACCACCACCTGTCTTCATACAACAAATGCTCCAGCTACACAAAAATGTAACTGGGCAAATCTGATCAAGATAACATACAACATAAGACCCATATGCACAGTGCAATCTAAGAAGTACCATCATAGTGTAAATATGAGCTGCACTAAAAATGCATAGCAAAAGCTTACTGCAGTTGGTAGTTAATATAGTAGATAATACTTACTGAGTATATTTATTGGATATAATGCACACCTGTGTGTATGTGAATGCCAGTGGTAGAATTCCCATAGCTACTGATCATGCAAAATATACATCATTGCTGCAATATGTAAAGCCATTCAAATGCTTCCACCTATGCCTCCAAATGAAGTGGTCCTCTGCTCTTCTCATGCCCTAAAACGTTGTTAATCTCTACCCACCAAATTTTGCATGTTATGCTATGGATCATTACTGCAGGTATGCATTTAATGATGTAGCATCTCATCCAGCTACAGAAGCCTTAGTGGTTTACTTTGAATATGATCTGTAATCCAGACCATTTCCTTGCTTTAATTTTAGACACATTTTTGCCAAATGCAGCCAAATCAAGTGGATTTGTTCCCGACCCGTAGGCACTGCAGTACACCCTCACCCCTAAACAAACAAAAGGTGTTTTTAACATGGAACGACTAATTAGAGTGCTAAAGACGGGTTTTTGACACATTTCCTTTTTTTCTTCTCCAGGACAAATTCAATGACAAAAAGGGCTTCTATTGGGTGAAATTTCTTCAGCTTTTCCTGATTGTAGAATAAGTCTTTCTAAAAAACAGGGGCTGTGAATTATTCATGTGCTGGCTTTGTGTTCATTTAGTTGGTTGTGAACTTCGCATCACTGCCCTATGAAAGAGGTTCTGCAGAATTCCCAACCACTATAAGCCAGTCAGGCAGTGGGCAACTGAAACCCTGGCCTTCAGTTGTTTTCCAAATGTGAGAGATTCTTCTGCCACTCCCCCACAAATTTGACCACACATTCGCATATGCATACATTTTTGTTATTTTGTTATTCATACTAGGATCTTAGGATGAGAGGGGGTTTGCAAAAGCTTTGTGCTGTTATTTTCTTTCCCCTTACTTTCTCTCTCTATTGCTCTCTCATTCTCCCACCTTCAAAGCCTGTTTTGTTGCTCTCTAATGAGGGCCAGTGCTGCAAATTTATGCCACCTACACAAAAAGGAATTTGCTGTGGCTTTTGTCACTGAGAGTAACTTCCTTAGAAATTGCATATCCCATTTGATATCGAAAGAGAAGATCCATGGTGCCATTCAATGCTGTCTCCATGACTAAGGCAACTATAACCACTCAATTCTACCATGGAAACAGTGAACGTGTATGCAGATGTTGGAGGTAATCTGGGAGCTTGTGGGCCTGGCAAGCTCAACATTAACACTGGCTGAGCTACTGGCAGAGGAACAGTAAAATTCGGCCCAAAATCTGTTTATTCAAGAGCCCGTGGAGAGAGGTGGAAGACTATGCCTTTTCTGAGCGAGGGAGAGCCTCTGAGATGGGCCGTTGATGTGATACTCTGAGGACACCTCCGCCAAAAAGGCCCCCGGATGCAGCCCCAGGCATTCCTGAGGGGCAGCTCAGTTTCCATGGGGATTAGGTCCATCGAATACATAGGTGAGACAGCAGAATAGATCCAACTGAAAAAGACCCATGCACCTGGAAAGAGTTCCCTAGTGATTTTGGCTGTGTAGAAACTGCCTGACAGGAAAACAATACTACAGTGCCTGCTATGCAGTTTTCTTGGCAGAGCAGACAGTTAATGTAGGTTAGGATGAGACGCTGTCTCTGGGAACACCCACTGGTAACAAGCTTAGCTTTCTTAAGCATGGAGATATTAGCTTAGTTTCCTCCAGGTATGATTTAAGAATTGTACCTCTTGCCCTGTATTCTGCTCCCTTGGGGTATCATAAGCCACAATTTCAGCACATGCTCAATTATTCTATAAAGTTCTATAAATGACAACTTGTACAGAAAGCCCCCTTATTCTTAATCACACAAAAGAGGAGAAATGTTGCTTATAATCTAAAAATGATAATAATGCTAATGTGTTTAATGCAGATCAGAATTCGGGGATGAGCTGGATGGTTTGTGACTAATTGTAATTAACTGCATAGATAGGACACAAATAGTGATGTCCTCCATCAGCTCTAGGGAGGATGTGTTCATTCCACCCAGCTCAGCCAATTCTAAATGTTGGTTAATGAATAAATATCTTCAAGACTCAGGCTTGAGCTGGAGGAGAACATGAGCTGAAGGAAAATCACAAAGATAAAAGAAACTACTGAAAGGAATCTCCAAATTTATTTCAAACTGCAGGATTGCTTTGGTGGTGTGATACAATGCACTGTTGGAGCTGGTCCTAGACACCCCTTCTCATTGAAGCACCCATAACTGTGCCTGACTTTCCAGAAAAAAACATGCAGCAGCTTACAATACACCACTTTCTAGTAGCACCAGTTCTCTTATTAGTATTATTTTACTGTACAAGTAATTTATTACAGAAACTATATATGTTAGGTTATTCCTCTGGCAGTGCTACCCCCTATATTCAGCAGCCTAATCTGGAGTCATTTTGGGTAAGGGGATTTGTCTGTGGGTAGGAGCAGGATGGGGGTGAGCAGGGAGCATGGGTAATGTCTGTATGTAGAGCTGCAGCCTGCTGTTCACAGAGAAAGGAGGGGTTAGTCTCTGTCTCTTATCTCTCTGATAGAGCTTGGACTCAACACTTGGAGCTTGGAAGAGGCCACAGAGGAAACAGACTTTGAGAGTTTTACTGGTGCTCTAATACACTCTTTCTCTCTTTCTGATAAGATTCATGATGGTACAAAAATGCACAGGGAGGACACAGCTCTCCTGGCATGCATGGCTGCAGACAGGCTGGAAATTCTGATGAAAGGAGTAGTATATTTGGACAAGACATATCATTAAGATAGGCAGAGGAAAGGCAGGGAGGATGCGTTTGATATTTTCCATCTGTTCTTCAAATGCTGTTTTAGCATTTTTTTGCAAAAAGAAAAAGTCAGCAGCCAAGCTTAAGAAAATTACCCAGGCCAGCATGACTAGTGAATTCAAAATATCCAGCCTTTTTTGATCTACAATAGAGTACACTTATTCAAATAGTCTCTATAAAAACATGTTTACATATTTTTTAACATATATACACTACAGATATTTCTTTCCATATGAACCTCATCTTCCTAACCAGAACTGTAACCTACACAGCTTTATTAATGAAATTGTGCATATGCTGCTATTGTCGCCTTAACGCTCCAGGCTCCCCAGTTTGATCCTGAGGATGGTTTAGTAACTGTGCAGAGTAGCATGATGTATCCATGTGTTTGTGTAGTACTTCTTCAGGTTCTCTGTGTCTCCGGTTTCCATCCACGTCCCAAAAACATGCGAGTAGGTGAACTGGCTATGCTAAACTGACTATGCTAAGGTGTGAAGGGCATGCATGATTTCTTTAATCTCTTGATCATGTAAAAATCCAGATACAAATAAATAGTATTTAAATACTTTTTTCCTGGGCTTAAAGACCTTCCTTTGATATATTGGAATATGCCAGTGGGCAGTGGTCATGAAGTCAAATGTGTGAGCAGTAGTAACTGTGAATTGAGAGGGAAATCTAATAGAGGAATAAATGGTGAGGAGAGACTGTCAAAACAGGTGTTAAGCACTATGAGAAGCACAGGTAATCGGGTCCTAATGAGCACTGTTATTGAGCTGTGTAATATGTACCTCCCTCCCCTCAACCTCATTCTCTGAGAACCTCCTTTTTTGACTGAAAGCAGTAGTTTTCTTGGAGACACAAAAAAAGTAAAGCACTTGTTATTCTTTAGGTGGGAGTTCAGTTAAGGAAATAAAATAGTATACTAGATGTACTGTGTTAATGGTTATTTTATCAAAGTATCTCAGTACCTATGAATATGTTCTGAATGTCTCTATTGGTGTTATTAGTTTAAATGACATAATATTACCACAAATATGGAGACTATAATGGAGGCATAAGCATTACCTAGGCAAGTACAATAAAGCCAAAAAGCAGATAACTTACCTAAAACTCACCAATTAGAGCTCCTTAGCACCCTACAGAGTTGGCCAACATGACATGTCAGAATTTCAGTCCAGCAATTATTGCCTAGGGTTAGTATTGGTATTAACAGTCTGATGACAGTGAGATATTGCTCCCCAGAAGGCAGCGTGTCGTCTCTCAGTCTACAATCTGGTCCATCCAGAGCCATCTCTGGGGTAAGAGTGCGTGTGGGCCAGCCAGCTGTAGAACAGGCCACGTTTGTGTTGTCTTGTAGCCTCTGGCGTGGCTTTTCCTGATCTCAGTCACAAGGCCTATGTTCCCATGGCTGTCCCACAGCCTACAATATGTTTCATGCAAATTCTCTCCCACATTTTGACGCTCTGAATTTTTCAACAAATCCTAGTTTATATGGTAATGCTACATAAAATGAAATAATGAGATTTCTGGGATATTGGTGCCATTAGATTGTTGTCTGAAAGTCAAAACTTTAAGGTTCAGGTGACTGTGGGAAGTCTTCCCAACACAGAGCTTGGGTTAGAAAGAATTAACCAGGATATAAACATAATTCTTGCTTAAAAATGTGGCTGGGTAATGTTGCAATTATAAATATCTGCATTAAATTAGCCACAGTTTGTTCCAATTACCTACAATCAGATCACATGGAGATGACTGAGCAATATGAAAACAGCTCCCCACCCCTTCTCAGGGAAAACCACAGTAAACAAGCACACATAAAGGAAAATAAAAACATTTTAATTTAAAGTTTCATTCAAAGCCTAATTATTTTTTTCTGCTTTTTGTCTATTTGCACTCCTGAGGGCCTTGTTGTGCTAGAGACTCCAGGTTGGGTTGATGAGTCCAGATCTTCTTGCCCAGTTTAAGCACTTGTTATGGTTTTGTCAATGGCAAGCTCAGGTACTATTAATGGGTTTAGAGACACTGATCTAATAGTGAAGTTTGGGGCCAACAACAGACCCACAAATTTTCATGATAGCAAATTGTGAAAATGGACACTCGTTCTGTAACATACTGTTCTAAGAGTAGGGGTAGTCTAGTCAAGTCAAGAAGCGTTCATTGTCATTTCAACCATATATAGCTGGGAAAGGGGACAACGTTTCTCCAGAACCCTGGTGCTACATAAAACAACACAGAGCTAAGGACTAAAATTAAGTTGTCCTAGCCACATAAAGGGCATCGTGTGCAACCTATTGCAAACAGTGCAAGACAAAAAGACAGTGCAAACAGACAAAATAAAACAGTACAGGACAGATACACAAAATACACAATATAGTGCCGACAAGTATACATTTTGTATAATATGTTATATAACTAACAAATGAAGAACACATGAATTTTCAAGTGATGTAAGAGCAGTTCCTGTCCCTGTCTGTATCATAACTGTGCTGTGGACACCATTCTCTTTTGTCTTCTCTCTTGTCTACTCTTACCATTTTAAAGGCCCTACAGAGATTGTCTTATGTTGCTTGTTTTATGAGATGTGGTGGTTCCTTAATTTTTTCACAGATTTCATCTTGTTAATTCCCACCCACTTTTTAATTCTCCTTTTAATATGATATCCACCAAGCTGCTGCCCATGCAGTGTCATGGTGCAGCATCATGCACTTGAAGGCAATCTCTGTCTGCCATATTGTACATGCATGAGCTCACAGATGTCTGTGACTGGCTAATGTAGCTGTGACAGGGTGAGAATATGCCATCCCTATGCCACATATAGCAGTGGTATCGCCGGGACTCGACTGCTGTCAATTGTTATTAAAGGACAAGATGGATTATATAAGGACAGCTGGCAGATCATACCTGGCATAGATACAGGTGTTGTTGACGCTACTGAAACTGTGAGAAATGGATACCCTCTATTCCATGGTTGACGATTTGTTTGTAATATTCTGTATTCATGGCAGCACAGCCAAAGGGAGGTGCACTAATATAAATTAGAGTGAGATTTTACAGCATGGCACTCCTAATTAATGTTTCTGTTTCTACACTTCACTAAACTTTATAATTGGCTTGTCTTTTTCACTGCCATTAATTACATTATTTCATATTCATTTAATGGCTCTAAGAAAGAGGCACCTTGCTTTCTTTCACTAATTAACAACAGCTTTGCCACTTTTTGCTCTTGAATTTGTGAGCTACATCTCTTCTCAGAAAACACATTAATTAATTGATTTATTTACACACTCTGCTTTGTATGTGTTTTTGCAGCACCCTTACCCCTCAGAAGAACAGAAAAAACAGCTGGCCCAAGACACTGGCCTTACCATACTACAAGTGAATAACTGGTAAGTGAATTGCACTTTTTGTATTTATATGCAAACAATAGCCTTGCCTGTGGAAGTGTTTAATTATTTGATTTATTACTCAACCCCAAAGCCTGACCTCCCTTCCTCTTAGTACCTCATCTGCCTTAACATCAATCCAGCCAATAGAATAGTTCTAGGATATCTCAAGAGACAACGCGTCAGTGTTCTGAGTGTGAACCTAATATAATTCCCCTGAGAAGTGAGCCTTGCATGTCTCTTAAAATCCTCTTCTAAAAACTAGCCTGTACTGCACACTTGCATGGGACACACAGTTAACTAGCTCCTTTGATTCCTAGGTTCCCACTGCTGGAGCCCTAATAAATTTGGAGTGAGATTTCATCCTGGGTTGCATTTCATTGGAGATGGCCATCAGCAAGTACTTACCATTATTAGCCATGTCTAACGAATTGCCCAAGAGAGGTGGGATAGGCCACTGAAACCAAGTCCAGACTGGCACTTTTGATTGAATTCTTGTAAAAACCAGTGCCACACATTTATTTTCACAAGGTTGCCAGGTCACAACATAAAAAAATCCCACCCAGGCTGTGTGAAAGCTTTTATTACATATTCTATAAATCTAAGAGATTAATGTGCTCTAATCTGTGTTGTTTAAACAATTGGCCTGGATGTAGGCAGAGCCTCTGTTTAATATATCCTCTTTGGATATGGACATCAGCCTAGACTGGAAATATGGAAGACATATTAAAGCCCATTAAGGCAAATGTAATTTCTGACAACATAATCCGTTCCATTGTTCAATTTGGTGCCTTGGAGACAATGGCCTTCTCACAATATATGCCTTCAGAGGATTCATTTTCACAAATCAAGTATTGGTGATGCACAGTCTAAATAACACCAGGGAATATTGTTGAGGTTATCAATTTCTGTGACCTTACAGGAACCCATGGGAAATTATTATGGCCAGATTATGCCCTGGAATACTTGATGTCAAATGACTATGTTCCTCATTTAACCAGTTCTTATATGCCAGGGCTAATAGTGGAATTGTATCAGTAAAAACAGGCAGCTCATGTATGTGTGTTATTTTGTCACATTTGTGTTATTATTTATGAGTTGAGGGTGGTTAAATGTTAAGGTTTAATGTTAAACCCTGCATTCTGAGATTTTTGTGTCCCACACACATTGTGTTCTACACTGAATGTGTGTGTGTGTGTGTGTGTGTGTGTGTGTGTGTGTGTGTGTGTGTGTGTGTTTTAGTGTGCTTATATGTATCTAAGGGAACTGGGGAAACACAGAAAGGAACTTAGGAGAAAGAGAGGGAGGGAGTGAGAAGGAAGGAGAGATAGATATACACACACTCCATGGGGTAGTATGCGGGATCTGCAGCTCCATAGGCCTGTTGTGCTTGGTAGGAAGCTCACCATTGGGTGTCTCCATGGCAACCCCTGGTGATGTTACCTCCTGACCCACTGATTTTAAAGGCAACATCCTGTGCTGGGATTCTATTTATCAGGCAAGTCAAAACACAGGGCCAGCACAGTGCTGAGCAGTCCAAGAGTGATGAAATTCATCAAACGGAGCAAGCAACAGCAGCAACTCAGATTAAACCAACATTATCTCCCTTTAAAAACATGCACATTTTATTCACTTATTTTTCATTTGACTCATTTGAAAATATTTAGCTGATTTATGTTCACAATCAGTGCATTCAGTGCACTGATTGCACTATCCTTATATTCACATTAATTTGCGACTATGTGGGGAATAAGAAGATATCAGCTATGCTGCATTTGATGTGTTAACACACATGTAGTTCTTCATTATTGATGAGGGCCCTTGGGTATCGACAGGCTGAGAATTAAATAAAAATGCTAAAGCATTAGAGGGTGTTCACTCAGGAATCACTGGTTCAAACATGACTTTTGGGCGATCTTAAAGTGGATATTTAAATTTGAAAAATAGCTGCTTCCACAAAGGCACTCTAGATGTAAAAGTGCATGGGAAAATCTGAATACAAAAAGCATATAGATCACACACATGGAAAAGATGCACACTGAGTTATGCTCACATGAGCACTGAAAAAGAAACACATGCGTGAGCACACAATGTTAAGCTGAAACAGGCAAGCAGTGGGTGGAGAATGTGGATTGACTGCAAGATCTATTTTTGGCAACTGTGCTCAGGTTGATTTACTGAGATACTGTGTTGTGTTACAGAAAGTACAGTGAAAAAACCTGTAGATCCACTACAGTTACAAGAGAGAAAGGGAGAAACAGAAAAAGAAGAAGAGATGGAGAGAGAAGAAAAAGGAGTTTTAGTCTCTGATCTTTTAGTCAGAGCAAGTATGTGTTCTCAGAATGCTCCATAAAGAGCGCTGATGTGAAATCAATGGGTGGGTCATCGGGTTTCGCATGTCCAGTCCTCCCTTCCTGGCGGAATTTAATAATGCCCTTAAAGATGGTGTTTAAACCTCAGGGATGGATTGTTTTGTCAATAAGACGGCTTTTATGAAAGTCTTAAAAGCATGGCGAGAAGTGTGGCGGCGCTACTTTAGAGAAATAGTGTCCTGGGATCCGGTTTCTATGCCTGAGAGAATGAGAGAGAGTGAGAGTGAGAGTGAGAGTGAGAGAGAGAGAGAGAGAGAGAGAGAGAGAGAGAGAGAGAGAGAGAGATGACTGGCATGCTTCACCTTGCTAACAGCCAGGCCTGTTCATGATAAACGCAGTTGAAACTTGTTCAGTGTAAGCTATAGCTGATTGCTCCATGCTCAGAATGTGTATTCTTTGGCAATCCTCTTTAGCCTTGGAGGGAAAACATAACCTCTGACCTATTGTGCATTTCTAATAAATGTTACACTGTTTAGTGGTTGTTTATGTCGCTTCAGAGTTTTTGGGTGAATCTAGATCAGGTGTTTTAACACGTTAGACACTGATTGTGTGCTTATTTCATGTATGTGACCCATAAGAGTATTTACAGGTCTGTGAATAAATTGTTTGTGTGTGTGTGTGTGTGTGTGTGTGTGTGTATGTTTGGGGTGGGGGGTGTATGGGTTGTGTTCTATGTGCATGCCCTAAAGCAGATTTCACAGCTCAACCTGAGGTCACCCTGCTGAACCATATTTACCCCTTCTCACAACATAAACACACTGCCAGACACCTCTTCTCCTGCGTTGCCCCATGAACTGCATGAACTTCAGCCAGCATAAATTGATGAGGCTCTGTATTTTTATTGTTTGTCCTTCTTTGCATTTGGGCTCAGTCAGTTCTTGAGTGTTTGCTAACAATTGTGCCATACTGGAATTTCTGTACTTGCTCAGACCTGATCTCTATCTGCATTATGTCAACAACAGACAAGTTGGAGTGGTTCTCTGTGTATGAGATTGTGTTTGTGTGGACATATTTGTGTATACAGTGTGGTACTAGGGGGTGTTGAGGTTGTGTGTGCAGTGTTGCTGTTACTGTGTTTCTGAGCCTGGGAGTGTACTGTATGTGGCTGTGTGGCGCTGTGTGTGTGTGTGTGTGTGTGTGTGTGTGTATTTGAACAGAGTCTGTAAACCATCCAATGGTTCAACCTTCCCTTACTCAACTTAACAGTGGCTCTCGTCTAGTGAGACCTAGGCACAGCCAACATTGTCGTTCAGTTCATCAACATCAACATCAACATCAACATCAATTCTCTCTTTCTCTGTTTATCTCTTTCTTGTGGTGGAAACTACATATGAAAGTTTGAGGGTAGCTATGCAGTGCCAGGTTTGAAAACATTGACTTGGTTTTTACTTCTGTTCTTGTGTCCAGACCAAACATTGCCAAAGAGTGCACTTTTAAGAAATTATCACAAGAATGCAAATTCATTTTCCTTAAAGTTATAAATTATAGTAATAATAGCATAATTATCAAAAACTTGGCACTGACCAGACACTGTTGTGTAGTCTTTATTATTTGATTATTTTCAGAGAGGTTTCATTTACTAAAAAATTATACTACATGTGCATGAATGAGTTCTATCAGTTTACATTTATTATGTGGCTGCTAGCTTACAGACTGGTCACTTGAGTGTATTGCTGGGGTGAGCATGAAAGATGGCAGTGCTAAAGGACCTGATGGAAACCAGGTCGAGAGGCATAAAACATGCTGCTACCCAGCCATATCTTCTCCCTCACACTCAGTTGTAATGAGCTGTGTGTGCTACCACACACTGGTGCCAGCATATATTGCAGCTCTCTGTGTCTTTATTGTCCAGACAGAGAAAACATGCTCCTTGTACCAATTGCACAGGGGTCTCCAAAGCCAAAGATGAACAAATGAAGTACAGAATCTTAACTTAAATATGTGAAGTGAGATGAGATACTCACTCACTCACTCACTCACACTCTCTCTCTCTCTCTCTCTCTCTCTCTCTAGACTGGGGTGTGAGAGCAAACAGACCACAAGCTGCCAAAAATGACCTAATTTTTCCCAGCTCCGAGGGAGTGCAAGACCCCTTCTTCTCTCTCTCTCTCTCTCTCTCTCTCTCTCTCTCTCTCTCTCTCTCTCTCTCTCTCTCTCACTCTCTCTCCACCTACCTATCTATATAGCAACCATGCAACAGCTTTTTAATAGCTCAGCACACCAGTAGCAAGCTTCATATATCCCAATAAGTGAGCCTGCAACTGAACTGAAAGTTAAGCATTCCTGACTACACCCCTCAGCCACACTATCAGTTTGCCTATGTGTCTCTCCATCTCTCACCTTCTCTTTCTCTCTTTCCATCTCCCTGACCAGCCATGTGTTTATAAAGTGAGTCCCAGGGGCCCTAGTCAGCAACCCCTATGCCATAAAAGCCAACTTCACAGCTGTTAATGGAAAGGTTTTAACTCTGTTTGGTGAGAGGAGTTGGGCCAGTGCAGCATGTAGGGGAGGATGGAGGGAGCAGAGGGGGTAGTTGGTGAAGTAATAGCAACCTAGCCACATGGGTGCTGGAGGATTAGGCTGACATCTTCCCTGAAAGCCCCTTCTACATCAGCACTGTTTTCTTTGGGCAGGAGAGACCTGCTGAAGAGCAGAACAAGGTAATCCCTGTATTGTTTGTCTGAATTAGGTCAGAATTAGACCATGTTCCCTACAGTGTAGTGGAGCTGGGCTCCCCAGCCAGAAACCTGTTACCATGGGCAAGTAATTGGCAAGAACTTTTGAAATCAATTGTGGGGAGTGAAGTCAAAAATGGACATGAAGTATGAATATGTCACAGGTATTTGATAAATCTGAAGAAACTTAGTTCAGCTCATTTTTTCACATTAGATGAAGGTAGGCAGATACCTTAGTGAAGGGATAAAGTTCAATTCAAGGCACAATGCAAAACAAAGTAGTGACTCCTATACTGTTAGCTTTAGTAATGGAAGGTGCAGTGCTGAAACATGGTTGCTGTGAAGGACTATGTAAGATGCTGCTTGAGTATCATGGCCTTTTTGTTCAAGGTGTGTTTGTAGCCTGTTTAAAATCTTTAATTAAAACATACATGTGTTTGAATGTACATAGTTGTATACCTGTGCTGAGAAGACAAGAACAGGTGAGAATAAGCAAGAAAGGGAGATAAAGAGAGAGAATAAAGTGTCAGGAGTGTAAATGAAATCTGTACAGCAAACAACTGGATGGGTTTATTTAAACCCATCAAGAGTGACTGGCGCCTGTTTGACACACAGGGGAGGAGCAGATGCAGAATTATATGACTTTGAGCAGCAGATGAGAATGAAAGGAGCAATGCTCTTTTAACATGTGACTATGTGACTGGAGATTAATGTAATCTTATAACATGTGACTGAAGATTAATGTAACAAATTACTTACTTAAATGGATATCTGGAGGAGACTTGGATAAAAAAAAAAGTTGGATTCACTGGAGAAGTGCAATATGGGGGAGGTGTATTGGTGTGAATAGTGGACAAATGGGTAGAATACTCCGTTGATGTGTATGAGATCACCTGCCAGTGAATTCATAACATGGTCTCATTTAAACATCTGCATCCTTGTAAAAAAATCAACCTGATGATAATTACTTTCCATATGTAAACTGTACTCACTCTCATTTGTTTCACGGTGCAGTTTTTCCTGTGATAACCGATGTATGGAAGAGTCACCATGCCTCTTCTCCAGCATAACCAATGTGCCCTTGCGTGGAATTTTAATATGCATGTAAATGTAGCTGAATTGGTTGAAATTTGATTTTATGAGTGCATTTGGTTGTCTGTGGCTCTGCACACACTGCCACCATGCTCAGGTTAGATTTGGAGAGGGGATAGAATAGTAGGCTGAAAAGGCTTGCTGAGGAAAATGGCCTACTTCATATGCATTTAGATAGACATGCTGGGATATAACCTTTTGTATCTCCAATCTGGATCTTTCCCCTAATTGGTCACGCAACAAAGGCAGCTGATGAAAAAGACAATTTCTTGCTTTTAATTGGCCATTTCACGTGTGGATTGGGCTACACCTGGGCATTTGTAATGAAAATGGGATATTATAAGGGCCCCTGCAGACGAGACAGAAATCACTTCCATGATCTCTGTGGAAGAGGCTGCAAAATAGTATGTAACAAACACACACTTGGAGAAATGGTACCAGAGGTTATGGGAAGAAAAATGTCTTTTGTGTCTCATTTGACTTATAAGTGACTTTTATTTAGTCATTTTTCTAAGCTGTGTGTTTTTTCATTGGCCTCTACTCTTTTCATCCAACTTCAGAGGTACCACTGGTGGTGTTTTGGTTCAAAATAGGCCCCCATTGTCCATGGCTGGGTTGAATAACTGCTTTCATTGTGTGTGGATGGGACGCTGAAACAGAACAGGTCATAAATGCATCCCAGTAATGTACTTGGTTTGCACAGAGGTTAACTTTTTACTCTTAAAGGAGAAGCTGGCTTTAGCCAAGGGCCACTGCACTGGTGTTCTATCACACACTCTTAGCCCCCTTTTCACCAGCTTCTTAAAGTTCTTAAAGTGCTTGGTGCACAAGGCAAAGCATGACCATTCATTCTTTTTCCTCACAGTTCTTACAGCTCCCTCTTCCCTCCCTCAATAGCTTGCTGTCTCTCTCTCTCTCTTTCTCTCTTTCTTTCTCTCTCTCTCTCTGTCTCTCCCCTCCTTATATCCCTCCCCTGCCTGGTATTGTGTACCATGTGTCCTTTGTTCCAGTCTGGTGGTGCATCTGGCCCTAGATATGATGCGGTCTGGGAGAGGAAGTTTAAGATACCTTTAGCAAAAGATGTCCAGAAAATGAACAACATAAGTCAAGTTGTTTGCTCGGTTTGAGGAAAATAAAGAGTGTGGGACAAAATAGAGTGAGAGTGGGAAAGACAGAAAGAGCATGAAGGGCAGAGCTCAGAAGATAGCCAAGTGTGACCTGCATCTGACCCTGAAGCCAGAGGTGGAGGCAGAGAGGAGAAGGCAATAAATGGAATGCCTAGGCCAAGACTCCCCTTGCTCCCCACACTGGTGGTGATAAAACTCCAGACGTTCCCTCATTTGATGGTGTATTGCCATGTTGCTACATTCCTTTCCTGCTCTCTTTTTCATAAGCCGTAGTAATGTTTGATCTGGTAGAGTGATACTGGTAATATCTGTAATAATATAGCAACTCATAATTTATGGATGCTAGTGCAGGATTTTAAAAATGTTTTAAATGTTTTCTAATTAAGGGATATTAGCTGATGGGCACATGAATTGCCTTTGTCTGTAAATTCTTTTTGCTCTTTCTTCTCTCCTTTTTTCCCTGTACTTTTTACTCTCCTGAAAAGAGAGGACTGGCTATTGTTTCCTTTAAAGTCCACTAATTCCCCATCAAAAGATGAAATGGAAGTGTCCAACTGTGGCAACAGCAGGGGGACATAAATCAAGTCCGAATCCCTGTGCTTGCTCTCCCATAGGTCACTGAGGTCACAGGGTCAGCAAAAGGGTTTTAGGCTGAGCTGGGTACAGAGCTTGGTAAGATCATTTGAAAAATGATCATACTGGCAGAAACGCTCAAAATATTCTAAAAGAAACCAACATGTACATTCATTTTCCACTATGACTGTTCTTTGATATTTATGCCGAATATCAACATTATTTTGCCAGGATATTTTCCACCGATAACCGTATGTTTACTCCTCTTACATTCTCCAAGTGCATTAAAAATCTATGCCCTGAACATATGAACTACTTCTACTACAAGGTTAAATGTCGAAACAGAAATGGGGACTAAAACACCATTATGTGTCTCTCAAGTATGCAGAGAGAAAGAGCAAAGTGCCATTTGTTGGCTTAGCTGTATTTGCTTGAGGTGGTGTATGTTGAAGTCGTGCAAGTTTGTACAAGCTGTTAAGCTTTGTGAGTTCAGTATACATATCTATGTTCATGGGGATTTCACTGTGACACTCCCTTCCCTCCCACTTGAGGTCTTAAGGGAAAAGTAAAATAATCCCTCTTTCTTTACCTCCCTGATTAGCTGCCTGGGTAGGTCTGTAGGTCTGTTTTATACTGGGCTGCTGACTGTATGTTTGTGGACATCATGGATGCAAATTATATTTAGTAGTCCCACTGCACATTTTGCACTGTAGCAATGATGTTCTTCCATCTGCAAGAAAAACTAAACATGAGCTGTTTAATTCTTTTTGTCTTTTCCAGGTTCATTAATGCACGAAGGAGAATAGTCCAGCCAATGATCGACCAGTCCAACCGAGCAGGCAAGTCTCGTCTAATAAATGCACCATGCACCAAGAGGTTTGCCTACTGGTAAATACACCACTTGGCTGAGCACAAAAGTCCATTCCTTTAATCCAAAGCACGAATCACACAGACTCAGAGCTCTTATACTGTCTTGAATGAAGTAGCAAAATAGGCATCATCAATTAAAGAATTGACTCTGTCCAGGGTGTATCCTGCCTTGATGCCCGATGATGCCTGGGATAGGCACAGGCTCCCCGTGACCCGAGAATAGATCGGATAAGCGGTAGACAATGAATTTAAAGAATTGAAACTTTAACAGTGGCTTAGGTCTACAGCTCTTGTCCAATCAAAAACTGGTTTGAGTCTAACAGAAATAAATATAATCTAAACATGTGAAATTCTAAGATAATTATTTAATTATTTTTTTTTTTATTATGTGCTAATTTTCTTGGCCTCCAAGCTTTGCTAATGCAGTTTCCCTGGTGCATGGCCTGTTGTGGACGGCTTTAAAGTTTATGAGCTGTAATGGTGTTCTTAGAGCAAGGTTGCTTTAGGGGACTCAAGAAAGTTCAAAGGCATTCACTGGAGTTGAGGTTGTTGTTTTTAATAAAAAAAAAGTCTTTTCTCTCCCATTTCCCTATAAACAGCATATACCCACCATAGCTCATAGGTAAAAAGAAAAAGGAGTCTTCTCTAGCAATTTTGCTATTTAAGTCTGATTGAAAAATCTATTATGCACAGTCATATACGTGAGGAAGACAAACTGGGCTATGAACCATTAATCTGTGTGTTTGTTAGCAGATGATGTATTCTCAGCAATAGAAACTTAATTAAAAGCACTAATTGACCACTGTCTTGTGCCCTCCCCCATTCTCCCACAGTAAGTCAGGGAGCCCCCTACAACCCAGATGGTCAGCCCATGGGAGGCTTCGTGATGGATGGCCAGCAGCACATGGGAATCAGACCACCTGGTAAGACCTTGGCGTATTTTACTCTAGCCTGCCATTTCGCACCTTTCCACCAATTCTAATTCTCTTGCTTTAGTACAGCCACTTGTCTAACTCCTCACTGTACCACAGGTATAACCCACAGTTTGTGGATCATTTTCTCATCCTCTTTTCAACACATGTTGCATTCTTTATTCTTGTCCTGCTAGCTCTCTGACGCCTATTCTTATTTTCTTATACTCTGGCATTCTGCTATTGTTTTCTCTCCTTCTAGGGCCTATGAGTGGAATGGGCATGAATATGGGCATGGAGGGACAGTGGCACTACATGTAACCTTCTAGTTAACCAATCGCAAAGTGGGGGAAGTAAGTACAAAAACAGGGCATTAATCTCTTTTCAGAACTATTCTTCTTTTTTCATTTTGTATTGGTGTATCATTTTGTTGGTGTTTCATGTATGATTTTATCAAAAGGGAAAAAAAGCAGCATTCAATTTTTTTATTACTAATGATTCAAATTTTTCTGTTATAAATATCTTGTGATGATTAATCTTGTGAAGTCCAAATGTGGTATAATTGTGGGTTTTCTTGTCTAACACTCTTGTATATTGGGTGGTGTCTTAAAAAATGGGTGTCTTAAGGCAAAGGGTTGGAGCGACAGTGTAGGAGATGGAGGAAAACTCGTTTAGGGAACGGTGAGTTGAGGATTGGGGGATTGAGGTTGAGGTTTTGGATGAAGGGGGAGTACTGGGTGCTAGCAGGATGTTACCATAGCAACAGACTGATTGGCAAAATGTACGCAGGCAGCAACAGTGCAGCAAGAGAAACGTGTACATCCCAACGTGCCATAAATCTGTTTCTGTGTGGTTGACGTATGAGTACCCTCATGACGTCCCTACACTCTTGTGCCCCTTGGTCAAAACACACACACACCCATTTCAAAATTAAGAATCTGTTCTTAGTGTGAGACTTTTTTAAGGTGATTCCATCAATTCTGACCTGGTCTACCATTTTCCTATCTGGCTACCCTAATAGGATTACTTATGGCAAAGGGAGAGGAAGTGAAGGAGTGCAAAATGGAGGTGTGCTCAGCAGGGTATGCAGCTTATCCCGGCCTAATTGACTATATCCAAATTAAATATGCCATCACAAGCACTGTGACAAATGGATTTGACTTATTCAGTATGCAAAAATAGAGACCATTAATGCAGCCATGCACAGAATGCTTCTGTTGTCAAAAAATCCTACTTCTTAGACTGTACTGTACGGAACCAAGAGAAACATTATGATAATGCAACCCTTGCTATTTTAAACCTCCTATCCATCTTGGCTTGTTATCAGTGTGGTGTGTGTGTGTGTGTGTGTGTGTGTGTGTGTGTGTGTGTGTGTGTGTGTGTGTGTGTGAGTGTGAGAGAGAGAGAGAGAGAGAGAGAGAGAGAGAGAGAGAGAGACAGACAGACAGACAGACAGACAGACAGACAGACAGACAGTATGTCTAAACAGGGAGAGTGTCCTTATATCCAAATTCTGGCATTTCAGCAGCTGCCATAGTTCCCAGCAGACTGGCAAGCAACCTGCTTTAAACAGCCTCAATTTACTTGCTGAATTCTGTAATTGGGCCATGTGTGGAATCTCAGATGAGATAGGTTAAAGGGAGAGAAGGTAAACGAGAGAGAGAGAGAGAGAGAGAGAGAGAGAGAGAGAGAGAGAGAGAGAGAGAGAGAGAGAGAGAGAGAGAGAGAAACCAGAGCGTGACAGAAATATGTCGCTGTGGTTGAGAGTGGCTGGTCTTTATGGCTTTATCACTGAAATTTCCTAGCTTATCTAATTTAAATATTGTTACTTTAGTTTCTAGGTCAATTAAATGTAACTGATGTGTTTTATACTTCATGACCAATTAAATTAATAGGTTATTACAGAAAAAACGTTATCTTATTTGATTAAGAGACGAAGGGTTCATTATATTTTATAAGCAATTTTCATTAGTTGGGGATTTTTCCTTAAGGCAAGATTAAGCAGTTATTTGCCAGGGAGTCCCAAGACCTGAAATTAAGGTGTTTCTAGCAGTCACATTGCAACATTACTTAAAATCAAAGCCAATTAACCCATCTTAGTGAGAGCATTATTCTTTCCACCCATGTCAAATATAGAGCTTATGGGTCTTGGAAACAATGCACCTGTCAGTTTAGATCCTGTGTACTCAAGCAGAAGAAGGGGGCTTTGATTGCTAAGCACATGGCTATTTTCCCTCAGAAAGTTATTTTTGTTACCCTTTAATATAATTACTTCTCAAATATTACTTTCATAAATTTAGAATTTTTACTTTCAAGACTCTGTGTCTCCCAAATTTGGATATAATATTTTCAAGTCATCAGCGAAACCATTATTTATGGGTACGAAAATGTTCTGCTCCCCTTCCCGTTTTCAAGCCTAAATGCTGCTGGTATGCTTTGATGAGCTTCACCGGAAACATTGTCTCTGCAGGAAATCCTTTTGTCTACAATTTCTTTCCTCCCAATTATTAAGAAGTTTTTTAACCTTCTACGAGGTCAAAATCCCCTGACACCTTTCTCTAGTCTGAACTTTCATTTTAAAAAACATGGTCTTTGGGCATATAGCTCTGAAATGGTCACAAAATCCTTTGTTGAGTCAGCCTTGATGTAATCCAGAAAATGCAACAGCAAGCCATTTAATGTATTGAATGGCTTATTAAGAGGTAAAAAGCTGCAATTTATGAATTGCATTGTAGAGTATCTTTCTCTGTAGAGTGTGAAAGTGTTCAATGAGAAATAGCACTGCCTAACATACACATTTAAAAATCAGGGCAAAATGTGGTCATTCAAAAGCTGTTAAGTGAGCAGCACTGGTTAATGAAATGATCAGCAAGCTCCTGTGGGTTTTGCAGAACTGCTAAGGGGCCAGTGGCCTTTTATGCTAGCGACATACTTGCGCACATCCATGTAAATCCTCTCAAATGACTCCCATTGTCAATTTTCACTTTTTCTGTTTAATTTGAGTACAATGGTGCTATGTCTCAAAAGGGGCTTCAGACTGAACCACAGACCTTTGCTTATTATGTTTAAAGAGAGATAAATGGAGGTGGAGGTAAATAGTGATGGCGTAGAGCATAAATGCATGACATATTTCAGTTCAATTGTCAGTATTATGAACGCTTCCGAAAACAAAACATGTATGTTTCAATGAAGCTAAGTGTACTGCGTCAGCTATATGTGTTTGGAATGACAATAAAAGCTTCTTGACTTGACCATGAAACCTGAGGAACCTGCTTGTTTATTGAATTCTTTTCTAAGCTCAAATGCTCAATAGTCTCAGGCATTCTTCGTACAAATGCTAGATAATAATGGAGTAATGTGCCATACTATTTATAAAATTCTCTATATATTCTGATATATATTCCTGCAGAAATGGACGATTCCTTATTCTTTTCAAATCAGATATTAAGATAAAATACATGCAGGTCTTTCCCATATGATTATGATTATTAACACAAGATAAGAGAGTACCTTTTTGTTCTATAGACCTGTATTAATGTTTTGTGACCAGGCTGGATGAATATTCTGCTTGGCACAGCTCCCTGGAGTGATGTGCTATGTCCAGTGAGCTAGTCCCTAGAGACTTATGTCTGAAGATAACATTTTCCACAACACTTATGATGACCCATTATATAATAATGAGTCCATCACTGAAATACCAAAATATATAGCATAATTGTATAGTTAGAGCAACATATTATAGTTTTTATTGTTAGGTAGCTACTTAGCTAAAATGGTATAAACTTTATGACATTATGACATTATGGTTCCTATAAATGTGTAAATATTATGGTGTGGCTAGTGTGCCAGCATATTTGAAACTGAGTTTTGCTAAGCAGTTCTTTTGTGCTTCCCACTCATAGGATTGCAGGGCATGCCAGGGGACTACCTGCCTCATAGCAGTCTGACGGCCATAGGCATGAGCCAGCCTGTCTATGGCTGCCCACAGCTCCCCCACCAGCTGCTGCCAGGGCCTCCGATATGTTCCTACATTCCTGGACATCCCCAGCACTCAGCGATGTTGATGCATGGAGGACCAGCCCACCCTGCCATGCCCATGTCAGCCTCCAGCCCCTCTATGTTTCCCCCAGGAGACCCCACAATGGGCGCACAAGTCTTGGACGTGAATGCCCAGTAGTTACAAAATGTTTCTACAAAAATGGATCAGGACAGGGATCTGCGATTGGTTTGCTTATGGGGTTCACCCAGCAAATATTACTTGCTGGCTTGCCGCATAAACTGAGTTCCTTTTTAGGTGCAGACTGGACATGAGAAAGATGCCAGCATCTGCACACCATGGGACACATGTGCCCTTTTGCAAAGAATGAAACAGAGATAGAGAAAGTCTAAAATTATTGCTATATCAGCTCCTAAGGGAGAGGGAGGAGAGGGTTCTGTATACTGTTGTAAAATTACATTTGGATTTAAGTACTGAGAACTGTACTTAAGAACTGGGAATTAAGTATTGTAAATGCAATGGTAATGTTTTGCATATTATGTTGTTTCTAATAGATTTTTTTTAAAAAAAGGATGTGAACTTTTTTCTTTCCACACTGTGTGTGTTCCATCTCCATAGACTTTTGACCCCCTGGTTAAATCACCTGCGTTAAAAAAAATAAGTATGTGAATAAATCAATAATTGGTTGCATTAATTATTTACCAGGCCCTTTTCTTCTGCTGAGAGAGGGTGGCTTTATTTAGACAGAGGTAGACTCTGAAAAAATCTCCAATGACCCTTGGTTTGAAGCATAATCAAAAATCCTGACACTGAATGGAAACAAGCTTAATAATCTGGAAGGAATTCTCCAATGTTTTCAAAGCTAATCTATATCTACCACATCTGTAACATGCACGACTGTCACATTCAATAATTTTGACATATTTTCTTGTGCTAAAAAAAGGTTTATACTTATTAACTGGAAATTCACTTATAGTGGAAGTATTGATCTATCGACATGGAAAGGATATCATAAACCTTAGACTTAGCAACACAGTAAAAAGCAATTACTATCTGTAATTCTTTACTATCTGTACTGCAATGATAAACATAAGTTCTTAAATTTGGGGAAAAAAGCTCTGTTTCTGAGAAGGCAACTTACAATATTTTAAGGTAAATTTACACTTTTAACTAAAGAATACATGTTATAATTAACATTATATTATATATTATATTCTAATGTATAAATGTTTTTACAGTCCCAACAACTGGCCTTAGCATTCCCCCTTTTTTAATTAGAGATTAGGGAAACACTGGAAAATTCCTTTAAATAGTTGAATTTACTGTGTGTGTGTGTGTGTGTGTGTGTGTGTGTGTGTGTGTGTGTGTGTGGGGGGTATACATGTGGTGTGTCATTGAAGATCCATTACTTACAGAATCATATGTTTGATTGGGATAGCAGTTAAATTTTCTCATCCCATGTTTGGAGTACTGCATTGTGTAAATTGTAAATTAATAAATTTTTCTGTACAAAGACTTGGGGAAGCAGGTAACATGGTATACGTATACATGTGGAGTTTTTTTTTTTTTTTTTTTGTCTTTCAGGAAAGACAAAACTATGACTAAAAACATTATCACTCAGTTTGCTTATAATGGGGCAAGCTAATGTGTATTCAACAGATGTTTCAGGCTACAAAAATGTTGCAGTCACTCTAGCAGTCAGCAAACGACAATTGTGACCATATGGGCTATTATTAGCATACATGTATGATGCATTTTAGCTGGGTGTTAGAATCTTTCCCCATTTAATATCTAACTGGTTTCTGCAGTGGTCCACAGTTGTCCAATTTTACATACTTTTTTTGGCACACCTGCAATTTTGTGACCAAATTACAAGGTTAGTTAACGTAGTTTTTATCTATTTTGAAGTGTTGTACATCAAAATTCTTACCAGCAGCTTTTGAAACGATCGCATGAGAAACTGAATTTAAATGGCCGTGCCTCGTCGTCCACTGGATAATAGATGCCTAGTGTAAAGTCATATGCTGGAATTCACTTGTGAAGGGGTGATGGGGTCAGTGGACGAGTGGATAACCATAGGGTTGACGCATAAAGGAGGAATTATCCCCCGTTTAGCATTAAAATTAATTTGGATAAATTTGCCACAAACACTTAAATAGGAAGATTAGTTCCCCCTCCACGCCTTACTGCACTTGATGAATGCCTCTGTAACAGCGACTCACGCCTGGCAATAGCACGACGGCTTGTTTTTTCCTTTGGATATATTAGCCTACATTTCAGTTACATAAAATAATGTTCGTCGGAATAATCGCGCTTTTAAAAGTAAAAGTCAAAAACAGCGTATAATGCTAAACAAACAAAATGATCTGCATAGGCTACAACCAGTAAAGGCGTTTTAACTCTCACACTAAATCAATACTACTTTTGTCTCTCAGCTAAACCACAAAAGGGTAGCTGTTGAGTTATTACTGCTTTATCAGAATAGTATTTTTTTGCGTTTTGCTCGTAAGAAACTCTTTCTGCAGAATCCAATGGGCGTTTTTAATTACAGCAGCTCAGAGCTACTCGGCTTCGAATTCCTGAGCTGTTGGCCATTCCCGCTCCGGAGACGAGAGAGATAAATCCCATGTTTGACTGCCCTCTTTAGGGGAGCTGAAGAACTGTCCTTTAAGGGGAGACGCACAGCCCGTTTAATGCACCGAAAGCGCTTGCTAACCTATATAATTAATGCGCCTTAGACACACACACACACACACACACACACACACACACACACACACACACACACACACAAAATAAAATAAAATAAAATACCTTAATATAAAACAATGCATTACAATACTTTACCAAAACGATATTTAACTCTACTCATCATAGTCGATTATTTGGGGAGTTTATGTTACAGAAAAATAGAATGAGCTTGCAGCCTAATAGGCTATAGTTACCTGTGGAACCAACTTTTGTGAACTCTGCCCTTGTATGATTGCAGCCGTGACCATACATAAAATATAAACGCTGTTCCAAATTATAATAAAACACGCTCGATTGATATTTACTATAAACTTGCGACTCTTTTATATCCCAAAAATGGAAAGGAATCAAGCTTAGTCGTGTTTATGGATTCTCTGAAATGACCTGCATTAAATGAAATCCCAGCTAGACTTTCTAAACGAACCAGGTTGCTGCTCACTGTCCAAAATTATTAGGTTATTACTGCCACTGCTAGTACTTATACTACTAGTAGTGTTTCTACTACTACTACTACTACTACTACTACTACTACTACTACTACTACTACTTACTTACTTATAGGTGATTGAAGAATATTCCGCAATTTAGCAATAATACTTACAACAACAATACTACTACTACTACTACTACTACTACTACTACTACTACTACTACTACTAATAATAATAATAATAATTTTTAAAAATAATAATTATTATTATTATTATTATTATTATTATTATTATTATTATTATTATTATTATTATGGTGGTGGTGGTGGTGATGGTTTTATATAACTTCATGGATTAAGCAAATATTATATATTGTGCATGAAATTAACAAACAGGCATATATAAAGAGTGCAGAAACATGTTATAAAACCTTAACTGTGCACAAAGTAATTGTAAATGTTTATAAGGACAATTGTTTAGGACTACATGTATATTGCTGCGTGCTTTGGCACAGACACCAATTCAACAGTGAAACCTAAGTGAGCTGTGTAAACGTCTGATAAATTCAGTTCAGTTTGTTTGGGCAGCGCATTTTATGGGAAAAAGGACCATGTATGTACAATGTCGACATTGTTTGGAACACGGGTTTAACATAGACCCTTTAGAGCTGAATTAAATTAGCCCTAAACCAGCATTTATGCCATCACTGAGAAAACATGTATTTTTATTTTTTTCTGTACTAATAGTAACTAATAGTTATTAAAACTAATAATTTATTAGCCCTTAAGCTGCAAAACAGTTTAACCGATTAAATCAAGTATGTCAGAAACCTCTTCCTTGCAAGCTAAATATTTTTATAAATCGTCATAGCTTTGCAAATGCAAGACTACAAATGTTACTCTTGTTGAATGACATTTTGAATGACAATGCTTGACCACAAAGCAAATTATAAATATTTATTTATTAATAAACGTAAGTATTTCTTTTACTATAAACGAACGACACCTGACACAGGATGACTTCCGGTAGGTTGTTATGAAACATCGTGTAGAGGACACCTTTAATAATATTTTGTTTTTATTTCTGTATATTTTACTTTGTTTTATTTTTATTTTTAGCTGACACATGTGTCTTTATAGTAGAGCAAAAATAAACTGTCTGCTAAAATACATTCAAAAATTACTGACAAAATTCTTCGTTATTTTGGACCTTTATGTATCCCATATTACTTTGACACACTGTTCCATATAGGCTACTTTAACAGTAACTTTTTAAATAATATATTACTCTCAACACCATTATTGTTTTAGATAGTTTGTCATTCGAGACAAACATCACCTGGGAATTTCACCTCTAGTGTGAGGACCTTCTGTCCTCCACAGTTTCCTATACCCGGTTCAAGTCATGCAAGGATTGGAACCCGTGTTTCGGGCGTAAGAAAAACTTTAAGCTTTCCAGGATTTTCGGATCCTAGAACTGGGTTAAGAGACCCTGAATTACTGCCACATTCGGGCTATTTTGGATGTCCTCTATGGTGACCATGTGCCCTATTCACTGAGCCCCCATAGGAGAGGAGCGCACAATTTTCTCTGCTGCCATTTATCACTGTCACCACTTAATGATTCCCCTCGCAGGATCGTATTGATGTTTGTAATTGCATTATCTCATAAGGACGGTAATCAATGATACCATGGCGCTGCATCCGGGGGTCAGGAGACGCCCCATTACTGTTTGTCCATTTAATATAATTTTATTCGGTCACTATATCGTTCGCCAAATTTCTGTTTCTATAATAATATATTAAATAGTGATAATTATTGATTGACAAACAACAAAATAGATCTTCACAGATTTTGGGACAAAACGGATTTTAAATTAAAGAATAATGATAGTAGTATCCCATATGACTGTAATTTTGACTTTTTTTTGACCAATTATAGTGAAGAGAAACGGTATCTTGGAAGTGTATTTTGTAGATAAAGGTGATAAAAGAAAACACCGTAGCTGTAACCTGTTCGAAATAACAACCGAGGTTAAACACATTGAAAGAATGGTGTTCATCCCTGAATTACAGTTCTAAAGACTTGCTGAATTTATGCTTATGGTGGCCAAACACCACCATGGGTAGAAATTCACAGGGTCCTGTCATGGTCAGATTTTCTTTGGAGTTATACTTGTTAAAAGCAGCTGTTTACATGTAAAAACAGACATAGCTAATTAAAATGCATGTATGAATGGGGTTGTCTTTATTAAATTGAGAACCAAATTAAATCATATCGATGTAGGCTATACAAAAAATATATTAAATGCAATGAATGGATTGCATCTCATTAATTTAGATAAGCACATTCTGGAGGATACCTGTTGTTGTGTTTCTCCTTATTCAGTAGCCAGAATAAGTTATTTTTTGTTCCTTGGTTCTAGGTTACAACTCTAGCCCGTGAGCATAAATAAAAGACCAGCGGCCACGTGGTTATGGGTCACAGGTTTATCACTGCCCTGCTATGCGCGCGGAATTCGGGCTGTCTGTCTTGTCTCAGCTTGCAACTCACATATTTACCTTAACGTGTCACGACCTTTTCACCTACTGTTATTACACTGCAGCATGTAATATAGTTTAGCCAAGCGAATTTAGTTTGCAATAGCTCCAACAGCCTTTCATTTCAACGCGCCTTGACTTGCTCATTTATTTGACTGGTTTAAACATCTCCTGTGACTTTTTTCACCTTAAATTTTGGGTATTTCAATTTTGGGTTTATTTATTTTCATTTTAAAGCTATGCAATATTATTATTTTAGGCTATTTTAATTCATTAAATCTGAGTTACAATACGTATTTTTATTTAGAATAAACAATAATTTACAAAATTAATACATTCGTGGATTTAATGTGAAGAGAACTTCAAGTGATTTAATTATTAGACGTCATTAGACAAAGCCTAATGTTGGTAATCGACGCATGCCCTGTACATCGGCTGCGTTGGAAGTTATGCGTTAAGCTTTTCTTTGCCCTCAGATAACAGTCGTGAAGCCGATGCTTTCTCCGATCAAAGCGGGCGAGAACATGAGGGGTTATTGTGTAACCGAAACATAATACTTCATACCGTACGAAAGGATGGGAGGGAGATGGTGAGTGCGTTTTGGCTGGTATTATCATGGAGAGCAGGTGCTCATTAAAGGCTACGAGTGGATCGGATCTCAGCACGGTGACATCCGAAGCTGCTGTACCCGCCGCGAGAGAGCGAGATGACCTTCAGAGAGAGTTGATATACAGTACAAGTGCCCCAGTTTTTTTCCTTGAGAGACTAAATATGCCTATAGTCTCCATTAAATGAACGCTTTTTAGCAAAATGTCCTCCAAAAATATTTCGCACACACACACACACACACACACATATATTATATATATACATATATATATATATATATATATATATATATATATATATATATATATATATATATATATATATATATATATATATATATATATATATATATACATAGCTGTCCAGTGTTGTGATGGACTATAACAGGAACCACGGCAAGACACTATACGACACGACTGCCAAATTAAGAGCCAAAGATGGGAGAGGTGACTCACTCAGTGCGTGTTTACAATTAAAAAACAATGCAGATTTTTGAGAATAAAATAACAAAAAAGGGTTACTTTCCCTTTGTATAGGAACGTTTGGGAGACCCTGTAGATTCATATTCATATCCATATTCCACCTGACTTATGTGCAAAATCTACTATCGTTGCAAGAAGCTAAAGTACATCCTGGGGTTTAAAACGAAATATTTTTAATGAAATCATTAACTGATTTTGTAATAGACACAATTCGGTGTGGGGGTGTTAGTCTTCTGCATAGTTTCAATAAAGATTGCCAGTGTAGCTCATCTCTTAACCTCAGCAACAGTGGACAGCGCTCTGTAAGTCTCTACTGTCTCGCTGCATGACAATATCAACTTTCATAAATACTGACAGGTTCACCTCTATCGGTTGTTTGATTCAAAACACAGCAGAGATGGGTAACAACTTTAAACCGCACACTGAATGCGCGCGTGTGTGTGTGTATATGTGTGCGGCTGTGTCGCTGACGCTAAACCAACCCAGCTGCGAAATCCACTTTAAAGAAGACAAGATAGTGGCGGAGCTGACACCACACCAGGTGCTCACCGCCTCTACCTTGTATGTGTGTGTGTGTGTGTGTGTGTGTGTGTGTGTGTGTCGGGCCGACGCGCTCTCGCCTTGTCAGGTTCCCGAGTCGCGTTTTCGGTTTCACACCAGAAGTGGAAGCTTGTTAATCAAGTGACTTTATTTTTGTGTCTTTGTTGTTGTTTACTGGTTCTTTTTAGCGTTACCAAAGTAAACGCACCAAAATGGTCGTTAAAAATGAAGTGTTTTCATGAAGTCTGTGAGCGGTTTTGTGCTGTTTTTCTAAAGGCAGCTCCAAATGCTGTACCTCTGCTCTCTTATTACAATAGGTGATATTAGGTCATATTATCACGATGTATTGAAATTAAAGAATAACATCTAGCATTATGTAACGGCTAACCCATCTTTTCAGGCACCAAATTAGTCTTTTTAATTAATTAGAAATAATTACCCAACAAGTCAATCCATTTACAGTTTCGAAGAAACAGTGGAATTTACCAGCAACATTTTCAGCTGCGTTCAGATTGCAAAAGAGAGCACAGCTGAGACATTTCCAATTAAACTAAATTAGTGCAGAGCTAACGAAGCTACGAACGTATACCAATTATATCACACTATAAAACAGCCTCACCAGCAGCCAGAATTTCTCTTCTAAAATCTCTTACTTTTTAACATATTTTAAAATCACAAGTACTGTGCACTACTGTGCTGAACACAAAATTTGTGATTTATTTTACCAGAAAGGCCCCACTGGTGTCTTGCATGAACCTCAAGAGAGGCCTTGAATTAATTAAACTCTTTAATACCCACATTTGTACATGAACCCATTTTTATCAAATTCATTCAGTCTTAATTTATCTGCCTACAGGTGAAGATTTTCGTAGTGAACTATTTCCCTACAAAAATCATGGACTACAAAAAAAACCCTCATCATAAATCTTGATATTTTAGACCATTCAAGGATGTATCATCTATCCCCGTGCACCCTTTTAATATTACTGTCCACCAAGGTATAAGAGAAACAAATCTTGATTGGGGAGCATTGTTATTCCACATGGTTTATTACCAAGTTAAAAATATTATTGCCATAATTATGTTATTACCAAGTTAAAAATGGTAGTTTTACCTACTATAACACATTTTAACACTTCTCACAATTTATTAGGGTCTGTGTAAGGAAGGTCACTGCTGCTAAATGGAATGTCAATGACCGAAACACAATTTTAAAGTTTAAAAGCACTTAAATGATTGAGAAACCTGAATAGACCTCATAGGCAAGGGCAGAAGTAGAGAGAGGGAGCATGATCTACTATATTTCTATACCCTTGTAAAACTTGAATTTTATGTCCACATTTGATTTATGCCAACTCTCTATAACTTCTGTTGCTCAATATGTGCAATATCTTTGAATCATGTGTTTTATGTATACACAATGTATAATTTATAATATGTGATTTAGTTATCCTGCCTTATACATGAACTGTAATAACTGGAAGATAAAAATAGTTTGCTTTCAATGTGGTCTATTTTCCCTTAGCCTTTACCAAAGGACATATCTCAAACTCCAGATTTCTTTGGCTTTTCTCCAAGTTTATGTTTTTTCACTTGATTTGATCCAACATAATTAAGTGTATAGTCTTCAGAAATAAGATTATACTGTTAATTAGAGTAGCATTTTCTTCTTATAATGGTGTTGTTTTTACCTCTTCTGTATGTTTAATAACTTTAATAAGTAATAATTTATCTTTTTATTAATTAAGTTAATACATTTTAGTTGATAGGCTATGCACCAAAACACCATGCCTATCTGCATTGACCAGCTGTATTGATGTAGTGCTTAAGATTGTGCTGCTCCTGAAATGCCAGATCTTGACTTTTTTCTATTGGACAGCAGCAGTTCAGTTTACAGATGAATTGTAGCTGGGTGCTAAACTGGCTCTGGGCTGCCATTAATATTTATGTCTACCAATCAACTACAATGTGCTTATGTTATATGGTATTATGGACATGGCAACCTTATGACACACAAGGCCTGTTCAGAGGGCCAGATTTATGGCATGTTAAACATATTGGAGATGAATGTGCAAACTACTGTTTGTATTTCAGTAAAGATGTATGTACTGTTTATTGTTTATTTACCAAGATTTTGGTCAAGGTCAATAATACATGTTTTCTCATCATGCATGGATCAATTAACTTTATAATAAATGTATCTTTTCAGTTATAATTCTAATGAATTTTTTTTAACAAACAAACAATTATAACACAAGCCATGTCAACTAAATTTACTACAATTACTGATTTCTTGATACTAAATATTTTTAAAAATCATTTTTGTAATATTTCCTGCTTATTTAATTTAAGAAAACATGGCATGGCAGTGGGCACACTATCATAATCAAGTCTTGCAAATAAAGACATTGCATTTCAATCTGAGGTCTGAAGCAAAGAAGAGGAAAGGAAGTATGAAAGGAACTTAAAGCAGTGGATTAGATGGAAAACAAACCCTCAGCCAGAAAAACAAAGCTGCAGGAACTGGCCCTTTGATAGTGTCCTTGTAAAGATGACCAGCAAAGCCATAGTTCAGCCATGCCTATAATAACCAAGGCAGAGTATGTTGAGGTGAGGCACCAAGATTAAAGTTTACTTTTGATCCATTTTTTTTTACATGGGCAAGATGAATTGACAAGGTAGTGAGGTAACCGTAACTGTTTTGTGCTCTAGCCACATGTGAAAAGAAAGCAAACAGACACTTAATCTTGACAGACAGCTTGACATCAATTTGTCCATGGGGGAGAGGACATGTATTCCTGCATTGTCTCATATCTTGAGTCCCCTCTTCTCTCTGCATGCATACAAACATACATAAAGAGACACATGCACAAGGTTTACTTGCCTGATTCATTTAAAACACTCAAAAGTGATAAATTCAGAGTCAGGCTAGTGTGCAGTTTGTAGTAACTTCTGGATCTGCCTAGAGAAATCTTAAGACATCAATCCAAGGCAGAATGAATGCACATATATTGCATAAGGCTATTTTATTTTGGATGTCAGAACATATTAATATAGCATTTGCTCTATATATTATTGATTGCATAGACATCTCTGTCATGAAGATTAAGGTTTTTGCACTCTTAGGTCAGCATGCCAGCAGGGAGACAGGGATTTACCTGTTCCTAGACCCCAACTTACTGCACTGTTGTTTCTCAAAAAGGGTGGCTATGAGTTTATGGGATGTGGAGGAGTGTGTCTGAAAGGGGCCTGTGAATTCCCTACTTCCCCAAGGTACCAAAAAAAAAAATTGGGGTGGGGGGTGGGTGGAGTGTTGTGGTGGTGTGGTGTGGTGTGGGGGATGGGGAGTCTGTGGGGTGAGTCAGAGGACACAATGTCTTGTAAAACACATGCACTTAATATTAGAGCCAAAACTTGTAAAATTAAAAGCTATTTTGGAAAACAGGAAGGGAAATATTTATGCATCTGGCTCATAATAGAGTTCATTTTATTCCAGCACCAGAGGGCTGCACAGGTAACTGTCAGCAAGTCAGGGAACCCCTTGGTAATCTCTCATGTATGACAAGGTTCTTTTAGCATAGCTGTATAATTTAGCACGCTAAAGAAAGTCATGTGGGGACAAAAAACTTAACACAAACAAGACTTTGAGGATCACAGAGAACACAATACCCAGCACCTCTATATGTGCTTCAGCTTTTTGTCAAACATTAAATTAACTTTTATCACAATCTAGTCATTAACATAGGTTAAAATGTAACTGTTTTAGATCAGAATATTTTAATGACAATTTGTATTGATTTTTGCCTAATTAAAATGTGACAGACAAAAAATATTTTGAAAAATATTTTTTTTCTATTTATTTTACATGGTTGACACATCATTCCAATTCAAGCCTTTTTTCGTTAAAATTTTTAACATCAATTTTCATTTGTAGATGCTATTACTTATTTTGTTGGATACTTTGTTGGCACAACTCTGCCACATCTTTTGGAACTTGACATAGTTTGCCCTGTAACATGCTTTAATCTAAACCAGCTACATGAACAAACTCCATAAGATTATAATATTTGCATGCATTTGATCTTAGACTGGAAATGTGCTCTGAACCCCACACAGGAAGCAGGAATAATATCCATTATTAAAAATAAGAAAAACACAGACCTGTACATATATGCGAACATGCATGCACACACCAAGGTACATGCACAGACATGCATTTACCCAACACACAGCCAAAATGCACTTAAAATTTATGACTTGTGCATTCCTTCAGGGTCAAGCTATTTATCAAATCCTCCACATTCTGGTTTCAATTACCTGGCCTATTGTGGAAAGTGGCTATTTTAGCAGGTTCATTTGGCTCGGTAGGGGACGTGAAGGCTTTCGGTCTCTGACAGCAGCTTGTTTTTAGGTTGGTAGTGGAGTTGGGTGAGTGTAATGGACAGTGGCCTCCTTCTATCAGAAAAGGAACATTTTATCAGAGCAGGGACTAGAGAGGCAATAAATCCCAGTTTTATTGCTGAAGAATTCCACTCTCTCCACAGGCCTGACAGCTCCCTGCGTTCTCCAAGCCTTTTGGACAATTTCAACACTGTGTCCATCTGGTGCTGATTAAGATCCTGACTGAGAGAGCAAGAGAGAGAGAGAGAGAGAGAGAGAGAGAGAGAGAGAAGAGAGAGAGAGAGAGAGAGAGAGAGAGAGAGAGAGAGAGAGAGAGAGAGAGAGGTGCAGGTCAGGAACAGAAAAAGACAGCAGTGTGAGAGAGAGAAGGACAGGAATATTATGGAACTCAGAATAGAATTGAATAAGAAAGGAAAGCAGAAAATTAGAAGGCTGAGAAAAGAAATGCTCATTAAGTTAATGTGGAATTTTGAGACCGATGATCTGACCACAGCCAAAAGACATTAGCTGGAGTGAGTAGCCATCTTGTTGTATGTATCGTGTTTATTATCCTCTCTGCTGGCACCTGCTCCCACACAGGGCTTGCCAACAATGTCACTACTCCCGCCTTTCCTTTTAGATTCTATTCCTCTCCCACTAAACCTATTGTCACTAGTGATTTTCTGTGCAGGGGTCAATGAAAGGCAAAAAAAGTTGTTCATTTGGATATCTATTGCAGCTTTATGATATCATTAAACAAGTGTTTCTAAGTGCAACGGCTGGTCTGCAGCACCTGGGGATCACTCTCTGGGCAAGCCTTCCCCCTCCTTTCATACTGACAACACAGAGAAAACAATCATATGGTTAGAGATCACCCCAAACCTGTCTCACCACAGTGCTCACATTAAAAGGGAATGCCTTAATGATTGGGCCAAAAAGTCATTTTAGGATGTATTATCTAATATATTGGAACATGGCAGTGGAAGTACTTTCATACATAAAGGCCTTGTTCCACAGGTTAATGCCTGTAGCTATAGTTGTAATGTAGGTGTGAATGAGAGGGAGAGGGGGCAGTGAGAGGGCAGTAAACACAGGAAGGGCTTGAGAATAAGGTGAATATGAGGAGTGTTTATGTACAGTATGTATATGTTTTTGTGACTGATAATGTGAAAACAGTTTCCCTCTTAAGTAATTTAATTAATTAAAGAAGCACAGGCACACAATCCTCACTGAGAAAAGGAAAAGAAAATCTAAGTTATAATCAGATGCTGAAACAGGAGCAATGTTTAATTACCCAATGGTTTATTAATTAATTAATTAATTAATTAATTAAGTTATTTTACAGAAAATTATATTAGACCACTATTTTCATCATATAGCATTCTCTACTTAAAGCAGTGAAATAATAGTTTCACCCCTCATATTTTATTATATTTTATTTAACAGCTCCACTTACAGTACCTTTAAAGGTTAAAGTCCCGTAGGTAAAATCAATTTCTTTTATCTCTGAAATCTAGAAGTGCATGGCATATAAAGTGGACAGTGCAATAATGATTTTACATATCATTTCACCCCCTGGACATCAAAAAGTGCATGAGTGTTTATTTTTGCCGTACAGGGCTCATGAGGATGCATATAACTCCATGGAATAACAATATCATTAAAACGCAGGCCAGAAAAATAAATCATCTTTGCCATTAATGTCTGTTAACCTATTCAAATGAGCCTCTCCTTCCTAATGTCCACCCATCTGTGTAGTTTTGTTTTATATTCAAATCACCATTATCAACTTTGCTGCATGCTGGAAACGATAATTAATGGCATCTACTTCTTCATCCATGATAAATGAATATACAGCTAATGGCATTATTTGAATAAAATTGAAAGGAGAAATTGATTGATATAATTAAAGGGAGGGGCGCAGTTTTTCTTTGTACTGCTTTGGGTACAATATCATCCGCTGGCTGCTGTGCAAATAAGATCATATAACATAAAAAGGTTTAACCGAAGGTATCAAAATGGAGTATGGTCATATTCATGCAATCATGCTACTACAATTATTCGTCCTTCGCTAGGCATGCCAATCTACCACTGCTTGAATTATTACTCAGATTTAGTTTAGTCTGTTTTTCTTTGTGTAATCTACCATATAGGCTACTGTGTGTTACGTCTACCTGTAATTTAATGCCTACAAGCCATATAATAGCACAAGTTTTGAAATCAGCTATAAAATCTGATATTACCTCTGAATCACTGAATCATATTTTTACGATCAGCTTATAGAGTAAATATAATCAATAGAAAACATTTAGCCAAGCTTTGTTCAAATCGATAAGATATTAAATACACGCTTATTTTGCTTCTGCGTGAAGAGGAACACAGTAATTCAGTTTCCAACGCCAGATGAAGAGATGTTATTCGCTTGGATCGGACTGATTCCTCAGACTGGAAACGTTGTGACCGTATTTAACAAGTATTTTTTTCTGAACAGACGTTACTCATATAAACAGCATACAATGTCTAACAAGCACAGACCCACCCAATCGCCCGAAACAGGTTTCAAAACACTTTCAGTAGATTTAGAGTGTTTCAATTGAGTGTGTAAGCAATTTGTACTGGTGTTTTGTTTTGTTTTGTGAACGTTAAAACATATAGTCAAACCATTTTAACCGCAGGCTGAACT
>JAUCMX010000002.1:9579939-9584939 GCA_033459395.1 Hemibagrus guttatus | reverse complement strand
GACTTAACTCCAGGTAGATGTGCCTAGTTAAGTACAATTCCCAGTGGGTAGAAGAGAACAATAGTCGCTTAGCGCGCTTTGCCGGTGGTGCAGGATGAGACTCCTTTTTGTTACCGTCGTTAGGAGGGAGGGAAGGATAGAGAGAGAGAGAGAGAGAGAGAGAGAGAGAGAGAGTGGGGTGGGGTGGGGTGGGCTCGTGGCAGTGGGCGTGGCCTCCTTCTGTCAATCAGGCGCTCTGACCCGCATTCCTTGTTTTTGGCTTGTGCATTATATTTGCATCTCATTACACCCCGGCTGAGAGCCTTCAGTTCATTAACGGCATCCTCCGCCGAGCTCCCATAATTCCACGCGTCTCTCGTGCTACCTGCGGCGCACAATCGGCAAGGGGGAAAAGCGAAGAAGAAGAAAAAAGATGATGCTCGGGCGTGAGATGGGCAATATTTTACGCAATGCCACAAACAGTGTCAGGATCGATAGAGAGATTGGAGAGGTGGTATGAAAAAGTCTTCTTCTTTTTGTGTTTTGTAGATTGTTTTAAGCTTTCTTGGAATCGGGCATTATTTTGTTGTTAATCAGCTTCCAGTCATGACAGATACTTCAGCAGGTCATGGTTCAAAGTTGAACTGGAGGTCAGAAGTAACACTGCATGGGGGTCTAGCTGCAAAACTGGACGTGCATTTGACAGTGGGCAGTGTCTGTGTGCAAAGAAGCGGGGCTTTTTTTTATTTTTATTTTTTTTATTAAAAACCTTCTGCAGGTTAGGTATGAGAAACAAGGAGAAGGCAAATAGCAAAGATGTGTTAAAGTCTCCATGCCCAACCCACATGGATGGAAAATGAAAAAAGGCAAAACCAGCTGAAAATGGAACCCACAGATTCACATTTGGCAATAAACAGTCCGTTAGAAAGAATAAAGCTGATTTTTGGTTTAAGTGCTAGAATATGCTGTTTGGGTGGGGATAGGGAAGGAGCCCATTCATGGGGAAGTGGGCTTACTTAAAGCGTGATGACCCTTGACCTAAACCTGGTTTAGTGGATAGATTAATAAAAATTTTAATAGATCATAAAACACAGTGATTCCTCTAAGTGAAGTTTTTTGTGACTATGTTATTCTTAGAGACACCTTTTTTTGTGATGAGTGAAAAGCCATTCATAGAGACCTCTGCTGGAACTCCATCAGGACCAGATAGAAGGGAGAAAATGGGGAGAGCTATGAATGTGGCCACATGATTGGTGAGCAGAGAGTCTCTCTCTTTTTCACACCCATTGATAGTCACACACACTGTAAAAAAAATCTCAAGCCTTTCACATGCAAAGTGTATAGTTATAAGCCCCACATGAATGGAAAGGGGGTTCAGAAAAAAAGGTCTAGCTTTGTCTTTTGATTAAAACCCTCTCAGCCATGTTCTTGTTTGCTCCACCCATGACATGCGCCATTTACTCTGTTGAAAATGGCCCTGATGTTGATTCACTCACCAGTCGAGTTTGGCCTCAGGGCTAGATAAATAAACAGGCATCTGTTGTTTTATTTAATGCTTACTTCATCTCACCGTTGTCTTTCTTGCATGGTAAGCCAGGGTCACAGGGATTCACAAGAGGAGTCCTTTTAGTAGAACATCTACACACTCTATCATTCACAAAGAGAGGTATAACAATTAACTGGATCCCTGAACAAATTTCTTTGAGCATGTTGTGTATTATAATGGGTCACTGAGCCACATTTTCACAGGGGACTTAATATTTGACCCTACTGGCACAAAGTAATCTTTGCCTCTATTTTGGATGCATAAAGCTGCAAAGCTTAATTCATCATAAAAATAAATACTAAATATCATAAAAGTTAAGAATGAATCAGTATTTGACATCATTGTGGCACTCTGACACAATTTCTTTTCAAACAAGTTGTAACTATGTACCTTATGTACAAGTGTATTGAAACCCTTCTCTTTAATCATGGATGCTCTACTCAGGTCATGAGACTAAAAATATACAAGCAAAGACCTGAAGCAATAAATCTCCCTGAGCAGATTCTGCTGTCCCAACAAACTGCCATTACTACACACAAAACACACACTCTCTCTCAGACCACAGATCATGGTCTACTCTTCATTCAAACACTGTTTTACTTGTCCTCTTTTAACAGAGAAATCAGTCAAGCTTGGAATGACATGTGAGTTTGCAAACAACACCACTCTCTAGTTTCTCTGGATTTCAGATAAACTAGAAGCTATTGAGTTACACTGTTTTCCTAAATAGATCATAGTACCTAGTATATCTGTTTTGTAGAGTGAGAAATTTATTGTGTTGTACTAACAAGCTATTTTTCTGACCACAATTAATTTCCAAAGGATTCAGCCAATCCTTTGTACTTTGTACATGTTTATTTGTCACGCAAAAACCCACAAACACTGTTTTTTTCTGAGTGTCACATGTTCTGGATTGAATAGATGGAAAACCAATTTGTCATAATTAATGTGCTCACAGAAGTTCTAGCAGTTTTCACAACATAAGCTATGTTTTATCTTTATACCACTGCCAAATGTATTATCAGAAAAACACAGGTCTTTTTTAACTAAATGTTTAGATGAATGTTTTAAATAAACAGCAATTGTTATCAATTATCTTACAAAAAAAACTGAATAAACTGTTTTTTTAAGTTGACTTTTTATTAGTTATTTTTAAATCAAAATATAAAATTATATTTTAAATATAAGATTATGTATATGTTTTATCATGGAATCATACAGCCCCTCTCCCTGAATGTTCTGTGTTTAGGCTGGAACATCTCTCCTAAGAGCTGCTGCTGTTAGGAAAGAGACTGGACTCCTGCTGCCCCCTACCATCAGCTCACTATATTATATGTTGTGTGCTCACTGACAAAGAATGCGTCATAGAATACCATACTTATTAGGTCTGATTAGAAATGCAAATATTATATATATATATATATATATATTTTATATATTAATTAGATATTCAGAGACACAAAAAGATCCCAAAACATATTTTTAAAAGCCTAGGTGCCTTTAATGATTTGTACTGAGATAATTTGTGAAATCAATCACTGATCTGTATTGAGTGTTGGGAAGGCAGCATGAAAAAGAGAATGACGGTTGAAAAGTAATTGCATGGATTGTGTCAAGCATAGGCCATGATCTTGTACCTTTAATTGTTAAATATAAGTGGCTTTTGAAGTCTACTTAGGGGGTGCATGAATTTATGTAATTAAAAGCAAAAGAAGGCTGTCTCATGAACATTGTCTGTGTTACTCAGATGTTCAGTGTTTGTCAAATCTACTGGCTATTTATTAAGGAAATAAATATATTCTCTAGCTACAGAAGACCATAAATAGGGCTTATTTTCAGAAAGTTCAATCTTTTACAGATATAGTATATTCACTAAGATGTTTTAAAATAATTTACAAGTACTTAATGTCCAGTAATGCATTAATTAAACTATACAAATGAGCCACTTATAACTATGTTTTGTAATGTTTTAATGTTTTCAGTGCCCCAGAACCCATAGCAGAGTTCAGAGGATTTGCATGTAATTGTAGATTTAAATTTCCACTTCTACCAGAGGGCCTGGTGTCACATTCAGAGTTCACGTCTACTTCTGTTTGGGAGACAGAAGGTATGCCCATCCAAGCTGTAACCATTGTCTGCTTAGTGAAATAAAACAGCACTGAGTGAATCAATTTCCCCTGCACACCTCTGTGCCTGCTTTGAACACAGAAGTTTCTCTATTTACTGACATTGCACATGCAGATTTGCCTTCTGTTTTTAAGTGTAGAATATCAAATGTTCTTATATGCAACATTTCTTACCTTTATAATACTAAATGAAAAATATATTTTATAGACACCTCATAGAACATACCACTATGTAAACTACAGGTCTAATAAACCAAATTATGGTTTCAGCTTTAAAGTATATAACAGTTAATAATAAATAAGAATACAGTACAGGTTTTAACTTCAAGGGGACTTCCTGTGGAATACATTGTGATGGATCTGTGTGACAGAGCCAGGAGGCCATTTCTCAGGCAGGGTTGTGAGCTTGTTTGCTCTGAGAGTTGGAGGAGTTGCTGCTTCCGCAGAGGAAAAACCCCAGCAACGGTCACAACACACCACAGCTCCAACCCATGACAGCCCATACATCCGCATGTGGCAAAACACACACACACACACACACACAACACACACACACACACACACACACACACACACACACACACACACACACACACACACACACACTGTACTTTGACAATCGCCCTCCTCACCACCAGCTACCAAGTCACAAGAAACCATGAGAGATTCAGAAACCAATGAAACTCTGCATCTGTTCCATTATCTGAATTTTGTGTACTAAATTAAAAGAGCTACATTACATTTGATGTATTTTATACCATAAAACCGTTGAGATTTTTTTTTTAGCCTGATTGGACAGAAGATGTTGAATTATTTTTCTCTAACAGTGTGTCTATGACAATTGTGCTGGCTATAATTCAAATCAGGTTTATATTAATACACATTTATATGTTTTTGTTTCTGTACATCTAACATCACAGAGACTTGCATGGTGGATGCTTCAAATATATTCAGTGTAATTAAGTTATTAAGTGTAACAATAAATTAAGAACATTAATGAAATATTTACATTTCATTTTGGAAGGAGTCAAGGTATCAGTGCTTTAGCATTTAGTAAAGTTTATGTCGTAAGAGAATTTTCAGGATGGAAGGCATTTTTCTTTTCTGGTTCCTCTGTAACATGACAACCTTCAATTTTGTTTTATTATTTCAAGAGACATAAAAGAGAGGCTGATGAGGGAATACATGATACTAACATGAACTAACTTGAGAATGTTCCAGAACATTTAATGTCATGATAGTTTGTAAGTTTGAAATTATGCCATTATATAATTAATAAAAATTGTAAACATTGTCAAATTGAGACACAAAAGAGACACTTGAGACATACAAATAACAAACATTTACTT
>JAUCMX010000002.1:9159939-9577439 GCA_033459395.1 Hemibagrus guttatus | reverse complement strand
GATTTTGGCAGAGAGATGAGTGAAAAATTACAGAGTGTTAAATGTGCCTTTTACCATGACCTCTCTCTTCACACACATGAGCACACAGGCAGACAGTTATAAACAAACATGCCCATACTCTAAAGGAGGCTATTCTTTTTTTTTTCACATCTGTAGAGTCTCATATTTATGGGCCATATTATGTGTAGTAACTTAAACATACAAATAGCAAATGTGGAATATGACACAAAGGGAAAAGGTCACTGAAATTGCCTTCATCATATGGATTATGGTAATCATAGTTTGTTATTTTGTGATGTGATGACTGCTCTGGCAGTGAAAATTTGTCCATGGTTGTCTTGATGTGCTTAGATAAACATCAAACTCCCCATTTATCTATCAACTGTTATCAGCCTTTCACTGCATTAAATTCACAAGGGCATGAAAGGTTAGAGCCTTGGACTTTTCTGTCATTTTTTGGCTAGTTCAGCTATGCTTCCTACCCAGAATAGAGCTACATACCTCTTGCCAGCTTTACAGATAATTGAAGTCCAGAGGAAGCCTAACTGACAGGATCCGTGTACTCTTTGCTTGGAATAGGAGCCCTTTTGGCATTGTGTCACCCTGCTCACATTGGCTCAATAGAAAAGAATGTGTGAGACACACTATAAACAAACACACACACACACACACACACACACACACACACACACACACACACACACACACACACACACACACCTCAACAAGGATCAATGCACTACAAGTATCTTGCAGTCTAAATATTTTTTATCTAAATAGCATAGCAGAACAGTGCTGATCTATTGAGCCTGCCATAAGTCACTCAGAGGCTGAATGGCTGTGAAACCATTGTCATAACTTTTATGTGGATGTTAAGGAAGGAGTAGCACAAATTAACAGGATGTAGGCAACTTCATCTGCAGTCACAGACGATCTATGAAAGGCTGACAAGCACCTTGTCCTTATTTGGCTATGAGCAGATCTGCCAGATCATCTGCTCTTTTTAAAATATAACAGCATTTTAAAGAAAGAACAAAGTAGATGGAAACGTATAGGAGCATGATGGACGTCAGAGAAATTAAATTTAAAAAAAAAAATTAAAATGAGTGAGCATAAGTGGAGCTAAGCTTCTGGAAAAAAGCAAAAAAGAAAAATGGGGATTTACTTACTTATAATGTAATTAGTGGTAGCTTTGCCATTGTAGTACTGACACATGGAGAAGTGTGTTACTGGTTGAGCAGGTGAAAACAGTCATGACAGTCCAAGGCAATGTCACTGTATTGACATTTCCACGCTTCTATAGACCCGCTGTGGCATGCCAAACAACATAATTACCCATTCATTTATTCCGGCAGCAAGTGTGCAAGGTATCTTAAACATGCACAGCTAAAACACAGATTTAAGGTGTTTTGTGCACTTTTTCTGTGAAGTTTTCACAGTCTAAGCTATATTAAAAAAGTGACTGCTAATGATTTATGGTTGTGAGGTGTGTGAAGAAAGGGTGCTGGATGAAGGGTGTGTGAACTTTCTCCTTCTGTGCTGTGAGGCAGGCTGCTAAAACAGGAAGATGGTGTATCCTCACCGCTGACACAACAAGCAGCAGGTCTGTCTGTAGTTAACGCATGGCAGATTTACTCGCCTGCACCAGCCTACACATGCCACACACACATACACAAACACACACACACACACACACACACACACACACACACACACACACACACACACACACACACATACACACACACACACACTCACACACATGATGTATCAAATGCATTTATTTTTCTGAATATTTATTACTTCCAATATGGTAAAAATCTAAACAATAAACACTGATTAAAAGTAAATGACAATAAAGGTTCTGCCTACCCTTTTATTATAAAACTGTTTCTATTCTCCATATCAATTCATAATCTTGTCATTTAGTTTTATAAGAAAATCAGCTAATGAGTTATTTTTAACATATTGACCAACATGCCATAGTTCATTTGTCATGATTCTGTTTCTGCAAACCTCAGACAGCATCAACAATGTTTTTATCCAAAAAAAATTATTATTACTACTTAATAAAGTAGTGATAATTAAAATGTAATGAATTATTATTGCAGAATATCCTTCCTTCTTTAAAAGTAACTTCAATAATAAGTCTTTTGGTAGAATGTGTAGTACGTATTTTAAAACAAAATGCATAGATGAATTTATCACTTTTATATTGTACTGTACATAATTACAATATATACACCCAATTATGGTGTTGGTGATGTGAATAAAATGAACATTAATTAGTGAAGACAGAACTATTAGGCTGTGTGTTCTGATAGAGTTGGGCAGTAGACCCATATGAACCCTCAGACTGACAGATCATCCTCAAGGACTGTAAATTCCATAATGTTGATATTATGCAAAATAACACTCATTAATTACTGAGACAAAACTCACAAGAACAATAAATGCTATTTCACCCTGAAATTTTGCTGAAAGTAATAATGTTGTTTTAGAAATAAATGTAGTCCTTATAATCGCTCAAAGCTCGTTCGTATGCTACAAATATATATGCCATCATTATGTGTGTTCTAATCTGTATAACACCTAGCAAGTAATTAATACATCTACTAATAATGAGTGAGTTAACATCTCTTAAATGAATTTTTAGTGATATACACCATGGGCTATAATGTCAGGATCTCAAGAAGTTCATTAACGATGAATAAAACATGGTAGCACTATAAGATGCTGTGTGCTAAGGATCAGGTGGCCGTCATGGTGAAGCAGAGGATGGCTGTTTTTCAGTAGAAGGTTAATTTGAAACACTCATGTTTCTGTGTACTAGACAGAGGTATGGCCCAGAGTAACCACCAGTCATTAATAAGAAAGCAATGGGTTAACAAAAACAAGGAAATTCATTAAAAGTGTCTGACTATACCAAGAAATTTATATACACAGCAAATCAAAAAACAGCAAAATATAGCAAATTAGTACTAGTTGACAAATCATGATACATATATTTAAATCTCTTATTTAAATAAATGTTTTCTTTAATTCTGTCTTATTCTTGCATATGAGGTTTGAATTTGTTGATATGAATCAATGCCTCAGATATTGAACTTGCATTAGTGGCAACTTTAAAATTTTTTAATTTTAAAGTTTCTGCCAGAGGTATTGTATTGCAGCAATGGGGTCAGACTTTTTAAACATGTAAACAAGGGAAGATTAAAAAATGGCTCAGCATTAGTGAAATATTAAACATAAGAAATATTAACATTTTACACATGAGTGGAATGAAGTGCTAATCTTCAAAGAGCTTTTTCTGATAGGATATGTGGCTAATACTACTGTTGCCTTTTTTAAATGCAGTACAACTTGTATTATTACTGTAATTGACTACAGCTATGTGTATTGTTTAATTAATGAAGGATACCAACACATCTGCTGATTTTTTTATTATTTGCTATGCTTGATAAGCGTTATAATAAAAAATATATATATAATATGTTGGATTGTGTACAAATGTGCATATGTTTTGTGAAAATATTAAGTGTAAAAATAGTTTACTTAAAAAAGCAGATTCACTTGATTTTCTTCTAGTAATTAAAACATATCTCCCAAAACATATAGGTGCTCTTGTAGATAGGTGATACATACGGGAGCTCATGACAAGGAAGTCAAGAAACTTGGTAAATTGTTGTTTTTTTCCCCCACACATTGTGTTTGTTTCATCACCTGACAGAACATTGCTTCTTCTGTGCTATGAAAATACAGCTATTGTAATTAAAAAGGTGCCATTATTGAGCTCTCTCTTGGCTGTTACACTAAATTGATTGGGGGTGGTTTCATACCCACCACCTTTTCAGGCCCTTGCCTTTGAGAAATAAAAACACACACCCCAAGCACAGCTTCAACCATATGTCACATGCAAAGTGAAAAGTTTATCACCTTGGAAACACCTCTATAAGCACCAAATCTAGCACATTAAGTATCTAGAATATGTTAAAAAATATGTATAAAATAGTAAATAAACATATCTCTTTTTGCTTGTGTATCACTGCAAACACTCAAACTGTCCCACTTCAAATTCAAATTTTATTTGACACATACACAACCATACACATTATAACATATAGTGAAATGCTTTATTTACTGTCTCTCTCATAAAAAATAATGAATGAGAATAAAAATATACTAAGAATAGAATTTCTTCAAGAGAAGATGTATATAGGAAAATACAAAAAGTATATGTTTATTTAAATGCAGATTGGAAATGCAACATCTGTTCTCTGATCAAGATGTGCTGATGTGTGCAATTGTAGTGTAATATATGCTGTGCAAAAAAATCCAGTAGAAGTAGAGTGTGTTGTGTGGATAAGTCCAGAAAAGTACTGTCCTGGTTGAGTGCCTGTATGGCCTATGGCAAAAAGCTCCTCCTCATTCTTTATGTGTTTGCCTTCCCTGGCTGCAACAGAGAAAAGGGTTCATTGTTTGGATGGCTGGGGTCTTTTACTATCTTCCTGGCCAGGGTCCAGCACTGCTTGCTGTAGATAGACTGCAGGTCAGGGAGCTCAGTAATCACAACTCTCTGCCTATCCTGCTTGGTGCTGGATAGAAAATTGGCTTACACACTTGTGAACATTTATCATGTCAATAACAGTATCTGAGAAAAAAAACACTGGTCAATATCATTGAGGCAATAAAACAACTCAGAGGCAGCTCAGAGCCTGGCCCAGAGACCACAGAATGGGTGAAACCTAAGCCTCAGCTTTGTCTTTGAAGTTCATTTGGTTCCAGAGGTTCCCACTCTTGTACATCTGTGTCTCCCTCACCGAGTGTTGGCTTACTCCCCTGGCGTGCACCCCAGTCTGCGTGGCACTAACCCAAAGTTCAGCACAGAGACTCTCCTCTTCTCCTCCAAATGTTTTCCAGGCAACCCAAGAACTCCCAGATAGGGGAGTCATCCAGTTGCTCTATGCTAAATTACCATTTGCCCTTTGTAATTTATTACATTTACATTAAATCTGGTGAAACTCAATGTTTTAAATGAATGTTTAGAGTCAACATCCTACAAATAATACATTTCATGGCACCCTGCATCTACAGTAGCTTTTATATTTCATCTTTAATTACATTTACAAAAATTATGCTACATGGAATTAATACAGCATGAATGGTGCCCATGTAAATACAAACCAAACATGGACATATTATGTGACAACCAAGGCTACTGCTGGGAAGAAGTGTTGCTCTGCACCTTTTTAAAGACCGTGCTGCTTTTCATGATTTAAACACCTATCATGATTAATTATTCAATTTCAATTCAATTCCAATTCAATTTATGTGTATAGCATTTTTCACAATGGACATTGTCTCAAAGCAGCTTTACAGAAGTATAGAAACAGAGAAGTAAAAATTTAAATTTAAATTAAAGTTACTATTTTATCCCTATTTTATCACTAATGAGCAAGCCTGTGGAATTGGTGGAAAGGAAAAAATCCCTGTTATGATATGAGGAAGAAACCTTGAGAGGAATCAGGCTCAGAAGGGAACATTGGACAGTAAATAATGTAAATGTAAGTAATAATGTTCTTTCTACAACAGCAACCAAGGGCTTATGGGGAAATATTAGGTCAGTGTAGTTTCTGAGTTCATTATAGACACTAATTCCTTGCTGTCGCAAGCTGACAGATGTAACGGCAGATCCGTAACGGTGTGATAGTCTTCAAGTGGCTCTGTCCAGTGGCTGTCTCCAGGTCACAGGCTGTCCACACAGATCCATCCACAACATCAGTGAGCACCACCAGGCAACAAGACTGCAACCAAGGGTAGAGCCAGTGGTCACACTAGAAACTCAGAACACTGGGAGCTCGGGAGTGGGACATATAGCTCGACAAAGAAAGACAGAGAGAGAGAGAAATATATTAAGTATGCTTGTGATCATGTGTTGTTTATTAGATGTAGATTATGTGTAAAGTGCAGGCAGGGACTCCGGCAAGACTAGTTATGACAGCATAACTAAAAGGGAAAGCCAGAAGGTGACAGACATGAAGGCTTCCTGGGACATAAAGCATCCAACTACTTCACAGTCAGCAAACCTGAGCGACTTGCGTGGTTGGTAAAGCGACAGCATCCTAACATCCCAGTACACCAAACACTTTATGCCCATGAACCTTCCAGATCTGCTCCTTTACCTAAGAAAAACTATGTTGAAAACTTGACTAAACAAATGTGTCTTCAGCCTAGACTTAAACTTAAACTGTGTCTGAATCCTGAACACTAATTGTAAAGCTGTTCCATTGTGGGGCTTTGTAAGAAAAAGCTCTGCCCCCTGCTGTAGCCTTTGCTACTTGAGGTACTTACCAAATAACCTGCACCTTTGATCGGAGTAGGCGTGGTGGATCATAAATAACCAAAAGATCGCTCAGGTACTGTGGAGTGAGACCATTTAGTGCTTTATAGGTTAGTAATAGTATTTTATAATCAATGCGAAATTTCACTGGGAGCCAATGCAGTGTGGCTAAAATAGGAGTGATGTGTTCATATCTTCTGCCTGCCTGAATATGCTTGCCGAGCTGCTCAAGTTTATTTGAGTCATTTTGTAGAAAGATCATATCAATATCCCAGCTTTGGTAAATTATATCTCAGAAGTTCAGGTTTGGTCGAATAAATTTTGTCAGTAAAGAAAATAAATGTCAGTAGGCAGTGAAAATATGGCTACATTTACAGTTTTGTGGTTTTGCCCTTCATAATGGTTGTCTACAGCACAGCACCAGTTATACCAGAGATATTCCCTTTTCTAGTTGCTCTACCTGCTGCAGGTGAACTCTCCGTATGTATTGACTTACAGGACTCCAAATATAGTTTTCCTTAATGTGCTGTGATTGAATCAGCGTGGGCTTTTTCAGCACTGACTCATGTGTCAAGGGTCAGAGATCCAGTTATAACAAGGGCAATGCAATTACTACTACATTAATTTTCTCAAGCAATTCATTCCACATTTAAATACCATTTAATCTTTTGTCTCTGCGGCATGTATAATTACTGGACTATTTCTGTAGTCATCTGAATAAAATGAGCCCCATGCAGGGGCTGCAGTCAACATGCCACTCAAGCATGTTGACATAAAGTCGCTCCATCAACCTTGCAAGTAATGGGTACCGGTGTAAGATGATCTGATGTAACATTAATACAGTTTGTGCCACATGTACACACTACTTTAAAGATCTCAAGTGGATATCAGCCACTGATGTGTGCTGGGTTAGAACCTTTGAAGGATTTCTCTATCTACTAGAGTATATCAAAATGACCTCAAGGTCTGAAGAGAACTGAGAACAGGGAGATATGAATATATATTTGGAAACTTTTACCATCTTTATCATCTCTTTTCATCTGTAAAGGAATATTTAATGGAAAAGAACAAACATATTGACAAGCACAGGACAAAACATTATACTATTATTGTTTAAATTACTAAATCATCTGGTTCATCTTTCTATCTATCTATCTATCTATCTATCTATCTATCTATCTATCTATCTATCTATCTATCTATCTATCTATCTATCTATCTTTTACACACACACACACACACACACACACACACACACACACACACACACACATATATACAGGTGCATCTCAATAAATTAGAATGTCATGGAAAAGTTCATTTATTTCAGTAATTCAACTCAAATTGTGAAACTTGTGTATTAAATAAATTCAATGCACACAGACTGAAGTAGTTTAAATCTTTGGTTCTTTTAATTGTGATGATTTTGGCTCACATTTAACAAAAACCCACCAATTCACTATGTCAACAAATTAGAATATGGTGACATGCCAATCAGCTAATCAACTCAAAACCCCTTCAAAGGTTTCCTGAGCCTTCAAAATGGCCTCTCAGTTTGGTTCACTAGGCTAGACAATCATGGGGAAGACTGCTGATCTGACAGTTGTCTAGAAGACAACCATTGACACCCTTCACAAGGAGGGTAAGCCACAAACATTCATTGCCAAAGAAGCTGGCTGTTCACAGAGTGCTGTATCCAAGCATGTTAACAGAAAGTTGAGTGGACGGAAAAAGTGTGGAAGAAAAAGATGCAAAACCAACCGAGAGAACCGCAGCCTTATGAGGATTGTCAAGCAAAATCGATTCAAGAATTTGAGTGAACTTCACAAGGAATGGACTGAGGATGGGGTCAAGGCATCAAGAGCCACCACACACAGACGTGTCATTGAACTTGGCTACAGTTGTCATATTCCTCTTGTTAAGCCACTCCTGAACCACAGACAACATCAGAGGCGTCTTACCTGGGCTAAGGAGAAGAAGAACTGTACTGCTGCCCAGTGGTCCAAAGTCCTCTTTTCAGATGAGAGCAAGTTTTGTATTTCATTTGGAAACCAAGGTCCTAGAGTCTGGAGGAAGGGTGGAGAAACTCATAGCCCAAGTTGCTTGAAGTCCAGTGTTAAGTTTCCACAATCTGTGATGATTTGGGGTGTAATGTCATCTGCTGGTGGTGTACTCACCAGACCTGAACCCCATAGAGAATTTATGGGGTATTGTAAAGAGGAAAATGAGAAACAAGAGACCAAAAAATGCGTTTGAGCTAAAGGGCCCAAACTGTCAAAGAAACCTCAGCAGTGCCACAAACTGATCACCTCCATGCCACGCCGAATTGAGGCAGTAATTAAAGCAAAAGGAGCCCCTACCAAGTATTGAGTACATGTACAGTAAATGAACATACTTTCCAGAAGGCCAACAATTCACTAAAAATGTTTTTTTATTTGTCTTATGCCCCCCCTATATATATATATAGAGTGATGGAAAGAGACCTGGCCACATATATGTTTATGTGTGCTCGAGTATATATATATATATATATATATATATATATATATATATAGGTATATATGTATATATATATATGTATATATATATATATATATATATATATATATATATATATATATATATATATATATATATATATATATATATGTAGCAGGCCAGACTCAAGCCCCAAAAATAAACAAAAAAAAAATATAATATATATATATATATATATATATATATATATATATATATATATATATGTATATGTAGCAGGCCAAACTTGAGCACACATAAACATATATGTGGCCAGGTCTCTTTCCCTCACTCTACCAAGACCAGACCAGTGGTGTCATGGTCTATTAAAAGTAGTTTACATGTTCATGTGCAAACTGATGAATATGTATGTGACCCCCTTCTTTGCCAGCCACCCATTCTGCACATGGCCGCAAGGCACTGAACAACACCTCTCAATGATCCCAGCGTGCCTAAAGGCACTAGTTTAATACTAATGAAAAGCTGCTTCCTCCTCTCAATGCCTGACCTTTAACTATGTTAACTATTAACTCTAGAACATAGGAAGCTGATTAGGAATTAAAGAAAATAATCTTTAATGAAATAATCACTGTCACGCTGCATAAATAAATCAGAAGGCCAGTAAACCTGGCTAAGGATAGCTAAGGATCATATAATGAATTATTATGGTTTCTTATATTTGTGAGTGGCATTGGTAGATACTTGATTAAGGTTCTTTTAGTGATCAAAAGAGAGTGTGTGAGTGCTGTTGGTGCAGTTTCATAACTGTAAGCTAATTTTTCGATAAAAATTTGTCAAACTAATAAAGGCAAAGTAAAAGTAAAAGTAAAAAAAGTATAGTATAATAATGTGGTTTGTTTGTGTTTATTAGAATATAACTAAATGATTTGACCTTCTTGACAAAACCTTATACCAAACTGCCTTAAGAAACTGTATTAATGCTAAGCAATGCTCCAAATATAGCATACACTGGATACAATAAATATGTACCTAACAGATATCAGCTCTTCCTGCTGATAAATAAGCAGAAATATGAAGCAATATTCATTAATAATTGTTAATTCATTCTGAAATTCATGCAAACTTTTCACAAGTTGTTGTCAGTAATATAATTTGTAATGAAACAGAACAGAAGCATTTTTACTAGTGGTCTCAGACCTTTGGACCCCACTATCTACAGTGGGATAATTCTTGCAGAGTTAATTGGAATCCTTAATAACAATCTCTTTTAAAGCTAATTGAAACAATAGCCAAGGTTAGCATGGCTGTGGTAATTAACAGAGGAAGAGAACTGTGGTTAATGATTTTCAGTACTACATTGGCACGTATCATGTCAGGGTGGATGTGCATATGCTTGTGTGTGTGTGTGTGTGTGTGTGTGTGTGTGTGTGTGTGTGTGTGTGTGTGTGTGTGTGTGTGTGTGTGTGAGTGAGTGTGTGTATCTGTGTATCTGTGTTTTAGGATGGGGGATGGTGTGGGGTGAATAGTCTGTCCAATAGCCATTGTGATTACATGTTAGTGCATATGCCTCTGTCTGTCTAGTGTCTAGAAAGCTCAGCTCTGGCAACATCCAACCATGTGAAAGAGAAACAAGCAGACTCATTTACACCCCCACCTACTTGTACAGATCATGGAAGGACATCAACCCCACCATCTGTCTTCCTGTGTGTGTGTGTGTGTGTGTGTGTGTGTGTGTGTGTGTGTGTGTGTGTGTGTGTGTGTGTGTGTGTGTGTGTGTGTGTGTGTGTGTGTGATAGAGAGAGAGAGACAGAGAGAGAGAGAGGGAGAGAGAGAGAGAGAGAAGGAGAGAACTACTGTGTGCTGCTCCTTGTGATTTGATACTGTTTGATTGAGCTGATTGATTGAACTAATTTCACAGATACTAGGAAGCTGGGAAACTGTGGCTAAAATTGTATATTTTGTAGTGTGCACTAGGCTTAATATAGCAATATAGCATGTTAGTGCTTAGTGTATAGTGGTAATGTAAAGCAGCTATTTTCACAATCAACTTCTTATTTCCCAGTTTCACAGTTGCTGAATAGTTTTGGGCCTCTGTGACTACGTTTTTTGTGTTTCAGGCAAGCTTCACCTCTCCAGGTAAAAGATTTTGCAGTATGTGTGCCTCATCTGTACCACATGTAGTGTGAGTGGGTCAGTGATTCTGAGATTTTGAAAGTCAAGTAGTTGATGTCTCACAAAGCACAAACGTAAGCACTTATCTGGATAAGGAGGGGAAAGGAACATTTACTGACAAAATACACTTAATAGAAGTTGCTTTCGGCAGCTCCCTGTTCGGGGTCACCACAGCAGACCAACTGGTCCACACAACAACTTGGCAAATGTTTTACACCGGATGCCCTTCTTGACGCAACCCTCTCATTTTTCCAGGCTTGGGAGCAGAACTGCATCCAGTGGCTGGGAATTGAACCTGGGAAACCTACCACTGGGCCACCAATGCCCTTAACAAAACACACTTAATAAAAACTAAAAAAGGCAATCAATGTGTTTTCACACTGGTAAGCACCAGCAATGTTCTGTACGCATTCTTTATTTCATCCTATTCCCCTTCATGTGACTGTGTCTCGAGTTGGTCAGTAACAAAAAATTATTTTATTCTGTGATATTTTCAAATAAAATGTGGGGATTAGTTTTGCTTTTCATGGAAATTAAAGGCAAAACGAAGCCACACTTAAAAAAGACGTCAACTCATAAGAACACATTTGAGTGACTGCACAATCATTGTATGCTGATTTCATGATATTGTTCTTTTCTCAGTGAGGGATATTGATCTTTAATTTAGTGCATGCCCCTTTTGGTTCCTCTATATTTTCACAAAGTTTGAATAAGAGTTAGATAGAAGGAAATTGTACTTGTTGCTATAAATGTCCCGAAGCAGACCTTTCCCAAACCATGGCAACAACAATAAGCCTTCTGTCAGTATCTAAGACACTGAGAAAGACACTTTGTTTGCAGTGGCATAGAGACACAGAAATGTTGACCACCAGCTTGCAGTGCAGGGGGTGAGTCACCAGCCAAGCATGCCAGACTTATCTATGACCATATACTGTATACACAAATAAATTGGGGGTGTTGTGGAGGGTTGAAACAGGCTAGGCCAAGTTGGAAAGAGTGCTGTTTCTGTTGTATTGTCTGTCTAGCAGGGGCACACTTATTACTTATTAACATTATGTGATTTAATTAGCAGAGGGGCACACTAAAGGCTAAATTCAAAATTCTTCTGGACTTGACTTGTTTTCTTTCCCAGAGATCAGTGACCACTATAAACTGATTCACAGTAAAAGCAAAATACTCCAGATATTTTGTTTACAGTTTGGTTATGACCCTCAAGTGTCAGAGAAAATGTGAGTCTTGGTGTCAAGCATAAGTTCAAACAGACCAAACAAACATTTTGGATGCATAATGGGTATAGATGTGTGGTGTGGGTTACATGAAAAATAGACTGTGTATCTCAAAAGTGGAGCTCAGAGTAGGACAACAGGAGCACTGATCCTTCTGAGGACACTGATTGTGGTGACAATAGTGACCCTGATTAGCAGCTGTATATCCATGCATAATAGCTGCCATTCACACTACATTAATAAAGGCACTTTGTTGGAAATTGTCCAGTTTGCCTGCACTTCATTATTTATGCAAATAATTTCAGAAGAATACCCAGGCACAAATGGAAACAACACATTCTGAACCATATGTATAGTGATCCCCCGACTCAATTTTTCATATTTAATGACTGACTTGTAGATTGAATCAGCCAATACAGACATGTCTCCATTTAGCTCCATATAGAGGCTTTGAATATATAAGAAGGAGGAGTGAGCATATGACAATGGAATTAAAAAAAAACACTTCAAAGAAATAACAGAATTACAAAGAATGAACAAAAAACAACAACAAAGCAATTTAGACATTTAGGTTTCTTTAGCAGTGTTGCAAAATGCTTCAACCAATATATGTACAAACAATGAACAGTTAGTTTAAAAAGGCTCTGTTTGCTTGTACTCTGACAGACCCAATCCTAAAAAATAACAGCCAAATAAAATTTGTGACATAGTATAAATAGTATAAATGTGGAGATGACAAATTAGTATGCTAATAAACAATATTATGTGGATGTTTCTAAAACTGTGTGTTTAACTCTTATGCCTTTAAGTTAAAAAAGATATATTTTATTTTCCCAAATGTGAAAAATTCCTAAAATTTGTGCTGTGCAGTTAAAGTGCCATGCAGACTGGAATGTTTTTTTATGTGCTCTCAAAAATGAATACCTGATACTACACAAATTCTAATTATGTTAGTCTCTTAGTTCTTGTTATCATAGCTACTAATTACTGTGGTGTTTGTCTGAACACACTTGTAGTATTCTTTCTACAACAGAACTCATTTTTTTTTTTTAAAAGTTCTTCCCAACACTATTGCAGAAGGTCCCACAAATGTGTTGCACTTCTAGGTTACTTTGCTTTCACCCTTCTATCCAGTTCATCACAAACCAGCTTGATGGGGTTTATGTTTAGAAACTGTGCTGGCCATTCCATGATTTGAAGCCTACTGTCTTGTTCTTTTCTTTTAACGTAGAATGACACAGCCTGGAGGTATGTTTTGGGTCATTATCTTGTTGTAGAACCCCTGAACAACTATGCATATACCAAGGGGTATTGCTTCTCACTCTGCACAAGTCACTGACCCTGGATATAGCAAAAGAGCCCCAGACCATCACCCTTCCTCCTCCATGTTTGACAGTTCGTGTCACACACCGAGGAACCATCTTTTTGCCTACTGAGTGGTGTACAAAAGCCCTGCGTGATGAACTGAAGATTTAAAGTTTTGATTCATTGGTCCATAAGACCTTCCAGTCTGCAGTAGTCCACTAGCGGTGCTCCATGGATGAGGCAACCCTCTTGTTCTTATTTTGCCATCTTAGCAATGGCTTTCTTACTGCAACCTAATCTGTCAAACCTGAAGCTCAAAGTCTTCTCTTCACAGTTGAAACTGAGACTTGCTTACTTTGACCAGTGTTAAGCTGACTTGAAGCTGTTGTCCTGTGAGCTGCTGATCACTCAAGCTGTTGACTCTCAGAAACTTGCCATCTGATTCTGTTGTATTTACTCAGAAGAAAGTGCTAACAGATAATGTAAGTTATGGTGACTTAGGACTTAGGACTGTAAACGCTAAGAACAATTTGGACTCAAGTCTCCATAATTGAACAGTTAATAACTTCAGTATGATGCTCATACTCATAAGCTGCTCAGAAGACAAGTTCCTTTTTACACAATTACACTTTTTGACTAAATAGTAAATAGTTATAGAAGAGAAATTATGAAATGCAATTTAAATAATATACATTCTCTGCAAATATCAGTAATAGATGTCCTAGCACAGAACAAACTTAATAATCATTAGTCATGATTAGACACTGCAGTGGCTTGATGAGGCCAAACATTTCCATGCAAATATCTTCAAAACATATATTAGTTTAAACTTCAAACCGCAAAGTGTGTATTTAAGATATAATACATAACACAACACTTTGCCAGCTAACTCTTTGAATAAGAACACAGCAAAGATGATGAAGAAAAGCTGCAAAAAAGCAACAGTTAAATAAAAAGGAATGGGATATTTTTCCAAGAGAGGTGAAATGAGAATAGTTATATTACTGCATAAAACCTGTGCATTATTTGTATATTGCACACTGAAATGTTTTTTGGAATTTATTTGGAACTATTTAGAGTTTATTATGTAGATTTTGAACTCTTCTCTCCTTACATCCATCCATCTTATCCTTGCCCTTTTTTTTTTTACTTGTTGGAGAAATGCTGGGTTGCCTTAGTGACTTAAAATATAGTACATATTATAAATGGGAGGCTGCAGTTTAAGTAGTGACAAAGCATTCAGGGCCAGGGCACTGCACTTCATTTGTGATTTAAGGAGCTGACATTTATGGCCCACAGACCTACTATTCAGAGTGACTGTCTGTGTACAGACTGAATTTTACTATGAAACAAGTGGAGGTGATCCTGAGCCTGGTCCGAAGTGACAGAAAGCTCAGGTGCTATTTATTTATCCTTATCATTTTTTTTATCCTCATAATTTTATACATTGTGCTATGGTTTATGACTGTCTAAAATATGTCTAGTTTATGGTTATAGTTTTTAAGATTAAGTGTAAAATACAGATGGCTCCCTGTGTTTGTTTTTTCAAAAGCTAATTTATGAGCAGATAAATAAGGCTTTGTGTTCCACTAATTTCCCATTACCTATTCCATATGCTCTGCTTAAATGTTTTTCTGTGTTCACAAGCTGCTCAAAACACATTCACACAGTGTCACAGCCAACCTTGTACCCAGCCTCATTTGATAAAAGATAGTGTCCCTGCATGCATCCTACTTCCAGAAATTTATCAGATCTATTTTTGCTGTCCCAACATCCAATAGATGTTCTGGCTAGAAAACTTCTCATGTTTCTTTTTGATTGGAGCAGAACACAAACCCTCAGATCCATGGCGCCATTTACTGGACATGCAGAAATCAATGCAGCAGGCAGGAAAAAATTCTAATTTAGCCTTGCTCTCAAACTCAAATCTCATTCCAAACTGAAAGGGATCCTCTAATTTTCATTTTGGGTTTTTCTAAGTCATTGGTGTGCTGAAGTAAAGATGCCTTGCTACCCCAAATTTGGTACAGATGCATGCCATTCCAATGGCTTTTTCAGGACAGAACCAGTCTCTGGAACTGCATTAGGTCACACTGTAACTTAATTCTGGTAGCTCAGTAAGGGAATAATTGAATCGTGTCTCTATAAGATGGATCCCTGAGAGTTGGCTACTGCAATCAACTCTAGCCACTACCTGGTTTAACTCAGAGAAGATTAGGGGCTAACAATACTACAGTCCTGCTATGGAGATTGATTGATCCTCTGTCCCTCAGGGCATAATAGAGCACACAAGGAGCTACTGGCTTAGATGTTCCCAGCATCTCAAAACACCAGAATTGCACTGACACATTCTTCATATTATGCTCTATCCACTGTGATCAGTGCATGAGATCTCTTTCTGGCTTTGTATTTTAATCGTCTGGCATTGGATTTATACCATATTAGCAGAAAATGAAACAAAACCTGGTTGCTGCAAATGAGGAAATTGTGGGTATTATAAATTGGACAGTGTTTGGGAAGTTGAAAATAGTTGTGCTACTTTTGTCAAGTAGTGGGCCATCAATCAAAAATCATATTCAGAAATCAAAAATTCTCAAAACAACAACATGTACTTTGACATATTACATATTACCACTCATACATAAATCACTTTTTCAGTTTCAAACAACTTTTTTAAACTGTTGATCATGGTAGCATTTCAAAGTGAGGTATTTCTATAATCAAGTAGCAGCAAGACACTTCAGTGTTTGTAGTAAAACAGCATGCTCAGGAGGGATGCTGTAAAGGTTGCATTGGTATTGGAGATGTGTGCAGTGGATCACTTAGGCATTATATCTTTTTGTTTGGCCACTGTGCTAATGAAAGGAGGTTGAGATCAGTACTCATCCCTGCAAGTGCTTCCTGGATTTTACTGCATCTCTGAGCCAGAGAGATGAGCACCATGATGTTCAGGCAATCACTAGCAGAGAGACCTTTTACTGCCCATTCCAACAGATAAGACACATCAATCTTTACCCTGTCACTGGAGGATGGCTGCACCAATATCTATGCCTTCATAACATTTGGGTCTCAGATAGCACATAAATACAAATCACACACACTCACAATTCATGCACACACATACTTTCAAACACAAATACACAAAATCATTTCATATAAACAGGTCAAACAAATTCATTTACACTGGAGGTGTAGATAAAGAAATACATACTATGAATTGCATACAAATACGCCAGACATCCAGTCTTCTTTTTAGGTATTTAAATACCACCAGTATTCAGACAGCAGAGCATGTTGATTATGATTAATTATTGAAAGTGGCAGTTGGGTTGACCTGTGTGCTTGCATTAAAAACAAGCATGGTCAAACTGGGCTTGGAATATGCAAATAAAAGTGGTTTCAGATTATATATTCAGTGTGTCAGTGACAAATTGAGGGAAAGAGTCTTCATAAATCAAATGCTGTGTTCTGCTGCCTAAAGAGGAATTGTCTGGCAAGACATGATTTAAGAGTCTGCTCAGGCTACAGCTGAACTACTCTACTATTCTACCCCCTGGGAAAGTACTCAATCTGAATGCTACTTCCACATTCTGCTTTACAGAAAGGAAAAAAATGAAGATTTATTTATTTATTTATTTATTTATTTATTTATTTATTTATTTATTTATTTGTTTGTTTGTTTGTTTGTTTGTGCTTCATTTGTTTATTTGCTTCTTTGTTTACTACACAGTATGTAGAGTAACTTCTTACACTATAAGGTATGACGAAAAACCTATATTCACATTTAAATGATCAGCCACTGTCTGACTCGAAGGCTAAATCTCAAATATGTTTGATACATGCATGAGTATTAGTTTTTAGTAATTTCCCATGACTGTAATGCCTTTTTCAGCATCACACACACATTACTTCTTTTTAATCAAAACGTAAACACACATGCTTCATTCCTCCAACAATAAAAACAGCACCAGCCGCATAAGTACACAAGTCAGTGTTGTATATTTAGAGGTAGGTCTGCTTCTGACATGTGCATAAATTGTGCATGAGGTTGACAGTCTGCATGATTCAGGGAATGATCTCATCCAGAAGCAGAAGAGAAGCTAAATATTCCCACCACACTGACAAGTGATTTCATGCTTTTCTGATGTAAATTGGCCCTTCCCAGAGCCTCCATGTTTACCATGTGATTAAAAGCCACAAGATAGAGCCTGTGACCATACCAGACTCAATGATAATTAGCACAGCTACCATCAGGGCCAGTTAATATGTAACTTCCTTCAGCTTCTGTTTTTATCCTCTTCCAATGCACATAACCAGACTTGTGAATACACACAAAATAATTAAAAATTAATAATAAAAAGGGAGGTCAAATATGGGGTGAATTCAAGAAAACTGGGCATTTGGTGCTTAATTAGCTCTTTTACTTTGTCAGAAATTGCTGAAGATATGACTGATTCTCCCATTTTGCAGTGATAACCTATGACTAGAGAAAGTCATTGGTGGTGTTGTTCACAGAACCAAATGAATTTGCCATGAAAATAAAAAAGTTTTAGTTGGTGCTAAATATTATAGTATTAAAGATGCTTCTTTTGATCATACTTGCAACAGGAGGAAAACAGATCTGATGTTTTTCATTTGGAATGACTGAATATTGAACAGATGTCAAACTAGTCATAAAAGAAAGACTTTTCTATGCCAAGAGAAAAAGAGGCATTTTTGGCAGTCTGCAGTCTACCAAGGTTAAAGGGTAGAGAGAAACTGATAAGAGAAGGAAATACACATAGTTGGACAAACAAAACAAAAATTATATACACAAACAGAGGCATGAAGACAATCTTCATTTGCCCACCCTGCAGTTCACTGGTCATCAACTTGCAAAAACCACAACAAAAGAGTAAGGCATTGCTGAAATGACCTTGGCTGTGACACCATGGGCTCGCTGAAAGAAATTAAGCCATTAGAGTGAGGCAGCAGCAAATCATAAATCAAACTATTTCCAATAAGCTGACTTAATGGTCATCCATCATAAAGGCATGCATGGCAAAGCAAAGGCAAGGCAAAGCACTGGCTGTGTCAAGCAGGGAGCCCCGGCAGGGCTAAGTTGGCCACAGACATAAACAATAATAATCCCATGCTGATGCTTCAGTCTGCAGGACATTTAAAAATGCTGCATGCCTTTTGATTGTCAGAAGTGATATTTAACAAGGATGAGGAAATGAATTCCAATGATTATTAAGTAAGTACATACATGCAATGGCAGTTGAATCAGTGGCAAATGCAGGGCAACCAAGAAAAGACGTTAGTTGTTTCGCTGGTGAAAAAGGATATTACGCATGGTTTATAATACAGTATTGCTAAAATATTGTGTGATTATAATTAATGCCTTTGAAAATGGGGTTCATTGGTTCATTCATCTTCCATGATATATTATAGACTGTAGCATATCTTTAAAATACAGTGGGGCAAAAAAGTATTTCGTCAGCCACCAATTGTGCAAGTTCTCCCACTTAAAATGATGAGAGAGGCCTGTAATTTTCATCATAGGTACACTTCAACTATGAGAGTGTTACGGGTGGCAGGGCTGTGGTTGGACCACTAGGGGGCTCTCAGTAGGGGTTTATCCTGTCATGTCTGTTTATGTTTATGTTTCTGGCCATGTGCGTGTTTAAGCCCCGCCCTAGCCTAATGTGTGTTCCTACCCCTGCGCACCTGTCCCCAATGTGTCATGATTGTTCCCTGATTATGTTCTCTATTTATAGTCCTGTCTTTGTCTTCATTGCTTCATTGCTAGTCCTCGTTCGTGTGTAGGCCGATGTAGTGTCGCGGTTTTTGTTCCATGTTTCATGTTTTATGTTAAATAAACCCCATGTTCGTGTTAAGCTTCGCGTTGGGTCTGTTATATCCTGCCGGACACTACTGGCCGTAACAGAAGGACTAGCCCCAACCGAACAGATCCAGTGCGAAGCTTCCGCGAGGAGGTTAGTTTTTCGTTTTCCGGGTTTTATTGTTTTGCTCGTTTTTAGTTTGCGCTCCGGTTCGGAGTGTTTTTTTTGGGGGGGGGGTTTGATTCCGCCCCCCTCTCCGCCCGTGGTTAGGGAAAGGAGGAGGGTCCCGGGAGAATGTTTTTGGATTCGTATAGAACCGGCTCCCGCTTCGTCCATGTTCCTATGGGGGGTGTCGCCCCACGATGTAGCTTCCGTGGGGGGCGTGGCCCCATTTTTATCCAGCGGAGGGGAGTTCCGGCCCGGTTTGAGTGTGGATTTTTTTATTTTTCTCTCACTCCGTCCCTGTTCCTGTGGGGGGCGTCGCCCCACGATGTAGCTTCTGTGGGGGGTGTGGCCCCATTTTTATCCAGCGGAGGAGAGCTCCGGCCACGAGTCGGAGTTCTAAGTTTTTGTTTCCGGCTCTCGCTCCGCCTAGGTTCCAGTGGGGGGGTGTCGCCCCACGATGTAGTTTCCGTGGGGGGTGCTGCCCCAGTGCTTGCTAGCGGAGGAGAGTTCCGGCCAGGGCCCCGGACATTGAGCTTTTTTATTTTTTTTTTCTTTGCTCCGACTCTCGCTCCGCCCAGGTTCTGGTGGGGGGCGTCGCCCCACGATGTAGCTTCCGTGGGGGGCGCTGCCCCAATCCTCACTAGTGGAGGAGAGTTTTGGCAGTACCTGGCTCCCGCCCTCCTGCCCCTTGAGGAGTTCCAGACCCCAGCGAGACGGAAATCGGCGCCTCGGAGCCATCGTTCATCGGTGGACGTCGCTCGGCGCGAGTGCTCGGCGGTGGACGTTGCTCGGCGCTGCTGCTCGGCGGTAGATGTCGCTTGGCCCTGCTGCTCGACGGTGGACGTCACTCGGCTCTGCTGCTCGGCTGTGGACGTCTCTCGGCGCCTCCGCTCGGCTGTGGATGTCACATTGGACCCTTTGGCCTTGCCGTTGGGTCCTGTGCTCCCCCCACTTGTCTCGCTCCTGCTTCTCACTCCCCCCACATGCCTTGCCTTGACCCTTGTTCCCCCCACTTGCCTCACCTTGGTCCTCGCTTCCCCCCACTCGCCTTGCTTTTGCTTCTTGCTCCCCCCCCAAGTGCCTCGCCCTGCTTCTCGCTCCCCCCACCGGCCTCTCTACGTTGTTCCTAGCTCCTCCTCAGGACCCATCGCTAGACCGGACTTTTTAGGGAGGGCTAAGGTTTGGCGCGTCGGGAGCCGCGCCTTTGAGAGAGGGGAGATGTTACGGGTGGCAGGGCTGTGGTTGGACCACTAGGGGGCTCTCAGTAGGAGTTTATCCTGTCATGTCTGTTTATGTTTATGTTTCTGGCCATGTGCGTGTTTAAGCCCCGCCCTAGCCTAATGTGTGTTCCTACCCCTGCGCACCTGTCCCCAATGTGTCATGATTGTTCCCTGATTATGTTCTCTATTTATAGTCCTGTCTTTGTCTTCATTGGTTGCTAGTCCTCGTTCGTGTGTAGGCCGATGTAGTGTCGCGGTTTTTGTTCCATGTCCTTGTTTCATGTTTCATGTTTTATGTTAAATAAACCCCATGTTCGTGTTAAGCTTCGCGTTGGGTCTGTTATATTCTGCCGGACACTACCGGCCGTAACAGAGAGACAGAATGAGAAAAAAAAATCCAGAAAATCACATTGTCTGATTTTTAAAGAATTTATTTGTAAGTTATGGTGGAAAATAAGTATTTGGTCAATAGCAAAAGTTCATCTCAATACTTTGTTATATACCCTTTGTTGGCAATGACAGAGGTCAAATGTTTTCTGTAAGTCGCCACAAGGTTTTCACACACTGTTGCTGGTAGTTTGGCCCATTCCTCCATGCAGATCTCCTCTAGAGCAGTGATGTTTTGGGGCTGTTGGTGGGCAACACGGATTTTCAACTCCCTCCAAAGATTTTCTATGGGGTTGAGATCTGGAGACTGGCTAGGCCACTCCAGGACCTTGAAATGCTTCTTACGAAGCCACTCCTTCGTTGCCCGGGCGGTGTGTTTGGGATCATTATCATGCTGAAAGACCCAGCCACGTTTCATCTTCAATGCCCTTGCTGATGGACGGAAGTTTTTACTCAAAATCTCACGATACATGGCCCCATTCATTCTTTCCTTTACACGGATCAGTCATCCTGGTCCCTTTGCAGCCCCCACCCCCATGCTTCACAGTAGGTATGGTGTTCTTTGGATGCAACTCAGCATTCTTTCTCCTCCAAACATGACAAGTTGAGTTTTTACCAAAAAGTTCTATTTTGGTTTCATCTGACCATATGACATTCTCCCAATCCTCTTCTGGATCATCCAAATGCTCTCTAGCAAACTTCAGACGGGCCCGGACATGTACTGGCTTAAGCAGGGGGACATGTCTGGCACTGCAGGATTTGAGTCCCTGGCGGCGTAGTGTGTTACTGATGGTAGCCTTTGTTACTTTGGTCCCAGCTCTCTGCAGGTCATTCACTAGGTCCCCCCGTGTGGTTCTGGGATTTTTGCTCACCGTTCTTGTGATCATTTTGACCCCACGGGGTGAGATCTTGCGTGGAGCCCCAGATCGATGGAGATTATCAGTGGTCTTGTATGTCTTCCATTTTCTAATAATTGCTCCCACAGTTGATTTCTTCACACTAAGCTGCTTACCTATTGCAGATTCAGTCTTCCCAGCCTGGTGCAGGTCTACAATTTTGTTTCTGGTTTCCTTTGACAGCTCTTTGGTCTTGGCCATAGTGGAGTTTGGAGTCTGACTGTTTGAGGTTGTGGACAGGTGTCTTTTATACTGATAACAAGTTCAAACAGGTGCCATTAATACAGGTAATGAGTGGAGGACAGAGGAGCCTCTTAAAGAAGAAGTTACAGCTCTGTGAGAGCCAGAAATCTTGCTTTTTTGTAGGTGACCAAATACTTATTTTCCACCATAAATTGCATATAAATTCTTTAAAAATCAGACAATGTGATTTTCTGGATTTTTTTTTCTCATTCTGTCTCTCATAGTTGAAGTGTACCTATGATGAAAATTACAGGCCTCTCTCATCTTTTTAAGTGGGAGAACTTGCACAATTGGTGGCTGACTAAATACTTTTTTGCCCCACTGTATTAGGGGTCAAAGAATTTGATGGAATCCTAGGCCAGTAGGTAGTACTCCCTACTAATTATACTTAATGGTGGCTAAGGGTGGTGCTGTAGTGAAGTATTTTATGCTTTACTCATGTCTTAAATACTGTAAGTCCTATAGCAAATATGTGCTTGATACACACAAGGCTCTGTGCTGCTTAGCTCTCTCTCTTGCTCATGATGCTCATCTCTCCCTCTTTTTTACGTACCGCCAAACCATGAATTACACTACACTGTCTGCACAATTATTAGGCAATTATTATTATTATTATTATTATTATTATTATTATTATTTTTAAAAAGGCGAGTATTTTGATCAAATTATAATTTCATCCATATTTTCCAACACCAAGCTGTATAAACTTGAATGCTTATTGTATTTAGGCATAACAGGTGATGTGTTTTTGTGTAATGAGGGAGGGTGTGGCCTAAGGAGATCAACACCCTATATCAAGGTGTGGATAATTATTAGGCAGCTACTTTTTCTCAGGCAAAATAGGCCAAAAAAAAGTCCGTTAGAAAGAAGAAAATGAGAGAGAGGGGGCTGGATGATGTGGATATGGTTTATTAGGACTAGCCATGGATTAGTAAGGATGAAGTGAGGACAGCTATTAAGAGGATGAAGAGTGGAAAGGCAGTTGGCCCAGATGACATATCATCTTGGAAAGTGAGAGAATGCCTGAGGAGTGGAGAAGAAGTGTATTGGTACTGATTTTTCAGAATAAGGAAGATGTGCATAAAGTTGATCAGGCACACCATGAATGTAAGGGAAAGAATAATACATTTTTGGGTATCTGCAAGAGTGAAAGGGGATATTTACAAGATTGTGTTGAGATCAGCTATATTGTATGGTTTGGAAACAATGATGCTGACAAATAGACAGGAGGCAGAGCTAGAGGTGGCAGAGTTGCTCCAAAATGTTGCGATTTGCTTTGGGAGTGATGAGGATGGACAGGATTAGAAATGTGTATATTAGAGGGACAGTGCAGGTAGGATAGTTTGGAAACAAAGTGGGACACAGGATATATTGGAATAAAATGCAGAGGATGTAGCCACCAGGCAAGAGGAGAAAAGGAAGGCCAAGGTGGAGGTTCATGGATGTGGTTAGGGAAGACATACAGGTGGTTGGTGTGACAGAGGAAGATGCAGAGCACAGACTGAGAAATATGATCTGCTGTAGCAATCCTTAATGGGAGCAGCTGAAAGAAAAAGAAGACTTTTGTGGAAGAAATATTGCCAACCAAAAACTGCATTTATAGAAAATAACAGACTTTTGGACACATCCGTGTGTGTGTGTTAATTTATGTGCTTAATTAAGTACTCAATTAGGGTGTCTCATATTCTAACCTAATATATAGTATTTCCTGACTGTTCTTAATAGCTGCTGTTTTTGAAAATGTGCAGATTAATCAGGATAAAATGATTCATGCACAAACTGACTTTAGCATCAGAATTTTGTTGTTAGTCCAGAGACTTGAAACAAGATTTTGAATGAGATAATGCCTTATTAATGACTGTTGCTCAGCAAAAAGCTCTATTTTACAGTATAAAATGCAAAGTAGTGAATAATTCTGTCATATGAAAACAGTTCATTACAGCTCAAATTCATTAAACTGCATGACAATTTTGGGGTATTAAAGGAAACATTACCATAAAAATGAGGCAAATGGTGGACCCAGGAGTTGGGTCCAGGTCCAGTTTATAGCAGTTGAAGAGAGAAGAGGACTTATGGCAGAAGCTTGAAAGGTCATGGGCACTTTGGGAATATATCTTTCCCTGGGATGCAATACCCTTGACCATACCATGAGCAAACTCCACACAGGAGGGGCAAGTGACAGGACCTGCAGATTTCCTACCCTTTTTAAGAAAGCCAAGGCTAAGAGGAGAGACATTTTTCACAAACATCAAATGCTGACTACATTGGCTCAAAGGGGGCTTCAAGCAACCCCTCCAGAATCACTAAGGTACAAAGCAGGGAGACGTGGTCTGCAGGAAGGCCTCAGCTGCCCGGTACTGAGCAGAAAGCAAGAGATCAGGGGATGCGTCCCCACGGAGGCCCTGAAAACAGACACATGATTTGCAGCAATTGCTGCCACTTACACTTTCAGTGTAGAGGGTTCTAGGCCCTCAGAGAGGCGTGCTTGCAGAAACTCCAGCACTGTGCTAACAGTGCAGTGAACTGGCTCCTGATGATGCTGATCGCACCAGAGGCAGAAAAGCCTCCACTTCAAGGTGGCACAAAATGGTGCAGATTGCAGTGGCAATTCACCCGCTGTTTGTTCATCAGTATAACATTGATCTCCTCAGAGTCCAATGCAGACAACACAAAATTCTTGTCCAGTTTGGTATAAAATCGCAGAGTGAGCACTCGAAACTGAAGCAGGAATATCAAAGTCAGGGAAGAAGACAAGAGTGGATCATCTGCCTCTTGATGGACTTCCGCTAACTCGACCTGAGCTCCTCATGACCAAAGCTGACATGTTGCCTCAGCAGACAAGGGATCCAGGCCACAAGGCACAGGTGCTTGGCTGGAGAAAACAGTCAAGTGGGAGCAGAGCTAGCACAGAGGAAATCTCTCGCAATGCATGCACTCGTCTCCCTTGAGAGCCTAACGTGCATGCTCCTCTCTCAAACAAACAATGCAAAAAGAGTGCATATCATTCTCCGAATGTAGTGGGGACATGGATGCATATAATGCTCACCACAGTGAACCCTATTCTTTGTATATCTTATTTTGTCCTAGTCTTAGACAAAAAAGATAAGATCACCACACACATACACAGAGCTCTTCCTGAAGACAAAGAAGCTGGAGAGATGTGACATAGATGCCCTTTTTTGGTCTTGCTGGTATGCATTGCTTTAACACATGACCTCCCTAAAGGGAAAAAAGTCAGTAAGGCCGACGTGCACGTTCTCAAAACAAAATGTACAGCAACCTTGCGAATAGGAGAGGGAATGTCATAACAACCCTCAGATAGTACAACAAGATATGAAATGCCTGATGAAGCAAAACAACCGAATGAGAAATTAATATTAAGAGTAGAAATTCTCATATAGAAGAAGAAGTTGCTTTCGGCTGCTCCCTGTTCGGGGTCGCCACAGCGGACCAACTGGTCCGCACAACAACTTGGCAAATGTTTTACGCCGGATGCCCTTCCTGACGCAACCCTCCCATTTTTCCGGGCTTGGGACCGGCACTGCATCCAGTGGCTGGGGTTGAGGCATTGGCTGGAATCGAACCCGGGCCTTCCGCATGATAGGCGAGTAACCTACCACTGAGCCACCAATGCCTAGTAGAAATTCTCATATACCAGTATGTAAATAGGTAAATAGGGAAATTGATCCAGGTAAGAGGTAAGTTGGAGATGACCTGTAAGATTTCCATGGGGAGGGAAAAACACGTAATAGAATTGGGGGGAAAAATCTTAGGGCTCTAAGTAAATGCCAGGTACAAAGCACTCCACAAAGCCAACACACAAGTATACTGATGTATGGGATCCTAAAGTATTACCTAAAATAAAGTATTATACTGAAACATTAAATACTGAAACATTAAAATCAAACTGTAATAGACAGACCTAGGCCTGACTTAAAGGCCCAGCACTTGATATCCTTGAGGCCAACAGGTGGTATCTTCAAGGCCACCAGTTTTGGACAAATGAAGGAGGGGTTGATTTTTTGGGGGGCATATTCAGCAGAAAAATTGTCTATAGTCAAAACAATTGCGGACAAACAAGTATTAGGAGGGGTAGAGATGTCTATATATAGGGGTAAATTTGTATGGGGGGGCGCACTTGCACTTGACCGCATCAAGCCTGAAGCCGTGTTCTTTTCCGAGTGCCAATAAAGCTGGTTGCATATTCTCATCCAAGCATGGAGTATTTTTCATTATGTTCTTTCTTATATTCTTATATTTTCTTTCTTATAAATTGGCAAAGTATAGGTAATTGGATAAGACTTCAGAACCACCCTGTAGAACTCAGAGTGCCCCCCATCCTAAGAAATAGTAACTGTAAAACCCAGAGTCTCGCTCCTGGGGTGAAACATATTCTATGGCCCCTTTGTCCAAATGACTATATCCAAACTACAAATACTACTCAATTATTTAAACTTTTTAACTCACTGTGAAACATGTTGTCATGAATGGTGTGGCTTTCAGTGGGGGTTTGTTTGTTTGTGCCATGTGCTTTTGTTTTGGTTTTGTGCCTTTTTTTTCCTCATGTGTGCCCCACCTCTGTACACCTGTCCCTCGTGTCTCACTGATTAGTTCCCCTATTTATATTGGTTTTCTTCCTTGTGTTATTTGCTGAGTCCTCGTCGTAATGGTGTGCCATTTTTTTGTTATTCAAGGTTTTGTTTTGTAGGTTATTTTTCCTGTCATTATGGTTTGCCAGTTCTGGTCTCGAGGTTTTTGTTTTGAGGTTACTTTTCTCCCCAGTGTTCCCGTGTATGTATGTGTTCCCTTTTGTTAATAAAACCCTGTTTCATGGCTATCCCTGCACCTTGGGTCTGAATTCCCTTGCCTGGCACCCCAGGATCCTGACACATGTAGCTTCTGAATTACCTAAACCCAAAACGATTGCTTATTGCTGAATGTTTCAAAAAGCAATTAAGTTGAGTAGCATTTATTTGTCAAATATACATTACTGGACAGTAAAATTCTTTCTTTGCATATCCCATCCTTGGAGGGTTGGGGTCAGAGCACCCCTAGAGCAGGGAGGTTAGGGGCCTTGCTCAAGGGCCAAACAGTGGCAGCTTGGCAGTGCTGAGGCTTGAACCCTGATCTTCCCATCAACAACCCAGAGCCTTAATCACTTGAGCTACCACCAATTCTTGACTGTGTCAAATATACCAGCCAAAGATGCAGTAAAATTGCTAAGATGAATGGGTTTCCCGATTCTATTGTACACAGATTAGACAAAAGACAATACCCCTCTTGTTAATTTAAAGATATGGTGTGCTGGGATTATCAGAAGACAGGACATATATGGCAGAAGTAACAAAAGTACATGACCAGAGAAAAGGTTTTACAAAAACAGAAAGAAAACGATACATAATTATATATATATATATATATATATATATATATATATATATATATATATATATATATATATATATATATATATATATATATATATATATATATAAATTCCTAATAATATCCTTTGAGTCCTGTAAGTTGCAACTTGGGGCCTCCATGGATTGGATTTGTTTGTCCAGCACATCCCACAGATGCCTTGAGATCTGGGAAAGTCCACACCTCAAACTCATTGCTGTGCTGATCAAACCATTCCTGAACCATTTTTGCTTTGTGGCATGGCGCATTATCTAAATAGATAAAAGAGGCCACAGCCAGGGAATACTGTTTCCATGAAAGGGTGTACATGGTTTACAACAATGCTTAGGTAGGTAGTACGTGTCGAACTAACATCCACATGGCTGGCAGGACCCAAAGTTTCTCAGCAGAACATTACCCAAAGCATGACACTGCCTCCGCTGGCTTGCCTTCTTCCCATAGTGCCACCTGGTGCCATGTGTTCCTCAGGAAAGCGACGCACACGCACTCGGCCATCCACATGATGTAAAAGAAAATGTGATTCCTCAGACCAGGCCAAGTTCTTCCATTGCTATGTGGCCCAGTTCTGATGCTTATGTGCCCATTGTTGGCACTTTTGGCAGTGCACAGGGGTCTGCATAGGCACCCAGACTGGGCTGTGGCTTTGCAGCCCCATATGCAACAACCTGTGATGCACTGTGTATTCTGAAACCTTTCTAACAAAACCAGTATTAACTTCTTCAGCAATTTCAGCAACAGTGCCTCGTCTGTTGGAACAGACAACATGGGCCAGCTCTCCCTCCCCACGTGAATCAGTGAGCCTTGGTTGCCCATGAAACTGTCACCAGTTCACCACTGTTCATTCCTTGGACCAATTTCGATAGATACTGACCACTGCAGACCAGGAACACCCCACAAGGGCTGCAGTTTTGGAGATTCTCTGATCCAGTTGTTTTGCTATCACAATTTGGCCTTTGTCAAACTCGCTCCTTATGCTTGCCCATTTTTCGTTTCATTTTATTTTATTTTATTTATTTGTTTATTTATGTTTTACAGCAGCGCACACACCAGATACACAAAACCACTCCTCACCCCATTAAAACAGCAGTGTAGAAGAAACATCATTGACAGCAAGTGTGTCTGCGAGGTGGGGTGGCCAAAATCACAGCAAAACCTGAGGAACCAATCAGGAGTGCTACCCTCCAAGAGAAGACTCTTGGAGCCAACTAGACAGAAAGCTAACTTCTGGCTGCATGTGGTCCTAGTACAAGCACTAGGACTAGGATTCTTCACTAAGAGTGAAGAATGTATAAAGGACATTAGACAATGGATGCTCACTAACTTCCTCCTGCCTAACTCTGACAATACAGATATTGTCAGAGTTAGGCAGGAGGAAGTTAGTGAGCATCCATTGTCTAATGTCCTTTATACATTCTTCACTCTTAATAAGCTGGTGTCTCTCATCTGACTTAGCTGAAACATATAGCTGTGTGTCATTGTAATAACAAGCTAATACCATGTTTACAAATAGTTGCACCAAGGGGTAGCACATATAAGGAGAAAAGCAGTGGGCCTAAGACAGAACTTTGTGGAACACTGAACATAACCTTGGTATGAATAGAGAAGTCACCATTTAGATCTACGGACTGATAACAATCAGTCAAATAAGACCTGAGCTGGGAGAGGGCTGTTCCTTTAACACCAACAATATGTTCTAGCCTATCAAGTAGAACAGTGTGGTCAGTGGTGTCAAAAGCTGCACTAAGTTCGAGTAACACCAGTACTCAAACACAATCCTGAATTTCTTACCTGATATTATAAATTTTTTCATTGAACAAATTCATGAAGTCATTGCTGCTGCATATAGAAGGTGTGCGCTTTTCTACAGTGAGCAGGAATCAGCATGGACCAGCTGCTCCAACATTTGCTGGAAGAATACATCAGCATACAGTGACCCAGGAGCTGGCCCAGGGTGTCAAGACAGCTGCCCAGGAGCTGCTAGACCTGAAAAAAGTTTCCCAGGCAGCCACTGTCCCTCTCCCTGACGCCGATCGTGATATACACTGCCTGCTGACCAAAATGATGATGACGTGGAGGTGTTCCTGCACATGTTTGAGTGCACCACAGACTGGAAGGGCTTGTGGAAATGAGACTGGGCCAACCTGTTACCCCCTCTTAATCAGTAAGGTTCAGCTGGTTTATCACATGCTTTCTGCTGAGGAGGCCAGAGACTATGACATGGTTCATGAAGAAATCCTCACCCACTGTGAGCGGTCCCTGGTCAACACAGCAGCAGATTTTCACAAGTGGGTTCAACCAATGGACATTATGCACAACCCACTGCCTATGTATTCCCGCTAAATTCTCAGTGGTAAGTGAGCTTCTGCTTTAACATTCTCTGATAGCAATAGCATGGTCTTTCTGTCATTTTTTTGATTAACTAGTGATTACAAATAATTATTTTATATCATATATATATATATATATATATATATATATGAGTTCAAGAAGCTTTAAGTGCCTTCGCCGTGAAGGTGCAATGTATTGCTGTGTCCCGTTATGTGACACATTCTCATGTTTAATTCTTAAAACTAGACAAGATGCTGTAGGGGGTGGATTAATTTGAATTTATTTGTAGATAATGTAAATATGTTGATTAATTGTAAACATTTTTAATAATCTGTCTGTAAATAAATAGCTTTGATACAGCGTTTCTGTAAACATGTAAATATATATAACTTTGAAACAACGTTGTGGCTTTGTGGCTTCTCTGTCTTCCTCATAGATCTGAAACAAGTCGCTCTCAAGTGAGATATAACTTGAAACATACAATTTGAAGCCCTTTTCCTTTTTACTTGAAGGTGTGACTGATGCAAATCTTACAATTTGACTGACATCCCTCACTGTAATCCGTGGAAGTTCTTGCAAGCAGCGAATGTAAAATGCCATGCTGATAGCTCTCATTGAAACGATAGGTAAAAAACGCTTCCAGCACAGCACTGGAAGTTGCAGAGCAACTGAGAAGAAACACGGAAGTAGTCGTGCATATAGTCTATTGTCCCACCAGCCTGAGCCCAAACTTCCCAAGGAGAGGACAAGAGCCAACAACTAGCATGCCATGTGACCCATAGTTGAACCCATGCCTACCAAGCCAGACCTGACCCCTCCCCCAGGGCCAACAAACCTTGGCTAGCTGGCTGCGACTTATACACCCCAGCTCACTGGGGAGATCAACGGGAAGCCCATCACCACCCTGCTGGATTCTGGGAGTACTGTGACCCCTGGCTTGGCCAACTAGTCTGCCACGATCAGTCAAGCCAGCAGGGACTATTGAGGTCTTGTGTTCATGGCAACGCTCAGACTGTCCCCTCTGCACAGGTTAGGATAGGCGGTCCGGCTGGGGAGTGGCCACTGTTGGTGGGACTCATCCCTGATCTACCTGTCCCCCTCCTTCTTGGACATGACTGGCCCAGGTTCAAGGCCGCCATAAGCACAGCCACATGGAAGAAATCTTCACAGAAAGCCAAATCCTGGTGTGGCAGGCTTATATGGCTTGGGAGGACCGGGGAGCTGATGCTTCCTCCCCTGGTGAGTCCAACAATATTTCTAACCAGTGTCATCTGTGTTTCAACAGGCCATCAGGAGTTTTGGAAAGGAACAGAAAGAGAATGACTGGCTGAAGCACTGTTGGTGCCAGGTGTGCGAAATCAACAGGGTAAATACTGACCCAACACAATGTCTGCCCACATCATACTTCACTGTCAGAAATGGCCTGCTCTACTACCACATGGAATGGAGAGGTCAATCCTGCGGTCTCCTTGTGGTACCTCGGTCTCAAACCCTGCTCCTCATGCAACTGGCCCACTCACAGCTACTGCTATGCCGATGACACCTGACTTATCTTCTCCTTCCCTCCCTCAGATACCATGGCTTCTGCTCGGATCTCAGCATGTCTAGTGGACATTTTATCTTGGATGATGGCTCATCAGCTGAAAATCAATCCCGGCAAAACTGAGCTGCTGGTCATCCCAGGTGATCCATCCCCAGTCCAGGACCTTGAGTTATCTTTGAACAACTCCATGATTTCCCCTTCAGCCACTGCTCGCAACCTTGGGGTAATCATGGACAATCAACTGTCCTTTTCCTCCCATGTCGCTAATGTGACACGCTCATGTCGGTTTCTTCTGTACAACATCAGAAGGATTCGGCCATTTCTATCCACACAGGCAACTCAGGTGCTTGTTCAGTCTCTGGAAGATTGGATTTCAAGATTGGACTACTGCAACTCTCTTCTGGCAGGTCTACCTCTGAACACAATTCACCCACTGCAAATGATCCAAAATGCAGCTGCATGACTTGTCTTGTCTTGACCTGCCTAAGATTTCCCACACCACCCCAATGCTGCGTTCCCTCCACTGGCTTCCAGTAGCTGCACTCATCAGATTCAAAACACTAATGCTTGCCTACAAAGCCAAGAATGGACCAGCGCCATCTTACCTCAATGCTCTCATTACTCCTCGCACTGCACCTCGCTCCCTCAGATCCACTAGCACTGCTCGACTGTTCCCACCATCTCTCAGGGCAAGAGGTAGGGTATACATCCAGACTATTCTCTCTTCTGGCACCGAGGTGGTGGAATGAACTTCCGCTAGATGTCTGTACAGCCGAGTTACTGACCGTCTTCAAACAGCAACTGAAGACCTCAGCTCTTATTTTTCCCTGTTTATGTACCATGTTGTATCTTTAAAAAAAAAAAAAAAAAAAAAAACCCCAACTCAGTTTTTAGACTAATGATATTGCAGGTTTATGTCCTATTGAACCAGTGTTAGTTTATTCATTGATAGAGAATTAAAGCACTTTTGTACGTCGCTCTGGATAAGAGCATCTGCCAAATGCCAGAAATGTAAATGTAAATCTACCGGGGGGCCATTTGGGGGCCTGCAATACACAGGAAAAGCTGTGGAATCGATTCACATGGCCTGGTATGGACACGGAGCTGAAGGCCTTCTGCCAGAGATGTTCCCAGTGTCAGCACATGGTTCCCCAGAAGCCACCACCAGCACCTTTGATACCACTCCCTATCAGTGGCATCCCCTTTGAATGAATAGGCATCCAAAGTCAGCCCAGGGACATGAATATATCCTGGTGATGGACTATGCCACTCCTAACCCGAAGCAGTCCCATTTCGGAAGCCTACATCCCGAAACAAGTTCCTGGAAAGTTGTCAGGGCCCATACACAGTCCTCGAGAGGGTGGGTCCAGTAAATTACTACCTGCAACAACCAGGCAAGTGCGCAGATAGCCAAGTCTACTACATAAACTTGTTAAAAATAATGGAACACTCCCGGCCCTACTGTGTCTGTGTTTGCTTCTCCTGTCACAGATCCCCAAAAGTGTGACCTAGTGCAAAGGAGAAATGATCTAACATCGGCACAACAACAAGATCTGACGGAGCTGGTGGTCCAGTTCATGGATGTCTTCTTGTCAGAGACTTACACCACTGGTCCAACATGATGCATATATATTTAATGAATTTTGCTGTGTGTAAGATGTCAACACCCTACCATTATCCTCTTCACCTTACTAAATGGTTGTTCTTCAGCTTCCCCCTACATTCACTTCTCCTTTCAGCAGCTCTGTGATTGGCTACAACACTGTATATAGGTGAGGTAAAAACCAAACAGTTCACCATCTCTAGTTGCTGAAGTTTCTATTTTTTGTGATGTTTTCTGGCTTTATCCCATCAGGTCCAATGACATATCCAAAGTACTGTATGTCATTGACACTTGTCTCTGCTTTAGTCTTAAAGCTCTGATCAACTTTTTGACTTTAGATCATGTTCCTCTTTTGTGTTTTCACAGAAAAACACCATCCATTACTGATTCTGTCCCATTGTGAACACTTAACAGCATTTCTTTCTAGAATGTTTTTAGAACAGAAGTTATTCCAAATGATAATCGTTGAAAAAAAAAATCCTATTGGAGTACTGAGCATGGTCAGTTTCTTGCAGCTGAGGAACTTGCCAAAAGCCTTTTAGATGCATCAAGAGTAAAAAAAAAACTGGCTTCTGACAACTTTGGTGTCTTCCAAAGTATGTAAGATAAATCCTTTATTGCTGCTTCATCAGAAACTCTTTCAAAAAAGACTATGTTAAATCCACATAGATTCTCACTTTTTCTACTAGTCAGTGAGACTTCATCTTAACTGATCCCCAGGGAGTGTATTTGTGCCAGCTCTTTGGCAATAGTGGAAAGAGAGCTTGCTGCCTCATTCAAGCTCTTTAAATGAATGCAGATTCATACTTTTAATTACTTTTGGAATGTCAAGCTATCTGAATGACTTTCTAATTCAGGTTCTATTTGCAGCTTTTGAGAAACATCCCTGGTGACAATTCCTATGACAGTTCAATTCAACAGTTCACTTCCCTTCAAGAGATTGAATTAATTTCACAAATTTTTTCTTCAAAATCATCAACCTGCATACTAGATCCCTTATCTACATGCTTCTTCTAAACAGATAATACCAATGGAAACTGAAGCCCTTCAAAAAAAATAATCAGTTCTTCCCTTATATGCTAGCTCTTGGTATTTTTCATAAACATGGTATTATCTTCCACTGTTATGCTGATGACATGCAGTTACAGGTGTATCTCAATAAATTAAATGTCGTGGAAAAGTTAATTTATTTCAGTAATTCAACTCAAATTGTGAAACTCGTGTATTAAATAAATTCAATGCACACAGACTGATGTTTAAGTCTTTGGTTCTTTTAATTGTGTTGATTTTGGCTCACATTTAACAAAAACCCACCAATTCCCATCAATCTCAACAATTTAGAATATGGTGACATGCCCATCAGCTAAACAATTCAAAACACATACAAAGGTTTCCTGAGCCTTCAAAATGGTCTCTCAGTTTGGTTCACTAGGCTAAACAATCATGGGGAAGACTGCTGATCTGACAGTTGTCCAGAAGACAATCATTGATACCCTTCACAAAGGAGGGTGTCACGTTTCCGGTATCCATAGCATGAAGAAAGCAGACCCAGCGCGGAGATAGACAGCAGACAGGGGTTTATTAAACTTAAAGCACACGGAGACAGCAGACATGACGCCACAAAAAGACGAAACATAAAGACGTAATAAAGACGACGACCAGCCCCGAACCCTGGCAAAAGGCCGCTATAAATACAAAACATAATTGGGTGCAACATTAGGAACAGGTGATCCTGATGTAAACAATGACATAACACAACATGACACAACCCCTGCTGGAAACCCCCCCTAGCGGCCCAACACAGGGCCTACCACCCGTAACATCTCCCCCCTCTCAAAGGCACGGCTCCCGACGTGCCAAACCATAACCCTCCTCGCCTGTCTGGGCAGTCCGTAGGTCCCGAACAGGGGTGAGGAGCATAGAGAGGCAGGTAGGGGGGAGCGAGAAGCATGGCAAGGCAAATGGGGGGGGGGGGGAGCAAGGATCAAAGGTGAGGCAAATGGGGGGAAGCGAGGAACAAAGGTGAGGCAAGTGGGTGGAGCGAAGATCAAGGCGAGGCAAGTGGGGGGAGCGAGAAGCAGGAGCGAGACAAGTGGGGGGAGCACGGGGCCCGATGGCAAGGCCAAAGGGCCCCACGCGACGTCCACAACCGTGCGGAGGCGCCAAGCAACGACCACAGCTGAGCAGCAGAGCCGAGCGACGTCCACCGCCAAGCCGCAGGGCCGAGCGACGTCCACTGCCGAGTCGCAGCACTGAGCAACGTCCACCGCCGAGCCACGACGCTGAGCGACGTCCAACGACGAATGACAGCGCCGAGTGACGACCCCTGTCCCGCTGAAGCTGGAAACTCCCCAAGGGAGTTCCCAGAATGAAGCAGAGTCCCTCACGGAAACTGGAACCCAAAAAACCCAAACCCAACAAAAACCCCAAGATTCATTCATTCATTCATTGTCTTCCGCTTATCCGGAGCCGGTCTCAGGGGCAGCAGTCTAAGTAGGGATGCCCAGACCTCCCTCTCCCTAGCCACTTCCTCCAGCTCTTCCGGAGGGACCCCGAGGTGTTCCCAGGCCAGCCGAAAGACATTGTCTCTCCAGCGTGTCCTAGGTCTTCCCCGGGGCCTCCACCCGGTGGGGCATGCCCGGAACACCTCTCCAGGGAGACGTCCCGGAGGCATCTGAAACAGATGCCCGAGCCACCTCAACTGCCCCCTTTCGATGTGGAGGAGCAGCGGCTCTACTCTGAGCTCCTCCCGGGTGACAGAGCTCCTTACCCTATCTCTAAGGGAGCGCCCTGCCACCCTACAGAGGAAGCTCATTTCGGCCGATTGTATCCGGGATCTTACCCTTTCGGTCATGACCCAGAGCTCATGACCATAGGTGAGAGTAGGAACGTAGATTGACTGGTAAATCGAGAGCTTCGCCTTCCGGCTCAGCTCCTTCTTCACCACAACAGACCGGTACATAGACCACATTACTGCTGCCACTGCACTGATCCATCTGTCAATCTCACGATCCATCCTTCCCTTACTCGTGAACAAGACCCCGAGATATTTAAACTCCTCCACTTGAGGAAGGATCTCCCCTCCAACCTGAAGGGTGCAAGCCACCTTTTTCCGGTCGAGAACCACGGCCTTGGATTTGGAGGCGCTGACCCTCATCCCAGCCGCTTCACACTCAGCTGCAAAGCGCCCCAGTGCATGCTGTAAGTCCAGGCTTGAAGAGGCCAACAGGACAACATCATCTGCAAAAATCAGTGATGAAATCCTGTGGTCCCCAAACCGGACTCCCTCCAGCCCCTGGCTGCGCCTAGAAATTCTGTCCATAAAAACAATGAACAGAACCGGTGACAAAGGACAGCCCTGTCGGAGCCCAACATGCACTGGGAACAGATCTGACTTACAGCTGGCAATGCAAACCAAGCTCCTGCTCCGGTTATATAGAGACCGAACAGCCCTTAACAGAGGGCCACGGACCCCATACTCCCAGAGCACCTCCCACAGAATGCCACGGGGGACACGGTTGAAAGCCTTCTCCAAGTCCACAAAACACATGTGGACTGGTTGGGCAAACTTCCACGAACCCTCGAGCACCCTGTGGAGGGTATAGAGCTGGTCCAGTGTTCCACGACTAGGTCGAAAACCGCATTGCTCCTCCTGTATCCGAGGTTCGACTAACGGTCAGACTCTCCTCTCCAGTACTCTGGAATAGACTTTCCCTGGGAGGCTGAGGAGTGTGATCCCCCTATAGTTGGAACACACCCTCCGGTCCCCCTTCTTAAAAAGAGGGACCACCACCCCGGTTGCCCAGTCCAGAGGCACTGTCCCTGACCACCACCCTATGTTGCAGAGACGTGTCAGCCAAGACAGCCCCACAACATCCAGAGACTTAAGGTACTCAGGGCGAATCTCATCCACCCCCGGTGCCTTGCCACCAAGGAGCTGCTGAACTACCTCAGTGACCTCAGATTGGGTGATGAATGAATCTACCTCTGAGTCCTCGGCCTCTGGTTCCTCTACAGAAGGCGTGTCAGTAGGGTTGAGGAGATCCTTGAAGTATTCCTTCCACTGTCTGAAAATATCCCCAGTCGAGACCAGCAACTCTCCACCTCCACCATAAACAGTGTTGGCAGAGAGCCGCTTACCCCTTCTGAGGCGCCGAATGGTCTGCCAGAATTTCCCCGAGGCCGTCCGATAGTCCTTCTCCATGGCCTCACCGAACTCCTCCCAGACCCGAGTTTTTGCTTCCGAGACCACCACGGCTGTAGTTTGCTTGGCCTGCCGGTATGCCTCAGCTGCCTCCGGAGTCCCCCGAGCCAACCAGGCTCGATAGGACTCCTTCTTCAGCTCGACGGCATCCCTTACTTCCAGTGTCCACCACTGTGTTCGGGGATTGCCACCGCGACCGGCACCAGAGACCTTACGGCCACAGCTCTGGATGGGTGCATCAACAATGGAGGTGGAGAACATGGTCCACTCAGACTCAATGTCCCCAACCTCCCTCGGGATCTGGTTGAAACTCTCCCGGAGGTGGGAGTTGAAGACCCCCCTAACAGAGGGTTCAGCAAGACGTTCCCAACAGACCCTCACAATACGTTTGGGCCTGCCAAGTCTGTCCGGCATCCTCCGCCGCAAGCGGATCCAACTCACCACCAGGTGGTGATCGGTTGACAGCTCCGCCCCTCTCTTCACCCGAGTGTCCAAGACATATGGCCAAAGGTCAGATGACACGATCACAAGGTCGATCATTGATCTCCAGCCTAGGGTGTCCTGGTACCACGTGTACTGATGGACACCCTTATGCTTGAACATGGTGTTTGTTATGGACAGGCTGTGACTAGCACAGAAGTCCAGCAACAGGACACCACTCGAGTTCAGATCAGGGAGGCCGTTCCTCCCAATCACGCCCCTCCAGGTATCACTGTCATTGCCCACATGGGCGTTGAAGTCCCCCAGCAAAACTATGGAGTCCCCAGTCGGAGCACCTTCCAGCACCCCTCGCAGGGTCTCCAAGAAGGTTGGGTACTCCACACTGCCATTCGGCCCATAAGCCGAAACAACAGTGAGACACCTATCCCCGGCCCGAAGGCGCAGGGAAACAACCCTCTCGTTTACCGGGGAAAACTCCAGCACATGGCGGCTGAGCTGGGGGGCTATAAGCAAGCCCACCCCAGCCCGATGCCTCTCACCATGGGGCACTCCAGAGAAGAAGAGAGTCCAACCTCTCTCAAGGAGTTGGGTTCCAGAGCCCAGGCAGTGTGTGGAGGCAAGCCCTACTATCTCTAGCCGGTACCGCTCAACCTCCCTCACCAGCTCGGGCTCCTTACCCCCTTGTGAGGTGACATTCCATTTCCCAAAAGCCAGATTCTTTGTCCAGGGTTTGGGTCGCCGGGGCCCCCGCCCATGACCGCTACCAAAAACACATGGCACCGGACCCTTATGCCCCTTCCTGCGGGTGGTGGGCCTACGGGAAGGTGGGCCTACGTCGTTTCTTCGGGCTGTGCCCGGCCGAGTCCCGCAGGCAAAGACTCGGCCACCAGGCGCTCGCCTGCGTACCCCAACCCCAGGCCTGGCTCCAGGGTGGGGCCCTGGTAATGCCAGTCCGGGCGACGTAACGGTCTTACTTCCATAAGAGTCTTGAACTGCTCTTAGTCTGACCCGTCACCTAGAACCCGTTTGCCTTGGGAGACCCTACCAGGAGCACTAGGCCCCTGACAACATGGCTCCTAGGTTCATTCGGGTGCTCAAACCCCTCCACCACAATAAGGTGGCGATTCAAGGAGGGGAAACCCCAAGATAAAGGTTTTTTGGTTGTTGTTTTTTTCACTAGGCTAGACAATCATGGGGAAGACTGCTGATCTGACAGTTGTCCAGAAGACAATCATTGATACCCTTCACAAAGGAGGGTGTCACGTTTCCGGTGTCCATAGCATGAAGAAAGCAGACCCAGCACGGAGATAGACAGCAGACAGGGGTTTATTAAACTTAAAGCACATGGAGACAGCAGACATGACGCCACAAAAACATGAAACATAAAGACATAATAAAGACGACGACAAGCCCTGAACCCTGGCAAAAGGACACTATAAATACAAAACATAATTGGGTGCAACATTAGGAACAGGTGAACATCAATTAGAAACAATAGGACTAGGCGGGGCTAAAACAAAACACATGGCATGATGTAAACAATGACATAACACAACATGACACAACCCATGCTGGAAACACAGGGCCTACCACCCATAACAGAGGGTTAGCCACAAACATTTATTGCCAAAGAAGCTGGCTGTTCACAGAGTGCTGTATCCAAGCATGTTAACAGAAAGTTGAGTGGAAGGAAAAAGTGTGGAAGAAAAAGATGCACAACCAACCGAGAGAACTGCAGCCTTATGAGAATTGTCAAGCAAAATTAATTCAGAATTTGAGTGAACTTCACAAGGAATGGACTGAGGATGGGGTCAAGGCATCAAGAGCCACCACACACAGACGTGTCAAGGAATTTGGCTACAGTTGTCGTATTCCTCTTGTTAAGCCACTCCTGAACCACAGACAATGTCAGAGGCGTCTTACCTGGGCTAAGGAGAAGAAGAACTGGACTGTTGCCCAGTGGTCCAAAGTCCTCTTTTCAGATGAGAGCAAGTTTTGTATTTCATTTGGAAACCAAGGTCCTAGGGTCTGGAGGAAGGGTGGAGAAGCTCATAGCCCAAGTTGCTTGAAGTCCAGTGTTTCCACAGTCTATGATGATTTGGGGTGCAATGTCATCTGCTGGTGTTGGTTCATTGTGTTTTTTGAAAACCAAAGTCACTGTACCCGTTTACCACAATATTTTGGAGCACTTCAGGCTTCCTTCTGCTGACCAGCTTTTTGAAGATGCTGATTTCATTTTTCAGCAGGATTTGGCACCTGCCCACACTGCCAAAAGCACCGAAAGTTGGTTAAATGACCATGGTGTTGGTGTGCTTGACTGGCCAGCAAACTCAGCAGACCTGAACCCCATAGAGAATCTATGGGGTATTGTCAAGAGGAAAATGAGAAACAAGAGACCAAAAAATGCAGATGAGCGGAAGGCCACTGTCAAAGAAACCTGGGCTTCCATACCACCTCAGCAGTGCCACAAACTGATCACCTCCATGCCACGCCAAATTGAGGCAGTAATTAAAGCAAAAGGAGCCTCTTCCAAGTATTGAGTGCATGTACAGTAAATGAGCATACTTTCCAGAAGACCAACAATTCACTAAAATAAATTTTTTCTTGGTCTTATGAAGTATTCTAATTTGTTGAGATTGGTGGGTTTTTGTTAAATGTGAGCCAAAATCATTACAATTAAAAGAACCAAAGACTTAAACTACTCTAGTCTGTGTGCATTGAATTTATTTAATACACGAGTTTCACAATTTGAGTTGAATTACTGAAAAAAATAAACTTTTCCACGACATTCTAATTTATTGAGATGCACCTGTATTTCAGCAAAAAGCCAGAAGAGAATCAACAGCTTAATAAGATAAATGTGTAAAAGAGATTAGATCATGGATGCTTACTAACTTCCTTCTACTTAATTGTGACAAGACAGAAGTGCTTGTCCTAGGACAATATACAACAAAAAGTGAGCTTTGTGACAATGAAGTAACTAACTAGAAACAGCAGATATGAACACTCCTATTTTATCCACATTACATTGGCTCCCTTTCAAAATTTTCACTGATTATGAAACACTACTTCTGACCTATATAGCACTCAGTGGTTTTAGGCTGCAGTACCCAAGTAAACTTTTTTTATGATCCACCACACCTGCTTTGATCAATGGTGAAGGCTATTTGTTAGTACCTCAAATAGTAAAAGCTACATCAGGGGGCAGAATGTAACAACTCACCAGACACTTGTTGAGTAGAATCCATATGCAGATCTTTATCCAAATCAACAGACAAAGAATTGTAAACTGGGGCAGGCAGAGAAATCGAAACCGGAAAGACAAACCACAATGCAAACAAATCCAAAAACACTAGGCTAAACTCAGAAAACATGGAAACAAAATGAGGTCAAAATCACAATGGCAATCAGAACGATAATCAAGGGAATAATGGCTCGGTATGGAATAAATCACAATACTTCGCGTTATGGTGTAGTGAACACGCTGTTTAAATAACAAAAGGAAACCCGGAAGTGTTCTTCGCTGGTGGTGTCAGAACTCGGGTGAGGGCTCCCTCCAGTGGACAGGTGCTGGAGGTGTTCTTACATTGCCACCCCCAGGAACACCTCCGGGTGTTCTACGGCAAGGACGACCCAGAGGTCACAGAGCGGGTCGATTGGGGTGGAGGTGATGGAAGTCATCCACCAATGAGGGGTGCAGGATGTCATCAGCATTAACCAATGACCATTCTTCTGGACTGAAGGTGGTAGCTCGAACTGAGGCTCACATTAATTCCCAGGTGGGTGCAGAAGGCTATCGAGACTCTTGATGTAAACTGAGGTCCCCGATCTGACACAATGTCCTCCGGGAGGCCGTAGGTGGGGAACACGTGGTGACAGAGTGTCATGGCTGTTTCCATGACTGTGGGCAGGCCCTTAAGTGCTACTAGTCGGCATGCATTCAAGAACCTGTCAATTGCTACCAGGATGCCCTTGGAGCTTGGGAGATCAGTCACAAAATCGACTGCCATGTGAGACCAGGGTCACCTGGGAATGGGCAGGGGCTCCAGTAGACCCAGGGGGAGTTGGCAGCTGGTTTGAGACTGGGCACAGGCATCACAGGACTCGACGTATTCTTTGATATCTTGAACCAGTGTGGGCCACCAGAATCGGTTGCTGATGAGTGCAGTGGTGCGGCGAATACCGGGGTGGCCAGAGCTGGGTGCCTCGTGTACCCATCGCATTACTTGGGGATGGATCATGGTAGGTATGAAGAGTTGAGGATGGACACGGTGGTGGTGGTGGTTCATTGGTCTGAGCCTGGTGGATCTCCTCTATGATGTTCCAGAGGATGGGAGTGAGTATCATGGTTGGTAGAAAAATAGGTTCTGGACTGGTGGGTGTATTCACTGGATCATGATGACAGGACAGTGTGTTGGTGTTTCCATTCTTCTTACCAGGTCAATATGTCAATGAGAAATTGAAGCGAGAAATGAACAGGGCCCAGTGAGCTTGACGTGAGTTCAGTCTTTTAGCATTCCGCAAATATTCCAGGTTGTGATGATCAGTTAGCACTATGAATGGGTGGTGTGCCCCCTCCAGCCAGTGATGCCACTTCTCCAGGGCCAACTTGATGGAGAGTAGTTCTCGGTTTCTGACTCGTAATTAGCTTCGGCCAGTGTCAGTTTCCTTGAGAAGAATGCACATGGGTAAACTTTTCTGGGATTTCTGTGGCATTGTGATAGCACTGCCCTGATACTGCAGCTGGAGGCATCAACCTCAACGATGAAGGGCATGCTTGGGTCTGGGTGTTTCAAAACCAGAGCTGTAGAGGGGGGAGCCGAGTGGCTTTCTCTTTGTTGAAAAATAAATCCTGGTATTCTCGTGGAATCATGGTATCCATGGCTGTGACAGGGCTTTCGTTGGAGGTGGTCAGGCATGGTTGAAACAGGAACTGGCGGATACAATATTGCTGACAGTGTTTGGACCAGTGTACCAGCTCCCCCTCCTTCCAGGACGTGATGGAGTTAGCCATAATCAGGGGAAGCCCATAATGATGTGGTTAGTAGGAGAGGAGATGACATGGAAGAGTGTAGAGTGTAGAGTGAACGGATTGATCTGATGTGTGATAAGGCCCCTCTGATGGGATGATCATCAATGGCCGCCACTTGCAGTGGGATGTCATATGGATGCATGGGGAGGTGCAGATCCTCTGCCAGATGCTGTTCAATGAGATTGATGGCCACCCTGGAGTCCACTAGCGCTGTAACCACAACAGACCCTTGAGTGTGATGTATGAGCACTTTTAAAGTCATACAAAAAGGCCAGCAATCCTCTCTCACCTTAGATGTGGATGGTTTCTCCGGACAGTCCATGACATGGTGACCGTAACCCCCGCAGTAGAAACATAAATTCCGGCAAACCTGACACTGCTGTTCCTCAAGGGACACTATGGTGCCACCCAGCTGCATTGGCTCCGGCCCTTCCCTCCCGTGGTTTCTTGAACTCCTCCTGATCTCGAAGTTCATAGCGTAAGGGGGTTCCATGGCGTTGCTGGTGTATCAGGTTGTCTAGGCAGATGATGGTGGTTATATATTTCAACAGGGAGGTGTTGATACTGCAGCATGCCATCTCCACCTGTAGGGCTGGGCACAAACCCTTACGGAAGACTGCTAGAAGAGCTGGGTCATTCCAACCACTCTGAGCTGCGAGGGCCCGGAATTTTACTGCGTGATCAGCTGCGGGTTCGGTGCCTTATCGGAGCTGAGCGACCTAACCAAAAGCTGGACGGCCACGTCATCGCCCCCCCAACCCCAAATCAAAACTGGAAAGACAAACCACAATGCAAACAAATCCAAAAACACTAGGCTAAACAAAACGAGGTAAAAATTACAATGGCAATCAGAACAATAATCAAGGGAACAATGGCTCAGTATGGAATAAATCACAATACTTTGTGTTATGGCGCAGTGAACATGCTGTTTAAATAACAAAAGAAAACCCCGAAGCGTTCTTCGCTGGTGGCATCAGAACTTGGGCGAGGGCTCCCTCCAGTGGACAGGTGTTGGAGGCATTGTTACACAAAGCTTTTACTTACAAAACCCCACAGTTATGGAACAGCCTTTCTAATTTTGGGGCTCAGACACAATCTCAGTGTCCAGGCTGAAAATACATTCAATTAGTCAAGCTGTTTTTTTTAAGTAAAGGAACAGATCTGGAGGGTTCATGGGTATAGAGTCTTTGGTGAATTGGGATGATTGGATGCTGTTGCCCCCATTCTCACGCATTCACTCATGTTTGCTGATGTTGGAGTGGCTAGTTGCTTTATGTCCCAGGAAGCTCTCATGTCCTTTTCACCTTCTGGCTCTTTCTTTTAGTTATGCAGTCATTACTATTCTTGTCAGAGTCTCTGCCTGTACTTTGAACACAATGTACATTGTTTTTAACCATTACATAGTTAACCATACCTAATATTTTATCACTGTCTCTCTGTTTCTGTCTCTCTCTCTCTTTCTCTGGATAGAATCACTTTAAACTGCTGTTGTTGTAGTTGGTTTTGCACTCGGCTCTCCATCATTGAACATTTGATGGCTTCAGTAGGAAAGAATTAGTGTTAAATGTATAACGAATTCAGAAAGTTCAGAAGTTTCTCACAAGCTCCTAGTTAGACAACTGCAGTTTCAAGACAAGACAAGACAAGACAAGACAAGACAAGACAAGACAAGACAAGACAAGACAAATGCCTTCTTCCCTTGCTACATAGATAAACCATAAACAATAGAAAACAGAATAAACATAAGTGGCACGGACTTCCTACTAACCAGGCAACAGGGTGTTATTTACAAAAGTGGCTGTTAATGTATAATTCAATCAAAAATGAAGGACAAAGCTTTAAAACAAGGTCAGTAACATGCAGGGGGTCACACACAGTAGAAACACACACATATCACAATTCACAATTGTTCAAAGCAAAGGAAGTCTCTCAAGAATATAGGCTAATGAGGTTTAAATGTCAGCTGAAAAGACCCATCCAGTTCCATTCCATTCTATTCCATTCCATTGTCTGTACTGCTTATTCGATCTATTCTTGGGTCACGGGGAGCCTGTACCTATCTCAGGCATCATTGGGCATCATGGCAGGATGCACCCTGGATGGAGTGCCAACTCATCACAGGGCACACACGCACTCATTCACTCACACAATCACACACTACAGCGTAGAAGCATGTCTTTGGACTGTGTGAGGAAACCGGAGCACCCGGAGGAAACCCACCAAGCACGGGGAGAACAAGCAAATAATAACAAGGGAATCTCTTCATTCCAGTATTTTAACTGACTTCTACAGTATGTACAAAGCATTACATTAACGTCTGATGAAACCTTACTAATGCACCTTGGGTGGTAAGCACTAGATACTTGCTTCATAACCTTTTTGAACAATGCAGACAAAATTTGAACCTTGGTCTTACAGGTTGTATTTCAGCAAACCAAATGTGATACAAAACTCTGATACAAAAAGGCTCTGATGATAGAGACCTTATGCTAGACAAGTGGTATGCCTTCCCCATTAACTTGCACTGTAGCAGTAACCCCTAAATGTCCACTGTAGCATGGCAGCAATGCACTCAAACATAAGTGTCCACTTCACTTTCCCTAAACATAGAAACTAAAGCAATGTCAAACTAAGTAGGACTTACAGACGAGGTTCAAAGCTCAGCACTGGTGATGACACATGAACAGGCACAGGCAGCTCAGGTGCAGGAGATGCAGAGGTGCACGGCTTCCATCAATGGTAAACCTACTACCACGAGATCTATGTGTGTTGGGTCCTCCAATTCGCACACAACCTCCACTGCAGTCAAATCCTTGGAACCATCTGAGCATGCCATAGCTAATCTAAAAACAAGAGAAAGCAGAATAAACATAATTGGCTCTGACTTTCTACTAACCATGGAACAGGGTGCTATTTACAAAAGTGGTTATTAGTGAATCTTCAGGTGGAGCATAGTGTATAATGTGGTGATCATCCAGTAATAGCTGCAAATGGGAATGAGATGTATTAGTGTGTAGGCCTGGAGGAAAAAAGAGAAGCAGCCACAAAATATACCCATACCACTATCAACCTAGGCATAAAACACCTGCTGTAAAACAAAGCACACACAAGGGTGTAACAGTCAAATGAAGTGACCCATACCCATTAAAAGGGAATGCTCTGTGTGTGTGTGTGTGCGCGCGCGTGTGCGCCACCAGGAAAAAAGAGAGATGGGAGTCTAAGAACATGTTTATTCTTAGCAGGACATAATATTACTATAAAGCCCATATGAATCCTAATCTGATTTTTTTTTAATGTGAAGCTATGCAAAAGAAGAGGATTTTTACTGTCAACTAGATTACTAGTCATAGTGGTGACTGACCACTCACATTTGGCAGTTTTAGCATTAAGCTAAATTTTAATAGTATGTCCATCTTTGGTTGCTTTATTATTTTATACAAATTAGTGAGAAATAGTCACACATGGTGCTCACACAGTCTGCCCACAGTGCTTGGACTACACAAATTGCCGCATATGCCTGTATATCACTTCTCTTTTGTTTTTGTGTGTGTATGTGTGTGTGTGTGTGTGTGTGTGTGTGTGTGTGTGGGTGGATGGGTGATTGGGTGTGTAATATAAGTGCACTGGACACTGTTTTGTTCATGGTAGCTAATCCTTGTTCACTTGATTGCTAATCCTCTGCTCTTCTCCCACTGTTTCCTCTAGCCCAGGTTGCCAAGGCACAAGCCACTTGTCTCCTGTTATCTACTTCCCCTATGGGGTGCTCCACTCCCTCTCTGAGCTGTTATATGGGCCATATGTTGTTGTTATTGTTGTAGATTTTGTTATTATTACTGTTGGCATCAAATGTCTGTATAATTTGACATAAAGATTCATGACACTGTCTCGGCTGCCATCCATGACATGTGCCGGTTGAGGGTGAATTCTTCAATTGGGGGATTGACACAGAGCCTGCATTGGGCAGCCACCCAAACACACACACACACACACACACACACACACACACACACACACACACACACACACACACACACACACACACACACACACACACACACACACACACACACACACACACACACACACACAGGTTTGTGGATGGGTTGTAGGGATGTAAATAGCATCCCTAGTAGGGGTGTACAACTTGCAAAAAATACTTTTTAAAACTCAAGTAAATTATTTAATAGGCTAGCAAGGTGATGTGACTAATATGCCTTTTCTACATCAGCATAATTCATTCAACAGAAGAGCCCTTAGATTCTGAAAATAAGAAGGCATATATCAATTAGAGGCTTGTAGGGGCATTGGTGGCTCAGGGGTAGGTGTCTCGCCTAACATGCGGAAGGCCCTGGTTCGATTCCCAGCCACTGGATGCAGTACCAGTTCCAAGCCCAAAAAATGGGAGGGTTGTGGCAGGAAGACAACATTTGCCAAGTTGTTGTGCGGACCAGTTGGTCTGCTGTGGCAACCCCAAACAGGGAGCAGCTGAAAGCAACAGCATATCAATTAGAGGCTTGTAAATTGTGTAATATAATTGCATTAACTATTCAGTGTATTAAAATTGGGAATATTTTCAATAAATAATTGTTAAAATCCCACCATTAGATAGTAGCTTAATCAAAGCAAAATAAATAAAACACATGTGATTGGACAAACATTAATGCTTAGGCAAATGTTGTGATAAATTTTTACATTTGAATTTAATACACTGAAGGCACTAAAAAGAAAGTAGCTGGCTTATACAAGATTCAAAAGCATGTTTCAGGATAAAGCAGAGGATGATGCTCAATTTTCATCATTTAATGTGTTAGATTACATAATTACACTTCCAACAAAGAAGTGCAGCTGTGATCATTCCAGCTTAATTACATTTGTGAGCACATTTCTTAAAGTTAAATAATTCTCCCAAATACCATATCTTATCTCTAGAGATAGAGATGGCAAAGATTCAATTACAGGCTGGAAGAAAAAAAACAGCAATGAATAATATAGCATGCTACTTTCCCTGTTGGAGCTTTAAGCATAAACCTCAGTGCTCCAGATTTTACTCAGATTTTCATATCCCTCATCAAAAGTTCCAGTATGTTGTGGGTTGGCAAAAAAGACAGCTTGTGTTTTGTTTAATCATTCAAACAATTAACCTCTTTGCCTAAAACACCAGCACATCCAACTTTTATAGGACATCATGTCTATGTAGGCAGAGGTTTGCCAAGTCAAACATTATTGTCCACACAAGTATCACATGAGATGACCGCTATAAATTAATAAAGGAGGCACAATCTGCAGCATCCAAAAAGCAAGACCAGAATGTGCTGTTTAATGCTGCTGGTCCTCCACTATCATTCAGACAAGAGCTGCAACAGAAACAGAAGCTTGCTTGCGCTTGATAAAGTCTAGATCCAGAATGAGTCATAATTCATGTGAACCAGGCACTGATGTGTTCCCAGGTACTCAATGCCAGATAGATGGAGTGAAAAAGAGTTGCTTTCGGCTGCTCCCTGTTTGGGGTCGCCACAGCGGACCAACTGGTCCGCACAACAACTTGGCAAATGTTTTACGCCGGATGCCCTTCCTGACACAACCCTCCCATTTTTCCGGGCTTGGGACCAGCACTGCATCCAGTGGCTGGGGTTGAGGCATTGAGGCACGAACCCAGGCCTTCTGCATGATAGGTGAGAAACCTACCACTGAGCCACCAATGCCCCTGGATGGAGTGAAAAAGAGTAAAAGTGGGATATCTGCAGTTAGCTCCTTATCACTTCTAACAAGAGTTTTTGCACTACAAAAGTTTGACCTTAGTTTCACCTACTGTAGGGACTGCCTGTAAATACAAATATAAATGTCAGGTTTAACAGTATTTTCTATATTTCCATAAAACAATAACATCTTTTACAGAGGGTCTGTAAATATACAGCCACTTTCTTTTTTTGGCCTGCTTCATTCATAAAACAGTATCATACTGTACAGTCATTGCATTCTGTGATTTCTGTTTTTCTGATGTTTTCTCTTAATCTCCTCTCCCTCTTCCTTTACTTCTATGCATACAGGGGAAAATGCTCATCTAAAAAGCTGCAAAAGTTTGCATACTTTCTGAAGATACCCTGAAGTGTAGCCATCAATACTTTAAGAATGTTAGGGTCGCTTTCAAAGGAACTCAATGCTGTGTCATGGCTTGATGCTATGGGAGTGCTTTCACAAGACCGGTGTCTGAAGAAAGTGTGGAAACACTAATTCTAATGACCAATGTGGTGCCAAATGACATAGAGGCACGCATCAGCGATACAACAAAAGGGCATCTATTTAGTGTTTGTCTGTCTATTTTGCAATTTATTACTATAATGCAAAATATATATCTTATATTTGTGTTGCTTGTTTGGAAGTCATCGACTTTCATTTCTCAATGAAAATTCTCCACTCCTGTCTGGCTTTGTTTTTGTATAAATCCAAAGCAAGTCAGGCATCTGTGCCTTTTGGCTCAGATCCCAGATCTGACAAGGCTCTGACCATGGGGTTCTCAAGTTGATTCGGTGAAGGCAAAACATGAAATGGGTATTCCCCTATCTATCACCCTCTCCTCTGAAACAGAGGGTCCTGTTCAGGATTCAGAAACTCGCTCTGTGATCTCCATTGTTCCAAATGAGGATCCAATGCTGTCTGCACCTGGCTTTGAGGAGTTAGATATGGGCATGCTTGTGGGTGCAGCGACAGAACAGATCTCTTAATCTGCTGCATTCAACCCTCAGTTTAAAGGTGTATTACCAACCATAGTACACACAGAACAAGTTCCTTTTCTAAAACATTAACTTTAGTCTATCTTGGGCAAAGGGGCCATAGAAAATTATCCCCTTCTCACGATGTAGTCAGGCATCCACATCCAGTACTTTTTAGTACCTAAGACAGATATGATACTGTGTCCAATTTTAGATATGAGTGGCATGAGCCATACTCTACAGAGAATCAAACTCTTTAAGATTCCAACACAAACTTATCATGTTTCTCTTTTAATCTGAGGATTGGTTTGTCATGATAGCTCTAAAGAACACAGATTTTGAGTACCTTATGTACTTTACATCAAGAATCTGCCAGAACACTGGATGTTTCTCAGGTTCACTTTTGGGGGCAAAGCTTACATTGAATTCTTCACTTCAGTCTATCCTTATAACCACACACATTCACGAAGAGTATAGATGCAGTTTTGGCTCCTCTGCAACTCCAGGGCACTTCTCCAGAATGGACTGAGTTGCCTTGATGACTGGCTCATTCTAGCTCAGTTGAATGAATTGGTAGCACAACATCAAGATGTCAGTTTGTCCACATCAGGTGTTCGGGGCTCAAGTTGAACCATCAAGAAGAATGGGAGATAGCAAACAGAGAACTACTTTCCCCAGGGGGGTATGAGATTTGGCAACAATGTAGTTTCATTTGTCTCTGCATGGGTAGATTTGATCCTAGACTCGATTTGATTTGATGATCCTAGTCTCAATTTGATTTGATTCCAGTTCTGGCTCAAAGGGCAGAGGTTTTCACCATCTGAACCGCCATCCAGGGTCATAAGGGTTACATGCTGAGAGCTTCGTACCCTTTATTTGTGGGAGACCCTGGTTTCAGGGTCCTACTCTAGGGGCATGCTGCCATTGCATCAATTTCCACCCTCATCTTTCTTGGCACTTAAACTGCCTGAAGATGAGAGCAGTGTTTTTAGAATTAAAACACCACAAAAGGCTATTGTGTGTTGGCCCTTGAATGACATTTGTGCTCTCTGCACTCATTCATCAAGGTAAAATATTTTTTGAAGATAAATTGTTAACTAGTGGTGCATTTTTTATTTTTTCCACTCAGGACCCAAGAAGAAATAAAAAATGTTATATATTATAAATGTCATCTTAACCAGTCTGATGTCACTCAGAGTACCATACAGACCCAGTGAAAAATAACCCAGTGTCAAAATATCCAGTGTCCAGTTGGAGTCTTTAAAACTGTGTCAAACCAGTTGCGATCTACTTCTATTATAATAATGGTGATGTGTGTATTGCTTAGAGTGTGAAGCAATTTAGACATCTGACATCCCATAAGTAGTTGTAAATGTTTTCAAATAACTCCTACTCTTCTGGCATTATGTGCCAGTAATGAAATTTCAATAGAAGTCATTTACACGCAATAAAATAGGTGCAGTAGAAACCTACCAGGGTCACAGGCAACACAATAATCCTAAGGCAGTTTGCTGTTGTATTTCATCTGTCAGGAAATAAAAACATGACACCACCCAAGGTGGAGATCAAACCCAAGTCTCCTGTGGGAGAAAACAAATCACCCACAGTACAGAGTCCCACTAAACTAGTCCCACCAGAAGGTCCTCCATGGTGGGACTCCTGACAGAAGTGCCAACCCAAGACCTGTCTGAAAGTCTGCATAGACACATGGTGAAGTCTTCAAAGGGGGGAGCAAGGAACAAGGCAAGGCCTAAGGGGAGAGAAAGGGACCCACTGGCAAGGCCTCCACAGAACCTGAGAGGTGGAGCAATATCCTCAACTGGAACAGAAGCAGAGCAGAGCTCCCATTGGGGTGGGGGAAGAGCACAACATCTTCTGCTAGGAAGCGCAGCAGTGTCCTCCGTAAAAATGGGAAATTAAGTGGTGTCCTCAGCTGGAACAGGGAGCAGAGCAATGTCCACCATGGAGAAGGACCAGATGGTCATGAAGGATGTCCTCAGGGACTTGGGAAGTGACAGAATGACCCCTCACCAGTCTGAAACACGTCCATGATTGCTAGCTTGGGCGACCACTGTCGGAAAATCCTGCTTGGTCTGTATTGGCTCAGTCATTCTGTCAGGAAATAAAGATGTGACGGCACTCAAGGTGCAGATCAAGCCCAGGTTTCCTGCAGGAGAGCTCAGGCACCCAGAGTAGAGAGTCCAGACCCAAATGCAGGGATTAAAACAGACGAATGTTTATTATAAAAAATAGAGAAAAACATAAGACACAGGGAAATACCCAGCAATGAAAGCAGAAAATAAACAGAAAACAACATGGGAGTCAAGATACACTGACCAGGAACAGACATAAACTGATGAACGAACAATGGAAACAACAAATGAGCAACTAAAAGCACTAAAACACGTATATATAGGGAGGCTAATCTAGGGAAACAGGAAACAGGTGCAGGCAAAATTCAGGAACAGAACAATGGAACAGGTGGAGCAAAGAACATGTGGGGAAAATATAAACAAGAACACACGAAAAAGAAATCATAAACAGAATTGTAAAACTAGTCCCACCAGAAGGTCCTCTGGTGGTCAAGTAGGGAAGCGTCCAAACAACTCCTGACAGCATCAGAGTTGGTAATCCAACAATGGTTTCAATTTGTAGGGATATTTTCATTCCATGCAAAGCATATCACCAATGAAAGTCTGATTATCTTTTTGTATGTGAATATCTACCACACTAGAACACTGATTATATAGTGTCTGCATGCTTCACTGAGCTTCATGTTAATATGGGCTTTAATCCACCAGATACAAACCAAGGAAACCTTAAAACCTAGTGTACTTTTAGTATTTTTATGTTTGTTGTCTCTACTTAGATTTGATCTACTCAAAAATAGACATATTAAGAAGCATGCTGCTGCTTGCCTCACATAGAGGCTGTTCCCAAGAGTTTAATTGGGATAATAAAGAAATTCATAGATGGAGAAATGCTACGGCACCATCATCTAGTGAACAGCATGTGGGTAAAGTTTCATGTATGAACTACACATTTCGGTAATAACAACTCCCTGAATTAATTTAACCGATGTTTATTGATGGGAATCAGGTGTAAGTAGGTTTGGTCTTAGAGGAACCACCCCAAAAGAAAAACTGGCTGCACTGAAATGCTGCCCACAGTGCTTGACAACCATGTAGATCTAACCAGCAAATGTGTTCTGCTACTGCTTTGGAAAACTATGGAACCTGAGTGTGTACTAGCTATGTGTGCCTGAGCCTGTTTGCCAAATGGCTTAATTCTACTTAACTAACACTATATGTATCTAAATCTAGTGACCTAACTATCTGTGGCTGGGAGTCTAGAACTTATTTAACTGTGACTTAAAAGCTATGGGTACCTGGCTGATGCCTGGGGTTTAACATCAATTTGGTGTTTGCAGTAGCTGTGAAGTGTAGCATGCCCTGTTTTTGCTGAGGCCAAAAAGATGACACAGTTACTTCAGTTTGGAAGCAAACCAGGAGCTTGTCATTGAATGGCCATCAGCCATGAGGAACAATAAGTTACCAGGAGCATCACATTTGCAGGTGACAAAGAAGAGAGAAAGCAAATGACAGAATTAATTCAGGATATGAAAATACTACGATAAAATGACAAAACTTTGTTAAATTGATCAGCATTAGAGGATTAGAGAGAGACAGGTGATTATTTAGGGTTATATCGGGTATGATGAGATCATGAGTAGTATTAAAGGTAAGTGAATTAAGGGTTAGTTAAAAGCATTTTTTTCTTTGTGAGGAAAACCTTTTCTAAGAAATTGCTGTATGGGGATAGAAGACCCCTAGTCTAGGTTCAGCAATTTTTGTAAAATAGGTAAGATAAGAGGTACTATTCCATATACCATTCAGGAACAGGTGTTTGATGTTTGAAAGAAATTTACTGGATCAGTAAATGCATAGAACCTCAGAATTTATTGGGGAAGGGAAAGCAAAAGTGGCACAAAAGAGGAAGAAGTATGACCAGGCAGAAGAAGCTTTTAGAGGTTTTAAGGGTGATTTTGGCCATGTCCATTCTTGTGCCTTTTCCAGATGTAGCCCACCCACTCAATCCCCTTTGTCTCGAATATAATACCCTCTCTTTTATCATTATTGAGAAGCCACACAGTGCATGAGAAGTGAATTGGTGATAGATCTATGGATTGATGAATTATTACCTTAAGGATGTGTCTACAAGAGCACTATAACTGTGTAAACTGTTTTACTTACTCACAGTTCCATTGGATTCGAACCACCGTTAGCATCCATATCTCTTGTTGGAGGAAAAAAAAAAAAAAAATCCTGAGGATGTGTCCATGTGTATATACTAGCAGACTCCTAGCACAGTGTCACGACTCGCGCTAGAGGTGACTGTGAGAGGGAGCCATCGCCCGTGTTTTGAGTTTACTTCCGAGTGCGCGCCGGCTTTAAAAACGCTGCGCACTTCCTGGTCGGCGCGAAGTATCTTTGTCTATGGAGATTACCGAGCGTTTCGTTGTTGGATTGATTTTCGTGCATGACCTGGATTGTTTATTGATTTCTCTTTTGGATTACCTGTGTGGATTACTTACTGTTACTGAACTGGACTGTTTAACGTTTTCTCTTTTGGATTACCTGTGTGGATTACTTGCTATTGCTGAACTGGACTGTTTAAAGTTTATTCTATTGGATTATCCCTGTTATATCTATTGTTGGCATTTTGATCTTGGACTGTTTAAGGACTTTCGTTTCTCTATCTTCTTGTTTGTTTGTACTTTCTTCTTTAATACACCATTACCGAACTTTGAGCCTGTTTTCGACTCTGTCTTTGCTCGCCCCCTATCGCCAGTTCGGCGAATGGATCCAAACACTTCCGCCTTCGGCGGAGCTCCGTTACAGAATACTTCGCCAATCATGGATCCAGCGGAACTTCGCGACACCATCGTGCGGCAAGGAGCGATTATACTCTCCTGTCAGAACCAGGTGGAAGCACTGGAGAAACAGCTACGCAGCGCGACCCTCGCCGCATCACGAGATCCGCCCGCAGCTCGCGGTGAGTCACCTCACTTAGCATTACCCGAGAAGTTTGATGGTTCTGCCGACCGCTGTCGGGGCTTTTTGCAGCAATGCAAGGTGTTTTTCGTACATCAGCCAGGGATGTATAGACAGGAAGAGACCCAGTGTGCCTTTGTACTGTCGCTGCTAACAAGTAGGGCTCTGGAGTGGGCTTCCGCTGTGTGGGATGCCGACCATCAGGTTAGGTCGTCATTTTCCTACTTCGCGGAACTAATTCGGGAGGTATTTGAGTACCCTGCGGGAGGCAAGGACATATCCACTCAGCTCATGGAGCTACGCCAGGGATCGGACACCGCGGCGGACTACTCCATCAAGTTTCGCACCCTGGCGGCCCAGTCGGGGTGGAACGACGCATCACTTAGGGCAGTGTTTCGGGCTGGACTGAACCCTGAGCTCCAGACGGAGCTAGCGTGTCGAATTGAGGCTTCTACACTGTCTCAGTTCGTAGCCACGGCCATTTGATTGGACAATCTCATGCACCAACACCAAGCAGGGACTTCTCGCTCCACCTCGGTCCACCCCAGGACCCAATCGGGTCACCCTAGTTTCAGGGAGGAGACTCCCGAACCCATGCAGCTGGGGAGGTCCGGGCTGGTGGAGTCGGCGCACCCACAGCGAGGGTGGATGAGACTGTGCTACAACTGCGGGGCCCCTGGACATATGAGCCCTCGGTGCCCGGAGAAGCCTCCCTCGGAGCAGGTGGGTGGCGGCTCCCTGTTCTTCAGTTTGCTGGTGCCGGTGTCACTACAGGTATCTGACCACTCTGTCTCAACCTCAGCTCTAATTGACTCCGGGGCGGCGGTCAATCTTATCGACGGGGCATTGGTAGAGAAGCTCGGAATCCCCACCTTCCCCTGCGTGCCACCTCTTAAGATTACGGCTATTGACAGTCAGCCGATAGGGGAGCGTTGTGTGCACGACTAGGTATCGGAGTTAGCCTAAGTTCCGGCTATCACCCCCAGTCCAATGGCCAGGCGGAGCACCTCAACCAGGAGATTGGCCGGTTCCTCAGATCTTACTGCAGCAGGGAGCAGCAGTGGTGGAGTGAGTTTCTGCCTTGGGCGGAGTACACCCAGAACTCCCTCATCCACTCCTCGACGGGACTAACCCCGTTTCAATGCGTACTGGGATACCAGCCGCCTCTATTCCCCTGGTCAGGGGAGCCTTCCGACGTCCCAGCTGTGGAGGAGTGGTACCAACGGAGCCAGGAGGTCTGGGAGAGGGCACATGTATGTCTTCAGCGGGCGGTGCGTAGTCAGAGGATACAGGCCGACCGGCGTCGCCGTCCACACCCTTCTTACCAGGTGGGACAGCGGGTGTGGCTGTCTACACAGAATCTCCGTCTCAAACTCCCGTGCCGCAAACTCAATCCCAGGTTCATCGGCCCGTTTGAGATAATCCGGCAGGTCAACCCAGTGGCGTATCGGCTGCGGCTCCCAGCGGCGTATCGTATCTGCCCTACGTTCCACGTGTCTCTTCTCAAGCCTGCTTATCCTTCAGCTGAGGGAGCACCGGACGGCGAGGAGCCACCACCACCGCTGGACATCGAGGGGTCCCCGGCATACCGGGTACGTGCCCTCTTGGACTCCAGACGGGTCCGGTCGCGGATCCAGTACCTCGTGGACTGGGAGGGGTACGGCGTCGAGGAACGTTCATGGGTGGACACTGTTGACATCCTAGATCCCTCCCTCACGGAGGACTTCCATCGCGACCACCCGAACAAGCCTGCGCCACGTCCCAGGGGTCGTCCGCGGCGTAGGACCCCAGGAGGTGTCCTTAGAGGGGGGTGCTCTGTCACGACTCGCGCTAGAGGTGGCCGCGAGAGGGAGCCATCGCCCGTGTTTTGAGTTTACTTCCGGGTGCGCGCCGGCTTTAAAAACGCTGCGCACTTCCTGGTCGGCGCGAAGTATCTTTGTCTATGGAGATTACCGAGCGTTTCGTTGTTGGATTGATTTTCGTGCATGACCTGGATTGTTTATTGATTTCTCTTTTGGATTACCTGTGTGGATTACTTGCTATTGCTGAACTGGACTGTTTAAAGTTTATTCTATTGGATTATCCCTGTTATATCTATTGCTGGCGTTTTGATCTTGGACTGTTTAAGGACTTTCGTTTCTCTATCTTCCTGTTTGTTTGTACTTTCTTCTTTAATACACCATTACCGAACTTTGAGCCTGTTTTCGACTCTGTCTTTGCTCGCCCCCTATCGCCAGTTCGGCGAATGGATCCAAACACTTCCGCCTTCGGCGGAGCTCCGTTACACACAGCAGCAAGTTCCAAATCCTTGTGTAGCCGCGGAGGTGGCTATTAGTAGAGGGTGCGGCCATGTAGGTAGTTTGTTGGTTTTCTAAGCAGGTACCTGAAAAGAGGCCTGGCGACAGGCCTGATCTTTTGTGTGGAAGTGTGCTGTTTGGTAGCACTTTCTTTTTGTTTGTGCATGGACATGATCTGGGTGAGCAGGTAGGCTAAGTGAATATGTATTGTTTGGCTTCACATTCACAAAGCCTTGTTTTATTAAATTAGGGTATTCTGTTTTTAATACAGACACAAACATTGTGCAGTCCAGTAGTACCTGTGTTTGGTTGTGCACATACATGGTCCGGATGAACAGGTAGGCTGAGTGAATGTTGGTTTTTTTGCTAATAAAGCCTTATTTCACTAAATTAGGGTATTATGTTTTTTAATGCAGACATAAACATTGTGGATTTGTATGCCTTTGGTCACACTCATTCTCCTTTGAACCTGAATACCCTCAGAAAGTAGTTTGGGATTGATGGCTGTTTTGCAGGTAATTGTAGAGGGTTTTATGTAGTGTTTCGTTGTGTTTTTTTTTTTTATGGGATTAAAATATAAAGTGTTTTGGAATATTGTTAATTGTTTTTGTTTTTTTGTATTATGTTTAGTTGATCGGTGTTCCTCCTGTGTTTGTTGTGTAGCATTTCCTCAGCTAGCTGGTCCCTTCATGTGTGCACTGTAGGCCTCCAGTGCAACTAAGTCTTGATGATTGTTGTGAACTGGACTGGCCAGCAGGGTTTTTTTTTTCTTTTGTTTTTTCTTTATTTTTTCCTCCCATCATTTGTACATCACTTCCCAGCCTTGTGTTGCCAGCCAACCTTTTACTCTGATGATTTAAAGCATATGAACTATTTATTCGCATGAGGGTTATGTTTGTGGTTAAATTAACACTTTTTTTAACAGTATTTTTTTTTTGAGTGAGCTGTGTTTGTTACGGGTGGTAGGCCCGGTGTTGGTCCACTAGGGGGGGTTTCCAGCAGGGGTTGTGTTATGTCTTTGTTTATGTTTATGTTTATGCCATGTGCTTTGTTTTAGCCCCGCCTTTTCCCATTGTTTCCCAATTGATGTTCACCTGTTCCCAATGTTGTGTGTAATTATGTTTTGTATTTATAGCGGCCTTTTGCCAGGGTTTGGGGCTGGTTGTTGTCATTATTACGTCTTTATGTTTTGTGTTAGTGTGGCGTCATGTCTGTTGTCTCTGCGTGTATTTGAGTTTAAATAAAACCCCTGTATGCTGTCTATCTCCGCGCTGGGTCTGTTTCTTCAAGCTTTGGATACCGGAAACGTGACGGAACGACCAGCCAACACCAAACAGACCCAGCGCGATGGCAAGCAAGGATCCTTTTTTTTTCTGGTCATAATTTTTTGCCAGGTTTTGGATTATGCTCCGGCCTGGATTCTGGGATTTTGGGGTTTTGTTGATTCCGGCCCGTGCCCCGTTTATGTTCTCGTGGGGAACGTCGTCCCATGATGAGGATTTCCGTGGGAGAAGTTGCCTCACTCTTGGAAAACGGAGGAGGGTTCCGGCTATAAATTTTTAGATTTTTGGGGGATTTTTTGTTGGTTCGGCCCCGGCTCCGCTCATGTTCCCGTGAGGGACATCGTTCCACGACGAGGATTTCCATGGGAGACGTTGCCTCACTCACAGAAAACGGAGGGGGTTTCAAGTCAGGATTTTTTGGACTTTGTCTTGGGGTTTTTGTTGGGTTTGGGTTTTGGTTATGGTTTCCGTGAGGGACTCTGCTTCATTCTGGGTTGGCGGGGGAGATCGTTTGGATGTAGCTGTCTCCCACCCGCCCGCCCCTTGGGGAGTTTCCAGCGTGTGGACCCTTTGGCCTTGCCGTCGGGGCCCCATGCTCCCCCCACTTGTCTCGCTCCTGCTTCTCGCTCCCCCCATTTGCCTCGCCATGCTTCTCGCTCCCCCCTACCTGCCTCTCTATGCTCCTCGCTCCTGTTCGGGACCTACGGACTGCCCAGACTGTCAGGGAGGGTTATGGTTTGGCGCGTCAGAAGCCGCGCCTTTGAGAGGGGGGAGATGTTACGGGTGGTAGACCCGGTGTTGGTCCACTAGGGGGGGGTTTCCAGCAGGGGTTGTGTTATGTCTTTGTTTATGTTTACGTTTATGCCATGTGCTTTGTTTTAGCCCCACCTTTCCCAATTGTCACTGACAAACATGACACTGTCATGTTTCCCAATTGATGTTCACCTGTTCCCAATGTTGTGTGTAATTATGCTTTGTATTTATAGTGGCCTTTTGCCAGGGTTCGGGGCTGGTCGTCGTCATTATTACATCTTTATGTTTTGTGTTAGTGTGGCGTCATGTCTGTTGTCTCTGCGTGTATTTGAGTTTAAATAAAACCCCTGTATGCTGTCTATCTCCACGCTGGGTCTGTTTCTTCAAGCTTTGGATACTGGAAACATGACAGTGTTTGTGTAATTTTCCTTTTTTTCTTTTTCATTGCTCTGTGTGGAGAAGCTGGGATTGTATTTTATTAGGGTTTATATAAGGTTGGCTGGCTATGATCTCTTTTTTTGAGGAGGGTTTGATTACATTCATTTTGTTTGGTTTATTGGTATTAATAAACCATCTATTGTTGTGATATGAGATTTTGAGTATTAGTTTGTTTTTTGTGTACACTCTCGCTTGAAGGAAGAGCCCTTGGGTTACACTTCGCTGCACTTTTTTTTTCAGAGCAGAAAAGTTTTATGCCCCACAGGTTCCACACAAACAGTCTAAATTCCTCTCCAAAGCACAGATGAACCGAACCCATTGTTTTTCTCACCAAGTCCAACCAGCATGCCTCAAAACGTGCTGATCTCCTCACCTGTTAGGTTACCTTAACAGTCCTTATTGGCTAAGACAGAGACTGGCACATCACAATACAGGAAGAGAAAAAACACATACATATGTTACAAGTCCTGTGGCATGTGGAACACATACACAGATTACTAAAAATAAGTGTTACAACAAAAAAACTTCAGATATTCATTTCCTTGTATTTTACTCTTGCTTTTTATAAAATTATATAGTATATTATATTTCATCATAACTCCTTTATAATAATCAGTATGCTGCAAAATACACATTAAAATCCTTTTAATAAGTCCTTATGTCTTCTGTGGAAGCAGTTTCTATATAACCATTTGAAATGACACTCTGTAACTTGCTACAATTGCATCATTCAAATTTTAAACTGTCACACATAACACAAGTTATCATTATATTAACATTAACACATATATTTCCCTAAATATATACATATTTACAATTTCTGAGCCTTCTTTTGTATAAATCATCACATTCTGAGATACATTTATATATATTTTAGTTCAGTGGCCGAAATCATAACACAGACCAACTGTCTAACTCTACCCGGTGAACTCTTGGAAAAAACTCATCTCAATTAACTTAACACTTTTTTTTTTTTTGATCACAAACTGTTTGTCAACAAATGTGAGTGTACATGTTTTGACATGGATACTGACTTATATTTTCACTTTTGCGAACAAATACCTGAGTTTTCAGGAGAAACAAAAAGGACAAGCAATTTTAGTGGCATTCCTCAGTTGCAGCTCATCAGTGTCTGGAGTAAACACAGCGCATCACTATGATAACCTCGTGCATCCACTCCCGCTATTGGCTGAAACTGCGTTGTTTCAAATTCAGCATTTGACGGTGATAAACAAAAAGACTATACAAAATTGTCTTGCTTTTTTCTGTTTCATTATAAAAATTAATTACACAATGGAGAAGGTCTTGGAAGTAAATTGCTTTAAGAATGAAATTTTTGATGATGCACATCCAAATGATCTGCCTCATAAAACAGTTAATGAACAGGATGGTGGCATGGCCTTTGCTCATGATATCAGCTGCTGATTTATTATCAAACCAAATTGTAATCTTTTTGCATCACAATTTATCACCCCAAAGTGAACACACACTTACAATGGAGTAAATTTTGCGTAAGGCAAAAAGTAGACTGAGGATCTTGTGCACCCAGTTTCCCATGAATTATTTATTACTGAAGATCCTTCTGAAGCTAGTGGAAGGGCTTGTGTCAGAGAAAGGTATTGTAGATTTCATTCCACTTGCTAAGTAAACAAATCCAAAACAAGTCTGACGGGCACCCCTGATATAGGTTTGGACTTGTTTGACAGAATTCAGCACAGTGTTTTGGATCTGTTAGGCGCATGGTAAAATACATTGTTGATCTCCATCTTATGCTGAAAAGGTGCTGATTTGGTGAAGGGGCATAGTTTCAAAGGCATCTGTATCAACTACTTTTTTTTTTAAACTGATAAGTTTTTTCACACAAATGGATGAGAGGATGACACTAAGCCTGGCTAAAAAGCTGAGAGACTGTTTATAAAAAAGTTTCCAAAGCATGGTTTAGGATGGAAAAGTGAATTCTTAGATAATTATTGATGGATGTAGAAATGTGTTTATTAATCTTTTGCAAATGTTGGAAAGATTTGCTATGAAGTAAGAACACATGAATTTGTTAAAATTAATACAAAATGGAACAGAGCTATCTGAAAATTTCACCTGGCTAGGGGTATGACAGAATTTTATAGTTCCAGGCAGTTTATTTGGCTGAACAAGATTTCTTTGTGTTGTAAGGTAGTTGGTCCAGTGACAGATTAGCATAGTGGGAGAAAGAACCACAGGTATCCAAAGATTCTCCTATGGCAAGTAAAGTGTCTGCTAATCAATATGCAAAAAAACCAGTCCAGTTTAAAATTGAAATGTTAAACATTCGTGGCTGCCTTAGTTGAAAAGGACTTGTGAAGTTTAAGTTGAATTTGATATTTAAATAAACCTCTTCCAATTTTAGTGTTTTGTATTTATGGTTTAACTCAAGAGCAGTGAATTAATTTATTATGATATTGGATTAGATAATGTGTTGCATGTAGTGGTGGGTAGTAATGAAGTAAATGTAATTCGTTACTGTACTTTACTAAAGTATAAAAATTTTTTGGAGACTTTTTACTTTCACTCCATTACATTATCCCACATCTCTCATTACTTGTATTTAAAAAAAAGCAAACGGCGCATTATTTTTGAACCAATGTACCTTTTTGGTTTCATTAAATGCAGCAAGCACAAACAATTTGGTACTGCAGTGCCACAGCCTGATTGTAGCCTATGATGGAAGAAAACCCTGACCCTATCCCACCACCTGCACACCCATGGCCTAACCTGCAGGATTTGTTTTAAGTTGTAATAATAATAATAATAATAATACATTTTATTTGTGGGTGCCTTTCAAGCTCTCAAGGTCACCTTACAAAAATACATTTAAAAAACACAGCATAATATAAAACATACAGATAGAAATCAAATAATAAAATATTTAAAAAATAAATTAACAAAGGAAAAAATAATGGACAAGTTTCAAATATAAAATGCAGTTCTAAACATGTAAGTTTTGAGTCTGGATTTAAAGGTTAGTCTATACTTCTGATGTCAGCAGGGAGACTGTTCCAAAGGCGGGGTGCAGAGCGACTGAATGCACTAAGCCCCATGGTGGACAGTCGAGCTGATGGTGTGGTGTGCTGGTTAGCAAAAGAAGATCTGAGTGTACGGGAGGGTGTGTATAATTGGAGAAGGCCAGACAGATATGGTGGAGCAAGATTATGAAGAGCCTTGAAAGTGAATAGTAGAATTTTATACTCAATGCGAAACTTCACAGGAAGCCAGTGAAGCTGATGAAGAGCTGGTGTGATATGGTCAATAGAAGGAGTTTGAGTAATAATGCGGGCTGCAGAGTTCTGTACCAATTGAAGTTTATGAAGAATTTTAGAAGGCAAGGCAAAAAGAACAGAGTTACAGTAATCCAGACGTGATGTAACAAGGGCATGGACTAATATAGCAGTACTGTGCTGTGTCAAGATTGAGTGGAGGCGATTAATATTGCGGAGGTGAAAGTATGCAGACCGAGTGACATTATTAACATGAGCCTCAAAGGATAGAGTGCTATCAAGGATGACACCCAAACTCTTTACCTGAGAGGAAGGAAAAACAGTGGAATTATCAATATTTAATGATAAACTATCAACCTTGGCTAAGGTGGACTTAGAGCCAACGAGAAGGACTTCTGTTTTATTGGTATTCATTTGGAGAAAGTTGCAAGAAAACCAGGATTTAATTTCATTTAGACAGACTGAAAGAACAGCAGGAGGAAGCATGGAAGTAGGTTTTGTGGACAGGTAGAGCTGAGTATCATCTGCATAAGAATGAAAATTAATATTATGTTTATGAAAGATTTTGCCAAGAGGAAGGAGATAGATGATAAATAAAAGAGGGCCTAGCATGGAACCTTGAGGAACACCTCTAACAGAAGATGATTGCGATCTAAAATTTTTAAGCTGAACAAACTCTGAACGGTGGGAAAGATATGATTTAAACCAGTCATGACATGTGCCAGAGATGCCAAGAGAGGCAAGCCGTTCAAAGAGAATGTTATGAGAGATAGTGTCAAAAGCTGCACTCAGATCCAGAAAAATAAGAATTGTTAAAAGACCAGAATCTGCTGCCATTAGAAGATCGTTTGTTATTTTTACGAGTGCCATCTCAGTGCTATGAGATGGACGAAAACCAGGCTGAAATTCTTCAAACAGGTTTTTGGTACTTGGTGATCATGAATCTGACCTGCAATTATTTTTTCAAGTATTTTGGATAAAAATGGTAAATTTGAGATAGGACGAAAATTATTAAGGTTATTGGGATCCGCACCAGGTTTTTTAAGTATAGGTGTTATTGCAGCAATTGTAAGGGATGATGGATGTTTATATTTATATAGTGATGTATATGTTTATAATGTTAGTTATTAAAGCAGATAAAGAAGGCAAGCAGGTTTTTTAAATAATCCCAACAAATAGGTTGGGAGAGGATCTAACTGACTAGTTGAAGGTTTGGATTCATGAATAATCTGTGAAACTTCAGCAATAATTGGCAGTTTAAAACTAGATAATGAAGAAGCAGAGGGTGTAAGAAGAGAAATGGAAAATGAGGTGTTCAGAGAGGTTAGCTGATGATGAATATTGTCAATTTTAGATCTAAAAAATGTCATGAAATTATCACATTGAGCAGTTGAGTAAAGGTGAGGTGGCAGAGTATCCGGCGGCCGTAATAACCTGTTAAAAGTTAAGAAAAGAACTCTTGTATTACCTGCACCTGACTTAATCAAGTTAGAATAGTAGATAGATTTTGCAGTAGAAATAGCATCCTTATATTGAAGCAGATGGTTATGATACATTTGTTTATGAACAGTAAGTCCAGTTTTTAAGTGAAGACGTTCTAATTGACGACCTATAGCTTTAAGCTGACGGAGCTCAGGTGTGTACCATGGTCCAGAATGAGTAAAAGAGACAGTCTGGGTTTTCAGAGGAGCAAGAGCATTGAGAAGGCTATGAAGTCTATTGTTGTAGTGGAAGACGAGATCGTCAGTGGTGAGTAAATCCTCAGTTCCAGGCAGGCTGTTGATCCCATTAGAAAGAAGAGATAAGTCAATGTGTTTAATATTGCGGAAAGAAACTGAACGTAACTGTTTTAGTTGGGATAAGGTAGAACTGATACTGAAATATATCAGCAAGTGATCAGAGAACGGAAGATCAACCGAAGAACAGTCACAAGGCACAAGGCCAGAACAGCAAACCAAGTCCAGAATATGTCCTTTCAAATGAGTTGGGAAATCTATGAATTGCTGAAAACCAAAACTATCCAGACAGGATAAAAAGTCCCTGGTGAGAAGATTGGTGGTACTGTCCATATGTATATTAAAATCTCCCAACAATAATATATTTGGAGAAAGTGCACTTAAATGAGTAAGAAACATGGCAAATTCAATCAGAAAGTCTGTGTTTGGCTTAGGTGGGCGATATACAGCAGCAAGAATGATAGGGTGACAAGTAGATCCCATTAGTCTAGATACTATGGCTTCAAATGAGGGAAACACCGGTACTGACACAGACGAGACTTTCCACCTCCCCCTCTTCCAGAGGCACGGGGTTGACAGACATAAACAAACCCAGGAGGAGTAGATTCATTCAACTGTGAAAAGTCATTAGGCTGTTGCCAAGTTTCAGTCAAACACAAAAAGTCAAGTTTATGGTCCATCAGGAGATCTAAAGTTGATCTAAACTGAAGAAAGACTCTTTCATATTCAGATACCTGCTCTGCCCGCCTCAGTAACATACGATTTAATCTTAAAAGATTCAATTAGATGAATCTAATGTTAGCTTGTAGCATTGATGGATTTTCTTGTGTATGTGAATAAATCTGTCATTATATTAGTTATGTTGTGTATGGCTAATTACGCCTTATTTAGTGAACATAATCAGTAAATCTGGAACAGCAGTCTATATTAACCGTACTGATGTTGTACAGCAACCCATTAGCTCAACTTTTATTTTTGATATTAAAGTAAATTTCCTTTTTCATAGATTATTTTATGTAAAGCAGAATAAGATTATTTCACAAATACTGTAATTGCCCATCACACACCAAAGCATTAGTTACTAAATTCTGAAATATTGACTGTGCTGAATTTGAACTTTTTTTTCCCTCTGAATCTGTAGAGCAGCAAGTTTCTGTTAAAGTGAGTCTGCTTAAATCCTTGCCTGTCATTTGTTTAAAACTGATTCCCCAGGACACAGGCATGCCCAGCACACATTAGTTATTCTGTATGAGTTATCAAGTCATACTGTCCCACTGTGGTACTTAATTTTTTTTCTGCCATGATGTATATATTTTTCATTTTTATGCACTTTGTGTAGGAACCAGTTTACAGGCTAAAGACCCTGTCTTTATATGTAGTCCATGCACCAATATCTGTGCCCTGTAAACACTGACACACACAAACACACACATGTGTTTTATCATGTTTTAATTTATCTTAAGTATAATATATCTAATTGATCTCAAGTCCTGCTATTTTACAGCCACCCATGTTCAGCTGTCACATTTCCGGTATCCAAGGCATGAGGGAAACAGACCCAGCGCGGAGATAGACAGCAGACAGGGGTTTTATTAAACTTAAATCACACGGAGACAGCAGACATGACACCACAAAAACATGGAACATAAAGACGTAATAAAGACGACGACCAGCCCCGAACTCTGGCAAAAGGCCGCTATAAATACAAAACATAATTGGGTGCAACATTAGGAACAGGTGAACATCAATTAGGAAACAATAGGACTAGGCGGGGCTAAAACAAAGCACATGACATGACGTAAACAATGACATAACACAACATCACATGACCCCTGCTGGAAACCCCCCCTAGTGGCCCAACACAGGGCCTACCTCCCGTAACATCAGCTTGCACTCCATGATTTAGAATAATGTTAACTGACCTTTGTATCATGATAATTTTAACTACAGTATCTGTACTTTCACTTAAGCACAAGATATGTGTACTTTGCCCACCACTGGATGCATGTTAGCTAGTGAAACATCACAAGGGCTTTGAGGCATAATGCCAAATAGTCATTTCTATTTTTGCAGAGAGAATGCACTCTTTCTGTAACAGCTGGACCTTGTGTTTGAAGAGTCATTAAACTTACGATTAAAGACAATGATTTAATTGCATAATTTTTACTTCTCTAAATGGGAATTTATTCTACATTTATTACTGTTGCTTGCAGAGATTATGCAATGCAGAGAACAATTACACTGACTCATCTAGGGTGATATTGTTCAGTAATTCATAATAGCCCTCAACAGTGCTGTGTACTGCTGCTTACTATCTTCTTCTTCTTTCGGCTTTTCCCTTCAGGGGTCGCCACAGCGAATCATCTCTCTCCACCTATCCCTATCTTCTGCATCCTCAACACTTGCACCCACTAGCTTCATATCCTCATTTATTCCATCCATATACCTCCTCTTTGGCCTTCCTCTTTGCCTCCTGCCTGGCAGCTCCATGTCCAACATTCTCCTACCAATATATTCACTCTCCTTCCTCTGAACATGTCCAAACCATCTTAATCTGGTCTCCCTAACTATGTCCAACATGAGCTGTCCCTCTGATGTACTCGTTCCTAATCCTGTCCAATCTTGTCACTCCCAAAGAGAACCTCAACATCTTCAGCTCTGCTACCTCTAGCTCTGACTCCTGTCTCTTCCTCAGCGACACTGTCTCTAAACCATACAGCATGGCTGGTCTCACCACTGTCCTGTACACCTTCCCCTTGATTCTCGCTGACATTTTCCTATCACACAAAACTCCCAACACCTTTCTCCACCCATTCCAACCTGCCTGCACTCGCTTCTTTACCTCTTTCCCACTCTCTCCATTACTCTGGACTGTTGACCCCAAGTACTTAAACTCCTGTACCTTCTTCACCTCTTCACGCTGTAACCTTACTGTTCCACTTCCTTCCCTTTCATTCACACACTATTCAGTCTTACTACGACTGACTTTCATTCCTCTTCTCTCCAGCGCAAACCTCCACCTCTCCAGGTTTTCCTCCACCTGCTCCCTGCTCTCACTACAGATCAGAATGTCATCTGCAAACATCATTGTCCAAGGAGACTCCTGTCTGACCTCCTATGACAACTGGCCCATCACTATAGCAAACAGGGGCTCAGAGCCGATCCCTGATGCAGTCCCACCTCTACATTGAACTCCTCTGTCTGACCTACAGCACACCTCACCACTGTCCTGCTCCTCTCATACATGTCCTGCACCACTCTGACATACTTCTCTGCTACTCCTGACTTCCTCATACAGTACCACAGCTCTTCTCTTGGCACCCTGTCATACGCTTTCTCCAAGTCTACAAACACACAGTGCAACTCCCTCTGACCATCCCTATACTTCTCCATCAAAATTCTCAGAGCAAAAATTGCATCTGTTGTGCTCTTTCTGGGCATGAAGCCATACTGCTGCTCACAAATTTCCACTACCTTCCTTAACCTAGCTTCCACTACTCTTTCCCATAGCTTCATTGTATGGCTCATCAACTTTATCCCCCTATAGTTGCTGCAACTCACCCTTATTTTGCACGTCACCCTTATTTTTAAAGATCGGCACTAACACACTTCTTCTCCATTCCTCAGGCATCGTCTCACTCTCTAAAACCCTGTTAAACAAACTAGTTAAAAATTCCTCTGCTGCCTCTCCCAGACACTTCCAGACCTCCACCGGGATGTCATCAGGACCAACTGCCTTTCCACTTTTCATCCTCTTCAAAGCCTTCCTGACTTCATCCTTTCTAATCTTATCTACTTTCTGTTCCACAGAGTTCACCCCTTCTACTCTTTTTTCCCTCTCATTTTCCTCATTCATCAGCTCCTCAAAGTACTCCTCCCATCTCCTCTGTACACTCTCCTCACTTGTGAGCACCCTTCCATCTCTATCCTTAATAACTCTAACTTGCTGCACATCCTTCCCATCTCAATCCCTCTGCCTAGCTAACCTGTACAAGTCCTTCTCTCCTTCTCTAGTGTCTAACCTAGTGTACAACTCGTTATATGCCTTCTGCTTGGCCTTAGACACCTCCCTCTTCACGCTGCGCTGTAACTCCTTGTATTCCTGTCTATTCTCTTCACTCCTGTCCATGTCCCACTTCTTCTTGGCTAGCCTCTTCCTCTGGACACTATCCTGAACTTCCTCATTCCACCACCAAGTCTCCTTATCTTCTTTCCTCCTTCCAGATGACACACCCAACACCTTTCTCCCTATCTCCCTGATTACTTCTGCTGTAGTTTCCCAGTCATCTGGAAGCACTACCTGACCACCCAGAGCCTGCCTCAACTTCTGTCTAAATTCCTCACAACATTCCTCCTTTTTCAGCTTCCAACACTTGGTTTTCTTCTATCTTTGACCTCTTCTTCTTACAGACCATCAAAGTCATCCTACACACCACCATCCTATGCTGTCTGGCTACACTCTCTCCCACTACCACTTTACAGTCACTAATCTCTTTCAGATTGCCTCTTCTACATAGGATGTAGTCTACCTGTTTTCTCCTACCTCCACTCTTGTAAGTCACTCTATGCTCCTCCCTCTTCTGAAAATTTGTGTTAACCACAGCCATGTCCATCCTCTTAGCAAAGTCCACTACCATCTGTCCTTCTAGGTTCCTTTCCTTAACTCCAAACTTGCCCATCACCTCCTCATCACCTGTGTTCCCCTCACCAACATGTCCATTAAAATCCGCTCCTATCACCACTCTCTCAACCGTGGGAATACTCTCCATCACCTCATGTAATTCACTCCAGAATCTCTCTCTCTCCTCTAACTCACAACCTACCTGTGGGGCATAACCACTAACAACATTCAACATCACCCCTTCAATCTCTAACTTCAGACTCATCACCCTGTCTGACACTCTCTTCACCGCCAGAATATTCCTCACAAACTCCTCCTTCAGGACCACACCTACACCATTTCTCTTACTATCCACACCATAATAAAACAGCTTGAATCCTGCTCCTATACTACGAGACTTGCTACCCTTCCGCCTGGTCTCCTGTACACACAGTATATCCACCTTCCTTCTCTCCATCATATCAGCCAGCTTTCTACCTTTCCCTGTCATAGTACCAACATTCAGAGTTCCTATTCTCAGTCCTACACTCTTACCTTTCCTCTTCTCTTTCTGTCTGTGCACTGTCCTCCCTCCTGTACTTCTTCGACCAACAGTAGCCCAATTTCCACCGGCGCCCTTTAGGTCAATGGCGCCGATGGCAGTCGTTGTTAACCTGGGCCTCGACCGATCTGGTATGAAATTCAAAGTACTGACGATTCACATGGTTAAATTTGGCAATGTTTTACTCCGGATGCCCTTCCTGACGCAACCCTCTCTATTTATCCGGGCTTGGGACCAGCACCAAAGTCACTGGACTGTGACCCCCATGGCTAGATTGTACTGCTGCTTACTATAATCAGACTTAGTACATAAATATTTCAGACTAAAATTCTTTCAGTCATATCTTACAATATCTGCAACAGCACATTTCCAATTACAGTTTTAATTTTTTATGTTTTGTCATAGGGGGGCATGGTGGCTTGGTGGTTAGCACGTTTGCCTCACACCTCCAGGGTTGGGGGTTTGATTCCCGCCTCCGCCATGTGTGTGTGGAGTTTGCATGTTCTCCCTGTGCCTCGGGGGTTTCCTACCTACTCCGGTTTCCTCTCCCAGTCCAAAGACATGTGTGGTAGGTTGATTGGCATCTCTAAATTTTGTGTGTGTGTCCTGCGATGGGTTGGCACTCCGTCCAGGGTGTATCCTGCCTTGATGCCCAATGACGCCTGAGATAGGCACAGGCTCCCCATGACCCGAGAATAGTTTGGATAAGCGGTACACAATGAATGAATGTTTTCATGATGACTTTTATTCTCTAGAGGAAACTGCATGCACTTTTGCTTATTATATAAATGTTTAAATATTAGATACAAGGCTATTGTGGAGTCCTGTTTCAATCCACAATATCCACACTTGTGCACATAAGATCACTGGCACTACACTATTTTAGACTCAATAACTGCTAACAATATCTGTACCTTCTGTTTCTCTGAGACTACTCCACATGGTATTGCTTGCTTTGTTTAACTTGGCCCAATGTGCTTCTTGGCCTATTTATAGCTGGCTAGGTAACAACGGCTGTGGTGGCATCTGCATGTCTGGCCAAAATGCTCCTGTCCCTCCTGATGTCTCTCTGGCTCAGGTGGTGGATGTGACACCCACAGCTTGGAGGAGAGTAGCTGAACCAGTGCCAGGTTTAACTCAGTAGGCGAGAAGTCATACAGCAGCACTTACAGCTGCACTGACCACAACAATACAATGTTATCTTATTTAAAGGGATTCATTATGAGAAAATTCAGACTGCACATTTAAAATGTAAAATATGACTCTTTGGTGATATCTAAAACAAATGATGAATTTGTATCACAAATCAAACTCACCAATTTGCTTGGTCAATCTGCATTGGCATTCAGCATGGCAGCATTTTTGCTATGAAAATTAACTACAGTCTGGACAACTGTCCAGTGCTTATGGCTTTCCTGTTTCATTAATTTCACTTGTGCTTTAATTGATCCTTATTTCCCATGATTATGATTGTAATTAAACACCAGAAACTAATTCCAACTCTGTGCCATCTGCCTGGACAGGCATGCACCAGGAGGGGATATGAATTCTGGATTTCTTGGCATTCACTGGCAGGAGAACTTCATGTGACTCATTCATTCTGTCACTATAAACACAAGGTTGTATTTAAAAGCTGACATGTGGCTGGTAAATAAACTACAGAAGAAGAATCAAATAAAAATTTTATTTGAATATCAATTTCTAATAAAAATATATGATCTATAATATAAGTTTTGTTGTAACACATATTGACTATTCCTCTTCCTCATTCCATCACAAAATCTATTTTTGTAATATACTTTTTGTTCAAATTAGAGCAATTAATTATTAAAATTCTCTAAGAAATGTGAGAAAATAGAAAAGATTTGTGACTACTTGCCTTTTTAATGCAGTGATAGAGAACTGGAAGTTGTTCTTCAAAAAGAGAAAGAAGCTGTAAAAGTAAAATATGAATGTGCCAGATTTCCATGATGTTACTCACCTGTATATGATGATCTAAAGTAAAGGTGAGGTCTGATTATGAATTTCCTTGATGCTCCCGATCACTTTCCTTGATGCATATTAATAAACAAAGGATTATTTTTTAATCATAAACTGTTGATGTCTCTACTCTTTAGCTGATCCAACACTCTAATAACTCTCTCCAACACAGTCTTTGACTAAACCATGTACATCAAGTAAATCGAAGAAGCAGTATCTATCTCAGTCTCCTAATAACATACCAAAGGCCATGGTCTCTGATGAATTTGATAATCCTGTTGTAGATCCAGCCACTCAGAGCTCAGAAGGGGTCAAAGTGACAAAGTATCTGCTGCTAAATCCTGAGTCCTGAATCTCATAGCAAATGAATTTAAACATTCAAGAGAAATTGGTTATGGGTTTGTCTCTGAATCTAAAATTCAGCTGCACAGCTTGCATTGCTTGGATGGTATTGCTGTATACTCTCAGATTTTTATTTTTACAAAATATTCCACAATGATTGCGAAGATATGCAGACAGTCACTTTGGCTAGAGGGGAAATGTACTGGAGGCATTCTAATCTTATCATGGTTTCGTGCATAGTGCTGAGTGTTCGCGTAAAGTTGTTGATTGTAAACAGAGCAGAAATGATTCTTCAATGGAGTACACCCAGTTTTTGCTCAGGTGTTCATACCATATAGAAGATACAACATGAAATCCATTTCTGATGTTCTCAACAGCAGTATCACAAGTCAATATGCTGAGGGCCTAAAACTGACCTATACAGCATGGTGCTAATTTCAATGCCTGGCTGGTCTTGCTGATGGTCTTTTACATAGGAAAAAGACTTGTATGAGTACTAATATGTGTGCTTTACATCTGTACAGTGGCGTGTTGTGTTCTTCTTTGATGGTGATCAGTATAAATGGATACAATTAACACAGGACTTGCACAGCCCTATTATTTAGCATTAGGTATTAAGGTGTTGGGGCATTGGTGGCTCAGTGGTTAGGCTGTCACTGCCTCACTCAGTCTCTTCTGGTGTTGCATGGGCAGGACATGCCATCTCAGCTTGTGACATATGTGCCTTATTACATACAGATGTCTCTTCATTTAATGTTACACAAGCAGCTGCCACTTAATGTTGTTCCCCAGGTATTTCTCATTATCAGACATACGTCTCCTTTTACAGTGTTCCTGATATCATCACGTCATGATATCATCACCATGTTTTCATGGTGTACATGGAAAATTAGCAGCTAGATGCAGTTCAGGCTGCATTAAATGAGTTAAACAACTGTGATACATAATAAATAAAAGCAATGATATATATAGTATATAAATAGTATTTATACTAATACTGCTACTGCTTTTTTGTAGTCAGGGAGTGGAATCACATTACTGGTGGTGGGTTTTGGAATAAACAATTAGTAGGATGGGAGATGTTACTGATAATTGTTCCTACTTGCCTCATTGTCCTGGTGATGTACTTCAGGTCATAGTAACCGCTGCCACTGATTTTCTCAGGGGTCTTTACAGTGTGTTGCAGCTACTTCTTTTCTCTGGAGAAGGCTGTACCAAACCAGATAGTTATAGCAGATGTAAGAATGCTTTCTATACTGGCAGTTTGGAATTTTAATAGGGGACGATGCAACTTCCCATAAGAAACATCCTTTGCTGACTTTTCTTGTCAATGGGTGATGTATGCATCTCCCATTTTTAGATCCTGTGTGATCGTAGTCCCCAGAAATGTAAACAAAATGACAATGCTCACTGATGTTCAGACTGGTTTGAGTTGACAGTAAAACTATAGCTCATATATAGCTCAGTAAAACTATAGCTCAACTATAGCTAACTCAAATAATCAGTCTTTACAATCATGTTGAGCAGAAAAGCATCTCAACATCATTAGCTCAAGTAGCCCCACTGTGGACTAAGGCGTTTGAAAAGACAAATATCAAAAGAGTTGATGGTTTTCCAGTTCCCAGCAGTTTGACACACTGTGGGTCTTGTAAATATGAAAATTGCCACTTTTACATATTTTTTGTCACTTCTGATAAATTATTTGACCAATCTTCCTGGCAGGTTGTGTTAATGATGGGGCCTCTTCAATTGCTGGCCAACTAGAAGAGATGTCAACAAAACCCACATTCATGTAATGGATCGGACATCCTCCACCTAAAAAATGTATTTGAAAGCAGATGTAGTAGACCTGCACTGCCCATTCTGTCAGTGTCATGGTGCATTGACTTTGGTTTCATGTTGCAACTATGTGTGTAGACAGGGATGTGGGAAGAGAATAATAGTCTCAAGAAATCTTTAAGTCAAATTACTATTCCTACTGATTACAGTGCTAATACCTTCCTAGGGGAATAAGTATATTATGGCATGCATTAAGATGACTTGGACTACATTTAATTATAGTAATGTATCCAAAAAAGTATACTCAATTTTCATTTACTCACAATATTTTAAATTCATTTGTCTTTTAGTTATCTGACATTGTGCAAAAATCACATTTCAGCATATGGCCAGTTTGATTGTCAGAACTTCGATAAAGTTTACATAAAGATTGATGTTTTTGCAAGCCATCTTGGAGGGCACAGTAAGCGCTATGTCACCAAAAGCTCTGTCAGAAATGTCACTGTTGGATATGTCTTACAGTTTCACTAGAAAATAAAGAAGTCAAAGGACACTGATGCCTGGCTGCCATTATGCTTGTCTACACATTCGTTATACATTTTCCATATATCCTCATTCCAAATGCCATCACAGTAGCATACTTTCATGGAGAAGCTGCTCAAACAGGGTGGGGTCAGAGAGAGGAGGTCTAGAATGCACAGGCTGAGGAGATGTGGGCTTTTCCAAGGGCTCTATGGTTGGACAGGCAGAGGTCTGACTATGGTGAGCTGGTGTGCCTAGGGTCAGGTTTAGTGAACCAGGAGACTGGTTTTGTGTGTGTGTGTTTGTGTGTTTGTGTGTGTGTGTGTGTGTGTGTGTGTGTGTGTGTGTGTGTGTGTGTGTGTGTGTGTGTGTGTGTGTGTGGATTCCTTGATGCTGTCAAAGCTTACAAAACAAATCACTTTCAACTCAAATATCAATTTTCAAATTACTAAAAAATTCAGGAATGAATACTGACTAATGAGAGAATTTTTATCAGGTGTGCAGTATTTTAAGCTTTTTCAAAATTTTTACAATCACTGGACAAATTAACTTCACATAATTCAATCTAGTAATCTAGTTAAATTGTTTAGTTCATAAAAGTTCATAGAAATCACATAAAAACTATATATGTGAATTAAATCTAACCTACCACATATTCCCTTTTTCCTCCATATACAATTAAAGTTGATTTTAGAGCCAGATAAATTTTCTTCAGCTATTATGTGGATTATCTGCAATATGTGAATCTATGCACACTACCAATAAAAACCACAGACATGTGATTCTTTTTCCTGATTTGAAAAACAGGTAAGCACATGCTGACAAACCCCCACCCCCCCCAACCCAAGCCACCCAAGAACATCCACCCAACCACCCAAAAGCCCGTTTTCTAGGACAGGTTATTGATGGATTAAATCTCGGTGGTCAACACATTGTTTTCTTTAGCACAGCAGGGTATTCTATTTGTAGAGTCTCCCTGTAAAATATTAGGCATATCTATCACTGGCTATGTGCTCCTGGTATGCAATTCCAAAAGGGAGCATTTGAAAGCTTTTGCTGCTCGGCTTTGCTCTCAGCAGAACAGAAATGAATACAAGGTGATGATCCCATGCAGTTGATGCTAAATGGCACTCTCACAAAGATGAATGTTTGGATAACATACAGTTAGGTTAAGACAGGAGAATGGTCATTGTCTGGACCAGTTAACTCAGAGCCACAGAAGCCTACAAACCTGCATATCTTTAGAGCCTACATTCAAAAGCGCCTAAGAGATTTGTGTTTACTGACAGAATCAGTTACACGTAACAGTGCTCAGAAGTGTGTGGAGAACATTTCTTCATTTATGAAAATGTATATTGACAATGAAATGGATATAGATACAGATATATATATAGATGTAAAATTGGGACTAACACTAGATCTCCTTTGTAGGAAACTACAGTGACCACTGAGGAGGCAGTTCACTTTCCTTTGATGATCCTGATCTTTGTAGCAGTGGTTGGAATCCAAAATGTCATTAAACCACAATGTTCACCACAAATATCTTATTTATTATTTATTATAATTATCTTATTTATTTAATCTTGTTTATCAAAACATATCATTTTAGTTTTTAAAAAATAAACCAAAATATAATGAAATATAATAAAGATACATTATGTGAAAATACATAAATGCTAAATACATGTGTATTTAGCATTTATTTGGGTCATACAAAACATGTCTTGTGTTCAACTGTGGGCAATTCCTCACAGGCATGTTCCAAAATCTAGTAGAAAATTTTACCAGAAGAGAAGAGGCTTTTATAACAGCAAAACTGACTTGGTTGTTGAAACATTGGCTCTGGCATTTCTCTCTCTCTGTGAATGTGGGTGACTGTACAGAAGGGGGTCTGGATATGGTATTCCTGTATTAACAGCAGAAAAGGAAAATGAACTTTTCACCCTTTACTGAGGCAGAGGCCCAGAAGAGTCTGCTGTATCAGAGACCACTCCAGCCATCTCATAGCCCCCTTAGATAATTAAATATAATGACATTTTCAGAAAACAAAATAAAATAACCAAACAAACAAAACATCAAATAAATCAGTCTCCCAGTCTACTTAATGAGATGAGTCATTATTAAGCAGATTTATTTTCTTTCTGTTCCCTTTAAAATGTAAGCAGATACCATTGTGAACTGAGAACCATGATATTTGGTTGTATATAAAAATATATATATATATTTATATATATATATATATATATATATATATATATATATATATATATATATATATACTTATAAATATATATATATATATATATATATATATATATATATATATATATATATTTGTATATAAAAATGAAATACAACCAAATATCATGATTTTCAGTTCACAATGGTATCTGCTTACATTTTATATATATATATATATATATATATATATATATATATATATATATATATATATATATATATATATATATATATATATATATATATATAATCTATTTATTTATTTTTTTTAATTTTCAGGGGGTTCATCTTTTAGGATTATAGTTCATACAATTCAATTTCAATTACAAAATTGCACTGAATTTATCGTTAAGTGGGGGGGGGGTTGTGGAGATGTAGAGTGTCAGTGCCCCCTGCTGGCCCATAGAAACCTCTGGCTGTGTGACCGCACAATCTGCCCTGGGCCATCACTGGAGCACAGTTTGAGTGTGTGTTTGTGTGTGTGTGTGCGTGTATGTGTGTGTAATGGAAATAGTGGACAAATTGAGTGACTCGAGATCTAAAGAATAATACTCAATGAAAACTCACTGACCTACCCAAATCCAAATCCAGGTATGTTAAACACTAAATTTCTTAACCATATATCAAGTCACTGCTGGCTTTGAAAAATGTGTGTACATAAACTGTCAGAGGGTGGGGCAGCACATGTTTTTGTGTGAGCATAGAATCACATCATGGTAATGCATTTATTTGTGATATGCACTTAAGATATATGAGTCTGAGATCAAAAGACAAATGAGAATTTTAGCTTTCATTTCCTGATTTTGTCAACAAGATATGTTAAGCAATGTAGAACATGGCACCTTTTGTTTGAACCCACTGTAGGCACTATAGATCCACAGATAGGGAGCACACTATTATTTAGGTCCTTTAACAGCAAATGAAGGTACATAAAATGACTATATATCATCCCAGCTGACTTTGTTAGGAAGCAAACCCACAGATAGATCATTGTACAAAAGTACATGCAATCAAAACAAAATTTGCAATATCAACATCCATCAGCACCAAGCACTGCATGAGGACAATTCCATCAAATGCCACACTGCTGCACATTCACACAAATATTTCAAAGGCCTGAGCAGCATTCTTCTTGTATTTGCAATGAAATAAAAACATTATCACTTTTTTATCTTATCATGTGATGTCTGCCAGTGCTGAATAACATGGTCAAGTGATCTCCATTTATGCAGAGGAATCCAAAATACAGCATTATTTCCATTAATGTTACATGTCTTTGGAACTTAATATTTTATTGATGTTTGAATAAATGTTGATTGTATACAGAAATGTTAATTAAATGATAATTTTAGTTAATGGTGTCATTTTTGTATAGCCCAAAATATCAATGTTTTTGACCAGAATTATACTGCAAAAATCATTGTTCCCAGACACTGTGACCAGCAACAAAAACTCCTAGTGGGAACTGTGTAGCCATACCAACAACTAACATTACTTGTCTAATATTATATCGGTCCTCCTTGTGCCACCAAGACAGCTTTGACCTCTGGAGGTATGCTGTGGTATCTGGCACCAAGACATTAGCAGCAAATCCTTTAAGTTCTATGAGTTGTGAGTTGGGCCTACATAGATTGAATTTATTTGTCCCGCACATCCCATGGATGCTCGATCCGCAGGTAAGCAACTCATGTGCACCCAGCTGTTCACTTGTAAAAGAAAAGGCCATCAAAAAGGCCTTTCCTAACAGTAGCCATCAACTCTATAACTCCTCCACTTTTAGTAGGGATCAGAGCTGACACGATGAACACTGACAGTTTTACTGTATTATTATGTAAAATATTTAAAATATGTACAGTAATATCATAACATGTGCAATATCATGTTAATATCACATGCAATTTGACCTCTCAGTATCATGTACAATTCCAGTTAGCAATATCATTTACAATAGTAATGCAATATATATTATATATATATATATATATATATATATATATATATATATATATATATATATATATATATATACAGGTGCATCTCAATAAATTAGAATGTCGTGGAAAAACTCGTGTATTAAATAAATCCAGTGCACACAGACTGAAGTAGTTTAATTCTTTGGTTCTTTTAATTGTGATGATTTTGGCTCACATTTAACAAAAACCCACCAATTCACTCAACAAATTAGAATATGGTGACATGCCAATCAGCTAATCAACTCAAAACACCTTCAAAGTTTTCCTGAGCCTTCAAAATGGTCTCTCAGTTTGGTTCACTAGGCTACACAATCATGGGGAAGACTGCTGATCTGACAGTTGTCCAGAAGACAATCATTGACAACCTTCACAAGGAGAGTAAGCCACAAACATTCATTGCCAAAGAAGCTGGCTGTTCACAGAGTGCTGTATCCAAGCATGTTAACAGAAAGTTGAGTGGAAGGAAAAAGTGTGGAAGAAAAAGATGCACAATCAACCAAGAGTACCGCAGCCTTATGAGGATTGTCAAGCAAAATCGATTCAAGAATTTGAGTGAACTTCACAAGGAATGGACTGAGGATGGGGTCAAGGCATCAAGAGCCACCACACACAGACGGAAGGAAGGAATTTGGTTGTCGTATTCCTCTTGATAACCACTCCTGAACCACAGACAACGTCAGAGGCATCTTACCTGGGCTAAGGAGAAGAAGAACTGGACTGTTGCCCAGTGGTCCAAAGTCCTCTTTTCAGATGAGAGCAAGTTTTGTATTTCATTTGGAAACCAAGGTCCTAGAGTCTGGAGGAAGGGTGGAGAAGCTCATAGCCCAAGTTGCTTGAAGTCCAGTGTTAAGTTTCCACAGTCTGTGATGATTTGGGGTGCAATGTCATCTGCTGGTGTTGGTCCATTGTGTTTTTTGAAAACCAAAGTCACTGTACCCGTTTACCAAGAAATTTTGGAGCACTTCATGCTTCCTTCTGCTGACCAGCTTTTTGAAGATGCTGATTTCATTTTCCAGCAGGATTTGGCACCTGCCCACACTGCCAAAAGCACCAAAAGTTGGTTAAATGACCATGGTGTTGGTGTGCTTGACTGGCCAGCAAACTCACCAGGCCTGAACCCCATAGAGAATCTATGGGGGATTGGCAAGAGGAAAATGAGAAACAAGAGACCAAAAAATGCAGATGTCAAAGAAACCTGGGCTTCCATACCACCTCAGCAGTGCCACAAACTGATCACCTCCATGCCACGCTGAATTGAGGCAGTAATTAAAGCAAAAGGAGCCCCTAAAAAGTATTGAGTACATGTACAGTAAATGAACATACTTTCCAGAAGGCCAAAAATTCACTAAAAATGTTTATTTTATCGGTCTCATGAAGTATTCTAATGTATTGAGATGCACCTGTATATATATATATATATATATATATATATATATATATATGTATTATACATACATACATACACACATAAAATTGATGATATATTGTTGAATATTATATATATATATATATATATATATATTATATATATATATATATATTCAACAATATATATTATAATATAAACAATATTATGTATATATATATATATATATATATATATATATATATATATATATATAAAATATTCAACAATATATCATCAATTTTATTCATCAAAGTAACAATTGGGTTAGGGTTAAGGGTCTACACTACAAATATCAAATAACCTCAGTTTATAACAAAAGCAACATATCAGAGTTCAATATAGTAAAAATTGTTTCCATACTTTACTCTCAAACACTCTGAAGGGAAAATAAATACACTATATAATTCAGTAACAAATAAATCTAGCAACAATGTAGCAACAATACCTCAATACTTTTTTACAACACTGCTTTAGTTCATTGATCTTTGAGGGCAATCCATATAGATCTCTTATTGTACAGCATTTTAGTGGAGTTGAAGTCTAGACTTAGATTTGGTCATTCCAACACCTTGATTTTTTTTTTTTCTTACCCATTCAGATGTCTATTTGCTGGTATTCCTGGGATCATTGTTGCATAATTCAGTGTCAGGGCAACGCAAGATGCTGGGCAGATTTGTCTCAAGAATATACTGGTAGAAATTGGAGTTCAATATTGTCTCAGTGACTGCAAGTTCCCCAGGTTCCCAGGCTATACTTGATCAATGTGAAAACACTATGTCAATGTGCTTACAAGAGGCCTGTAGGTCACATGATGTAACTCTGGGTTTTTCTTTCTATCTCTGTGTGTTATAGAGCCTGTCCTTTGGATTTGCTGGAACACTCAAATCTAAGAACATTTTACTAATACATCACACACTCACCACACTAATACACCACACCAATACATCACCTTCTCTAGCCTGGACTGTTGACACAAGGCAAGGTCCATGGATTCATGCTTTTGGTACCAAATTCTGATCCTACCTATGTGCATCAACAAAAATTGAGATTTATCGGCCTAGGCAACATTTTCCAGTCTTCAACTGTCCAGTTTTGGTAAGCATGTGCCCATACACCTATATAGTCTTGGCTGACAGAAGTGGAGCCCAAAAACATCTTCTGCTGTTGTAGCTCATAAATCTCTATAGACTGTTGTGCATGAAATCAGAGGAGATCAGAAGTTATAGACATATTCAGACCAGCTTGTCTGGGGACAGGATTCAGTTCTTCAGTTACACCAGGGCCTGGACTAAGCCACCAACACATTAAAATTCCAAACAATGGTGCCACAGAGCGGATGGAACAACACCACACTCAGAGCCATCTTCTGACACAGACTAAATGCCGCTTTACAGGCAGAAATGGCCCGCAAAGAGTAGGACATGACCCTGCCACAGTATATAATGGTGGCTATGCACTTAGACAACCTCTTACAGAAACAATATCCCATGCAAGAGTTAAAACCTTGCCCTACCTATGGGGACAACCCCATGCTGACCAAGTCAGGATTGCCAGAACCAATGCAACTAGGAAAAACCCAGGTATCAACGGAGGAGCACCAGCAATGCCTCCGTCACCAGCTCTGCTTTTATTGTGGCCAGGCCGCTCACTGATGGAACCCGGCTAGAGAATGCTAAAGTGAGCCTAAACTCTTCTCCTGATAGCATAATGTAAACTGTGCAGATGAGGAATGGTAATGAAGTTCACCACTTCTTAGCCCTAATAGATTCATGGTCAGCCATCAATTTGATATGCCGCCAGCTATTTGAGGACCTCCACCTCCCCATCACTTTCTGTGTTGCTCCACTCAAGATCATGGCAGTCAGTAGCCAACATATTGGCAACAGCTTCATCACTCATCAAACTGCACCACTCACTCTATAGGTCAGGCTGTTCCACATAGAGGAATTTGTGCTCTTTGTGATTTCATCCCCGGCCCAATCCCATCACACTGGGGTTCCTCTGGCTTCATGTCCATGAAGCTTCAGGGCAGCATAAGGTACTTACACACTTGCCCACCTACTACATGGAACACTGTCTAAAATGGGACCTCTCCCTCCCATGCTATACCATGTCTATAGGAAGTCCAGAAACTATACACATCCTTAAGGAATATAATGACTTAAAGGAGGTGATTAAAAAGGAATGTGCCATGAAACTGAACCCCATGGACTATGAAATTGTGCCATCAAATCCCTGCCCAATGTGGCACCCCCCAGAGTAAAGTGTACCTACTGTCAATCCCCAAAACCCAAGCAATGGAAAATTGGCGAGATGGTGGTTTAAGGCCTTGTATCATCTAAGGGCACGATAGCATCACAATTCAGTACTCATACCCTCTCCCACTGGTGCCTCCAGCTCTAGAACAACTCCATGAAGCCTGCTTTTTCACAAAACTGGACCTACAAAGCACTTGGAGCCTAATCAGGATCAGGGAAGGGGATGAACAGAAAATGGAGTTCCACACCATTAGGGTGCACTATGAATAACTTGTTATGCCATACAGCTTAACTAACATGGCTGCAGTGTTTCAATCCCTTAAAACTGAGATGTTTCGGGACTTATTGAAATCTTGCATCATTGTGTACATCAATGACATACTGATCTACTCTACGACCTACGATACCCATATCAACCAGGTTCACACAGTACTAACCTAGCTGTTTCAGCACCTGTTTGTGACCAAAGCAGAAAAGTACGGGTCTCACCAGGACACGATTACCTTTTTGGGTTACACTATCAGCCGTCAGGGGGTGGAGATAGACATCAGCAAGGTACGGGTTGTCACCGAATGGCCAAACCCTCAGATATCAAGGAACTGCATGGTTTCTGGGCATTGCAAAATTTTATAGATGGTTCATCAACAACAACTCCATCATGGCCCCACATACTGCACTTCTTTTTATAAAACCTAAAAAAACTCCACTGGTCTCAGTAGGCTCAAGCAGCCCTTGAACAGAAATGGAGCTTCACAACAACCCCTATACAACAACATCCCAACACCAACATTCCCTTCATGAATAGTACTCGCCCAACAGTATAGTCATCCTGGAAAGCGCCTCCCTTGTGCATATTCCTCCAGGGATTTGACCTGGCCGAGAGTAATTATGACATTGGAAACTGAGAGCTACTGTCCATCAAGAAGGCATTAGAGGGGTGCAGGTATTGGCAGGAGGGAGCCCGACATCCATTCCAAGTCATTACAGACCATAAGAATCTTAAATACATCAAGAAAGTCAAAAAACTGAACCCATGTCAAACCTGGTGGGCCCTCTTCTTCACTCTCTTCGATTTTGCCATAACCTACCACCCAGGAACCAGCAATAGCAAGCCAGATGCCTTCTCCCACTGTTATGGTCCTATTGACCATAACAGTGGGAGAACTGGAACTGGAACTGTTTTGCGATTGTCTTTTTGGATTATTGCCTGTTTCATGTTTTTGCCTTTGCTCACAAATTTAATTTGTTTCCCCTGTGTGTATAATCTACAAACTCTGCATATGGATTCGACAACGTCTGCCTCTGACTACCTTAAATATGTACATATACATTCTAGGTGGTGCGAGGCAGACAACAGGGGGCACAACAGCTTTGGGGAGTGTTGTCTTTATTGTCAGTGAGAGCAATTAGCATCATTCACACTAACTGTCTTACCTCTCCAAGTCCCCAAGCCAGGGATCTTTTGTTTACCTTTCTGGGGGTGCTGCATAGGTGCTGTCCATTCAGCAGCCGAGCAATAGTAGAATGAGGAGTTCTTACAGGCTGCTTGTGGGCAGTGTTGTGGGTGCCACCATCACAATATATACTAAGACCAAAAGAAAATATTAAGTATTATAACGGGACAGTCTGACCTGGTAACTCTTACAGAATAACTAATGTGTGCTGGGCCCTCCTGTGTCCTGGGAATCAGTTTTAAACAAATGACAAGCAAGGATCTAAGCAGATTCACTTTAACAGAAACTTGCTTCTATACAGATTCAGAGGGAAAAAAAGTTCAAATTCAGCACAGTCAATATTTCAGTATTTAGTAACTAATGCTTTTGTGTGTGATGGGCAATTACAGTATTTGTGCAGTAATCTTATTCTGCTTTACATAAAAAAACTATGAAAAAGAAATTTTACTTGGTGACTGGTAAAATATCAACAATAAAAGTTATTGGGTTGCTGTAGAACATCAGTAATGCTAATATAAACTGCTGTTACAGAGTTACTGATTATGTATGCTTATTTAGCTAACCGAAGCATAACTAGCCATACATGACATAATTAATATTATGACAGATTTATTCACATACTCAATAAAATCCTTCAATGCTGTGAGCTAACATTAGATTCATATTGAAGAAAATTGCCATTATGATTATCACAGGATGTGCTCACCTCTACATTTTCACAAATATGATGTTGAATTTTTGTAAGATGAAATTGTATGTTACTGAGGCAAAGCAGGTATTTGAATATGAACAACTTAAAACAAATCCTGCAGGTAAGGCCACAGGTCATGGGTGTGCAGGTGAAGGGTGGAGTCTGGGTTTTCTTCAACTGTAGATACAGTATTTCAGGCTGTGACATTGGAGGACTGAACCATTCGCGCTCGCTGCATTTAATGAAAACAAAAAGATATGTGAACATAACAAAAATAATGTGCCCATAGCTCGGTGTTGTGCTGTAATTGGACAATAGGTTTGGTTTTTTTTTGTTGTTGTTGTTTTTTATACAAGTAACGAGAGATGTGGGATAATGTAGTAGAGTAGAAAGTACGATATGTTATTTTTAAATGTAGTGGAGTGAAATAAATATTCTCAATATTTTTTTATACTTTCGTAAAGTACACATACTGGAAAAAATACTTAAGTACGGTAACGAATTACATTTACTTAGTTACTGTTTACTACTGATGTGGTCTTCTGCTGTTGTAGCCCATGGACCTCAAGGTATGATGTCTGATGCATTCTGAGATTCTTTTCACCTCACAATGATTGCAAAGGGTGCTTATTTGAGTCTACAGACTTCTTGTCAGCTTAAACTGATCTGGTTATTCTCCTCTCCTTCATTAAAAAGGTGCTTCAGCCTGCTGACTCTCTTCTCACAGGATCTTTTTTCTTTTTTACATCATTCTGTTTAACTCTAGAGACAGTTGTGTATGTGTGTGAAAATAGAGATCTTAAATTAACAGAGACCACATTTTCCCTATTCTGATCACTGATGTAAAAATTAACTAACATATATGCATAGTTTTATGAATTATACTTCTGCCACATGGTTGGCTGATTAGATAATTGCTTGGATGTACGTGTTCCTCATAAAGTAGTAGAGTATATATATTAATAACACAAACCTGATTGGTGTAATGACTGCATTACAAAACATGTCTAGTTAACTTTCTCCTTGAAAATCAAGCAGTAACTACATAAAAAAAAAACTTTGTGAAGAGCTACAAATTACCCAAAAGTACATTTATACTGCTAAACTGTGAATCTACAAGTGAATTTACAGTTGTAATTTTCCCCATTAATACACAGATATCCGTAACAAGATTTTGCGTAATTTCTAATGGCATTTGTGCCACCACAGCTCTGTAACAGAACAAAAACAAAATTGAAATCTTCATGTTCAAATCAAACAATATTTTGTATACATTTTAAATGATCATTTTTATAATTATTCAGCACAAAATCAACATCTACTTATTATCATGATTCTTCCCGTTCTAAATTTAGTTATTAGTGAAACCCAATAAAAAAGTAGTTATAGATTCAAACAGTAATTTAGTAGCATCTCTTTTGTATCAAGAGCAGATAATCTATTTTAAAAAAAGATAAACATGTATATCAAGTAAAAATATGGTAAAAACCTGAGAAATGTGCAGGTTTTTGTAAGAGATAATTATTGTCACATCAGTGTTAGAATCAGCATCACAGTACATTTGCCAAAGAATAACATGACCTACAAGCATGGTCACTGTGAACTACAAACCAAAACAAACCCAGGGATGGTCACAATAACAGTCACAGTCATACTAACACACACACACACACACACACACACACACACACACACACACACACACACACAGACACACACACACACCTGGATTCAATCATGGACCACATCAAACATATACCCACTGTTCACTACATATTGATGATTGTCAAGAGCAAATTAGACCTACCTCTCCCATTCAGTCACATAACAAAAGGGAAGAGGCTGAGCCAAAGCAGGAAATTATATGGAGCCATGACAATTACAGGGGAAGGCACCCATCTCTCAGGTATACAGGATTGAACAATTTGGTGTCAATTCTATTTATACTTAACAGTATGATTTCTATATGAGTTACAGTGGACTGAACCAACACTGTAAAACATTTCAAGATGGTTAAATTTAGAAATGAAAGTTCACCTGCTGCCATTAACATGTGAGGAAATATAAATAATTAAAAGAATTCAAAACATTTAAGCTTGAATTCAATATCCAAAACTTGTCATAAAAATTAAAAAGAAGAAATAAGGAGTAAAGAAGTTACTGTTAAGAATCATTAGCTTCTTCCATCTGGCCTCTTTGAGTACTGCACGATGCTAAATGGGCTGTCCAGTACTCTTCCAATAACTCCTCAGTAATATTCTTTGGGACCTGATGTACAGTGACAGCATTTTGAAGTTATTTGATTGGCTTCTGGAAAATCTCATGAGGTGTGTTCATGGACCAAGACAAGATCACTGCCATCAACTGGCTTGGATACAAGGCAAAAAAACAAAAAACTGTGTGAGGATGTGGTGTATGCAAATGTGTGCGCAAACAAAACAAACATGACAACAACAAAAACCTGACAAGAAAACACAGAAATCAGAACATAAAAATGGGAGCTTATTAGGAGTAACAGAGAATAGGTGTAAAAGTTTAGGGACATAGGGTCTAGAGTAAGGATGATGGGTTGAGGTAGTTCATGTAAACATGACACAATTCCACAGAATCATAAAGCAGAATATGAGGACTTCCTTATGTGTTTCTTCATGATATCAGAGAGTTTCAAAGTGTCAGGCTTTGCATTAAATTGGCTGGATCTTTCCATCAGCACTGCTTCCACAGCAGGAAAATTGATATTGCACCCCTGCTAAAATAAAGGAAGCCTTTTTAGCTCTTCATTATACAATATATTTATCTTAGACAAATAACATGTTATTAGTATTCTGGATTAAATTGCAAGCTCTTTTAATCATGTTAAGTGCTGCTGTAAAAATGAGACATTCAAGCGTAATTTTTTTATATATTCAAAAGGCATGGCATGCCACCGAAATGAATGTTTCTCAGTAATCCTCATAAATAAATTTGTATAACAGCAACAAACAAAAGGAAATAAACAAAGGCTTAATAAAATAAGAAAAATAAGAAAAAATGACAAAAAGCACATAATTAAGATTAAAAGACTATGTGAATGATAATAAAACATATACCCATATTTCCATGACACAATGTTAATTACTGGCTTATTACATTCCATTAATTATTCATGAATTATTAAGCTCCATTAGTTTAATAAAGCTTGAGAAATGGAGAAAATATCTACTAATTTATTTTGAATTGCAAGGACACTGCGGAACAGGTAAACCCACACACTCTTGAACTAAATGATGGAATACAGTAGTGGTTTCTTTAATGCAAAATGGAATTTGGATTTGTTGGCTAGTGCCAGCTGTGGTCAATAAAAGAACTCTTTCAATACCCTCTGCCTCTGTCATTTAACAAAATCTATATATTGTCACAGTGAAATATTTTTAAATGTAACACAGCATGATTCAGTGTTTTGTTTTGTTTTTGATAGTTGTTTTAGTCAGTGCCTTGACATCATGGCCTCTACAAAGACATATAAAAATTGCATGAATTTTTCAGATGGTGATCTGGGTGAGATAAAGTAGGTTAAACAACCGTTGATAAGGATGAAGTATTCTTGCCCAGATGCCCAGAAGCAATTGCTTTGCAGAATAAGAAATTAATCATTAATGCTTGGGCAGTAATGATCCTGAGAGTTGGCATTATTGGTAAATTATAATGGATGATGCAACGTAAAAGTCTCTCTGGTCTAGCCCCTCTGCCTTGTGGATTCAAATTAAACTTGAGAGCAGGCAAATTGGAGAGTAAGTAGCCCTGAACAAGTGCTGAATTGATTTTATTATTTTTATCTGACAGCCTTGTGCTGAAAAATAAGTTTTAATTTGGAAATGTGTTATTAACATCTATGTACTTTGTCTATGATAAAAAATGAGTGTGATTTAGAGAGAGAATAAAATATACAGAAAGAAACACACAAAAATGTGGCCACTAGCTGGACTGGCTGCATGGGCTGAATGGCACCTGTCAATGGATGATAAATGACCACCACTGCCCTTTAATTCCCACTGCTGTCACTCAGGGTTGGGTCATTAATCTTCATCACTGGCTTGTCAGGTCAACCAAGTGACTGGAAAAAGAGCAGAAGTCTGCAAGACCAGGGTTTACATCAGGTCAGAGAAGACACAAGAAGAAGAGTAATCCCTTAACAAGTCATATTTGCATAATTTATTATGATTCACCACACAGCCTGATCTTCCTGCCCCCATCCCCACTTATTTTTGGGTATATGGAAGATGAACAGAGATAATATGAGGGTGTGCAGACAGATGGGGAATAAGCCACAGACTGCCAGCCCCCCAGAGTCTCAGCTGGACCAATCAGGGCAACTCTAACCTTTCTGTCCAATCACTTGCCTGCTCCTTTAATTAATAAATAAAAAAGGCACATCCATCATTCAATTACACATCTGTCATGAATCTACAAAAGGGGAAAAACTTCCAAGCCAAGAGAATGCCAAATGCCAGATTGCAAGACAAATGCAGAACTAAAGAGCTAGAACAAAATATTGAGAGTGCTAATTGTAATGCCATGTTAATGACAGTAGTATGACTGATGCAGAACATTAATATGATGCATGAAGTTCCAAAGATGGGCCCAGGGAAAGATTGAGCACAAAGGGATAAAAACAAACTGAAGGTAGTATGTACTGTACATATTAATGTGTCCATACCATGGTACAATTAAGTATAGAAGTTGCCATACAGCACAAATAACTCAAGTTTGTTACTGAAAAGAATGAAATGAAATGAATTATTAATTAATAATTGAGGGAAAAAATTTCGAGTCTCGAGCTACCACACAAATGATCACAATTCACACAATTATCACCCACTTCTTCAACTGTCTTATTCTCTCCTACACATTATTCAGACACATTATTTACACATAATACACATTTTTAGCAACATTATACTTCCAGCCAATGTACAGTCAATATACAATATGTATACAATATACAAAATATACAGTATATATATATATATATATATATATATATATATATATATATATATATATATATATATATATATCACACTTACCTCTTTCCACCAGCTCCTCTCACCAAACAAATTATCTACATCAACAATCGCTTATCTTACCACCCGCACACCAGCAACACACCGCTCCAGCCTTTCAGCACAAACTACAAATCTCCAAAACCACTCCACTACATTAAACCACTCCACTATACCACTTTCTCTTTTTTTAGTCGATCATCAACATGACCCACAACAGAACATGAATATAAATCATACACATTTAAACATACAAGGAGAAAAGTTTCTCTCCTTGACTGACTACCCTGTCAGCCTGAGGGCCCTCCACATCCCTACAAATATAATCTGTTCTTCCCTGAACAGCTAGGGATAACTGTGCACTTTTACACCTGCCCGTTCAGACCTGGTCAGTGGGGGGGCCAACCCACTATCCCAGCGGTATCCACAGGAATTTCGCTGGATCCAAACACTCGCCCGTTCAGACCTACCTACAAAGTATCTCATCACATCTGGCGCCTGCTCTTTACAGTGTAGATAGCGGTATCCACGAGACTTCCTTTCACACACAGACAGTCATACAATTCCGATTATTTGCTTGTTCCCATCCGCTCTCACATCCACCCTCTAATTACTGGTATGAGGCCAAAATATCTACACCTTCAAAAGGGCCGCTATACTCAGACTACAGATACAAATTTAATACAGACTTGAATGAAACAGGTGTCTGCTTACCTTTTTTGTTTTGGTGCCGGCAATCTGTAGCCCGTAGTAGTTGCGGTCCTAGATCAGGTTTCGAATTCAGTCTTTCACACCAGCATCCTGTTCGTGACTCCAATAAATATGTCGGAACTCAGAGCCCGCTCCGAGTGGACATATCGCAGGATGAATGTTGAGTTGTATCAATTTCCCCTTAATTTTCCATTATCAATTATCTCAGTAAACTTGTCAAAATGAAACTCAGTAAACTACCCAAACTTAGCCAAAATAATGAGCAGTCAATCAGCCGATGGGAACAAGCAAATTCTTTGCTTACACACATGCGTCACACGCTTACTGAAGGGAGCAGCTGGTCCGAAGAACTTTTAAAAATTCCATCCGATTTATACACATTTATTTCCAATTCAGTTTTAACATTTCATCCCCTTCATTTGAGCCCCTCCTTACCTAATTTGCATACAGACTTATCGGTGGCCTTTTTTGGCTATCTCTTCAGAACGTCTCGACCTCTTTCCTAGAACTTTTCGTTCTTTGAACACGATGTTCTCTTCACCTCCTTGTGACTTCTGACCTAGTACTGACCTTGAACACGATGTTCTAGATGTTTGCAAGTTTGGGTAACTGCACATTGCAAAGTCAGCATTATGTTCTTCTGCATTTTATTTACCTAGCTCAGCGCAAAGCAAGTGTTGCATTTACATGTTCTCGCACCTCGTTATTTTGTGTCTTGTTTGCAATCTGTTCAACTGTCCCTGTAACCACACTGTCTAGACTATTTCCTCTTTTGTCTAGTTTTTATTTTTGTTTTTCTTCACTCTTGGTGCACATCTTGGGCTCTAAGCCTTTAAGCATTTCATAACCTGCATTTTAAGATGAAATAGTCACAGGATATGCACCTTGCTCATCCAATTTCCCATTAGCTCAATTGGCCGGTCAACCAACCCAATGATCCCATTGGATAGGCCGACTGACCAACCTGCAATCTCCAATGCTTCTCTTTTCTCTCTTTCCAACCTCAGTGTGGTTATTACACTAGCATGCCAATACTTCTATAGTTATGCTTGATTATCATACTTTTGCCTCAAGCAAAGCCTGCTCTTAAGTTATAATTGAATACTGTAAGGATATAGTTGAATACTGTAAGAATATACTATTTTAAGCAGAGTATTGTTATGTTAAAAGTAAGCATAAAATTAACCTTAAAATTTCTCTGACAGACAACCAATGAAAATACAAGGGTAGAGCCAGAACACAAATCTTTCCTTGATGGTCCTGTCCCTCTGCACAAAATGTCCATGCAAAACCAAAGGTCCTGAGGAAGGCATTGTCCACCACGTTGACATTTCCCAGAAGTGCTGGGAGGAAGGCATGGTGCATAATGGTGGGAAGGGGGTGGTGGGTGATCTCATGCTTACCGGATCTGGTGGCAAAGATGGGGCAAACTGACCAGTGTTTTACATAAGGAGGCGGGGCTATGGTGTTCTGGCTAAGTAGGTCATGTTAGGCTCTTAAATGAGTAGGGTATGTGAGGCTGGACAATGGAGATGCAATCAGCCTCAAACAGGAAGTAGGAATGTAGGAAGCTTCATTGTCATTTTCTGTCCTGAGCATAAAATGGGAGGCCACACTATGAGCTTCAGGCAGAAACATGGCATGGGAGGCCAGACTTTTCAGCCTCAGTGGTGAGCAGGACATGGTAGGCCATGTCATCAGCCTCAGGCAAGAGCAGAACATGAGAAACCTCCTCATTGGCCAAAATCTGAGGCTCTTCCAGGGAAGCCGTACTGTGAGAGGAGCTCTGCAGGGGAGGTCACCTTGTTGGCCTCAGGCGTGAGCAGGTTGTGGGGGGCTTGACCTGGGCAGGGGAGGCTACAACATTGGCTTCTGACTGGGGCCCAGATGGGGGAGGCTTTCTCTTCCTCCACACTTCATCTCCAGAATACGCAGCAAGGGAGGCTACCATGTTCACCACTAGTTCTGGGAGGAGACCACCTCTGCTGGAGAGGCCTCTCCAGCCTTCCTCTACTTAGTTAGAGCTAATTTATGGCTGAGTGGTTTGGCCTACAGGTTGGCCCTCCCCAAAAGATTTTCAAGGTCAGGGATGAAATTTTTTAAGGTCGAGGCCAGTTCATCCTAATCAAAGGATGAACTGAAACCATGGCACTGTAGACAGTTATGCATGCTTAGTGCCACTGCGTGCAGCACTCAGAGTAAGATTTCTGACATTTAGCATATTCATCATCTCTTTTTTCTCTGTGTCCAAATAGGTTCTCCTAGTTCATGCACAGTTCCTGGGCTAGACAATAAAAGCGCAAGGCAAATAATGAAGGAATCTTTTATTATTTATTTTTCCTGATAACAGCACATTTTGTAGAAATAAAGAAAACTTTCATTTTAAAACGGTTGTAAAAAAACAGGATGCTATGCTGGTGGGAAAACATTGTCTCACAGGTATGGCATCAGATGTGTTCCAGAGAGTGGAGCAATGATCAAAGGATTATTGTTAGCAGTGGGAGTCAAGGTCTAACTCCAGAATAAACAAAGCTGTGATGGTGTTCTTCTGGGGGCCAAGCACATGTACGGAACTCTTTTGTTTTGTGAGGATTATTCTTGTATCTTTTGGCTTCTGCTGAATTTAGCTAGCTCACACCAACTAATTATCATGATTTTTTGACAATTTGCATAATATCCAAATCTTACTTTTGTGAACTAGTCCTAGGATTTTTGGCAGATCTTCAATTCAATTCAATTCAATTCAATTCAATTCAATTCAATTCAATCTTATTTGTATAGCGCTTTTAACAAAGAGCATTGTCTCAAAGCAGCTTTACAGAACATAAGAAACAATAACCATACAAACAAACAGTCCTAGATGTTAGACTAAATTTTCCCTAGTGAGCAAACCTGATGTGACTCAGGCGACTGTGGCAAGGAAAAACTCCCTTAGATGGTATTAGGAAGAAACCTTGAGAGGAACCAGACTCAAAAGGGAACCCATCCTCATTTGGGTGACACCGGAGAGTGTGATATGAACAATGTCCTTTCTGAATTAGTTGTGTGATGCAGATACAGCATGTGTAAAATATTATGTGTAAATTAATTAGGAGGTTGTTGTCATCCACATAGGGTTGGCAGCATTGCTTTGAATACTCCAGTCCTCAGAAAGCACAACCCAGCTGGAGCTGGTCCATCTCTGGATGCCACTGGAGCTGGCACAATCTCTGTATGTCTCGGGGATGGGTAGAAGAAGGGAAACAAATGGAAAGGAATTAGCGCAGCTGCTGTTCATAATATTAGCAGGCACTAGATGATGATGTGCATTTAATCAGAAGTATTGGAGTACAAAGTTATGGGATGTATTAGGTGTATGCCTGGCTAAAGAGATATGTCTTTAGTCTACGTTTGAACTGGGAGACTGTGTTTGAGCACCGAACACTGTCAGGAAGACTATTCCAAAGTTTAGGAGCTAAATACAAAAATGCTCTACCCCCTTTTGTAGAGTTTGATATTCTGGGAACTACAAGAAGTCCGGAGTTTTGCGATCTTAAGGAGCGTGATGGATTGTAAAGTGTTAGAAGACTGGCTAGATATGTGGGAGCTAAACCATTTAGAGTCTTGTACGTAAGTAATGCTAGTTTATAATCAATTCTAAACTTAACAGGTAGCCAGTGCAGGGATAATAATATTGGGGTTATATGATCATACTTTCTTGACCTGGTAAGGACTCTGGCGGCTGCATTCTGGACTTAACTGTACCTTGTTTATTTTAGATGCAGGATAACCACCTAGTAATGCATTACAATAGTCCAATCTGGAGGTCGTGAATGCATGGACTAGCTTTTCTGCATCAGATACAGATAAAATGTTCGTAAGCTTGGCGATATTTCTGAGGTGGAAGAAGGCTGTTGTAATATCGGAAATATGTTTTTCAAAGGACAAGTTGCTGTCTAATATTACACCCAGGTCTTTCACTGTAGAGCTAGTAGTAATAGAACATCCTTCTAAATGCAAGCTGAATTGTGAAAGCTTTTGTGTACTGGTTTTTGGACCAATCAGTAATATCTCCGTCTTATCAGGATTTAGTAAGAAAATTACTAGACATAGAAAGTAGAAAATTATCAGTCATCCAATCTTTAATATCTTTAACACACTCTGTTAATCTAGACAGTTTAGATATTTCATCTGGTTTTGATGAGATATATAACTGGGTATCGTCAGCGTAACAATGGAAACTAATCCCATGCCTTCTAATGATGTTGCCTAAGGGAAGCATGTATATTGAAAAAAGCAGAGGTCCTAAAACTGATCCTTGTGGGACCCCATATTTCACTGGCATTACACTGGACAGTTCTCCATTTAAATCTACAAAATGGTATCGATCGGACAGGTAGGATCTAAACCATTTTAATGACTGTCCCTGAATACCTATGTGATTTTGTAAGCGATCTACAAGAATGTTATGATCTATAGTGTCGAATGCAGCACTAAGATCAAGTAAGACTAATATTGAGATGCAGCCTTGGTCCGAAGCTAAAAACAAGTCATTTGTGATTTTTACTAGTGCAGTTTCTGTACTATGATAGGGCCTGAAACCTGACAGAAATTCTTCAAGGATATTGTTTTCCTGTAAGAAGGAGAATAATTGAGCAGACACAACCTTTTCTAATATTTTACATATAAAAGGAAGGTTTGAAATCGGCCTGTAATTTGATAAGTCATTAGGGTCTAGTTTAGGTTTCTTAAGAAGAGGCTTAATAACTTTAAAAAAATATATATATATATTTAATTAGTACCTTAGCAAAACTAACTAGGAGTAAAAGCACTGTAGAAAAGCGCACACCTTCTTTATGCAGCAGCAATGACTTCATGAATTTTTTCAATGGAAAGATTGATAATATCAGGCAAAAAATTCAGACTATTAATTTAAAACCAAATTATTTGATAAGTAATCCTTTAGATAATATAACTATTTCTGATCAGAGCTTATCATGTTTTACTCCCCTTCAATCTAGTGTCACTAATTTCATCTTCAAAACCTTCAACCTGCATTCTAGATCCTTTACCCATGTCTTTCCTTAAACAGATATTACCAGTAGCTACCGAACCTCTTCAAAAAATTATAAATTCTTCCCTTAGCACTGGCTATGTGCCTAAGTCATTTAAGCTAGCAGTTATCAAACCCGTGATTAAAAAACCTGACCTTGACCCCTGTCTGCTGTCCAACTATAGGCCAATATCAAACATGCCCTTTATCTCCAAGATCCTTGAAAAGGCTGTAGCACAGCAGTTATGTTCATACCTACATAGGAATAACATTCATGAAATGTATCAGTCAGGATTTAGGGCTCATCATAGCACAGAGACAGCACTGGTTAAAGTGGTAAATGACCTGTTACTTGCTTCTGATCAGGGTTGTGTCTCCATACTGGTGTTACTTGATCTCAGTGCAGCTTTTGACACCATTGACCACGCTATTTTACTTGATAGGTTAGAACATGCTGTTGGTGTTAAAGGAACAGCCCTCTCCTGGCTCAGGTCTTATTTGACAGATCGTTATCAGTTTGTAGATCTAAATGGTGACTTCTCTATGCACACTAAGGTTATGTTTGGTGTTCCACAAGGTTCTGTCTTAGGCCCACTACTTTTCTCCTTATAAATGCTACCCCTTGGTGCAATTATTCGTAAACATGGTATTAGCTTCCACTGTTATGCAGATGACACACAGCTGTATGTTTCAGCTAAGTCAGATGAGAGACACCAGCTTATAAAGATTGAAGAATGTATAAAGGACATTAGACAGTGGATGCTTACTAACTTCCTCATGCTTAACTCTGACAAGACAGAGGTGCTTGTATTAGGACCACATGCAGCTAGAAGTAAGCTTTCTGATTACAGAATAACTGTGGATGGTCTTTCTGTTTCATCTCGTACAGCAGTAAAAGATCTTGGTGTGATTATTGACTCTTGTCTTTCGTTTGAGGCTCATGTAGATAATATCACTAGAGTAGCCTTCTTTCATCTTAGAAATATTGCTAAGATAAGAAATATGATGTCAATTCATGATGCAGAAAAACTAGTTCATGCTTTTGTTACCTCTAGGTTGGATTATTGTAATGCCTTACTGTCTGGATGTTCCAGTATTAGCATGAATAAGCTCCAGTTAGTCAGAACATAGCAGCTAACTAGAGTCCTAACTAGAACCAGAAGATATGAACACATCACTCCTATCTTAGCCAGACTACACTGGCTCCAAGTCAAATTTCACATTGATTATAAAATACTGGATACAGGACAAACTGGGGTGTTTTTGAACATCCAGACCTGGAGGTGTTCACAGACAATGTGCTCTGTTAAATTAAGAACTGCATAGACACTGTCACAGTAGACAAACGTATCCAAATCTATCCAAATTAGAAGCCCTGGATAATCTGGGAGGTTCAGCAGTTGCTGAAGGAAAGTGTGGAAAATATTTTTGTCTAATACTGAAACAACCTACCTAACTCTAGCTTACTAATACTTTACCACTATCTGACTCCACCTCCACATTGACCCGACAGCTCAGTTGAGTGAGACTCTAACTAAAGAAGTCAAATCTTGCAGACTAGATGAAGTACAGATAAAAGGTTTTATTTGCAATCAGCGCTGATACAAGAATTGAGATGCTCACGCATGAGTGTCTCAAAACACCTCTCTACATCACTCAGGGAGCTTTCCATATTTATACATTTGTCTTATCTTCTCATATTTGCAAACCATCCTCTCATTCCTGGGAAAGTTCCACCCATCTTTATTTTATGGAATTTCAGGTGTTTTCCAGATACCATTAGCTTTTGTTTCCCAGCTTTCTTAGTTACCATAATAATCAATCTTTTTCATGATCATATATTAAAAAGTGGGCATCCTTGCCCGTATCAGTAGGACTTTTCCAGGGTGCACCTGATTTTCACGGCTCATTTCAACCTAAGAGACAGCATGGGAAAGTCTCAGGGCCACTCTTCTTACTTCTTTAATCATTATACCATTCTTGTCACGTCTTATGTCAGTCTCTGTTTAACGTATGTTTTCCTGTGTGTGTGTTTCCCATGTAGTCTTATCTCCTGATACCGTTGCTGCCATCAAACACGCTGTACATAAGCTCAGGGCTGAGCTTTTCACATCACAAGGTACCAATACAACTTTGGATGGGCTATATGTCCCTGGGCACCGTTCCGACTCTGGCCGTACCAGAGTTGATATAGCCGCTCAAATCTCTTCTACAGCTGTCAAACTGCAGCTTAATCTCTTCTAAGTCCTGTCAAACTGACATTGCTGATAATGCTAATACTGCTGAGAAAGCAGTTCAAACTCGGTACAAGGTTAACAAACATACCCAGACTGCTCACCCTGTTTGCCGTGTGAAACCTTGTTACTAAACCTTTGAATAGAAATACTCAATAAAGCTGTGTGGCCTGATACCCAGTCATGCTGTCTCCTGGTTATTTCATTCATACACAAACAAGGTTTTATCCAAACATGTTTCAAACACTTTCAGGTTTGGCAACAGGACTCTCTAAGGCATGGCTCAAGCTAAAATGAAGAGAGGCATCAGAGAGGCCAAGTCTAACTACAGGAGGAGTATTGAGGACCACCTGAACAGCAACAACAGCAAGCAGGTGTGGCAAGGTGTCCAGCAACTTACCAACTACAGGGCCAACCTCAGAGCTGCTGATGGTGATGCTGCGCTGCCAGAGGAGCTGAACCTCTACTTTCTGACCAACAGACCACAGAATGTTAGGTCAGTCCACATCTGCTCCACCACCATCACACTCAACACTGGCGTACCACAAGGCTGTGTGCTGAGCCCGTTCCTCTACTCCCTCTTCACCCACAACAAGTTTGCAGACAACACCACAGTGATCGGCCTCATCAGTGACAACGATGAGACAGCCTACAGGGCAAAGGTGCAACACCTGGTCACATGGTGTGCTGAAAATAACCTGCTCCTTAACACCAGCAAGACAAAGGAGCTCATCAGTGCCTTTTTTACCTAAACACTCTAAAGAAGAACCACCTGTCCTCAAGCATCCTGGTGAACCATTGCGCGATTGAGAGCATCCTGACCAACTGCATCACAGTCTGGTATGGGAACTGCTCAGTCGCAGACTGCAAGGCACTGCAACGAGAGGTTAAAACCACCCAACATATTATAGGAACCCCACTTCCTGCAATTGAGGACATCCAGAAGACGCGCTGTCTACATCGGGCTCAAAGCATTCTCAAAGACTCTTCCCACCCTGCCCATAGCCTTTTCAAACTTTTACCCTCCGGAAGGCGATTCAGGAGCCTCCGGACCAAAACCAGCAGACTAAGGAACAGCTTTTTTCCCACAGCTGTCTCCCTAGTAAACTTTGCCCCCCATTGAACCCCTTTGCCTTCCTTCACCACTCATCACCACTCATCCCTCCTTTTGGTTGGCTGTATTACTTCATCTAGCCATTTCACTTCCACGTAAGCAATGCATCTAGCACACATTCACATGCTCTCAATACAATTTAGATATTTCATCTGGTTTTTATGAGATATATAACTGGGTATCGTCAGCATAACAGTGGAAACTAATCCCATGCTTTCTAATGATGTTGCCCAAGGGAAGCATGTATACTGAGAAAAGCAGAGGTCCTAAAACTGATCCTTGTGGGACCCCATATTTCACTGGCATTACACTGGACAGTTCTCCATTTAAATCTATAAAATGAAATTCTTAAAGGATATTGTTTTCCTGTAAGAAGGAGCATAATTGAGCAGACACAAACTTTTCTAATATTTTAGATATGAATGGAAGGTTTGAAATCGGTCTGTAATTTGATAAGTCATTAGGATCTAGTTTAGGTTTCTTAAGAAGAGGCTTAATAACTGCTAACTTGAGAGGTTTAGGGACGTGACCTAAATATAACGAGGAATTAATAATGTTGAGGAGAGGCTCTCCAGCTGTATGTATCACTTCTTCAGCAATCTAGTTGGAATTGGATCTAACAAACACGTTATTGAATTAGCCATTAAGTTTATGTAGCTCTTCCTGCCCTATACCTGTAAAGCATTGTAGCTTTAAATGTGGAACTTTAGGCTGTACTAGATCATCAGATGCTGTCAAAGGTTTAACATCCATTATTTTGTTCCTGATACTATCGTTTTTTTTGGTGAAGAAGTTCATAAAATCCTCACTACTAAACTGTGATGGGGTACTCTCTTCAGATATCTGATGTTTTGTTAGTCTAGCCACTGTATTAAATAATAATCTGGGATTGTTTTGGTTTATTTCTATCAGTTTGCTCAGATGCTCAGCACTAGCAGCTTTTTGAGCCTGTCTATAGCTGGACATGCTGTGTTTATACACAATTATAAAAACCTCTAATTTAGTTTTTCTCCACTTTCACTCAAGGTTATGGGTTGCTTTTCTTGAGTATGACTATTGTACCATGGTGCAGGTGTTTTATCTCTGACCTTTTTTAATCGGATGGGGGCAACAGTATCTATTGTGCTGGTGAAAGTAGTGCCTATGGTGTTAGTTACTTCATCTAGATAATCAGCATTTAGGGGTCTAGTGTGAAGTTGAGACAGATTACTTGTGAATCTGTCTTTAGTGGTCAGAATAATAGTTCTACCAAATCGATAACACGGAGAGACATGCCTAATATGTTCTACAGGTAGAGTGTACACTAAGAGGTGATGGTCTGTGATATCATTGCTTTGAGGTAGAACAGCTATATCAGTGTCATCTGTTCCCTGTGATATAATTAAATCTAGCGTATGATCAAAACGATGAGTTGGTCTATTAATGTTTTGTTTAACCTTAAAAGAATTTATTAAATCTATAAATCCTAAAGCATCATTGGCATTGTCATGTTAAAGTCTCCTACAATCAACACCTTGTCAAAATTAATCAAAATGTCTAATAGTAAATGTGCAAACTCTTTAAGAAAATGAACACAGGGCCCCGAGGGTCTATGTACGGTGGCCAGAGCAAGATTTAGCAGGGATTTTTTATGTATGTCTGTGAGTGCAACATTAAGGACAAGCACTTCGAATGAGTTAAACCTGGGTCCTATTTTCTGAGTAATGGTAAGAGAATTGCTATAGATAGTTGCAACACCACCTCCATGACCAGTCTGACGGGGCTCATATCTATAGAAATATCATGATGGAGTAGACTCATTCAGACCAATGTATTCATTTGGTCTAAGCCAGGTTTTGGTAAGGCAGAGTGTGTCAAAACTATAATTTGAGATAATTTCATTAACAATAAGTGCTTTCGGTGCAAGGGATCTAATACTGAGAAGCCCAAACTTTAGAAATTGTTTTTCTTTATTTATTTGGCATTTTTCAGGTTTAATTGTGATTAGATTATTTCAATAGCTATTAACAAATTTATTCTTTGATCTCACTATTTGGGGAACAGACTCAGTTTCTATAAGATGAGCTATGTGTGCACTTGTATCAATCTGGTGAGCTGAACAGTAGCTATTATAATTGTAATCTGAGGTATGACTTACCAGTCAGATGGCACGTGAGATTCCAATTATCAACAAAGGGTAATTTTTGGTCTTGACACCATGACTGTAACCATTCATTAAAAGCAAATAGTCTACTGAACCTCTCGATTCCTCGCTGGAACGTGGGAAGTGGTCCTGACACGATGATCCTCGTCGTGGGCGATGTGGTGCATACCTTCTCCATCAGGCTCCTGAAGTCATTCTTCAGGATCTCCGTCTGCCTCAGCCTGATGTCGTTTGTGCCAACATGGAGGACCACAGCTCAGATACCCTTCTTCAGGATCGTGGGTACCTGTGCAGTGACATCAAGAACACGAACACCAGGAAGAGTGCGGAAGCAAGTGCGCACATTACCTTTAGTTGTGGTAGCATGGACGTGCTGGATGATAGAGTCTCTGATGATCACCGCGTCAAACTCCATTGGCTCCTGAAGTCCGAAAAGGAGCGAAGCAGTTCCGGGTCGAGATCTTGAAGACAGGTGGTGGAGGAGGGGGAGAGGTCCTCTCCCAGCACTTGGCTCATGTCTTCCCTGCTGTTGCATCCAGGCTGCGTGGTACCCCGTGCCGGAGTGAATGAAACCTGGGTGGGTCACATCCTTGGTGCACTGTGCCTAGGCAGAGTAAAGTACACAGAGTTGAGGTTGTGGGAGTGTTTATTTCACACCACGAATTTACCTGGGACAGGTGTGCATCAGTCCGGGTAGCTCAAGTGGTTAAGGCTCTGGGTCATTGACTGGAAGATCAGGGGATCAAGCCCCAGCACTGCCAAGCTGCCACTGTTGGACCCTTGAGTAAGGCCCCCAACCCACCCTGCTCCAGGGGTGCTGTATCATGGCTGACCCTGTGCTCTGACCCCAACCCCCAAGGATAGAATATGTGAAGAAAAGAATTTCACTGTGCTGTAAAGTATATGTGACAAATAAAGTCAACTTAACTTAATGTTATGTCCCAGGAAGCCTTCAAGTCAGTCACTTTCTGGCTCTCCCTTTTATTTATGCTGTCATACCTAGTCTTGCCAGAGTCCCTGCCTGCACTTTACAAATAATCTACATTGTCTTTAAACATTACATGATCACAAGCATACCTAATATCTTTCTCTCTCTCTGTCTTTCTCTGTCGAACTATACCCCCTACTCCCAAGCTCCCAGTGTTCTGGGTTTCCAGTGTGACCACTTCTTCTTTCCAAACCTGCCAGATCCATCCAGACCTCCCTGGTTGGAGTTTCATGACTTGGTGGTGCTCACTGATGCTGTCGATGGATCTGTTTGGACAGCCTGTGACTAGGAGACAGCTGTAGACAGAGCCACTTGGAGACTATCACACTGTCAAAGATCTGCTGTTACCTCTGTCAGCTTGTGACAGCACGGAATTAGTGTCTATAATGAACTCAGAAACTCAAAAACCTAATAGTTTCTCATGAGCCCTTGGTTGCTGTTGCATTATTTACATTTACCTTATTTACTGTCCAGTGTCATCCAAATGAAGATGGGTTCCCTTCTGAACCTGGTTCCTCTCAAGGTGTCTTCCTCATATCATCTCAGGGAGTTTTCCTTTGCCACCGTCATCTCAGGCTTACTCATTATTGATAAAATAGGGATAAAATAGTTACTTAACTTGAACTTTATAATTTATTTTTCTCTTTCTCTTTTTCTCTGTTTCTATACATCTGTAAAACTGCTTTAAGACAACGTCCATTGTTAAAAGTGTTATACAAATAAATTGAATTGAACTGAAATTGAATTATTGACTACAGGAAGAAGAAAATAGATATCACACCACTAATTCAATTGAAAAAAAAAATTTAGTTAATCAGCGACTGGGTGGAGGCGGTGGACAACTTCTGTTTCCTGGGAGTCTACATTGAGGAGGACTTGACCTGGAGCATGAACACCCCTGAGCTGCTGTAAAAGGCCCAGCAGAGACTGCATTTTTTGAGGGTGCTCAGGAAGAACAACATTACCCAGAGACTGCTGGTGTCCTTTTGTCCATGCTCCATAGAGAACTTACTAACATACTGTACATGTGTATGGTACATGACCTGCAGTTTTTCTGATTTTTTATGTGAACACTATTTATTTTAGATACTTATTTATTTTTATGCTCATTTTTTTAGTTTTATAGTACAATGAATGATGCACTGACTGGGTAGAATTTTTCATTTCGTTGTACATATTACAATGACAATAAAGATATTCTATTCTATTCTTCTATTCTATTGTAACCACAAATAATTCCCATTAGGGAATTAGGTTTACATTTCATTCACTCTGTCAGGCAGGTGTTTGTTTCTTTTCTCCTCAAACTGACTTTTAATCAATTTTCTCCCTTTAGTGACATGGAGGTATGCAAAGGGCATGTGACATGTAGCAGAGCTCGCACAGGATGTGTGCTGTCATCTTGGGCATGGTATATTCACTCAGGTTAGAGGAAGCTCCTGTATCTCTTCTCCTGTACTGTGCCATCTGGCTCATGTCAACCATCCCCCAGGAGGAGCAATCTTGAGCAGACTTGTACTGAGAGATGCATCCAGTCTACCAACAACCCAATCACACAGTAAAGAGACAGACAACATAGGACAAAGCCAAGAACACTGTGACAACCACAAACAAACAAAAACAATAAAATTAAACAACAAGTTTGTGTCATTTACATCTATGTTACTTGAAAAAGTAATAAATTACAAGTGCTTAAAAGCAACCACCAAACTAACCAGTGTCCTACCCATGGTATGCATACCCATATTAATATAACATGACTTTGTCACTGCTTTTGAAATTTATTGAATTAGCATTTGCAAATTAAGAATTCTAATTTATGAATATTTTAGCACATGTGCACTCTGTGGGACATTTATCACCAGCATTGCTATTATAAACAGAATAAATGAGCAGTCAAGCTGCCACACAGCCGGACATTTCTGTAGGTTCTGCAGGCTGATTAATGAGAGAGAGAGAGAGAGAGAGAGAGAGAGAGAGAGAGAGAGAGAGAGAGAGAGAGAGTAGTTGTGGGTTAGGTGTATGATATGCAGAAAGATATCAGCTTTTTCCATCACACCTCTCCTCATTAACAGTCACTCTCCCAGGCAACATCACTGCACTGCTACACCAGAGTTCCAACAAAAAGTCAACAGAATACAAACAGGGTAATTTAACCATGCTTACTGTAGATGTCTCCTTCAAGGCCAGTTTTAAGACCCATTTCAAACTGATTCCCTCTGTTTGACAGGTCACACTGTTGAACTGCTGCTCTTTTCACACATCAGTGTGCATATTTAACATGGAGTCCACAATAAACAGAATGCTCTCAAGTTTGTAACATTTATTTGGATGTTCTTAAAGGTCCTGTGAGACCACTCATTATAACTTACCTGCCACAGATTAACAATATGTCTATACGCACAATTCATTATGAATTGTATACATTGTTTCAAATGCCCCTATCAAGAAAAGAGAGAGATCATTTAGTTATGGCCTAGCATTAGATTCACATTTTGGCTGCTTTCCCAAGTCTCACCACATGCTCAGCGTCATCCAGCCTTTGTGTGTCTACAGGGGGAACATGAACAAAACATAAGAGAAAAAGAGCAGTTGGAGGGGATAATTATTTCTGTGGCTTTGTGACTCAGATCCTACCTGAAATGCACACACTTGTAGCTAAGTTCACTCACTTGGCTTCATACTAGGGCCTTCTATACATAAAAGGATATATATGGGTCTACTGATAGATAAGAACATTTCCTCATTCATCTTAATCTGCCATTGGCAGCTGCAACAAAGACAAAATGAATAAGTATAATTGCACAGAGCATGTCAGGGATGGTCTACTGTAGGTTGAGAAACTTTCTCCCTGTGTGGTCTTTTACCATAATAGTTGAGATGCAAATAAAACCTTGAAGGAGTAAAGACTGAAAGTGACAAACCTGTGCCCTTTATTCCCTTGGCTAACCATCAAATATGTGAAATGCTACCATTTGGTGTGACAGTGGGTGTTACATACTATGTTTATTGGGGGCATATTGGAAGGCAATAAAACACAATGGCACACTTGACTGGACAATGAAAATGTCCCCATTCCAGACAGAGTCTTTAGTTGCTAATTGAATGTTATTTCATATTGTAGCTATTGCATCCTATAATGCTACTATAATTTTAATTACAAATTTACTAAAAGAAAAGGATATTGTATAGTAATTTACACAGTCCCCGTGCCTCGGGGGTTTCCTCCGGGTGCTCCGGTTTCCTCCCCCAGTCCAAAGACATGCATGGTAGGTTGATTGGCATCTCTAAATTGTCCGTAGTGTGTGATTGCGTGAGTGAATGAGAGTGTGTGTGTGCCCTGCGATGGGTTGGCACTCCGTCCAGGGTGTATCCTGCCTTGATGCCCTATGACGCCTGAGATAGGCACAGGCTCCCCGTGACCCGAGTGTAGTTCGGATAAGCGGCAGACAATGAATGAATGAATTTACACAGTGCAAAAGAGATGTAGTAGTAGTAGTAGTAGTAGTATATAATAATAATAATAATAATAATAATAATAATAATAATAATAATTGTATTATTATTATTATTATCATTGTACTGATTGTTTTTATATGTCACATGTAGGTAGCTGTATTATTGCGATTTCCCATAAATCCCTGGGGTGGGGATTACGTCACATCTTGATCACATCTTTCACATGTGTATGCAGGCGTAATTTTACGATCTCCTAAAATTCCAGAGAGGGGTGTCACGTGACATCATGTGACATCACCCGGACACATGACACTCACTTCTCCTCATTGTACTGAGCGTTTTGATATGTCACATGTGTATGTAGGTGTAATTTTGCAAATTCCCATAATTCCTGGGGGGGGGGCATGTGATGTTATGTGATGTCATCCGGACACACGTCACTCCCCTCCCCTCATTGCATTGATCGTTTTTATATGTCACATGTGTATGTAGCCGTAATATTGTGATTTCCCATAATTCCCTGGGGTGGGGATCACGTGACGTCTTGATCACATCTTTCACATGTGCATTCAGGCGTAATTTTACGATTTCCTAAAATTCCATAGGGGGGGTCACGTGACATCACGTGAAGTCACCCGGACACACAACACTCACTTCCCCTCATTGTACTGAGAGTTTTGATATGTCACGTGTATGTATGTATAATTTTGCAAATTCCCATAATTCCTGGGGGGGCACGTGATGTCACATGATGTCATCCGGACACACATCACTCACATAATTCCCCGCATTGTGCTGAGTGTTCGTATATGTGATATGACTATGTTGCAGTGCGTGTGTGAGGATTTTTCAGATTTCTAAATTCCGCCCATTCATTTCTATGGGAATTATTGGGGCATTCAAATGGCCATATTGCCGCACGGTATGATACCTCGAATGGCCGAACAAGCCGCACGGTATGATACCTCATTTGTGGGTCTACGACAAATGGTGCGGGACTAGTTAGCAGACAAAATTTTGTACGGAAGAAGAAGAAGAAGAAGAAGAAGAAGAAGAAGAAGAAGAAGAAGAAGAACTAGACATGTACATTGGGAAGGTAAATGAATGGTTTGATGAATCCTTTCATTTCTGTGGGAATTTTTGGGGTGTTTGAATGGCCGTATCAGGAATACCGTAATTCCGACCACTTATAAAAGTCATAGCACATCTTTCCCGAATAAGCAGCACGATTTGATGTCTCATTCGTGGGACTAGTTAGCGGACAAAATTTTGTACGGAAGAAGAAGAATAAGTATGTTGAATAATAATAGTGTGCTTTTCAAGCACCACTAACTAGACATTTACATTTCCTGAAGAAAATGTGAGTGGTGCTTGCTGTGCCAAAACTTGTCCATGACACATTTCCCCACATTGTGCTGAGCGTTTTGACATGTCACATGTGTATGTTGCAGAAATTTTGCGATTACCCATAATTTCCAGGGGGGTCACGTGATGTCACGTGACATCATCCGGACACACATCACTCACTGTCCCTCATTGTACTGAGCATTTTGATATGTCACGTATATGTAGCCGTAATTTTGCGATTACCCATAATTCCCGGGGGGGTCACGTGACGTCACGTGACGTCACCCAGATACACGTCACTCACTTCCCCTGAGTATACTGACCGTTTTGATATGTCACATGTATGTATTTGTAATTTTGAGATAATGCATAATACCCGGGGGGGAGGGGATTTGGACTATGTTGCAGTGTGTGTGAGTTTTATTGAGGATTGGAAATTCTGCCCATTCATTTCTTTGGGACTTTTTGGGGTGTTCCAATCGCTTATAAAAGTTATAGCACACCTTTCCCGAACAAGTCGCACGATATGATACCTCATCCTTGGGTCTACAACAAACGGTGGGGGAAGAAGAAGAAGAAGAAGAAGAAGAAGAAGAAGAAGAAGAAGAAGAAGTTTTTGTTAAATGTGAGCCAAAATCATCACAATTAAAAGAACCAAAGACTTAAACTACTTCAGTCTGTGTGCATTGAATTTATTTAATACACGAGTTTCACAATTTGAGTTGAATTACTGAAATAAATTAACTTTTCCATGACATTCTAATTTATTGAGATGCACCTGTAAGTGCAGGGAATGACGAGACAAGACACATAATGCTGACTTTGTGCAAAAACAGAACAGTTTTGTACACTGAGTGGAAAGAACGATGTTGTAAAATGAATGCAAGAGTAGCAGCTGAAATAGTTATCACAGTTATAATAGTAAGAGTTGTAGTACAAATATTTAAAGTGACGTGTGCAGGTAAACAAGATCAGGTGTGTGTGTGTGTGTGTGTGTGTGTGTGTGTGTGTGTGTGTGTGTGTGTGTGTGTTTGAGTTTCGTTCAGTTCAGGTTTCAGTTCAGAGTGTGTGTGTGTGTGTGGGTGTGGGTGTCCATGTTCCTCAGTTTAGTTCAGTTCTCTGTTGAGACATCTGATTGCCTGAGGGAAGAAGCTGTTCAACAGTCTGGATGTGTGGGTCCGAATGCTTCGGTACCTCCAGACGGCAGGAGGGTGAAGAGTGTGTGTGAGGGGTGTGTGGGGTCATCCACAATGCTGTTGGCTTTGCGGATGCAGCATGTGGAGTAAATGTCTGTAATAGAGGGGAGAGAGACTCCAATGATCTTCTCAGCTGTCCTCACTATCCGGTGCAGGGTCTTGTGATCCGAGACAGTGCAATTCCCGAACCAGGCAGTGATGCAGCTCTCGAAGGTGGTCAGGATGGGAGGTGGAAGATGAGCCTTCCTCAGCCTTCGCAGGAAGTAGAGATGCTGCTGGGCTTTCTTGATGATGGAGCTGGTGTTGAGCAACCAGGTGAGGTCCTCCGCCAGGTGAACACCAAGAAATTTGGTGCTCTTTACGATCTCCACGTTGGACCCATCAGTGTTCAGTGGAGAATGGTCACTCTGTGCTCTCCTGAAGTCAACAACCATCTCTTTTGTTTTCTCTACATTCAGAGACAGGCTGTTGGCTTTAGACCAGGCTGTTAGCCGCTGCACCTCCTCTCTGTATGCTGACTGTGACTATGATCGTTCTTGCTGATGAGACCCACCACGGTCGTGTCATCAGCAAACTTGAGGATGTGGTTGGAGCTGTGCATTGCTGCACAGTCGTGAGTCAGCAGAGTGAACAGCAGTGGACTGAGCATGCAGCCCTGAGGAGCTCCAGTGTTCAGTGTGGTGGTGCTGGAGATGCTGTTCCCGATCCGGAATGACTGAGGTCTCCCAGTCAGGAAGTCCAGGATCCAGTTGCAGAGGGAGGTATTGATACCCAGCAGACTCAGCTTCTTGATCAGGTGCTGAGGAATAATTGTGTTGAATGCTGAGCTGAAGTCGATGAACAGCACTCGTACATAAGTGTCTCTATTGTCCAGGTGTGTGAGGGACAGATGGAGAGTTGTGCTGATGGCATCGTCCGTGGAGCGATTTGGATGATATGCAAACTACATGGGGTCTAGTGATGGTGGCATCAGGTTCTTGACGTGCCTGATGATGAGCCTCTAGAAACACTTCATGATGATGGGTGTGAGTGCGATGGGATGGTAGTCATTGAGACAGGACACTGGAGACTACTTCGGCACGGGGATGATGGTGGTGGCCTTGAGGCATGTTCAGACGACGGCGCTGCTCAGAGAGATGTTGAAGATGTCAGTGAAGACATCTGCTAGCTGCTCTGTACATTCCCTGAGCACTCTGCCAGGAATGCTGTCTGATCCAGCAGCTTTCCATGGGTCAACTCTACATAGAGTTTTTCTCACATCGGCCATGGTGAGACAGAGCACCTCATCCTCCAGAGGAGGGATGGTCTTCCTCGCTGTCACGTCATTCTCTGCCTCAAACTGAGCGTAGAAGCTGTTCAGCACATCTGGAAGGGAGGCATCACTTGTCACAGGCAGGTGACGCTGGCCCATAGTTGGTGATGGACTGGATGCCCTGCCACATGCGCCGAGTGTCACCGCTGCTCTAGAAGTGGCCGTGGATTCTCTGGGAGTGTGCACGCTTTGCCTCCCTGATGGCTCAAGACAATTTAGCCCATGCTGTTCTTAGGGCATCCTTGTCTCCAGCTCTGAAGGCAGAGTCCCCGGATTTTAGCAGTGCATGCACTTTTGCGGTCATCCACAGCTTCTGGCCGGAGCATGTGGTGATGGATTTGGGGATGGTCACATCATTGATGCACTTGCTGATGTAGCTGGTCACTGATTATGTATAGTCTAAGGTATTGCCATTGGTTGCAGCCTCCCTGAACATGTTCCAGTCAGTGCACTCAAAACAGTCCTGAAGAGCAGAGATGGCCCCTGCTGGCCAGGTGTTAACCAGGTCCAGAACCATTTTAGAGCATCTGTTGAGTGGTCTGTATGCTGGAATCAACATAACAGAGATGCGGTACACGGTAGGAATGTTTGTGTAAACAAGATCCAGCGCATTCACTCCTCTGGTTGCAAAGTCCACATATTGATGGAATTTAGGGAGAACAGACTTGAGAGTTGCATGGTCCGGCGATAATAAACAGTCCATCGGGGTGAGCATTCAGCAGCTCACTAATAGCTCCATATAGCTCACACAGAGCCTCCTTAGCATTAGCGCTGGGGGGAATGTACACTCCGACAATGAATATGGTGGTGAATTCCCGTGGTAAATAAAATGGTCTGCATGTAACAGTCACAAACTCCACTAGCGATATACAGTAGCTAGAAACAAGTGCAGAGTTCTTGCACCATTCCGCGTTCATGTAAACACATAAGCCACCTCCACGAGTCTTACCACACAGAGCTGCATTTCTGTCGGCACAAAACGCGGTTAGCCCGTCTAGCTTAACGGCGGCTGAGCCAAGTCTCCATAAAAACAAAGACGCAGCAGTCTCTGTACTGATACTGTGTAGTTCGGTGGAGTTGAATGTAGTCCAATTTATTGTTCAGGGAGCAGACATTGGAAAGAAGTATGGAGGGTGTGCCGGCCGGCTAGGGTTTGTTTTTAGCCTAGCACGGACACCCGCCCTCTTTCTGCGCTTCCGCTTTCTTGCGCACCGCTTCCGTCAACTCCTTTCCCTGCCGCCGGCATCGATTGATGCCAAGGACTCAGGGCCTGGTCTCTGCAGCAGGCCGAGATCGCAAAGGCTTTTCCATAGTTCATCATGCACATTGGCTGGTGCATGATTTCCATACTCTATTAGTGTCTGGCAGTCGTACACATGAACGCCATTGTATCTGGTGTACATATGCCGTGATAGTCGGGCTATATGAGGACAAAAGCACCATTTTTGATCCGGAGTGGCCGCTGCGTGCTACTGCCGCGCCGCCATCTTGGAAATGATGAGGAATAGTGTGCTTTTCAAGCACCACTAACAAGGTACAGATTTAACCATGCCTTTTACATTACATGCCTATACAGAGATGTTTACACATGTTACTAAGTAATTTTCATTATATATGTATATATATATATATATATATATATTCTTCTTCTTTTGGCTTTTCCCTTCAGGGGTCGCCAACCATTTCTCTCCACCTATCCCTATCTTCTGCATCCTCAACACTTGCACCCACTAGCTTCATATCCTCATTAATTACATCCATATACCTCCTCTTTGGCCTTCCTCTTTGCCCAATCCATCTTAATCTGGCCTCCATAACTTTGACCCCCAAACATCCAACATGAGCTGTCCCTCTGATGTACTCCTTCCTAATCCTGTCCAACCTTGCCACTCCCAAAGAGAACCTCAACATCTTCAGCTCTGCCACCTCTAGCTCTGACTCCTGTCTTTTCCTCAGTGACACTGTCTCTAAACCATACAGCATCACACAGAACTCCCATCACCTTTCTCCAGTCATTCCAACCTGCCTGCACTTGCTTCTTTACCTCTTTCCCACACTCTGCATTACTCTGGACTGTTGACCCCAAGTACTTAAACTCCTGTACCTTCTTCACCTCTTCAGCATGTAATCCTACTGTTCCACTTCCTTCCTTTTCATTCACACGCATGTACTCAGTCTTACTACAACTGACTTTCATTCCTCTTCTCTCCAGCACAAACCTCCACCTCTCCAGGTTTTCCTCCACCTGCTCCCTGCTCTCACTACAGACTACAATGTCATCTGCAAACATCATTGTCCAAGAAGACTCCTGTCTGACCCCGTCTGACAACTGGTCCATCACCATAGCAAACAGGAAGGGGCTCAGAGCTGATCCCTGATGCAGTCCCAAATCCTCTGTCTGACCTACAGCGCACCTCACCACTGTCCTGCTCCTCTCATACATGTCCTGCACCACTCTGACATACCTCTCTGCTACTCCTGACTTCCTCATACAGTACCACAGTGTACTGTGATACTGTGTATCTCTTGGCTGCCTGTCATATGCTTTCTCCAAGTCTACAAACACACAGTGCAACTCCCTCTGACCATCCCTATACTTCTCCATCAAAATTCTCAGAACAAAAATTGCATCTGTTGTGCTCTTTCTGGGCATGAATCCATACTGCTGCTCACAAATTTCCACTACCTTCCTTAACCTAGCTTCCACTACTCTGTCCCATAGCTTCATTGTATGGCTCATGAACTTTATCCCCCTATAGTTGCTGCAACTCTGCACATCACCCTTATTCTTAAAGATCGGCACTAACACACTTCTTCTCCATTCCTTAGGCATCTTCTCACTCTCTAAAACCCTGTTAGACTAACTAGTTAAAAATTCTACTGCTGCCTCTCCTAGACACTTCCAGACCTCCACTAGGATGTCATCAGGACCAACTGCCTTTCCATTTTTCATCCTCTTCAAAGACTTCCTGGCTTCATCCTTTCTAATCTTATCTACTTTCTGTTTCACAAAGTTCACCCCTTCTACTCTTTTTTCCCTCTAATTTTCCTCATTCATCAGCTCTTCAAAGTACTCATTCCATCTCCTCTGTTCACTCTCCTCACTTGTGAGCACCCTTCCAGCTCTATCCTTAATAACTCTAACTTGATGCACATCCTTCCCATCTCGATCCCTCTGCCTAGCTAACCTGTACAAGTCCTTCTGTCCCTCTCTAGTGTCTAACCTAGTGTACAACTCGTCATATGCCTTCTGCTTAGCCTTAGACACCTCCCTCTTCACTCTGCTGCTAACCTCTTCCTTTGGATACTATCCTGAACTTCCTCATTCCACCACCAAGTCTCCTTATCTTCTTTCTTCCTTCCAGATGACACACCCAACACCTTTCTTCCTGTCACCCTGATCACTTCTGCTGTAGTTTCCCTGTCATCTGGCAGCACTACCGGACCACCCAGAGCCTGCCTCAACTTCTGTCTAAATTCCTCACAATATTCCTCCTTTTTCAGCTTCCACCGCTTGGTTTTCATCTCTATCTCTAGCTTTGACCTCTTCTTCTTACAGACCATCAAAGTCATCCTACACACCACCATCCTATGCTGTATGTCTACACTCTCTCCCACTACCACTTTACATTCTCAAATCTCTTTCAAATTTCCTCTTCTACATAGGATGTAGTCTACATGTGTGCTCCTACCTCCACTTTTGTAAGTCACTCTATGCTCCTTCCTCTTCTGAAAATAAGTGTTAACCACAGCCATGTCCATCCTCTTACCATCTGTCTTTCTAGGTTCCTTTCCTTAACTCCAAACTTGCCCATTACCTCCTCATCACCTGTGTTCCCCTCACCAACATGTCCATTAAAATCTGCTCCTATCACCACTCTCTCACCCATGGGAATACTCTTTATCACCTCATCTAATTCACTCCAGAATTTCTCTTTCACCTCTAACTCACAACCTACCATGTGGGGCATAACCACTAACAACATTCAACATCACCCCTTCAATCTCTAACTTCAGACTCATCACCCTGTCTGACACTCTCTTCACCTCCAGAACTTTCTTCACAAACTCCTCCTTCAGGACCACACCTACCCCATTTCTCTTAGTATCCACACCATAATAAAACAGCTTGAATCCTGCTCCTATACTGTGAGCCTTGCTACCCTTCCACCTGGTCTCCTGTACACACAGTATATCCACCTTCATTCTCTCCATCATATCAGCCAGCTTTCTACCTTTCCCTGTCATAGTACCAACATTCAGAGTTCCTATTCTCAGTCCTACACTCTTACCTTTCCTCTTTTCTCTCTGTCTATGCAATCTCCTCCCTCCTCTACTTCTTTGACCAAAAGTAGCCCAATTTCCACTGGTGCCCTGTAGGTCAACGGCGCCAATGGCAGTCATTGTTAACCTGGGCCTATGAAATTCAGAGTACTGATGACTTGCATGATAAAATTTGCCAATGTTTTACAATGTTTTTCCGGATGCCCTTCCTGATACAACCCTCTCTATTTATCCAGGCTTGGGACCGGCCCAGAACCCATGGACCCAGGACCCCCATGACTAGATTTTATACATATATACAGCTCTGGAAAAAAATAAGAGACCACTGCAATTTACTCCTAAATCAGCACCTCTCTGAGTATGACAAGCATTCCATGCCAGTCTTTGTTAAATTTCTACATTCTGCTTGATGAGGTACTGATTGATTACCTCAATCCAATCCTATTTAATGTGGAAAAGTATAAAAAAGCACAGCTGTAATCAACACTCTCCTCTTGCAATGTGACCAGTTGGATGGTAAGTTTTGAGTGAAGAAAAAAGGCTCAATCCTAGCTTTACTGGCACAAGGACTCAGTGAGGGTCAAGTTGCTTCTATCTTTTTTATTTCAAAGACAGGCAGTTCACAAAAACAAGATCAAGCAACAGACAACAAACAGGAACAAACATGGGTCAGTAACAAGCGAGATGCCTGCAGACTTATTCGAATGTCAATGAGGAACCATAGGCTGACCTTAAGTGACCTACAACATCAATGGCAAACTGAGACTGGGGTGAAGTGCACGGCAAGAACGGTTCAAAACAGGCTTCTACACGCAGGGCTGGTCATACAAAGCCAGAAAAAAGCCAGTGAAAAGTAAGTCAGTGAAAAGCAAAGAAGAGCCAGGCTGAAGTTTGCAAAATACCACAGGAATTGGACTGTAGCGGACTGCAGTAAGGTAATCTTTTCTGATGAGTCCAATTTTCAGCTTTGCCCGACACCTCCAAAATATGGAGGAGGGTCAGTGAAGATCTGGGGGTGCTTCAGCAAGGCTGGAATTGGACAGATTTGTCTTTGTGAAAGGAGCATGAATCAAGCCAAGTACAGGGTTGTTCTAGAAGAACATTTGCTTCATTCTGCTAAGACAATGTTCCCCAATTCAGAGGATTGGATTTTCCAACAGTACAATGCGCCATGCCATACAGCCAGGGCAATCAGAGTCTGGATGGAGGATCACCAGATCAAGACCCTGTCATGGCCAGCCCAATCTCCAGATTTGAACCCTATTGAAAACTTCTGGAATGTCATCAAGAGGCCAAAACGCATGAAAGCTTTAATTGCAAGTCGAGGTTATTCCACCAAATACTGAATTCTTAATGTTATTTAGCCAAAGCATTAACACAATTTGTTTACAAATTATTTGCATTTTGTTTTATTTGAGTTATTAAAGCTCTGCAAATACTGCATGATCTTGGGTTACTTTGATGTGTTGTCATTTCCTTTAAATATACACTCTAAATAACAATAGTTATATTTTGAATTTAGGAGAAATATTGTCAGCAGTTCACAAAAAATGAAACAAAACTGTTCATCTCACCAATACATGCACCTGTAAGAAAAAAAAAACAAATTTTGATTCATCATCATTATTAATAGAAAACAGGAAACAAAGAAAATCATTCTATGAAAAAGTGTGTTGAAATGTTTAGTAGTCTAAATATGAAATCCAGAGGTGGGTAGAGTATCCAAAATCTGTACTCGTACAGATACAAGTACAAGTACTTCTGGAAATATTTACTCAAGTAAAAGTAACAATCTTAATAGTTACTTGCTATTCAATTTATTTAGTTCAGTAGAAAATGGATATGAAAATGTGCAGACGTTTAGAATGAACGTTTGTTCATGAACGTGTGTTTGCACAAGAAATTTTTCATTGCTTACATGAGCGCACATATGAGGAAAAACATTCGAACAGTGTGTGAAATGTGGCATTAAAATAAGTGCCCATAGTTACCAAATTACCATTAATAGGGTTCAAATAGGCATCATTTTGACACTTACCGCTGCATGTTTTTTCAGTTTGGAGATGGAATTCTTATACACTGCGATGTTTTGCTGCACACAGCATGCATCACATTATGAAACTATTCTTTTTGACATCTTGGAGTGAAAACATAGACTGAACTTGCACTCGCAACTCGCGACAACTCACACACGTCTTCCTCTGCTTCAGTCATCATCTTCCTTTTTTTTATTATGCAAAAATTATACACAGATTTCACACAGATTACACAGATAGAAGCATAAACAACTTGCACCAAGTACACAATAAACAAATAAACACTCAAAGAGTATGTGAAGTGAAAAAAAAAACAAAAAACATCATGCCAGGGTGTCACGTCCGGCGCAGCCCCCACCCTGGGGCACGAACCCGGACCTCCGTGGTGCTGCGTGCACCGGCACAGCATGGAAAGTAGACCCATATGCGGGATTCAGCGAAGCACTGCTTTATTCAACATAAACACAATACAGGGGGAAGACAAACATAACTCCAGACACCGTGGTTACACTAAAACAGAACCAAAACATAACTCACCTAAACAACCCATGACCTGCAATAACACCCACGGGACAGTTAGACGCTATACGCTAAACATTGACTCACAAACATGCACGCCAGGACAAATTATGGTAATTAGGAACAGCTGACACAATCAGAATAGAGAACAATAGGCAGGAAAATACAGACACTAGCAGGCTTCCAGGAACTGTCCAGCTACTCCTGACACAGGGTTAAAGTTACAACAATTTAAAGTAACAAAAAGCTTCATAGGTCTTTCTTGCTTTTTTGTTCTTAATTTTGTCTAATGTGGTACCATATTGTTTAATCTCTTTTATAAAATGATCAAAGTTTGACTTAGCTTTAGCCCATTTCTTCACATGAATGTGATATTTTCCAAGTAAAATAAAAAGTTGTATAATAAAGCACATCATACTTTTGGAATCAACATCGTCCTGCACAACAAAACAACAACATCATACAAATCAATTTGTATACATATTCCAAACAACCTAGAAATGAAATTAGAAACATCCAACCAAAATATTTTTAATATATACACTCAAAAAAAGATGTCACAGATTCTTTTGCATTGCTACAAAATTCACATAAGTTTTCAATATTCAAATTGAAACGTTCTAACAACTCCTTGACAGGGTAAATTCTGTGTAAAATTTTATAAGATACTTTTGATACTCTAATTTGTTATTGTTATTTATTTGTTATTGACCATACTTTTTTCCAATTAACATTTTCATATCTAGCAGACCAAAACATTGCTGAACAAGGCAAATAGTTTGTTTTAAAAATATTTCTAATATATTTTTTACTACATTTATCTATTACTATATTAATATCCCCAATAAATATTGTATCACTACAAAAATTAATTTGAAGATCATCATTTACAGGAGAAAATCCAGGATTTCGTAATAGTGATACAACTTCGCCAGGAATTGCATCAAAAATAATAGAGTATTCTTTTGGTCTCACAGGGATCATGAATTTATTGAGAAATTCATTAAGCAACTGACTAACAGTAAGAATTCCATTGCCATACTATGTCTGATTAAAGATTGTACAAGATATCTTTATTATTCCATATAAAATATCAATGAGGTGAAAAATTATGTTTATAGATTAATTGCCAAGCCAGCAGTGCCTGCTTATGAAAGTTTACCAGCTTTACTGGGATTTTTCCAAGTGGAAAATTACATTTTAAAAGGAAATTAATGCCACCCAAAGAGTTAAATATGTAATTTGGGAAAACATTCCATACACTATCTTTATTTTTAATAAATTCAATTTTTGGGTTGGCACTCCATCCAGGGTGTATCCTGCCTTGATGCCCAATGATGCCTGAGGTAGGCACAGGCTCCCCGTTACCCGAGAATAGATTGGAAAAGCGGTAGACAATCGACCGGACCCGTCTGGAGTCCAGGAGAACATGCACCTGATACGCCGGGGACCCCTCAATGTCCAAGGGAGGGGGCGGCTCCACACCGGGCGTCTCCCCACTGCCTAGAGGGTGCGCTGGCTTGAGAAGGGATACGTGGAAGGTGGGGCAGATGCGGTATGACGCCGGAAGCCGAAGCCAATAAGCCACTGGATTGACCTGCTGTATAATCTCAAATGGCCCCAAACTTGGGGCTGAGCTTGTGGCAGGGCAGCTTGAGTCTCAGGTTCTGTGTAGACAGCCAGACCATTTGGCCCACCCGATGGGGGGGTGCGGGTGGCGGCGCCGGTTTGCCTGGATCCTCTGCCTCCTGACTGCCCTTTGAAGGTGCACATGGGCCCGCTCTCAAAACCTCCTGACTTAGGCGGGACCACTCCTCCACGGCCGGAACATCCGTGGGCTCTCCTGACCAGGGAAACAGAGGAGGCTGGTACCCCAGCACGCACTGGAATGGTGTCAGGCCCGTGGAGGAGTGAGTGAGGGAGTTCTGCGTGTATTCTGCCCAAGGAAGGAACTCACTCCATCACTGCTGCTCCCTGCTGCAGTAGGATCTAAGGAACCTGCCGATCTCCTGATTGAGCAGTTTGGCCTGGCCATTAGACTGGAGATGATAGCCGGAGCTCAGGCTAACGCCGATGCCCAACTGTGCACATAATGCCCCCCACAAACGGGAGGTGAACTGCGGTCCCCGGTCCGACACAATGTCCTCGGGCAGGCCAAAGTTCCAGAATATATGCTGGAACATAGCTTCTGCCATCTGCATGGCCGTGGGTGATCCCTTGAGGGGGATCAGCTTACACCCCTTCAAGAACTGGTCCAACATGACCATCACCGTAGTGAATCCTCCTGAGTCAGGTAAGTCGGTTAAAAAAATCGGTGGGACCAGGGGCGTCGGAGAATTGGAAGCGGCTCCAGCAACCCCTCCGGAAGCTGGTGGCTGGCCCATGACTGGGCGCACGTCGGCCATGCCTGCACATAGTCCTCCATATCGGTCCCCAGTGATGGCCACCAGAACCTGCGACGAGCGAGTTGGATCGACTGACGGATCCCTGGATGTCCGGAGCTGGGGGCCTCATGCACCCATTGCATCACCTGATGGTGGAACTGAAGCGGCACGAAGACCTTGGTAGCAGGGCAGCTGGCAGGGGGCGGCTCGTCGGCATGGGCCCGTCAAATCTCCTCCATGAGGTTCCACCGCACCGGCGCTAGGATGGCGGTCGCTGGCAGGATGAGATCGGGCTGCTCAAACTGCCTGGATAGCGCGTCTGCCTTGCAGTTCTCGGAACCAGGGCGATAGGTCACCGAGAACTGAAACCGGATAAAGAACAGCGCCCACCTGGCCTGACGGGGGTTCAGTCATTTGGCGGCGCGGAGGTACTCCAGATTGCGATGGTCCGTGAGGACCATGAATGGATGCCGCGCCCCCTCTAACCAGTGCCGCCACTCCTCCAGCGCTGCCTTGATGGATAGTAGCTCCCGGTTACCCACGTCGTAGTTGGCCTCCGCAGCCGTCAGTTTCCGGGAATAGAAAGCACACGGGTGAAGCTTCCCTGGTTCGCCGTGTCGCTGGGAGAGCACGGCCCCAAGACCACTGCTCGAAGCGTCCACCTACACCACAAAGGGGAGGTCAGGGTCCGGGTGGCGCAGGATGGGGGCCGCGGTGAAGCACTCCTTGAGTCGCTGGAAGGCTGCCTGGTCCTGGTCTGTCCAGGCCAATCTCCGGAGTTTACCTTTAAGTAGCAATGTTAGGGGTCCCGCCAGAGAGCTATAGTTGCGGATGAACCGCCGATAGAAGCTGGCAAACCCCAGGAAGTGCTGTAGCTCCTTCACCGTGGAGGGGCTGGGCCACTCGGTGGCTGCCTGCACCTTGGTAACATCCATCTCAACCCCCTGCTGCGTGATTACATATCCCAAGAATGACATCGTACTCTGATGGAATTCACACTTCTCGGGCTTAACGAAGAGACGATGCAGCGGGCAACCTGGAGAGCACCTCCCGAACATGACGCACGTGCTCCTCTAAGGAGGTAGAGTACACCAGAATGTCGTCGATGTAGGCTATCACCCATTTCCCCAGAATGTCCTGGAACACCCCATTGATGAGGGATTGGAACACCGCCGGGGCGTTGGTGGGGCCGAAGGGCATCACAAGGTACTCATAGTGGCCATGGGTAGTGTGAAACGCGGTCTTCCACTCGTCTCCCTCACGGATGCGGACCAGATTATAGGCACTGCGTAAATCCAACTTGGTAAAGAACTTCGCCCCCCTCAGCTGCTCCAGAGCTGCAGGTACCAAGGGTAAAGGGTAGGGATAACGAACGGTGATGGCGTTAAGTCCCCTATTGTCAATGCACGGGCGAAGGCCCCCGTCCTTCTTTCCCACGAAGAAAAACCCCGGCGCAGCCGGGGACGTGGAAGGTCGAATGTGGCCCACCGCCAGAGCCTCCTCAATATACTCCTCCATGGCTTTAGTTTCAGGAAGAGAAAGGGGGTAAACCCACCCCCTAGGAGGAGATGCATTCGGCAGCAAGTCAATCGTGCAGTCGCATGCTTGGTGTGAGGGCAGGTGGGTGGCCCTCTCCTCACTGAACACCTCCCGGAAGTCCTCATAGACGTGAGGAATGTGGCCAGAGGCCAAGGAGGCCGAATCCTCCACCAAGGAGGTCCTGCAAGGCCTAGACACTGGCTCAAAAGAGACATTTGTTGAGGCATGCATCTGACCAACAAACCAGCTCACTCGTGCGCCAGGAGATTTGGGGGTCATGGCGCCGCAACCACGGGAAGCCCAGGATCACGGGGTTCGCAGGAGAGGAGGTGACATAAAACGCCAGATGCTCACGATGAAACAAGCCCACCTGGAACTCCAGCAGTTCAGTCTGACGCGTGAGAAAACCCCCCCCCCAATGGGCTGACTGTCAATGGCCATTATCCTGAGAGATGGTACACAGGGGATGGTGGGGATCCTGAGCTCCTCCACCAAGACCCCATCAATCAGGTTCATGGCTGCTCCAGAGTCTATCAGGGCTGGGACAGAGACACGGCGGTCAGCGAGACACAGCGACACCGGTATAGTAAGGCTAAAGAACAATGAGTTCTCACCCACCTGAGCTGATGAAGGCCTCTCAGGGCACCAATGAATCATGTGTCCCGAGGCCCCACAATAATAACATAGCCTCATCTGACCACGTCACCGGTGTTCCTGTTCCGTCAACCTAGATCTCCCAAGCTGCATGGGTTCAGGGACCACCTCCCTAGGTCTAGGGACGTCAGCACAAAGTAAGAGAAGGATGAACGAATCAGAGGGTCTGCGTCCCACACTGCAGAGGCCCATTCCAAGGCCTTACCTGTCAGTAGTGATAGCAGAAATGCACACCGAGTCCCATCCTCGCGATACATCTCTGGTTGGTGTGAGAAAAACACCTCACATTGCCTCAAAAAGCCACGACAGTGATCAGCAGCACCATCATATTTATCAGGCAGAGCTAAATGGGGTGACTCACTGCGCGCTGCTGGTGGATCACGTGAGGGTGCGGCGGCACTCGCGCTGCGGAGTTGGTTCTGAAGCGCCTCCACCTGATCATGAAAGAAGCGGATTAGCGCTCCTTGCCACACAATAATCTCATGCAGCTCCGCTGGATCCGTAGGCAGCGAAGTATCCTATAACGGCGGTCCGCCGGAGGCGGTAGTAGCCGGATCCATGCGCAGGGCTAGAGAGAGGGAAGGAGAGTGAATCGTAGTCGGGGGCAGGCAGAAAGTCCGTAATCGGGGAAGCAAACACAAGGCAGAATAATCCGATAGGGCAGAGACAACAGGGAAGTCAGAAAACAGTCCAGAGTTCGTAAACCAGGGAAAAGGGAATATCCAAGGTAAGGCAAAAGACGAAAACGGGAAACAGTCCAGGTCATGCACAAAAAGACAATCCAAAAATAGCACGAGGCAAACGATTGGTAGGTCCACATGAGAACGATACTTCGCACGGAGACCCGGGAAGTGCGCTCCGTATTTATGCCCGTGCTGCAACACGGAAGCGCCTCAAAAGTCGGGTGAGCGCTCCCTCCCGTGGCCGGATCTCGGGCGGGGCGTGACAGTATGTGACATTGTCTTTAATTGGTATCCCACAAATCTCTTTCAGGAGACAATGTTTAAGTGAGAATAGGGTGGACTTATTCTTGTTCATCTTCAATCCAGAGATTCCAGAAAATTCTTCAATACATTTAATAGCTTCATCCATTTCATCACTATTTTTGACAAAAAATTGTGGTATCATCTGGTAATTGGCTTTACCAAACACTGAAATTCCTTGAAAACTTGCTTTTTTGATATGAGCAGCCATGACCTGAGTAACCAATATGAAGAGAAAGGGTATAGGACATCCTTGTCTTATCCCACGGCCCCTATAAAATCTCTGACAGGTACCGTAAGACAATTGGACTGAACTATTAACACCATTATAAAGTGTCGAATTTCTTTTTGAAAAAAATTACCAAAACCAAAGAAGTCAATAACTTTGAACATAAATGGATGTTCAATAGTGTCAAACACTTAGAAATCAATAAATAATATAAAACAATAATCCAATATAAGGTCTCTATAATCAATTAAATGTCATTACAAGATGCAAGGTCATTACAAAAAGTTTTATAAAACTCCCCTGTCAAGCCATAATTTCCAGGTTGACAAATTATTAAGAAAAAAATCTGCATCATTTAGTTGATTTATACAACTAAATTATAAATGAATTATACAATTTACTATAAAATTAATTAACAAAACAAAATATATCCTTGGGATTATCATTAGTAAGTCCATTTATTATTAATTTGTTTACAGAAGTTATTTCTCTATTTCTTTTTTCTAAACAAAAAAAATATTTTGTATTTTTTTCTCCTGCTTCCATCCATTTTTGTCTTGACCTAATGAAAGCACCCCTAGCTTTCTCTTCATAAATATTATCCAGCTCATTCTGCAGTGTAGAAATATCTAATAATTCAGTGCTTGACATATTTTGGTTATTTCTACAAGTGATGGATATTTTATTAATTATTTTGTTTTCATTTTCTTTTTTCTTTTTCTTAATAGATTTTCCATACAGTACTGTGAATTTCTTTTTGAATTGAATTTTAAATTTTGTTTGTTCTCACAACGTCCCATAAGTTTGAATCAAAGATGCCTGTTGCCAATATTTAACAATTAAACTCTTAATTTGGTCACAAAAATCATCATGTTTCAATAGACTATTATTTAACTTCCAATATCCTCTCTTAACTCTACTTAGATATGCCCTTGTGATCTGTTAAAACTGATGGTTCAATAGTAACAAATTCAACTCTCTCTTTTATATGTTCTTAAATGAGCCAAAAATCAATACCTGATTGTTGAGACCTGTCCCTATTATCCATGCACATTACTCCAACATTGCCTTAATTCACTTGCCATATTGTCAATTCTAGGTTGCCATCAATCTTGTTTTCCATCAAACACTGTATATCTTCCAACTAAACGCGTGCTAAACTTAAGCGGGAGATACGTAGCAGCCTCTCGCGAAGCAGCCTCTCCACGTCTCGCGAGAGTTACGAACAAGTCATATAAACTAATTATTTTTAAAATCTCATAGTTATTACCATTTGACAGTAATGGAGGAACGCCACCAGATGTAACAAAGTAAAAGTAAAGTTTTTTCCACTAAAAATGTACTTGAGTAAGAGTAAAAGAACACATGTTTAAATATACTCTACAAGTTACCCAAACAATTTACTCAAGTAAATGTAATGAAGTAAATGTAATTAGTTAATACCCACCTCTGATGAAATCTGCTTTATTTGGGGCACACTTAAGTTTGGTCAAGAAGATCTGGCTTAAGCCAAATATATTGTGCTGTACATCATAAAATTTGCAAATGTACAAGACATTAACATCACTTTATGAACCTGGCTAAACTGTTACGTATAATTAAAATCCAGCATTGTGTGTGCAAATTACATGTCAAATCTGTGTTTAAAGGGAGAACAGTAAGAGGCCTAAAACAGATATTGGGACACCATATTGCACTATTTAAGCAAAAAGACCATTGCAATATTATAATCAATATTGTCACTAAATCCAGGGAGTCTGATGAAAGTGCAGAAGGTTTTAATTAAAGAACTAAAAATTAACAAAAGGCAGGAAAAGAACCAGGAAACTAGAACAACTAAAGCAAAAGACTAGACTGATGAAATACAAAACAATGCAAAATAAACTCATCAAGAAAGCAGTATTCAGCATAAATAAAGCCAGTTAAACAATTAGGCTTTCATTTGCTTAGGGTCAATTACCTGAATTTTAATAATGTTCATTTTGTAGGTAAAGCTTACAAAATTATTACAATATCATTTAAATAGACTACGTACATCTAGAAAATGTCTCCGTGAAAATGTGAAAACTTGAAAATGTCTCTGTGCTAATAGTCCAACCTCTCTAAGTGATTGCAAGAGAAATCATTAAGCCTTTAGCAGTGGCACAGAGGCCAAACCAATTACTAAGAATGAGCCTACTCTTTCACTGGTATGTTATACTGCAAGACAAACACGAGCTCAGTGTCTGAATCTCATCCAACAGACATTACTAATGATCCCTTAAGGTCATTCAAAATGCAGAGATAAATAGGCAAGAAACCTTCATTTTACATTTACATTTACATTTCTGGCATTTGGCAGACGCTCTTATCCAGAGCGACGTAAAAAAGTGCTTTAGTTCTCAGTCAATGAATACATTAACACTGGTTCAATAGGACACAAACTTGGGATACCATTAGCCTAAAACTGAGTTGTTGTTGTTGTTTTTTTTTTAAACAACATAATACATAAACAGGGAAAAATAGGAGCTAGTTTAAGTACTTCAGGAAGAGGTAAGTCTTCAGTTGCCGTTTGAAGATGGTCAGAGACTCGGCCGGACGGACACCTGGGGAAGTTCTTTCCACCACCTCGGTGCCAGAACAGAGAAGAGTCTAGATGTATACCTACCTTTTTCCCTGAGAGATGGTGGGACCAGTCGAGCAGTGCTAGTGGATCTGAGGGAGCGAGGTGCAGTGTGATGAGTGACGAGAGCTTTGAGGTAAGATGGCGCTGGTCCATTCTTGGCTTTGTAGGCAAGCATTAGTGTTTTGAATCTGATGTGTGCAGCTACCAGAAGCCAGTGGAGGGAACACAGCAGTGGGGTGGTGTGGGAGAACTTGAATACACGTGCAGCTGCATTTTGGATCATTTGCAGTGAGCGAATTGCGTTCAGCGGTAGACCTGCCAGAAGAGAGTTGCAGTAGTCCAATCTCGAAATGACCAGAGACTGAACACGCACCTGAGTAGCCTGTGTGGAAAGAAATAGCAGAATTCTTCTGATGTTGTACAGAAGAAACCAACATGAGTGTGTCACATTAGTGACATGGGAGGAAAAGGACAGTTGATTGTCCATGGTTACCCCAAGGTTGCGAGCAGTGGCTGAAGGGGAAATCATGAAGTTGTTAAGAGATATCGCAAGGTCTTGGGCTAGGGATAGATCACCTGGGATGACCAGCAGCTTCAGTGATGTGCAGCTTCAGTGACCAGCAGGTTCAGTGATGTGATTTACTATGTCATATGTTTTAAATTCTCCCTATGCTTATCCAACTTGTGGAGTATAGTTGTCTTGTTTTGAAAAATGAAATAAAATTTTTCAAAACTTGTGTGTCTCACTCTTGGTTTCAAAATATGACAGACATGTTTGAGATGTCACTTTCTGTGTTTTAAGTGCTTACCGCGAGTTTCTTGCCTGTGTCAGCCTTTAATCTTAGTTTATACCATCTAATTTTCTTTTTTGCCTGAATATTTTATGCTGTCAAGTTTCGTTTTCAATTTTTTTTATTGCAGTTAATTGTTCTTTTTTTCGGGAGAAGCTTTTCTGTTTTTTTGGTCTTCAAACGGCAATAGGAGGAAACCCACTTCAGAGCTCTTCAATATCCAGGCTAAATTCATGTAATCATAAATTATGGCTAACTTTCAGCTTGTACAGTGTGTGAGCTGCAGGATGTTTAGTAATTCTTCCTCCAACGTTAGAGTTATTTTACTTGTGATAAGTGTACGCTAGTTAGCTCTCTGACGGAGAAGATATTAACTTTAGAGGTGCACATCCAGACACTAGAGAGGGTTAGTGATAGTGAGAGCAGTATAGTGTCTGTAAGGGGAAGTCTGGATGCCTTAGGTGAAGTTAGTAACCCCCAACTCCCGCAGTAGGGCCCTCACAATGAGGCGAATGGGTGACGACTTGGTGGCATAGTTGCAAAGCCAAGGCTAAAGCTAAGGCTTGCCTATGGGAGCACCACTCCTCTGCACTTCACATGTCCAACAGGTTTGCTCTCCTCAGTGAAGCACCCACTGAGAAACCTGAAAGAGCTCTGGTTATAGGAGACTCTATCTTAAGGCATGTGAAATTAGCTAGGCCTTTAGGGGCTCCAGCAACACAGGTTAGGTGTATCCTGGGGGCCAGGGCGCAGACATAGCAGGTAATCTTAGGGTCCTAGGCAAGCATAGGTTCTCGAAGATAGCTTTCCATGTAGGAGCTAATGATATACGCCTTCGTCAGTCTGAGGTTACTAAGAGTAATATTGTAGAGGTGTGTAAATTAGCGAAGGCGATGTCCAAAGCTGTAGTATGCTCTGGCCCCATCTCAATGCAATGTGGCAATGTAGCTTACAGCAGGTTATGGTCGCTGAACTGCTGGATGTCCAGGTGGTGCTCCGAAAAGAATGTGGGCTTCACAGATAATTGGAGCTTGTTTGAGAGCAAGGCTGGCCTGTTAGGACGGGACAGTGTCCATCCCACTCGGGAAGGTGCTGCTCTCATTTCTTGCAGCATAACACATAGTCTTAGAGCAGGTCTAGTTAATGGGTGACAATCCAGAGCCAGGGCCAGGGAGCAGACAAGCAGGCTAATCCGACCTTCTGCTAGCTGCAATGAGTTGTCACTCAGGGTTCATATCATTGAGACTGTGTCCGTTCCCCGAGCTAAACAAAAATGTTAGCTTTTTTCAGAAAATTTTATTGAGTAACCTGATTAACATAAAACTAGATCATAGTGAATGCATAGCCAGCACCTTTGATCTGAAGCTAGGTCTGTTAAATATAAGATCTCTTTCATCTAAAGCACTTTTTAATAATGAACTGATTACTGATTAGGAGATTAGCATTCTATGTTTAACAGAAACATGGATTAAACCAAATGAGTATGTAGCATTAAATGAAGCTTGTCCACACCCGGTTATAGTTATATACATCAACAGGGTTAGGAAGGTTACTTTGGAAATGTAATAGGTTACAGATTACAAATTACCCTATTTAAAATGTAATAAGTAGTGTAACTTTTCACTTTTATAAAAGTAAAGTAACTGATTACATTTGATTACTTTTTGATTACTTTTTAAGTTTCTAATGGATATTTTCAACTAAATCATTTCCAGACATATATACCAGGCAGGGTTAACCTTACAGTAGTACTCAACTCTGTTTACTGTTAGAATTTCAAAATCTTTCATCACTTTAATTAAGATTCTTCTTCTTCTTTCGGCTTTTCCCTTCAGGGGTCGCCCCAGCAAATCATCTCTCTCCGCCTATACCTATCTTCTGCATCCTCAATACTTGCACCCACTAGCTTCATATCCTCATTAATTCCATCCATATACCTCCTCTTTGGCCTTCCTCTTTGCCTCCTGCCTGGCAGAACCATGTCCAACATTCTCCTACCAATATACTTACTCTCCCTCCTCTGAACATGTCCAAACCATCTTAATCTGGCCTCCCTAACTTTGTCCCCCAAACGTCCAACATGAGCTGTCCCTCTGATGTACTCGTTCCTAATCCTGTCCAACCTTGTCACTCCCAAAGAGAACCTCAACATCTTCAGCTCTGCTACCTCTAGCTCTGACTCCTGTCTCTTCCTCAGTGACACTGTCTCTAAACCATACACCATGGCCAGTCTCACCACTGTCCTGTACACCTTCCCCTTGATTCTCGCTGATATTTTCCTATCACATAGAACTCCTGACACCTTTCTCCACCCATTCCAACCTGCCTGCACTCGTTTCTTTACCTCTTTCCCACACTCTCCATTACTCTGGACTGTTGACCCCAGGTACTTAAACTCCTGTACCTTCTACACCTCTTCACCCTGTAACCTTACTGTTCCACTTCCCTCCCTGTCATTCACACACATGCCAGTACAGAGATGTTTACACATGTAACTAAGTAATTTTCATTATATATATATCTTCTTCTTCTTCTTTTGGCTTTTCCCCTCAGGGGTCGCCAACCATCTCTCTCCACCTATCCCTATCTTCTGCATCCTCAACACTTGCACCCACTAGCTTCATATCCTCATTAATTACATCCATATACCTCCTCTTTGGCCTTCATCTTTGCCCAATCCATCTTAATCTGGCCTCCCTAACTTTGACCCCCAAACATCCAACATGAGCTGTCCCTCTGATGTACTCGTTCCTAATCCTGTCCAACCTTGCCACTCCCAAAGAGAACCCCAACATCTTCAGCTCTGCCACCTCTAGCTCTGACTCCTGTCTCTTCCTCAATGACACTGTCTCTAAACCATACAGCATCACACAAAACTCCCAACACCTTTCTCCACCCATTCCAACCTGCCTGCACTTGCTTCTTTACCTCTTTCCCACACTCTCCATTACTCTGGACTGTTGATTCCAAGTACTTAAAGTCCTGTACCTTCTTCACCTCTTCAGCATGTAATCCTACTGTTCCACTTCCTTCCTTTCATTCACACACATGTACTCAGTCTTACTACAACTGACTTTCATTCCTCTTCTCTCCAGCACAAACCGCCACCTCTCCAGGTTTTCCTCCACCTGCTCCCTGCTCTCACTAAAAGATCACAATGTCATCTGCAAACATCATTGTCCAAGGAGACTCCTGTCTGACCCCGTCTGACAACTGGTCCATCACCATAGCAAACAGGAAGGGGCTCAGAGCCAATCCCTGATGCAGTCCCAACTCCTCTGTCTGACCTACAGCACACCTCACCACTGTCCTGCTCCTCTCATACATGTCCTGCACCACTCTGACATACCTCTCTGTTACTCCTGACTTCCTCATACAGTACCACAGCTCTTCTCTTGGCACCCTGTCATACGCTTTCTCCAAGTCTACAAACAGACAGTGCAACTCCCTCTGACCATCAAAATTCTCAGAGCAAAAATTGCATCTGTTGTGCTCTTTCTGGGCATGAAGCCATACTGCTGCTCACAAATTTCCACTACCTTCCTTAACCTAGCTTCCACTACTCTGTCCCATAGCTTCACTGTATGGCTCATCAACTTTATCCCCCTATAGTTGCTACAACTCTGCACATCACCCTTATTCATAAAGATCGGCACTAACACACTTCTTCTCCATTCCTCAGGCATCCTCTCACTCTCTAAAACCCTGTTGAACAAACTAGTTAAAAATTCCACTGCTGCCTCTCCTAGACACTTCCAGACCTCCACTGGGATGTCGTCAGGACCAACTGCCTTTCGACTTTTCATCCTCTTCAAAGCCTTCCTGACTTCATCCTTTCTAATCTTATCTACTTTCTGTTTCACAGAGTTCACCACTTCTACTCTTTTTTCCCTCTCATTTTCCTCATTCATCAGCTCCTCAAAGTACTCCTTTCATCTCTTCTGTACACTCTCCTCACTTGTGAGCACCCTTCCATCTCTATCCTTAATAACTCTAACTTGCTGCACATCCTTCCCATCTCAATCCCTCGGCCTAGCTAACCTGTACAAGTCCTTCTCTCCTTCTCTAGTGTCTAACCTAGTATACAACTCGTCATATGCCTTCTGCTTAGCCTTAGACACCTCTCTCTTCACTCTGCACTGTAACTCCTTGTATTCCTGTCTATTCTCTTCATTCCTGTCCATGTCCCACTTCTTCTTGGCTAACGTCTTCCTCTGGATACTATCCTGAACTTTCTCATTCCACCACCGAGTCTCCTTATCTTCTTTCCTCCTTCCAGATGACACACCCGGCACCTTTCTCCCTGTCTCCCTGATCACTTCTGCTGTAGTTTCCCAGTCATCTGGCAACACTACCTGACCACCCAGAGCCTGCCTCAACCTCTGTCTAAATTCCTCACAACATTCCTCCTTTTTCAGCTTCCACCACTTGGTTTTCTTCTCCATCTCTGACCTCTTCTTCTTACAGACCATCAAAGTCATTCTACACACCACCATCCTATGCTGTCTGGCTACACTCTCTCCCACTACCACTTTACAGTCACTAATCTCTTTCAGATTGCCTCTTCTACATAGGATGTCGTTGTGGCGAGGCTCCGCCAGAGGCGGAAGTGTCCAGATCCATACGCCGAGCCAGCGTTAGGGAAAACACAGAATCGGAAGTCGGGGACAGGCAGTAAGTCAGCAACAGGTAATCCACAGACCGAGCAACATAATCCAATAGGGATAATCCAAAAGGGGAAATCCGAAACCAGTCCAAAGTCCATAAACCAAAAACAGAGATATCAGAGAGAGAGAGAAAGAATAACCAATAAACAATCCAAGTCAGCAACAGTAATCCGTCAGGGAAAACGCTCGGTACAAACATCAAGAATAATACTTCGCGTAGAGCAGGAAGTGCTTGCCGTATTTTAATCCCCCGGTAATCTGGAAGTGAACTCAAAACACAGGCGAGGGCTCCCTCTCGCGGTCACCTCTGGTGCGAGTCGTGACAGTAGTCTACCTGTGTGCTCCTACCTCCACTCTTGTAAGTCACTCTATGCTCCTCCCTCTTCTGAAAATAAGTGTTAACCACAGCCATGTCCATCCTCTTAGCAAAGTCCACTACTATCTGTCCTTCTAGGTCCCTTTCCTTAACTCCAAACTTGCCCATCACCTCCTCATCACCTGTGTTCTGCTCACCAACATGTCCATTAAAATCCGCTCCTATCACCACTCTCTCACCCATGGGAATACTCTCCATCACCTCATATAATTCACTCCAGAATCTCTCTCTCTTCTAACTCCTGTGGGGCATAACCACTAACAACATTCAACATCACCCCTTCAATCTCTAACTTCAGACTCATCACCCTGTCTGACACTCTCTTCACCTCCAGAACATTCCTCACAAACTCCTCCTTCAGGACCACACCTACCCCATTTCTCTTTCTATCCACACCATAATAAAACAGCTTGAATCCTGCTCCTATACTACGAGCCTTGCTACCCTTCCACCTGGTCTCCTGTACACACAGTATATCCACCTTCCTTCTCTCCATCATATCAGCCAGCTCTCTAACTTTCCCTGTCATAGTACCAACATTCAGAGTTCCTATTCTCAGTCCTACACTCTTACCTTTCCTCTTCTCTCTATGTCTGTGCACTCTCCTCCCTCCTCTACTTCTTCGAACCAACAGTAGCCCAATTTCCACCGGCGCCCTGTAGGTCAATGGCGCCGATGGCGGTCGTTGTTAACCCGGGCCTTGACCGATCCGGTATGAAATTCTGAGTACTGACGATTCACATGGTTAAATATGGCAATGTTTCACGCCAGATGCCCTTCCTGACGCAACCCTCTCTATTTATCCGGGCTTGGGACTGGCACAGAAGTCACTGGACTGTGACTCCCATGGCTTGATTACTTTAATTAAGATTATATTAATTTAATTGTAAGCACAGCCACCACAAAAGCAGACTTCTGATTCTGTGTGGACTGGGCAGTAGTAGGCAGTAATGAAGTAAATGTAATTTGTTACCATAGTTAAATATCTTTTTCCAGGGCATTGGTGGCTCAGTGGTAGGTTTCTCGCCTATCATGCGGAAGGCCTGGGTTCGATTCCCAGCCAATGCCTCAACCCCAGCAACTAGATGCAGTGCCCTTCCCAAGCCCGGAAAAATGGGAGGGTTGCGTCAGGAAGGGCATCCGGCGTAAAACAGTTGCCAAGTTGTTGTGCGGACCAGTTGGTCCGCTGTGGTGACCCCAAACAGGGAGCAGCTGAAAGCAACACACACACACCCCCTTAAGTATCTTTTTCCAATATGTGTACTTTACTCAAGTACACAAAAATTTCGAGACATTTTACTTTTACTCCACTACATTTTGAAGTAAAATATCGTACTTTCTACTCTACTACATTACCCCACATCTCTCGTTACTTAAATAGAAAAAAAAACTGTTGTCCAATTTCAGCACAGCAAACTGAACCACAGCGTGCACATTATTTTTGACCTACATATTTTTTGTTTTCATTTTTCCCTGTTAATCCTCTTTCTTGACCACTTTCTCAAAACTACCCTGATCTGGCTAAAATGACTTTCCTGACAATTAATTCTTTGTGATTTGACATGCTAATTTTAGTAAACTATAAAATTAATGTTGTCTCATGAAAAACTTTTTAAATGAATGTATTTAATGAATGAAACAATGATACCTAAAAGAGATATGGCATCAATGGACACTTCATGCAAGGCATTATTACTTGGTACAAGAAAAAGAACCACCATTTAAGCTTGCGAAGAAGTTACTTTAGAAGGCATAATTTCCTCATGTGCAGTATATTACAGCAATTAATTATAGTTTAAGCACAACTTGTGTAATTAAAAGTACAGCTGTGGGTGAAGTGTAGGACACGTACATGGAAAAGATAATAATGAAACACAATGACACATCTTGTTTATAAGTTAGTTAAATTACTTATAACTAAATCTAACTACAACGTGTATTCTGTAAGCTTAATTATATCTCTTCTCATAATAAAATATGAATTTAATTAACTCACCAGACTTATAATTAACTATGAAGAGTCTTTGTGCAATAATGATTATCCATATGATAATATCAGCTGGATGAATCGTTATCTATTAACATCACAAAAAAAGCAAAGGCTTGCTAGTAAATTGGTAGAACACTTTCTATATAATAACTACTGGTAAAGATACCCTTTATTTACATATATTACATAATGTATTATATTGCAAGAGTATCAATAGAAAACTATAAACAACTATGAACTGCTAATGAAATATGCTAATATCTCTCACGAATAATAGGTACCTTTGACGGGCAACCAATCAGAAGTGATTTCTGTAAAAATTAGTTAGCCAATGATATTTAAGGTTACACCACCCCATCCACCTTATCCTGTATGCTTAGGCAAAATGGTTCTCTAAAATGCGAGTTCTCGCCTTATCACGCGAGTACATCTATTTATTTCTTTATGGTCTGACGAAAAACGTGCCACTATGCAGTGCATCACCTGAGACTGATCACACTGACACTTTGTCAGAGAAAATGACAGAGACTTAAGTGCAAATTCTGCATACAAAGCAACGTTGGACATCCTTCGCTGGTTTCGGAGAGTGTCAAGCTGGGGAGTATGAATACTCGCCACCTCAGTTGCAGTTTAGAAGCTTTTACACATATGCAAATAAAATTATGTGTGGGTTCTTTATATATTACGTGATTGTACAAATGATTTTATCTAAGAGTATACAAATTAATTTTTTATCACAAAATGTGAATGACGTGAGCTGACAAGACATCTCGTGTTATCTCGCGAGTAGACGCAAGGTTGGTGCGGACCAATTAGAGACGTGACATTATACGACGCGCTAACATTATGGCCGCGTGGTGAGAGGATGTGCATGCTTCAACAAAACTAGATGGCTCATTAAATAGTAAGTAAAAACATATAGAAAAGCTTGAGACTAATGAGCCGAATGCTTAATATTAACATTGTGCAGTGTATGTCTGCAATTAATAAGCATGACAGACAAAAGTACTAACGATACGCGACCTACAGCAGATGGAACCAAAGAAATTCAGAGCCGAAATTCAAACTTTTCGAAGAACAAATTCAAAACAAACAATAAATATCTACGAGAACAAACACGGTCTCCATCATTGAGTGCATCGGGGTATTGTGAAAAAGGTAAGCTAAAATTGAACGTTTGGATTTTTAAAAAGGTAGTTTTAAATTAAACTAGAAAGTTTGCGCAAACTGCCTCGTACAACGCTATGAGGGCTGCACTTGGCTCTCTTTTAAATGACGTGCGTGTGGATGTCAATCATTAAGATGAGTTCATTTCCGAAGTAAAACATGTTGAGTCACACTTGACTGTTTCACTTCTGTCTTTACTAGCAGATGTGGGAACCCCAAAACCTAGATCAAGGAGAAGATTTAACTGTTGCCCCATTGGTGATTCCCCAAGTGAGGCAGACGCTCTGCAAGACATCATCTGGGATCCTGCTTCACCACCTGCAATGAGGAAAGGTGAGGAGAACTTGTTTATATCTGACTATTTAATTGATTTGATATTTGGATTCTGTTTACTTTCTAGCTACATCCATTTGTGCCCATCCAAAAACCTCTCCACTGTTTGATTTTTGTGTACATTAATTAAGAATATCTTAAATGAGTTCTGTATATTGCCCACATGTTTTTAACCAAGTGCAACAGCACCACAAGTGGTTGCTGTTAAAACATGTGTAATTATATAAATTGTGGCTATTGGCTAACTGTAAGCAACCCAGCACTGTAGATTTATGCCGCCAATTACATAATGACACGCCCCCGACATTTAGGCACCTGGGGGGCTACAACAGTACATCAGCAGATGGGATTTGGACTCTGTTGAAGGAATAATTTATGTGAGTAAATTTGGTGCATTTGGTGTGTCATGGTTCAAGGTGTGTCAAGGTGTTAGCAGCAGATCTTTGGAGGTCTCCATAGATTGAACTAGTTTGTTCAGCAAATCTCAGATGCTTGACCAGCTTGTGGTCTGGGGACCTTTGTAATGTTCCTCCAATGATTCTGGAACAATTTTTACAATGTGGCAATGTTATGCCAGTGCCATTAGGTAATACTGCTGCTATAAAGGGGTGTACTTGGTCTGCAACAGTGTTTAGGTAGGTGGTATGTGTAAATGTAGCGTCCAACTGAATGTCAAGCCCAAAGGTTTCCCAACAGAGCATTGCTTAGAGCATAACATTGCCTCTAATGGCTTGCCTAAGGTGATGCACTTGTACCTGGACATTCACAGGATGTGAAAGAAAATGTATTTCATCAGACCAGGCCATCATCTTCTATTGCTTCATGGTCTAGTTCTAATGCTCACATGCCCATTGTGGGTGCTATCAGAGGGGGACAGGGGTCAGCGAAGGAACTCTGACCAGTCTGTGGCTATGCAGCTCCATATGCAGCAAGCTGTAATGCACTGACACCTTTCTATGATAGCCAGCATTAACTTTTTCAACAATTTGTAGGATTGGAACAGACTGACTAGCCTTTGCTCCCCATGCACATCAGTGAGCCTTGGGTGCCCATGAATCTGTTTGTCATTTCACTGGTTTCCTTGGACCAATATGGGTACTGCTTTCTTTCCACCACCTGATCAGCCACAGCAACCCATTTTATGAACTTGATGCACATTTCGTGTGCTGTTGTTTCTTCCAGACACAATTTGGAACTAGTTTGTGAGATACAACAGAAAATATATATTTTTTTAGAATGAAATTACCACATTTAAACTTTGTCTATAGACACTGCAGGTTTTGAAACAGCAAGGTCAAATAATTTGTTTTTGCTATACATTGAAGACATCTGAGTTTGAAATCAAAAGATGAAATTTGGATCTATTTTGGAACATGTGTATTGTTGCCCAGTCGTGCCCTGTTAAATTGATTGTTTAAACAAATAATATCTATTGATGTCTACTCTTGGTTTGAGCCCTGAGTTTTGCCTTTGAAGACTGAATTTCTTCATTTAAAAGGATAAACCAACCTGAAGAGGGAGTTATCTATGGGAGGAAAAAGACATTTTGAAGCTGAGAAATGAGAAAAAAAAATCGATCAGAGCCATTGAACAAGCATTGGACTTAGCTAGTACAACAACTTTGGATGCCTTAACTTTCAGAGAAAAAATTTATTTTGTCATACCACAAAATGCAAGACACTCACCAGTAATAAGAATCTGAAGGCCAGATTGGAATTTACATTGGAATTCGCAAAGATTACATGTATTAGTGGATCCCTGCTCAACCCTACCATTCAAGCTTTATGACAAATAACTCATTGGTTATGCACCTAAAATCCACTTACACATTTGGTCACAGTTTAGCATATTATGCAAATTCTCAAATTTAAGTAGGCGGGAAATAAAGGGTACAATGGGCAAGCTTTTGGAATGGAACCAAACAAATTGAACTAAAATAATTTTAGTTGTAGGACTTATTCTCAAAGTGGTATGTTTGTTTTCAGTGTAAAAAGTAAAGAACACAAAAGTAACTAGCACCCCTGATAGCCAATTTGAGTGAGATTGCATAAAAGATGGATCGCTAACTGAACCTTCCATTCAAGTTTTGAAATGATGGCTCATAGGGATCTCTGTTAATTGTCTGCTATTTTCACCATTTTATCAAAACCAGCATTAACTTTTCCAGCAATTTGAGCACACGGACCAAACTTCGCTCCCCATGTGCATCAATGAGTCTTGGCTGCTCATGACCCTGTCGCCAGTTCATCACTGTTACTTCTTTGGACCACTTTTGATAGATACTGTCCAGTGCAGTTTGGGAACACCCCACAAGAGCTGCAGTTTTGGAGATGCTCTGATCCAGTCATCTAGCCATCACAATTTGGCCCTTGTCAAACTTGCTCAAATCCTTACACTGGCCCATTTTTTTCTGCTCAACTTTGAGAACAGTCACTTAACCTGTATAATCATTTTATGCCTGATCAGTGTGTATGTTTTGTTTTTGTTTTTTAAATAGAAATTTCTTTTTTGGTTCATTTAATTTTACCTGAGGACATTAGTATAATATGCAGTTTTGTTTCACCATGTCAATTATCCAAAATAATTTCTCAGATGAAGCTGTTACCAGATATTGGCAGCAGAATGTAATGCCTGCATGCTTGTTTAGATTGTATAAAAGACCTATCAGTCATATTTATTGTAGTTATATAAACAGCTCTTTGATAAATGGGGAAGTTCCACTTAGTTTTAAACATGCCGCTGTACAGCCTTTATTGTTGTAAAGTTTTCATCTTGACCTCACTGTGTACAATAATTACTGATCCATTTCTAAATTAAAATCTCAAAGGTTTTAAATAAAGTTGTTTTCTCAGTTCATCTGATGTTAAATGCAATGTTTAATACATTTCAACTGGGTTTTAGTGCTTTGCATAGTACTTATTCAGTATTGCTGAAGGTCAAAAATGACATTTTGTTATCCATTGACTCTGGGTCATCTGCTATCTTGATATTGTTACATATAAAAGTGCAATGTTTGATAATATCAATCATGATATTCTCTTAAAATGCCTCTAGGGTGTTGATGGTCCTGCCATTACAGTGGTTTGCTTCTTATTTAAAGGGACTATTTCTGTTTTCACTAGTTCCTTTGCCTGCACCCATTTCTTGTGGTATTTCACAAGGATCCATTCTTGATCCTCTTCTGTTTTCCCTTAATATGTGTCTCAGAATATGCTTTTCAAAAAAGTGTTTTCCTGTTATGCATGGACGTGGTTTGAGTATTTCATAACGCACTGAATGATGCAAAAAAAGCAGCAGCAGTTGAAACACCTTGTTTATAAGAGAGATCGTAGAAAATGGCCAGATTGGTTCAAACTACCTGGAACGATATAGTAGCTCAAATAATCCCTATTTGCAACCATGGTGGCCATTAAAAGCATCTCAAAACATCAAACCTTGAGTTGGATAGGCTACAACGGCAGGAGACGATGTTAGGGTCTACTCTGGTTTGACAAGAACACAAATTGAACACAAACAAGACTATTGTGGTCACAGTTTGGAGATTAACAACTTGAAGATTAACTTGCATTATACTCTCCATAAGCATCTTGTTCATCTTACAAAAAGCTATTTCAGTTCATCAGTTTCAATTGCTATTATCGGTGAAGAAGCTGTCTGCTGGGAAATTGTAATGCTACAGCATACAAAGACATCTTGTATAATTGTTTATTTCCAACTTTGGCAACAGTTTCAGGAAGGCTCACATGTTATTATACCCAAACTTTCAGGGGGGTGAAAACTGCTGTTTGGACTTTTTTTTTTTTTGTCATGAACATACAGTTAGGCTCAGAAATATTTGGACAGTGACACAATCTTCATGATTTGGGCTATGCATGCCACCACATTGGATTTGAAATTAAACGACTGAGATGCAATTGAAGGGCAGACTTTCAGGTTTAATTAGAGGGGTTGAACAAAAATGTCCTATGAAACATTTAGGAATTGCAACCATTTTAATAGTTACCTCATTTCAGGGGCTCAAAAGTAATTGGACAAATTAACATTACTGTAAATAAAATGTTCATTTTTAATACTTTGTTGAGAATCCTTTGGAGGCATTGACTGCCTGAAGTCTTGAACCTATAGACATCACCAAACGCTGGGTTTCCTCCTTTGTGATGCTTTGTCAGGCCTTTACTGCAGCTGTCTTAAGTTGCTTGTTTGTGGGTCTTTCTGCCTTAAGTTTTGTCTTAAGCAAGTGAAATGCATGCTCGATTGGGTTAAGATCTGGTGATTGACTTGGCCATTGCAGAATATTCCACTTCTTTGCCTTAAAATACTCCTGGGTTGCTTTTGCAGTATGTTTTTGGGTCATTGTCCATCTGTACTGTGAAGCTCCATCCAATCAACTTTGCAGCATTTGGCTGAATCTGAGCAGAACTTGTATCCCTATACACTTTTTTTTTTAATTCATCCGGCTGCTTCTGTCTTCGGTCACATCAACAAACACTAGTGACCCAGTGCCACTGGCAGCCATGCATGCCCATGCCATCACCCTGCGTCCACCATGTTTTACAGAGGATGTGGTGTGCTTTGGATCATGAGCTGTTCCAAGCCTTCTCCATACTTATTTTCTTATAATTGTGGTACAGGTTGATCTTAGTTTCATCTGTCCAAAGAATGCTGTTCCAGTACTGGGCCGGCTTCTTTAGAGTTTTTTTTTGGCAAAGTCTAATCTGACCTTCCTATTTTTGAGGCTGATTTAATGGTTTGTACCTTTTGGTGAACCCTCTGTATTTGCTCTCTTTATGGTAGACTTAGATACTGATGCACCTACTTCCTGCAGAGTGTTCTTCACTTCAGTGGATGTTGTGAAGGGGTGTTTCTTCACCATGGAAAAGATCCTGCGATCATTCACCACTGTTGTCTTCCGTGAATGTTCAGGCCTTTTTAATTTCCCGAGCTCACCAATGCAAACTTTTTTTCTCAGATTGTACCAAACTGTTGATTTGGCCACTCCTAACATTCCTGCTATCTCTCTTCTTCTGTTTTTTCATTCTAATCTTTTTCACTTCCATTTTGAGAGTTTTGACCACATGTTGGGATTCACAGCAACAGCTTCCAAACAGAAATGCCACACCTGGAATCAATTCCAGATCTTTTTTCTGCTCAATTGATGATGGATTAACAAGGGAACAGCCCATGTAGCCCATGAAATAGCTTTTGAGGCAATTGTCCAATTACTCTTGGCTATATTGGTAGGGGAATGTTGGACATGGAGCTGCCAGGCAGGAGGCAAAGAGGAAGGCCAAAGAGGAGGTATATGGATGGAATTAATGAGGATATGAAGCTAGTGGGTGCAAGTGTTGAGGATGCAGAAGATAAGGATAGGTGGAGAGAGATGATTCGCTGTGGCGACCCCTGAAGGGAAAAGCCGAAAGAAGAAGTCCAATTACTCTTGGTCCTTTGAAAAAGAGACGGCTACATATTAAGGAGCTGTAATTCCCAAACTCTTCTTCCAATTTTGATGTGTATACGCTCAGATTACAACAGATAGTCTGCACTTTAAACTCATATTAATTATACAACTGTATTTTGGTAAACAGCTAAAATAACACTACTTGTCTGTGTCCAAATATATATGGACCTAACTGTATCCCTTTCAGCTCTTTGCTGTGCACTACTGTTTTATGTAATGAGTATATGTAGTTACTTCTGTATTGGAACGGCAAGGCCACTTCTTTTTTTTGTGCTATACACTAAAGACAATTCGGTTTGATATTAAAAGATGAATGAAACAATCTTTCAGAAGTTCAGCTTTTCTGATGTATGCATCTAGATATGTTATGGAACTTTGAACATAGCATCCACCCATTTTTTTTTTTTGGGCAAGATGGCATTTTGATAATTAATAGTGCTATGTCTTTGTGTGAGACACAAAGAATAGACATTTTGTTACTAAAAAAAATAAAATAAACCAACATGAATACCAAAAGAGATGGAAAAGAGCACACCTCCACTTTAATTAGAAAAGTACAATGCCGCACTTGTAAGTTGAAGTTACATTATTGGCCCATGTTATCCTATTCTAAGTAGTTAAATGTTCCTTTTATTCCACTTAACTATGGAAATGTGTTTTTATTTGCAGCAACCACAATAATATGTACAGAGGTAGCTTGGGTAAATTACCTTCATGGAAGCTCATGCTAGCCATGCTCGTTTTAATGCTGTACATGGTTTGCTACTACATAATCTTTTGTGCTCTGAATATTAACAACAGGAAAAGAAGCAGGAGAAAGTGTCAGAATCGTGGAAATATCTGAGATTGTCAAAAGAATTGCACCAAATGTAAGTAGCAACTCTTTGAAATGAAAATGGCACAGTGTGTACCATTTTTGCCTAATATGCATTGTTTGATGCCAAAGGAAGAGAAGTCTCTGGATAAAGATTCAGTGCTTCACTGGATTGGAGATTCTGCTATTCCCTGCACTCCAGAGGTTCAGCAACCCAGAGTGCGGCAGTGCTCAGCACGGTCAGTATAATTTAGGCGATTGCATCTTTCAGATGAAATGATGTACACCTTGATAGCTGTATATACTAAGTTACAAAAACGATAGTTAAACAAGTAACAGTACTGAGCCAATACATTTTGTTTGAACTCTGTGTTGTGTATACAGCTTTCACCATAGGTATTGTGTCTGAAGCCAACATTTCTTGTCATGCTATAGATGTGCATGTCTTTGACATGAACATCAAAGAATTTGTGGGGTCGAAAGCTCTAAAAGAAAACACTAGTTACCTGTTGCATCTTTAGCTTGACTGTGTAGGAAGGTTTGTGGCTTCATCAACGCATTTAGCAATTCTTCTGGAGACTGTTGGTCTGATTTTCTGATTCTCATCGTTTTTAATTCCCATCGTATTATTAATATATTTATGGAAATTTGTGTTCTTATAGTGACTGATTTACCAACTGAACTTATTCCTTTGTCAAGCCGGCAATGTAACAATGTTGAGGACCTGATGAAACTCGCTAAGCAGTTTGACCTCACCGTGACTCGCCAACAAAAAGACACTCTTGAGAGGATGCAGAATAGTGAGGGTGTAAATTGTAAGGATTTGCACAAGCTCAACAAACTCTCTGCCACCCACCCAGAATCAGAGAGTATTGGTGCTTCAGTTGAAGAAGCCAAGGGACTAGGCCATGAGGAGGAGCTGCATGCTATGTTTGATGGACCGACTCAGCACTTGAGCGGGAGACTAAGCCCTTTATCAGCTAATTGTTCACAGGAGTGCAGGACTGAAAAAACAGCTACTCATGGAATTAGACCAGTCACTTCAGACAGCAAAAATCTTCTTGAAGATGCTCAAGAGTCAAAACCATATTTTGATGATGATTGGGAGAATGATGATCTTCTGAGTGACTTTGTACTGGAGGTGACTCAGAACCCTCAGCTTTTGAGCTCCTGTATGGCAAAGCCTACCAGTCATATATGGTCTGCTGCTTCCAAAGAATGTGAACCTAAGACGGCAGCCAGTTTCTCTCGAGCAAGCAGCAGAGACGGTTGCCTTCATGCTCATCAAATTACCAGCCATTACACTAGGATCTCATCTGAAACTTGCACCAATCCTAGTTCTTTCAGGTCAGATGGGCCTGTCCAGTCTGATGCAATTATGCAACTTCCCAAAACCACCCCTGATTCAGTCAACACAGATTTAAAATATCAAACAGCACAAACAGTGGGTGGAAAGCAGCAGATATTTATGACCACTGTTGGCCCAGGAGCCAAATATATAGCCAGTTCAGCTGGAGCATCAAGGAAGGACACTGTGTGGGGTGATGGAGATGATGATGATGATCTGCTTTATCAGGCCTGTGATGACCTGGAGCGAATCTCAGCCATGAAGGCCTCATATTCTTTACCTGAAGTACCTTCATCCATCATCACTATTTCTTCAAGCATGAGTAGAAACAGTAGAACTTTTCAATTTCAGCATCCCACAGAATACAGACACCCAGTGTGTGTTTTTGCACGCTCACATTCAATACCAGGTGCTTCAGGTAATCATGGAAACAAGCAAGGCTTGTCTGAATCAGCTTGTGCCTTACAAGTAAACCACTATCCTGAGAACAGCAAACAGCAGTACCATTTCACTCAGCTGATGCATGCTACAGGACCATCTGGAGAAAACTCCTACCATTCCACTTTCAAGAGGCATCAATCTGACCCAGGGATATTGAAGAACAAAGGTAATCTTTGTACAGCAATAACTTTGTGGATTTTTGACCATACAAAAATCATTCAGATTCAGTTCAAGAGCTTTAGATAATGTTCACATCAAACATCAAAATGAGAAAAAAAATGCGATCTCTGTGACTTTAACCATAGAAAGGTTGTTGGTACCAGATGGGCTGGTTTTGCGTATTTTCTTCTAAGCTCCTAGGAATGTGACACACAGCAGTCTCTAGTGTTTACACAGTATTTGTTTGATATGAACATTACCTGAGGCTCTTGAGTGGTATCTGAATTATTTTTTTCCACATGGTTGGTTTATTAGATAACTGCAGTAATGTTGAAGTGTTCCTCATAAAGTGGACTGAGTGTAAATATGTACTATTATTCATGCTTGATTGTTTTATACATAATTGTCCTATAAGAAGAAACTGGAAATTTGCTGTTACTTTTTGGTTTTACCAAAAATGCACTATGCTGAGCAACAAGAAAAATCTGCAAGCTCTTGATGTTCTATGTTTGCTTCTGTAGTGTTTATCACATCACAGCCAGCAGTGAAGTGCTCAGCCACTGAGATTGAAAGGAAGAAGCAGGAAGCTATAGCAAGGAGGAGATTGCGACTGCAAGCCACTCTGAAGCCTGCTGCTCCCACATAACCCACCACGGAGAAGGTTGAATACTATCTGCCCTTTGACATCTAAAGAAAGTTTTGGTCTCTGATTTTGTGTAAATAAAATTTGACAACTGAACTTTTTTGTATTTCAATTTCATCTGCTTAATCCAGCATAAGCTGTTAATTAGTATCAAAACACTAAAACGTTTTCAGTTTCTGGTTATTTTTTATCGAAAATACTCTCTAATTTCTAATACAGATATTTTCTAGAAAATTAGACAAAATAGCAGTTCTTAATCATTAAGAAATACCCTGGAGAAGAATGTATATAATTTCTCTTTTAGAATTGTTCATCAATCTGGTTCCACTTTTAGTTACAGTAGAAACCCATGTCTGTCATTGTGATCTACAAATTGAACTTTTCTTGTTTCTCTTGTCTTTTTTGTTTTCCATCACTTAGCAATGGCTGTTTACTCTGTGGTTTGCTTATGCAAATGATTTCCATGATAAAGCATGGATAATTTTATTGATTTGTGAAAGGCAAACCTTTCCATTTCAAATAAGACACTGTTTCTAAGCTAACAGTAGGTTGTTTGAGCTGCAAGAACCTTTGAAAGAAGTGTTTTGTTTCTATAAAGAAAATGTGAAATGAAGCAAATCTCTTTATATACAAGTACAGCTTTTGGATTAAAAGGTATGTTATCCAATTTTTGTTTTTTTGTATTTTCTTTGGTTTTCTGAGCTGTGCTGTTTTGATAACCAAACTTACTTTCAATTTAAGTTCTTAGAAACCTTCTAAACATATTGCAGTGTGTTCCTTCCTTTCCAGAATTTAAGAACATCCCAAATGCTTTACATTGATGAATGTTGTATTTCATTCATTGATTCATTGTAACTCATTAGCATTTTGTGTGTAATAGTCTTAAAATGTCACTTGTGGAAATTAAGATTTTTCTTTGCACATTAAATGAAAAGCTTCTGTCTCCAGCACATCTGGTGCCTTGTACATGCCACAATGTTTTTCATTGTTTGCCCAGGGGACATTTCACTTAGATCTGGACCCTTGCCATTTTCAGGTGTAGGATACACAGGTGTGTGCACCTCTGTGATCCTGGGTTTGTGCTTTCTCAGTCAAGACTTGTATGCACTGAATTCTCTCCCCCCTCCTGCTCAGTGACTAAATCAAATGGCACAGTAATTTGGCATGGGGATGAAGGCTTTTTTTTTTTTTTTTTTTTTTTTTTTTTTTTTTTAAAATTACTGTGATTTATGGTTATGATGATGACTCCAATTTATTCCAAGCAGAGGATGAGAAGCAGAGGGCCCAACAGGTGTTGAGTTGCTACAATATACAAGTTGTTGAAGGATTTCCAGTTATGTGGTATAATCAGGCTGCCAGTAGACAGTGTAATGAATTCTTCAAAACCTTTCCCCCTGAAAACCAGAGAGCAATTACTGATTATTGTGATGGACCAGTGCCACACCAAATCAGCTTTGTGCCACCGGAGTGATCACCTATGGGAAATAATGCACTCTGGTATCAAACTAGTAATTTCTGGTTCATCCAAATGTGTTCTAACAAACTAAGAGAACCTTTATGCTTAAAAAATCAAGCCAGGGTGAAGATAGACCTTTTAACTTTGCGATAAGGATTAGATTATACATTTTGTATAATTGCTGGCACATATCAATCAAGAAAGCATAATATATCTTCAATATATAATGGTGGATTCATTTAAATAAATATGCATCTCCTTTAATATCCCAAAAAAGTTAAACATTTCAAAAGAAAATGAGTTAAATTTAATCTTCTTATCCTATATGGTTTAAATATTTCACAAAAAAACCTCACATATCCCATGTGTTAAACCATGCTTCTACAGCATTACCCCCTGCAGGTTATTGACCAGACATATGACTAATACAGAAAACAGTCAGCTGAGGGAGCAGAGGGGGCTGCAGTTGTCATCAGGTTAAATGAACTGTAAATATTTTCAATGTGTGTCATTAGCAGCTTAGATTTGTTTCAACAGGGCTTGCATGAGGGTTCTGTGCATAGGCCCCCAGGTATGAACAGGCAAATGCACACTCAAAACTTGTGTGTGCGCTGAGGAATGTTCTAACAGAGAAAACATTCTCAATGCTGTTCTTTAGCAGGTTAGCTCATGTACATTGGAAAAATGTACAACAACTAATAATGTGTGTATAATATGTGTAAGTAACACAAGGAAGTAAGAATAAATAATTGATACAATGTTCTGCTTCCAAGAGGATATTTATTTGTGCTATATTTTGTTTTGTGCCTTTTTTAGTGTGTGCATTTACTAGCTTTTGGTTTCTCTCAGCCATAATCTTTGTAATACTCTTCCTGTTTTGCCCTGTTAATTCAGCTCTGGTAGGTATGCTGATAAAACCAATAGACTAAACTAAAAAAAAAAAAAAAGAACTCTCAATGCAGTGACTTTTCTCCAGACAACTTTCCAGTTACATTCCTTTCAATTATATCAGCCATCGCCTTGCTACAATGGCTATGTCCCCACCCCCTTTTTTTAATCACATAATATAGTGGTGGGCACTGTAATGGTGTGATGACAGATTTAGAGGTAAATTTGTAAGAGGAAGTTTATGAAAACCTTGGAATTATCAGGTTTTCTGCAAGACCAATGCTGTGATCAAATCTGAATGTAAATCATAAAGGCATGATCAGAAAAAACATACATAAAATGTTACATTGCTAGAACTTAATTTATATATAATTTATAGGAAACGTCCAGCTGTCAATGTGACATTATTCCAAAATCCAAGAAGCATGTTGTGAGGAAGGCCAGTAGTAGAGTAGACTCACTTCATTGTGTTGCAAAACTCATGATGAGCTCACTGACACCGTGACAACCTACATAAGTTTCTGTGAGGACGTGTGTGTTCCCTCCAGGACTTATTTAACATTCAACAACGACAAACCTTGGTTTCAGTTCAAAACTCAAACAGCTTCGCCAGGCCAAAGAGGAAGCCTACAGAAGTGGGGACAAAGTCTTGTGCAAACAGGCCAAATACACAATAAATAGGGAGATAAGAGTGGCAAAGCAAAACTACTCTGAAAAGCTGAAAAAACAGCTTTCAAGTAATGACTCTACATCAGTGTGGAAAGGCCTGAAAGCCATCACCAGTTACAAGACCCCATCCCCCAGCACTGAGGCCAATCAACAACTGGCTGAGGACCTGAATGAGTTCTACTGCAGGTTTGAAAAACAAAAGCCTGGTCTGACACCTGACACCCACTCTGACTATCTTACAACACGGCCATCAACACCCTCCTCCTGCCTCCCCCTTACTGTTCCTCAGCCTGTACTCAAGATCTGTGAAGATGATGTACGCAAAGTCTTCAGCAAACAGCAGATAAGGAAAGCCAAAGGCCCAGACGGTGTCTCTCCAGCCTGCCTCAAAGCCTGCGCTGTCCAGCTATCATCCATCTTCACACTGATCTTCAACAGATCACTGGAGCTATGCGAAGTCCCTTCCTGTTTCAAATGCTACACCATCATCCCTGTACCCAAGAAAAAAATCACAGGACTAAATGACTACAGACCCATTGCTTTAACGTCTGTGGTCATGAAGTCATTTGAGAGGCTGGTGTTGGCCTACTTGAAGGACATCACTGGACACTTGCTGGACCCCCTGCAGTTTGCTTACCGAGCAAACAGGTCTGTGGATGATGCAGTCAACATGGGAGTGCACTACATCCTCCAACATCTGGACAAACCAGGGACTTATGCAAGGATCCTGTTTGTGGACTTCAGCTCCGCCTTCAACACCATCATCCCAGGTACCCTCCTGAATAAACTGACACAGCTCCCTGTACCCACCTCCATCTGTCAATGGATCACCAGCTTCTTAACAGACAGGCAGAAGCATGTGAGTGAGGCTGGGAAAACTCACATCCAACACCCACACCATCAGCACTGGAGCTCCTCAGGGCTGCGTTCTCTCCCCACTGCTTCTCTCTCTCTACACAAATGACTGCACCTCTAAACACCCCTCTGTCAAGCTCCTGAAATTTGCAGATGACACTACAATCATTGGTTTCATCCAGGATGGAGACGAGTCTGCATACAGACAAGAGTTTGAACAGCTGTCTGTCTGGTGCAGTCACAACAAGCTGGAGCTGAACACGCTCAAAACTGTGGAGATGATAGTAGACTTCAGGAGAAACCCCCCTGCTCTCCCCCCACTCACCATCATGGGCAGCACTGTGGCTGCAGTGGAGTCATTCAAGTTCCTGGGAACCACCATCTCCCAGGACCTGAAGTGGGACATTCAAATGGACTCCATTGTGAAAAAGGCCCAGCAGAGGTTGTACTTCCTTCGTCCACTGAAAAAGTTTAACCTGCCACAGGTGCAGATGACAGAGTTTTACTCAGCTGTTATTGAGTAGTTTCTGTGCTCTTCTATAACTGTTTGGTTTGGTTCAGCCAGCAAATCAGATTTAAGAAGACTGCAATGGACTGTTAGGACAGCAGAAAGGATTATTGGTGTACACCTGCCCAACCTTCAGGACTTGTACAACTCTAGAGTGAAGAAACAGGCAGGTAACATCATCACAGACTCCTCTGACCCCAGCCACAACCTGTTTGCACTTCTCCCTTCAGGAAGACGCTACAGATGTCTGAGCACTAGAACATATAGGCACAAAAAGTTTTTTTCCTCCATGCCATATCCAGCTTAAACAGCTAATACAGGGATCATTACCTGTGTTCTGTAATTCATTTCTGTGATTCATTCTCCATCTCTAATTACTGCCTCTTTCTCAAGTACTATGTAAATACATATGCATATCTCTTTTATTTGTACAGCTGTATATAGCTGTGCATTAACTGTATATAATGCACAAATCTTCACATAAATCCTTTGTTCCAGATACATATTATTATTATTTATTTTTAAGCGTTCATTTAAATGTTTATAGTTCTCATGTCAGATATGTATGTATGTATGTACCAAGAGCACCTTAAAAACCACAACAAATTCCTTGTGTGTCTGCGCACACTTGGTGAATAAAGCTGATTCTGATTCTGAAAACTGTAAAGCAGCACGGGATCAGAAACCCAGCTGTCAGCTCTCTCTCTGTCAGCTCTGTCTTGCTCACACACACACACATACATACATATGTATATATATGTTGGTAACTGCCATGGTAAATACAACAAAGCAGAAAGGCCAGGGATCCCCAAATCCACAGAGTGTAGTTCTTCAAGTACTCGCTTTTCCCTGCTGCTCCCCTCTGCCTCAGTATAAACAAATGTCATAAAATCTAATAAAACATTTAAAAAATAATGTTGAGAGTATTGTACACTAGGGATTTTTATTTGGGGTTAATCAAAATCACTTAATTGATTACAGGGGTATTATAGTTACTTTTCAACATCAGTATGAATGTTATTAATTATGAGCAGTTACATGCCTCTTTATAAGTAGTTAATTATTATTAGTCTTATATACAGTATGTATGCATATCTATATTTATTTATTACAGCACAATTTATTTTCTTCATATATTCCAGCTTGTTAGAGTGTGCTCTCAGCCATGAAGCAATGCCCCTGGTGCAGCCCCTGGCCTTGCTTAAGGGCCCATCAGTAACAGCCTAGCAATTCATTCATTCACTACCGCTTATCCGATCTATACTCGGGTCACAGGGAGCCTGTGCCTATCTCAGGCGTCATTGGGCATCAAGGCAGGATACACCCTGGATGGAGTGCCAACCCTTCGCAGGGTACACACACTCTCTCATTCACTCACACAATCACACATCACACACTACAGACAATTTAGAGATGCCAATCAACCTACAATGCATGTCTTTGGACCGGGGGAGGAAACCCCCGAGGCACGGGGAGAACATGCAAACTCCGCACACACATGGCGGAGGCAGGAATCGAACCCCCAACCCTGGAGGTGTGAGGCAAACGTGCTAACCACTAAGCCACCGTATTCAATTTTATTTGTATAGCGCTTTTAACAAAGAGCATTGTCTCAAAGCAGTTTTACAGAACATAGGAAACAATAAACTAGCAGTGTTGGGCTTGATCCCTGATCAGTAACCTAGAGCCTTAAACATTGACCCAGCAATGCAACATTATAGAAGTGTGTGCAAACTTACTTAACCAGATCATTGTAATGTTTTGTACCCCTAATGTAATAATGTAATTCCTGCATCATTTAATAATGTAATTTAAGTAATGCATAATGTAATTTCTTTCATAAGGGTTTTAAATAAGTTAATGGGATTACAGTTCTTTAAAACATGTTGATTGTTGATTGTTCTGAAATATAAGCATGTGCATATTCTCCTTCATCCTTTCATGTGTTCATTCATTCCCTTCACACACTTTCACACCCCCTTTTCTCAGACAGACACACAGGCACAAGTCTTCCAACACCTCATCCTCCCCTTCATCAAGTAAAAAGCAGGTGACTATGATCAATTTTTACTCCTTTGGCACCTTCAGAGTTGTTTTCCTACCTGGATATGGCTAATTAATCCTGGCAGGGGAAAGCAGTAGAGCAGTTCATATATGGAAATGAAGTTGGCACTGAAGTAGAGAGAAAAGTAAAGTAGATTGACTCAGCTCTAGGCTGAGGAGACCATAGCACACAGCTCAGAGAAAGAGAAAAATATGATCTGATCTGGATTGTGGCCTTACAGGCAAACTGGGAGTCCCCAGTCAAATTACACAAGCTGTTTGCACATGTGTAAATGTAGCATCAAACAAACAAAGGGGTTTGAAAATGCAAATGTATGCTAGATCAATTAGAAACTTTTTAAATCACCTGATGGTGATCTAGACAGCTCAGAACATGAGATTTAATTTTGGAGGAAGTTTTGAAAGCTTTAAGAGCAGATGATTATCTTCAACAGATTAACTTGCATGTAGTGTTTTCTAAAAGTTGATGTAAAACAAGGGAATATATATATATATATATATATATATATATATATATACAGCGGGTAAAATACATATTGAACATGTCACCATTTAAATATATTTCAAATTCAAAGAAACACGCTTACTGAAATTTATTTAATAATATAGCTTCAAGGCAACTACAAGTATGGAGAAACTAGTTGCATGCATTACTCAGGTGTGATTTTGGCCCGTTATACCACACAAACAGTCTTCAAATCTTAAAGCTTCTGTGGGCCTCTTCTATAAACTCTGATCTTTAGTTCTTTCCATAGATTTTCAATTGGATTCAAGTCAGGTGATTGAGAGTTTCCTTGGCTGTGTGTTTGGGATCACTGACCGTTGACCTACAGGGTGCCGGTGGAAATTGGGCTACTGTTGGTTCGAAGAAGTAGAGGAGGGAGGAGAGTGCACAGACAGAAAGAGAAGAGGAAAGGTAAGAGTGTAGGACTGAGAATAGGAACTCTGAATGTTGGTACTATGACAGGGAAAGGTAGAGAGCTGGCTGATATGATGGAGAGAAGGAAGGTGGATATACTGTGTGTACAGGAGACCAGGTGGAAGGGTAGCAAGGCTCGTAGTATAGGAGCAGGATTCAAGCTGTTTTATTATGGTGTGGATAGAAAGAGAAATGGGGTAGGTGTGGTCCTGAAGGAGGAGTTTGTGAGGAATGTTCTGGAGGTGAAGAGAGTGTCAGACAGGGTGATGAGTCTGAAGTTAGAGATTGAAGGGGTGATGTTGAATGTTGTTAGTGGTTATGCCCCACAGGTAGGTTGTGAGTTAGAGGAGAAAGAGAGATTCTGGAGTGAATTACATGAGGTGATGGAGAGTATTCCCACGGGTGAGAGAGTGTTGAATGGAGCGGATTTTAATGGACATGTTGGTGAGGGGAACAGAGGTGATGAGGAGGTGATGGGCAAGTTTGGAGTTAAGGAAAGGAACCTAGAAGGACAGATGGTAATGGACTTTGCTAAGAGGATGGACATGGCTGTGGTTAACACTTATTTTTAGAAGAGGGTGGAGCATAGAGTGACTTACAAGAGTGGAGGTAGGAGAACACAGGTAGACTACATCCTATGTAGGAGGGGCAATCTGAAAGAGATTAGTGACTGTAAAGTGGTAGTGGGAGAGAGTGTAGCCAGACAGCATAGGATGGTGGTGTGTAGGATGGTCCATGACTTTGATGGTCTGTAAGAAGAAGAGGTCAAAGATAGAGAAGAAAACCAAGTGGTGGAAGCTGAAAAAGGAGGAATGTTGTGAGGAATTTAGACAGAAGTTGAGGCAGGCTCTGGGTGGTCAGGTAGTGCTGCCAGATGACTGGGAAACTACAGCAGAAGTGATCAGGGAGACAGGGAGAAAGGTGCTGGGTGTGTCATCTGGAAGGAGGAAAGAAGATAAGGAGACTCGGTGGTGGAATGAGGAAGTTCAGGATAGTATCCAGAGGAAGAGGTTAGCCAAGAAGAAGTGGGACATGGACAGGACTGAAGAGAATAGACAGGAATACAAGGAGTTACAGCACAGAGTGAAGAGGGAGATGTCTAAGGCCAAGCAGAAGGCATATGACAAGTTGTACACTAGGTTAGACACTAGAGAAGGAGAGAAGGACTTGTACAGGTTAGCTAGGCAGAGGGATCGAGATAGGAAGGATGTGCAGCAAGTTAGAGTTATTAAGGATAGAGATGGAAGGGTGCTCACAAGTGAGGAGAGTGTACAGAGGAGATGGAAGGAGTACTTTGAGGAGCATATGAATGAGGAAAATGAGAAGGAAAAAAGAGTAGAAGGGGTGAACTCTGTGGAACAGAAAGTAGATAAGATTAGAAAGGATGAAGTCAGGAAGGCTTTGAAGAGGATGAAAAGTGGAAAGGCAGTTGGTCCTGATGACATCCCGGTGGAGGTCTGGAAGTGTCTGGGAGAGGCAGCAGTGGAATGTTTAACTAGTTTGTTCAACAGGGTTTTAGAGAGTGAGAGGATGCCTGAGGAATGGAGAAGAAGTGTGTTAGTGCCGATCTTTATGAATAAGGGTGATGTGCAGAGTTGCAGCAACTATAGGGGGATAAAGTTGATGAGCCATACAATGAAGCTATGGGAAAGAGTAGTGGAAGCTAGGTTAAGGAAGGTAGTGGAAATTTGTGAGCAGTAGTATGGCTTCATTCCCAGAAAGAGCACAACAGATGCAATTTTTGCTCTGAGAATTTTGATGGAGAAATATAGGGATAGTCAGAGGGAGTTACACTGTCTGTTTGTAGACTTGGAGAGAGCATATGACAGGCTGCCAAGAGAAGAGCTGTGGTACTGTATGAGGAAGTCAGGAGTAGCAGAGAAGTATGTCAGTGTGGTGCAGGACATGTATGAGAGGAACAGGACAGTGGTGAGGTGTGCTGTAGGTCAGACAGAGGAGTTCAAACTGGAGGTGGGACTGCATCAGGGATCAGCTCTGAGCCCCTTCCTGTTTGCTATAGTGATGGAACAGTTGCCAGAGGAGGTCAGACAGGAGTCTCCTTGGACAATGATGTTTGCAGATGACATTGTGATCTGTAGTGAGAGCAGGGAGCAGGTGGAGGAAAACCTGGAGAGGTGAAGGTTTGCGCTGGACAGAAGAGGAATGAAAGTCAGTTGTAGTAAGACTGAGTACATGTGTGTGAATGAAAGGGAGGGAAGTGGAACAGTAAGGTTAAAGGGTGAAGAGGTGAAGAAGGTACAGGAGTTTAAGTACTTGTGGTCAACAGTCCAGAGTAATGGAGAGTGTGGGAAAGAGGTAAAGAAGTGAGTACAGGCAGGTTGGAATGGGTGGAGAAAGGTGTCGGGAGTTCTGTGTGATAAGAAAATATCAGCAAGAATCAAGGGGAAGGTGTACAGGACAGTGGTGAGACCGGCCATGCTGTATGGTTTAGAAACAGTGTCACTGAGGAAGAGACAGGAGTCAGAGCTAGAGGTAGCAGAGCTGAAGATGTTGAGGTTCTCTTTGGGAGTGACAAGATTGGACAGGATTAGGAACGAGTACATCAGAGGGACAGCTCATGTTGGACGTTTGGGGGACAAAGTTAGGAAGACTTTAGGATTCCTGAAGGGAAAAGCCGAAAGAAGAAGAAGAAGTCTTGCTGAAATGTCCAACCTCATTTCATCTTCATCCTCCTGGTAGATGACAGCAGATTTTTATCAAGAATGTCTAAGTACATTTTTCCATTCATCCTTCCTTTAATTATATGAAGTTTGCCAGTAACATATGCTGAAAAATAGCCCCACACCATGATGTTCCCACCTCCAAACTTCACTGTTGGAATGGTGTTTATTATTATCATTTATTTAAAATAAAAAAATAAAAACTGTATTTTGTTCATGTGTGTGTGTGTGTGTGTGTGTGTGTGTGTGTGTGTGTGTGTGTGTGTTTGAATGAAGAAAAGAAAAGAATCAAAGAGCTTGAAGCCGATCAACTCAGTCAAGTGATGGCGGTCAAGCTTACATTCGGTGCTTTTCCAGCACTTCTTATTGAATGCATTGGCTATGCTGTCAGTGGTAAAGAGACTGGTGACTAAGATGACTGACTTTAACCAGAAGGTCTTTGAGAAATTTGCAAGAAACAAAGAAAGAAGAGAAAAGTTTCTTTTCAAATAGTTCCACTGGCCAGTGATTAGGCCAGGGATTAACTTTCCTGTGTGTGTGTGTTTTTAATGATTACCTTCATTACTGATAATAAACCCACATTGAACTCAAATTCACAGTAGATTTATTGCATGCTTTAACAGTTGACTTTAACAGTAAGAAGTTGCTTTCAGCTGCTCCCTGTTTGGGGTCACCACAGTGGACCAACTTGTCCGCACAACAAATTGGCACAGGTTTTACAACTGATGTCGTTCCTGACACAACCCTCCCATTCCCAGGCTTGGGACCAGCACTGCATCCAGTGGCTGGGAATCGAACCCGGGCTGTCCACATGATAGGCAAGAAACCTACCACTGAGTCACCAATGCCCTACTTGACTTTAACAGTAGCATTTTCAATATTTCATCTTAGCAGTAATTATACATAATCACCTGATAAATGGCTATTTACAGTCCTGCATTACTAATAGTTTGATTTTAAGTTTGTTTGCACCCCCCTCAAAATTTTTAGTACCAGCCGCCACTGCCTCCAAACATGGTGTGTATTATGCCATCCAAAGAGTTCGATTTTGGTCTCATCTGACCAGACACTATTCTCCCAGTATTTCACAGGCTTGTCCAAATGTTGTGTAGCAAGCTTCAACATGCTTTTTCTTCAGCAATGGAGTCTTGCATGGTGAGAGTGCATACAGGCCATGGCGATTGAGTGCATTACTTATGGTTTTCTTTGAAACAACTGTACCTGCTAATTTCAGCTGTTCCTGAAGCTCTCCATAAGTGGTCCTTGGCTCTTGGACAACTCTTCTGATAATTCTTTTTGAACCTGGTTGTGGCCAGTTTTAGGGTGAAATGATGTTCTTTCCACTTCTAGATTATGTCCCCAACAGTGCTCACTGGAACATTCAGAAGTTTTGAAATACTTCTGTAACCAATGCCATCAGTATGTTTTACAGCAATAAGGTTGCGAAGGTCTTGAGAAATCCTCATGAGATGATGTTTTTTGTGTGACAGCTTGGTAATGAGACTACTTTTTATAGGCCATCAGTTGGGTCTGAAACAGCTAATATTAATTTGCACTGACAAGGGGCATAATTGCTTTGTCTTGTCTTGGCTTTCCATGCCTTTTTGCACCTCCCTTTCTTCAAGCATTCAGTGCTTTTTCAGTGTGCCATTTCACATTACTACATATAACTTAATTTATGGACATCTGTGGCTTACTTTTTCACATCTGTGGATTGCATGGGTTGTTACCAACATCTGGTGAAAATGTCAATAGCACCTTTAGAAATATATTTACTGAAAAAAATGGTGACATGTTCAATACGTATACTGGATAAGATATATATATTAATATATATAATCATATCCTTTAATCATTTAATTTACCACTGCAAATAATCTCAGTTGTCAAATATATATTATATATAATATATAAATTTGTACTCATGTCAGCACTTACAATCACCCACATGACAGTATCTAATCACGCACATCTGTATCTGCACATGTACAAGATTACTAAACACAAACTTAGCTCTTTTGCATATGTCTTGTGTACTTATACTATTGTTATACTTAAGCTTAATGAATAACATTTTTTACTTTTTAAAAATTGACTGTTAAGGAAATGACAGGGACAGCTGTGAGGTATAGCAACTGCAAATAACTTTGGGCTCATTTGTGCAGTCTAACAGGAGGCTTACTGTGTGATTTAAACAAAGACTGGTGAAAAAGACTCAGGTGAAAATATTGGACATACGGGAGAGAGAGACTATGACAGCTCATGATTGATGACTGGCCATCACACTAGGCCAGACACACCATTCACAATACAGCATTTACAACAAAGTCACCAGTCTGTCATTTTCCTACACCCCAGCACATACACAATATCTTCAATCAATACAAGGCAGTCCAGTGCCACAAATCACATTCCACATTATACTGCTGGCATCTTACAGGTAGATTAAAAATCCACTGGTGATACCCCTACAAAAGGTTATGTAAACATTTACTCGCTTTTACACACACACACACACACACACACACACACACACACACACAACTACAAAGAAATAAAAAAGGAGATGTTACAATGAGTGCAACTTCACAACAGTGATTTATAAATAATGACTCAAACAAATCTCACTGTTTCCAACACAGATGCAATGGCATGAAAGAAAATGACTATACTTTTCAAGGGCTTACCTTATGCTAGAGAATCCTCAATAATTCTGTTTGTATTTTTTATTATGGTGCACCAAGATAATAGTTTTAACATTGTACAAGGTTTCTGCTAAGTGCCAGGCTGGAAATGTAATGTATATTACCTCCTGATTCAGGGAACCGGTGGTAATACAGTGTTCATGTAAATGTATAGAGTAAATGTATACATAAACAGATATCTATATGTATACAGTTTGTGTGTATGTCAAACCTAAAGACTAAAGAGAGTGACAACTTGGATTTCTGTGTGTGTATCTATGACTTCTATAAATTAGCATTAGTGCTGTTAGTGTGGCACATCAAACTTTTGTATTGATGTACTTTTGCACATCATACTAACCTGGTTGGTTCTAGAGTTGTTATTTGAACTGTTATATTGTATAGCTTGTTGATCCTATAGTGTTGATCTTTGCTTCTTAGCTGTCTCAGGTGATTAGAGTGAAAAGAGTAGTTTCGGTCTCCCTTAAGGTGTGAATTGTGGGCAGGGCTTACTAATTTATATTGAAGGTTCTCCGCTACAGACACTCGTTAATTACTTAAAGACCTGTTAATTACATAAATAGTAAGTGTATTATCACATCTTTTTCTTGTTCTCTTACATCATTAATTCATACTTAACCTCACTTTGACAAGACCACAGACATGTCTTTCAAACCTATCTCTGTTGTTACCTCTTACAGATACAGACACTCTCATCCACGAAGCAGAGGTCATGTTTCCAGCAATCTCATCTACCCTCCCCTGTTGCCTCAGTCTCAAACAGTGGTGGTAGGTGGGCTCTGGAACTGCCAGTCTGCTGTAAGGAAAGCTGATTTCATCTCAGCTTTAGCCTCCCACTATTCCTTTGATTTTCTGGCACTAACCGAGACCTGGATATCACCACAGAACACTACTACACCGGCTGCTCTATCCTCTGCCTATGCTTTCTCTCACTCTCCACGAGAATCAGGCACGGGTGGTAGTAAAGGTCTGCTGTTGTCATGGAGATGGTGTTCCTCACTTCTCCCCTTGTCTCATCTAACCATCTCTTTAGAATTCCATGCAGTTTCAGTTACCTCTCCAATCAACCTCTTCATCATTGTCATCTACCACCCTCCTGGTCCCCTAGGAGACTTCATGCAAGAAATGGACACACTCCTCAGTGTCTTCCCTTCTGACAGCACCCCTCTGATGGTTCTTGGAGATTTCAACCTCCCATCTGACAAGCTTCAGTCTTCTGGCCTTCTGGTTCTTCTGAATTCATTTCATTGTCTTTCAACAGCTGCCCTCCCACACACAAGGGAGGAAATGTCCTGGATCTAATCTTCACTCAACCTTCCCCAGCTACAGACATGACTGCTACCCTACTTCATATATTTATATTGAAGGTGTAACCAAGGTATATCAGATCATCATTTGGTATCCTTCACTATCACTCTCCATGTCCTGCCTAAACGTAACTCCCAGCACCTCTCTCTCACCCGCCGAAACCTCCACTCTCCCCTTCCTCTGTAGCTTCCTGCACTCTTTCATCTCTTCCTGACCATGACTCCTTTTCCTCCCTTCCCCTGGACTCAGCTACAGGCACTTTTCTCTCCTCTCTTTCTTCAACCATGGACCTTCTCTGCCCTTTGTCCACTAAATGCAGGAAGACTACTTCTCCTGCGTGTTGGCTGTCAGATGTGCTTTACAACAATCGGAGAGAACTACGATCAGCAGAGAAGAAGTGGAAGAAATCTAAACTCGACACAAGTCTCATCTGTTATTGTACGCTGCTGTCAAAATTCTCCTTGGGCGTGACTTCTGCCAAAACCTCCTTCTACAAGGAAAAGCTCAAAACTTCTGCACAAGATCCCCAAAAGCTCCACAACATCATCTCATCACTACTCAACCCTCTGGCTCCACCTGCTTCATCTTCCCTGACCACCGAAGATTTTGCCACTTTTTACACACATAAGATTGAGAAGATCTGCCAAACCTTCACTTCTGCTCCAACTTCATCTACACTCCGCTACAACTTCATTGAAGCATCTCTCAACCATAGCAACAGAATAGGTTTTGCAAATTATCCGGTCCTGCAATCCTGCCACCTGCCCACTGGATCCAATCGCTTCAACTATGCTCCAGACCATCTCATTTGACCTCTTACTCTTCAAGACCACATTCATCAATGGATCCTTAACATCTGGTCATGTACCAACTGCCTTTAAGAAAGCCAGGGTCATCCCCATCCTGAAGAAACCTGCCCTGGATCCCTCAGACATCAGCAAATACAGACCGGTATCACTTCTCTCATTTCTTTCAAAAATTCTTGAACGCATTGTTTATAATCAGCTGTCTGATCTCCTGCAAAATAGCCTCCATGATCCCAACCAGTCTGGCTTCAAAGCAGCACATTCCACAGAGACTGGACACTTTTGGCAGTCACTGAGAAACTACATGCTGCTAGATCAGCCAAACTGTCATCGGTCCTCGTCCTCCTCAACCTGTCTGCAGCAATTGACACAGTAAACCACAAGACTCTCTTGTCCGCTGTTGGGAGTCTTGGAATTTGTGGAACAGCATGGGAATGGTTTGCTTCCTACCTGGATGGTCGCTCATATCAGGTAACATGGAAGGGATTGACATCTGCTCCATGCAGAGTCTCTACTGGTGTCCCACAAAGCTCAGTACTTGGTCCTCTCCTTTTCTCCCTCTATACTCACTCTCTTGGCAGTTATATCCTCACATGGATTTTCATACCACTGCTATGCCAATGAAACCCAACTTATCTTCTCCTTCCCTCCCACAGATACCACGGTTCTGCTCGGATTTTAGCGTGTCTGGTGGACATTTCGTCTTGGATGACGGCTCATCAGCTGAAACTCAATCCCAGCAAAACTGAGCTGCTGGTCATCCCAGGTGATGGATTCCCAGCCCAGGACCTTGTGTTATCTCTGAACAACTCCATGACTTCCCCTTCAGCCACTGCTCGCAACCTTGGGGTAACCATGGACAATCAACTGTCCTTTTTCTCCCATGTCACTAATGTTGGTTTTCTCTGTGCAACATCAGAAGGCCATTTCTATCCACACAGGCTACTCAGGTGCTTGTTCAGTCTCTGGTCATTTCAGACTTGTTTTCAACCTGCCTAGGTTTTCCCACACCACCCCACTGCTGCGTTCCCTCCACTTGCTTCTGGTAGCTGCACACATCAGATTCAAAACACTAATGCTTGCCTACAAAACCAAGAATGGACCAGCGCCATCTTACCTCAAAGATCTCGTCACTCCTCACACTGCACCTCGCTCCCTCAGATCCGCTAGCACTGCTTGACTGGTCCCACCATCTCTCAGGGTAAAAGGTATGTATACATCTAGACTCTTCTCTGTTCTGGCACAGAGGTGGTGGAACTAACTTCCCCTAGATGTCCGACAGCTGAGTCACTGACCGTCTTCAAACGGCAACTGAGGACCTACCGCTTCCTGAAGCATTTAACCTAGCTCTTATTTTTCCCTGTTTGTGTTATGTTGTATCTATAAATAAATAAATAAATAAATAAATAAATAAATAAATAAAAAATCCCCAACAAAGTTTTTAGGCTAATGGTATCACAAGTCTGTGTCCTATTGAACCAGTGTTAATGTATTCATTGATAGAGAATTAAAGCACTTTTGTACATCACTCTGGATAAGAGCGTCTGCCAAATGCCAGAAATGTAAATGTATTGCAAGCACTACCATAGGGAATAAAACACTTTTAGATGTACTGTTACAGGAATATAGCCAATTATTGGGTGTTGTGATTCCATTACCATGCCGTGAATTTCATTATTTACCTATAACAGCATATTATTTTATGGATCTTATACCACACTGACTTGCCACATGATTTTTTATCATGTCCTCTGTTCTGAAGACTCTCTCTTTGAAGAACACTAATTGACTTTTGGTGCAAATTTTTTTTTTTAAATCAAACTGTTAGTAATGCAATACTGTAAATTTCCTTTTATCAGGTGATTATGTATCATTACTGCTAAAGTAAAATACTGAAAAAGACAACTGTTAAAGCATGCAATAAATTTACTATGAATCAGTGAATTTGAGTTCAGTGTGGGTTTATTATCAGTAATGACACACAAACACACACACACTGGAAAGTTGCCTAATCACTTGACTGCTGCTGAGTTTGCAAATTGGGTTGATCTTCACCCGAACACCTTGTGAAAGGGTATTTTTGTAAAGATATAACCGAATTTACTTTAATCTCGAAATATTTCGCTTGCTTCCACATTAAACAGTACCTGTTAACTGACAATCTGCTGAGACTCGTTGAGAATGGTCCAATAATAATACAGTGGTACCTCGGTGTTCAACCTTAATTTGTTCCAAAAGTCTGGTTGAATACCGATTTGGTTGAAAACCTAATTATTTTTCCCCATAGGAAATAATGTAAAATGAATTAATCTGTTCCAGGCCTCCAAAAATTCCCCATATTAAAACATTTTTTCTGCCTTTTCACTCATAATTGACAAACCTGTTAAACCTAAGTCATAATAATCCTAATATAAGCACCAATGAATACACATTACTAAAAACAATTCTTACTTTACCTTAATTTTGTAGACATCTGGGCATACAGAAGCAGCTAAGGTGGAGGAATAGGAAGAGAGATTACATTTTGGAAGGGGAGTCCCCTTCCATTATGACAGAGGGCAATTCTCTTTCTGGTGTTTTATCTCTTGGTCGTTTTTGACCACTTTTTTGTTGCTACTGGGCTGTGTTGCAGGTAATTTCACTAGAAACCTATCCAAAGAACTTTCATTTTGCCTTCTTTTTAACACATTTCTAAAATGTGACACCGCACCATCATTCACCTGGTTAACAAGGCATTGCACAAAGCCCATATCAGGGTGATGTTTTTCCAAAAATGAGGACACCCATGTCCACTTAGTATGGAAGTATAATAGTGCCAAAATTCCTGAAAGCAAAATAGCATATTGAATCACATGAACTGAATAAAAACTTGTCACAAAAAAGAGGTTTGAATTTTTCTGCTTTGCAATTTGATCTGAATGAAAAAAATCCTAACAGCGTTTACAAAAAAATACAATCTTCATTATTTTTCAACCTCACAAATTCAGGTTGAAATAATTCAAGTATTAAAATTCAGGTTGAAAAAATTCAGGTATTAAAATTCAAGTTGAAAAAATCCAGGCATTAATATTCAGGTAGACAAAATGTGAGCCTTCAAATTCAGGTCGAAAAAATTCAGGTCTTAACATCCGGGCTATTACTGGAAGAACAATGGATTGGCGATTTGTCGGGCTCGTGTCGCAGTGCACTTTAAAGTGTGCTCCTGCTCCCCGCGCAGTGTACTCCGCGGGGAACCACTTGCCAATTGGAACGCGGCTCTTGTAATTTATTTATTTATTTATTTTACTTTTGGCAATGTTTTACGCCGGATTCCCTTCCTGACGCAACCCTCTCTATTTATCCGGGCTTGGGACCGGCACAGAAGTCACTGGACTGTGACCCCCATGGCTAGATTAATATTATATAGCTAATATTAATCTAAAAAAGAACGTAACTTCGCTTATTGACTACTATTGTGCCGAAGACACAAAAAAGACAAAAAAAAAAAAAATTAACAGTACACTAAAATAACTCATACTGCCCTGTTAATTAATAAAACTAATTTAACTTAACCCTTGGTCCATTGTCTTCACAGCCCGCAATCCGCGCGCAATCTTACTCAGAGTCGTTTCTCCGATGCAGGTTAATTACAAGAGCCGCGTTCTACGTTGTTTGGAACATGTATACAAATTGATTTGTATGATGTTTTCTTGTTTTTTTTTTGTACAGGATAATGTTGATTCCAAAAGTACGATGTGCTTTATTATACAACTTTTTGTTTTACTTGGAAAATATCCCATTCATGTCAAAAAAATGGACTAAAGTTAAGCCAATGATCTTTGATCATTTTATAAAAGAGGTTAAACAATATGGTACTACATTAGACAGAATTAGGAACGATTACATCAGAGGGACAGCTCATGTTGGATGTTTGGGGGACAAAGTTCGTGAGGCCAGATTCAGATGGTTTGGACATGTTCAGAGGAGGGAGAGTGAGTATATTGGTAGGAGAATGTTGGACATGGAGTTGCCAGGCAGGAGGCAAAGAGGAAGGCCAAAGAGGAGGTATATGGATGGAATAAATGAGAATATGAAGCTAGTGGGTGCAAGTGTTGAAGATGCAGAAGATAGAGATAGGTGGAGAGAGATGATTCGCTGTGGCGACCCCTGAAGGGAAAAGCCGAAATAAGAAGAAGAATTAGCTATATAATATTAGACTATATATATATATATATGTATAATAGATATAATAATAGTCTATCATACTGCCCTGTTAATTAATAAAAATTAATTTAATTTACCGCTTGGTCCATTGTCTTCACAGCGCGCAATCTCAGAGCAGTTTCTCCGCTGCAGGTTAATTACAAGAGTCGCGTTCCAATCGGTAAGTGGTTCCCCGCAAAGTAAACTGCACAGGGAACAGGAGCACACTTTAAAGTGCACTGCGACACGGGCCCGAGAAATCAGCAATCCATTGCTCTTCCTGTAATAGCCCATATGTTAAGACCTGAATTTTTTCGACCTGAATTTGTCGACCTGAATTTGAAGGCTCGCATTTTGTCGACCTGAATATTAATGCCTGGATTTTTTCAACCTGAATTTTAATACCTGAATTTTTTCAACTTGAATTTTAATACCTGAATTTTTTCAACCTGAATTTGTGAGCTTGAAAAAAATTAAGATTGTATTTTTTTTTTCATTCAGGTCAAATTGCAAAGCAGAAAAATTCAAACTTCTTTTTTGTGACAAGTTTTTATTCAGTTCATGTGATTCAATATGCTATTTTGCTTTCAGGAATTTTGGCACTATTATACTTCCATAACTTAGCACACATCTCTCGAATTTCTGCACTGGAGACCTCTGCTTTTTCCTCCACTTCCTCCTGTGACAAGTTCTCAATTGCCTCTCTCTGCTGCTCTTTCTGCAACTCCTGGAGTTCCTCCGTCGTCAGCTCTTGCCAATGCTCCTCCACTAGCTCCTCGACATTGTCATCATTGACCTCCAAGCCCATGGACTTGCCCATAGAGACAATGTCATCGACCACAGTCTCAGGCTTTTCGAAGCCTTCAAAGTCCCTGTCTGGAAGAGCTTTAGCATATAAATTCCTCCAGGCAGAGTTCAGTGTCCTGGAGGACACATCTTGCCATGCCTTGTCATTAAGGCTAATGCAGTGGAGGATGTTTGAAGTGAGACTTCCAGAACTCCTTCAGGGTCAACTCAGTGTCAGAGGTGACTTCAAAGCACCTCTGGAACATAGCTTTTGTGTACAACAAGTTGGAGATGACTTGCTGGTCCATGGGTTGGAGGATAGCAGTGGTGTTGGGAGGCAAGAACTTGACCTCAATAAATTAGCTCTAGCTCTGGAGGATGTGCTGGGGCATTATCGAGGACCAGGAGAGCCTTTAGAGGCAGGTTTTTCTCTTTCAGCTATTTTTTCACACTGGGGCCAAACACCCCATTGGCCCAGTGAATGAAGCTCTGCCTGGTCATCCATGCTTTTGGCTTTGACCGCCACAAGACACCCAAACTGTCTTTGTCTACATTATGTTTCTTAAAAACCCAAGGGTTTTCAGAATGGTACACGAGTTATGGTTTCAGTTTTAGATCCCCACTAGCATTGCTACATAACAGCAGGGTTAAGCTGTCTTTCATAGGCTTATGGCCAGGCATTTTTTTCTCATCCTTAGTGAGTCCTGCTGGGCCTTTTCTTCCAGACAGGCCTGTCTCATCACAGTTAAACACTTGTTGCGGCACATAACTCTCATTCTCAATAAATTCACTAAATTCTTTCACAAACTCATTGGCACTTTTTTTGTCTGCGCTAGCAGCCTCACCGTGCTGAATTACGCTGTGTATACCAGTCCTTCTCTTAAATTTCTCAAACCAGCCCTGGCTGTCTTTAAAAGATTCACTATCAGTTTCACTTGCACTTGTACCTGGAGTTTTTTTCAACAAATCACTATAGATTACCCCGGCCTTTTCACGTATCATAGACTGACCGACACTATCACCCGCATTCTGTTTTTCCATCTCCTCCATTACCGCACTTCTTTGCTTAGTGTAAGCAGTGATCACCCCCTTTGCAACAGAAGCACCTTTAATGATTTGCTTATAAATGTCAAAATTTCTTTTTTCAACTGCATGGTTGATCTCACAACTTTCCTCTTGGCAACATTGATGCCTGATTTACCCTTTTTCAGAGACATGGCTACTGAAATTATACCACAAAAGATAGCATGGATGTAACACAAGCACTCACAGAAGATTCAGAACAGATGATCTGCGTAAACTGCTTCATCTCTATTGTGTACGTCAGGGTACCCTGCATGGAAAGCGTGCGCGGTCAAAATAGTTCTTTTCAGGTTGGGTCGAACACAAAAATATTTTTGAAAACTGAAGATTTGTGTCAAAAATACAGTTCACATTAACCTTCATTCGAATTTTCTTCAAAATGTTGATATTCATTGCAATCCTGTTTGAAACAAGGACTGGCGTTCCTGACGGTCGAGTCGTACACCGAAAATATTTTCATACACCGAGCTCAAATTGACTTGAAAATTCAAATCGAATACCAAAAATTCGATACATAGGGCTGATCAAGAACCAAGGTACCACTGTAATAATAATATAAAAACAATATTGATTCGCTAAACAACAAAAGTGGGACGGTCCAGGGCACAGAGTGCTGTAAATATATTTCCAAGCTATTCTATTAAAGTCTGTATGTAGGTTTTCTCCACCAACTGTTTCTTTGTGGATGCAAGTTCTCTCTGAAATAGATAATAGGTACAACTTTATTGTCATTGCAAAGTACAAGTACATAGCAACAAAATGCCATTCAGCATCTACCAGAAGTGCAAATAGTTGAAACTGTGCAAATGAACTGTGCAGAAATTAAATGAAAGTGCAGATAATTATGTACGTTATGTATGTGCATAGAAAAGTATATATCGATCGATCTATCAGCCTGTCTATCGATCAGACAGAGAGACAGACTAGAGTAATCTATGAATCAATAATTATGTACAATTATAATTATATTATTATGCAGAGAAGATGTAGCAGAATGTACAGAGTGGAGCCAAACTGCAAGGTGGTTACAGGCAGTGGAGTTTTAGTGAGACATGAGTGTCCTAACGGTGTACTGTAGAGTTCAGTAGATTTATGGTTGTGGGGGAAAAAAACTATTGTATTACTACTGATGTATTGGAAATTTTATTTCAGAGGTTTTTGGGATGTTCATTAGAGCAGCTCAATTCTTGTAACCAGCACTGTTTGCTATAAACCTAGTAAGTGCATTCATCCAGTCTGCATGACTCATCTTCTTTAGTTTGAGTCTTGCTCAACTGAGCTAGTCAGGTCAATATGAAGTTTGAGTCAGATATAAGAAAATGTTATAGGATTAGCATTAGATAAAATATTTTTCCACAATGCCCAGAAAATACTGTGTCCCTCTAGCTCAATGGCACTGTTGAGAATGCTGTTCTTAAGCCATGTTTCCATAAAAATCATGACATTATATTAAAGTCACAGTTCATCCATTTTGTTCACCTGTGCAGGAAAGATGCTTGGGAGCAATGCTTGATGAAGGTTTGCTTTAGACTAGTTCTAAACACCACCTCAAAGCAACCTGGCTAACAATGCTCGTCAGCTGTATCCAATATATGCAAGGCTATTCTGAGTGAATAAATAATAGGGAAAGTAAGGAAATAATTAGTAAATCATGAAATCTTGGGAGTTGCTGAGACACTTCAAGATGTTTCTCTGGTCTTCAATGTATTTAATAAAGATTTAATGAAGAGCTGGTATTCAGCAGTTTGGCCAAGTGCTTGACATACTGTGCTATGTGCAGTCTTGTGGTTGGATGGAGCATTTTGTTGGGATCAGTACAGGAGTTCTGGACCATTGCTGCATACTCCTGATGTCAGGCTTTTGGTGTCTAGTGCTCTTTCAGTGCTCCTTATAGGGCTCCTCAGATCCAGATCATCATCGGAGGGATGAAAATACAATGAAAAGGACAAAACATAAAGGGAAGCTCGAAAGGGAAACTCGGAACTCGGAACTCGAAAGGGAAACTCGGGAGGGAAACTTGGGACTCGAAATAAAAACAAAGAGAAGGAGAGACTCCCGAGGAGAAGAAGGCAGATCCCGAAGCCCGAGCACAAAACAGAGACAGCACCAAAAGCCCACCCGAAAAGCCGGCCACATAACCTCTAACGCCGACTACAGACAATTAAAGCTCCCAACCCCGAAACCGAGAAACAAAGAGACTTAAATACCCACACCCGAACGAGACACATGTGAAAGCAATACACTAATTGCACAGGCGCAGGGGCTTCCCGAGGATCTCTAGCGTCCAAAAACAAAACAGCCCAAAACCTGACAGGGCGCCCCCCCCAGGAACGGCTCCTGACGTTCCACCCTAAACGAAGGGAGAAGGGGCGAGAAGACTCCTCGAGAACTGCGCGTCCCTGCGTGCATAGGTTGGTTGGGATCTTTCTGTCAGGCTTTTGGTGTCTAGTGCTCTTTCAGTGCTCCTTATAGGGCTCCTCAGATCCAGATCATCATCGGAGGGATGAAAATACACTGCAAAGTACAAAACATAAAGGGAAGCTCGAAAGGGAAACTCGAAACTCGAAAGGGAAACTCGGGAGGGAAACTTGGGACTCGAAATAAAAACAAAGAGAAGGAGAGACTCCCGAGGAGAAGAAGGCAGATCCCGAAGCCCGAGCACAAAACAGAGACAGCACCAAAAGCCCACCCGAAAAGCCGGCCACATAACCTCTAACGCCGACTACAGACAATTAAAGCTCCCAACCCCGAAACCGAGAAACAAAGAGACTTAAATACCCACACCCGAACGAGACACATGTGAAAGCAATACACTAATTGCACAGGCGCAGGGGCTTCCCGAGGATCTCTAGAGTCCAAAAACAAAACAGCCCAAAACCTGACACCTGATCCACAATTTTTAGCATGTCCTTCTTCCCATGATGCTTTTTTAAATGGCTTCCTTCATTGGCGCTGGCCATTGTTTATGTTCTAGCACACAATATCACCGTCCATCATTTGTGGTCCAGCACACACAGTGGACAGTGTACTGAAAGGTGAAGCTAGCACAGAAGAGAATCAATTTTTGCTCCCTGAACAAATTTTTTACAGTGTTTGGTAACAAAGATTGTTCATCTGTTGTTTACCTGGATTTGACTGAAGTTCCAAATGGGCACAATGAAATGAGGACAGCAAGGGCACAGGCAAGAATTATACAAGACCAATAAAAAATCATCAAGAGTATTACTTTATAGATAATTAATGTATGATAACAATGTCTTGTGAGTTTTTTCTTCTTTAAAATTTCTACCTGATGCTGAGGACTTGGAGTAACATCAAGATCAGCAGCATGTTCTGCAGACTGGGCAGTGTGTGTGGTTCCTTGATCTGTTGGAATGAAAGCCTGAGTGGTATTGTTCTTGTGCTTTTCCCAGTCTAGCACAACAGGGTGACACCCAGGTCCACATACAGTATTACGATTATCAATCAGTGATGGATCAAATGCTCCCAGAAGCCAAACACCTGGTATTTTAGGTCCACCAAATGTTTTGGAGAATGGGATCTAGGAAGGGCTGATGTGCCATATTTTGATTAAAATATTTTTTTTTTTATTCTCTGTAAATAATAATCAAAAAGCCATTTAGAATTCTGACAATAAACAAAGAAAAACAACTACATTAAAAATATGGATGAACTGTCCATTCAAAATTTAAGAATGGATTCAGCACAACGTAATGCTTTCAATAAGTCATGTACAGTTAAGTGTAATACACCCTAACCATCTTTGCCACGTTCCTTAAAAAAAGTGTACTGCACACTGGAGAGCTGTCTATAGTTGCTGTCTCCTAAAATAGAATACCATTCCTCTTTGAGCAATTAATCTGTATAAGTGAGAGAATATAAATATTAAATATTATTTTAAATGCTAAACAATAAGGTTAAATAAACATAACAATTAGGCAAAAAACTGACATAAAACATCTGCATTTGAAAACAGTTATGATTTGAATGGAACATGATTGATCTGGCACATAAGACATTAGCTCTTTGGGAAGGAGTACAGGTGATTTGTAAACTGACAAGGCTGGTGCTAAAATATGGAAAATATCAAAGAAGCAAAAATGATCAGTGCCACAGTAACTGAGATAAATGTCTGAATATATGAGTAGAACTACAAAAATGGCTGTAATTATAATATATAATATATATAATATAAATTATATATATATATATATATATATATATATATATATATATATATATATATATATATATATATATATATATATATATATATATATATATATATATATATATATATATATATATATATATATATATATATATATATATATATATATATATATATATATATATATATATATATATATATATATATATATTATAATTACAGCCATTTTTGTAGTTCTACTACAAAAATGGCTGCACGGTGGGGCATGGTGGCTCAGTGGTTAGCACGTTTGCCTCACACCTCCAGGATTGAGGGTTCAATTCCCGCCTCTGCCGTGTGTGTGGAGTTTGCATGTTCTCCCTGTGCCTCGGGGGTTTCCTCCCCCAGTCCAAAGACATGCATTGTAGGTTGATTGGCATCTCTAAATTGTCTGTATTATGAGAGAGTGTGTGTGTGTGTGTGTGTGCCCTGCGATGGGTTGGCACTCTGTCCAGAGTGTATCCTGCCTTGATGCCCAATGATGCCTGAGATAGGCACAGGCTCCCTGTGACCCAAGTGTAGATCGGATAAGTGGTAGACAATGAATGAATATATATATAAAATTATAAATAATGTACTATCAACTGGTGGCAGTTCCATAATCTCAGAAGGTGGTATGGAGAGGGCAGCAAAACAGTACATGGTGACATCTATCAGCTATATTTGGTTGAAGTGACAATAATGCTTCTTTGACTTTGAAGAAAAGAAAGTTATAGCACATCTTTCCCGAAGAAGCCGCACGATATGATACCTCATTCGTGGGTATACGACAAACGGTGCGGGACTATTTAGCAGATAAATTTCTGTGAAGAAGAAGAAGAAGAAGAAGAAGAAGAAGAAGAAGAAGGTCGAATAGCAATAGTGTGCTTTTCAAGCACCACTAATAAGACTTGGAGACCATTTTATCTCCATTAATACATTAAGACCATTAATACAAGCAACAGCCGACCCATTTGCTTAGATGTGGCCAAGCACGGGTGGATGGGCTGACTGCATCTGATTCCCCAGGAATTTCTGCAGGGTCACACGTTGCCCCCATTATAAAGGAAGCATAACCATCAGCCTTGCTGTTCCAAACCTCCTGCTATGTACTCTTCGCAACTGCAGGATATATTCACCAAAAACTTAGAGGCATCAGCTCCTCTCTGATGGACAATCAAAGCAGTGAATGAGTTTTGCTTAAGAAGCTCCTCCTTCTTTTGTGCTGACTTTTCCTGCAGAACCTTGTTATCTTAAATCAGACTGGCATCAACAGTTGATACTGAAGGTATCCCAGTGGTCCCTTACAGAACATGACCATAATGCATCCTGGGAAAACACAGCTTTTTTTTGTGCAGGGTGAGCTGTAAGACAGAAAAAGCAATAATTGTTAGATATTAGTATGTCTGTTTTAAAATAAAACTTTGCAATAAGCATTATTAAAAAAATATCAGGACTCTTGCCTTTTGTATATTTGCCCTATTCACGCAGGGCCAAGCTTAACAAAAAGTGGTTTAATTATCAGGTAACATTCACAACTGTTTTCAGTTAACCAGCAACAGGGTAAGCAGAACAAAAACTTAGCATCACACGGATGTTTATGGAAAAATAGATTTCAGTATAACACTAATAAACATAGATGTCCAAGAATAAACATAAAAACATTATCCAACTGAAAAACATCACTGTTCATTCACCAAGAGAAAGGACAATAAACTACAATAAAGATGTTAAATAGCACTCTCGAGAGATAAAAACCAGGGAAAAGATGTAATTGATATATAAGCACAAAGAGCAAATTGAAAATTTTTATGTTTGTTCATAGATTAGCTTTAAAATCAATCATGTTGTAACAATCTTTCATAAGGCAATGTTAGCATGTTTGCAGAGAAACTAATCTGATTTTAGCATTAACTGTTTACAAAAAGTTACTATAATCTGAAGTAACATACTTTTGATCATTAAGCTGAAATAAAACAAATTAAAATAAAATAAACAAGTAGTCGAACATCGTGCATACTCGTGGTAGGATGAGGTTTAATTCTTTGCCAATGCAATAGTGTTCTATCCTCACCTCTAAGTTGGAGGTCTGGGGACTTAGGAGCCCATCCCTGTGTTGATGGATCTCCAACTTCCTCACACACAGACCACAAGCAATATAGGTGGGCAAAACTGTCTTACCAGGGAGCCCACCAGGGTTGTGTTCTGAGCCCCTTGCTGTACTCACTATACACCTATGACTGTGTTGCCTCTTCCAACTCCACCATTTTCAAGTTTGCTGATGTCACTGTTGTGGTGGGCCTGAGGACAATAAAAACCTGGAGACATGGGGCCAGGACAACAACCTCCTTCTGAATGTCAGCAAGACAAAGGAGAGAGGTCAGCAAAAAGCAGGAGAGGAATTACCAACCACTTATGATCAACAGGACCCCAGTGGGGAGAGTGGACATTTTCTACTAACCTAGGAGTGCAAATCATGCAAGACCTGTCATGGTCCTTTTACATCAACACCCTGGTGAAGAAGGCCCAGCAGCATCTTTTAGCATCTTAGAAGCTTAAAAGACTTTAAACTACCCTCTCAAGTGCTAAGGACCTTTTACACCTACGCCAGTGAGAGCATCCTGACTGGAAGCATCACAGCCTGGTTTGGGAACATCACCAAGTAGGACAGATGAGCTCTCCAGAGAGTGGTGCAATCAGGTGAGTGTACCACACTGAGCTCCCTGACCTGCAGTCTATCTTCAGCAAGTGGTGCTTGACCAAGGGAGGAAGAGAGTGAAGGATCTCAGCCATCCAATGATGGAATCTTTTCCATTATTGAGTACATACAATGATAATTTCATTAGACTAACCCAGTTTATTAAGTACAACCAACAGAATTTGATTTGGACTCTAAAAGATTCATTAAACTGAATCATTTAAAAAAGTTTGCTGATATTAAATGGTCAAATGACATTAAGCTATTTAACGTATATATTTTGCTTCCATTCTGCTTATAAATGTCTATGCAAGTTACCTTAATTTGTTTTTTGCATATTTGGCTTTATTGTAAACCAGTGTAAACCTACAAAACCTGGGGGGGAAAACATTGCAGATTGCGGCATTCATCCTTGTAAATCCATCCAAGGCTGTTGAAAAAAACATTTACATGTAACAAACAGGAATTTTCAATTTTACTGCAGCCTGTTCTTGACATTTTTAGAAGATGCAGTTTATTCTTTAGAGACATTACCTTCAGGCTAGCTTTTAGACCATTCAGTTCAAGAAATAACTTTTGAAGCACCTAAAAAGTATTTTTCAGTTCTTTTGGAAAACTGAGTTTGAGTGTGTTTTTTAGTCCCATTAACAGGGCAAAGGCTCTGGATACGTCCAGGTCTTCAAGGACTTCTGTTCCTTCAATGACGATCTTTCAGTGGTTAAGTCAAACGTTGTGGCACCTATATTTACAATAATCTTCATTACTTCACTGATAATATCCCTATTATCCTACATAGGTCAGAATCAATGTCAGTGTTTTAACTAATATTTAAGCATTACAGTAATACAGTGTGTCTAAACTTAGGTGTCTAATTTACCTACCTAGTGCTCTTTAAATTCAATTCAATTTATTTTTTATAGCGCTTTTAACATTTACATTTCTGACATTTGGCAGACGCCCTTATCCGGCATGACATACAAAAGTGCTTTGAAGTCTCTATCAATGAATACATCAACTCTGGCCCAGTAGGTCACAGAATTAGGATACCATCAGCCTAAAACCTCTGTTAGGAGGAATTATATCACAATTTGTTTTTTATTTTTTCAAGAGGTCAGCAGTTCAGGTTTGGTAGGATTGAGTTTCAGCTGATGAGCCATGATATGTGCTATCATATCAAGGCTGACGGTTATGATATGTGCTATCATGATATGTGATATCTGCCAGACATGCTGAGATCTGACAGAAGCTGTGGAATCTGAGGAAGGGAAGGAGAAGATAAGTTGACTGTCATCAGCATGGCAGTGGTAAGAGAACCCATGTGAGAATATAACTTTGCCAAGAGAGTGAGTATAGCGGGAGAAAAGGAGAGGACCAAGTACTGAGCCCTGTGGAACACCAGTAGAGAGTTGATCCCCTCAATGTTACCTGATATGAGTGACCATCCAGGCAGGAAGCACAGGTTTCCCATTTGCTCCACAAATTCCAAGACTTCTGAGGGTGGACAAGAAAGTCTTGTAGTTGACTGTGTCAAATGTTTCTGAAACATCAAGGAGGATGAGGACAAATGGCAGCTTGGCTGAGCTAGCAATCAATCTGGTTGGGAACTTGGAGGTTGTTCTGTGAGAGACAGACAGTTGATTATATATAATGCATTCAAGAATTTTAAAAAGAAAAGAAAGGAGTGATACCAGTCTGTAGTTGCTGTGGTCCGAGGGATCCAGAGCAGGTTTCTTGAAGGTAGTTGGTAAATGACCAGATGTTATGGATCCATTGATGATTGTGGTGATGAAGGGCGGGAGGTCTTGTGAGATGGTTTGGAGCATAGTAGAAGGGATTGGATCCAGTGGGTAGGTGGTAGGACTGAAGGACTGGATAATTTGTAGAATCTCTTGCTGCTGTAGTTGAGAGATGACAATGAATGAGTAGGGGAAGAAGTGAAGGTCTGCCAGATTTTCTTTACCTTCTCATTGTAAAAGGTGGCAATGTCTTCAGCAGAGGATGAAGTAGGTGAAAGCGGGGGGTTGAGTAGTTAAGAAAAGATGTTGTGGAGCTTACAAGGATCTTGTCCCCTTTCTACAACTGTTTTTAGTCAAGTGGAATTGTACAACCAAGAGCTCCTGAGCAATTAATATTTCAGTGTAGTTTATGGGTTCATTGTAGACTTAACACTAATTACTAATTGAACAGCAGTGAGTTTACAAGTGGTTCTATCTACAGCAATGCCATGGGTCATGGGCTTTCCATGCGGAGCCATCCCCAGCAGCAGTGTGCACCACCAAGCAGTCACACTGGGAACTCAGAACACTGGGAGCTCAGGAATGGCATGTATAGCTCAACAGAGAGGGAGAGACAGAGATAGAGAGAGAAATATTAGGTATGCTTGTAATTATGTGATGGTTAAAGAGAATGTACATTATGTGCAAAGTGCATGCAGGGACAATGGTAAGACTAGCTATGACATCATAACTAAAAGGGAGAGGGATAAGGTATGGGATAAAGCTTCCAACCACTCTGCCACCAGCAAAGCTGAGCAACATGTGAGAGTGGTCAGGCAACAGCATCCAAACATCCCAGCACACCAAAAAATCTATGCCCATGAACCCTCTAGATCTACTTCTTTACCTAAGAAACATTATACATAGAAAACTTGACTAAACAAATGACACCATGTCTGAGTCCCAAAACTAATCAGATGGCTGTTCCATAACTGTGAGGCTTTGTAAGAAAAAGCTCTGCCTCCTGCTGTAGCCTTTATTACTTGAGGTACCAACAAATCGCCTGCACCTTTTGATTGAAGTAAGCATGGCGGATCATAAAAAAACCAAAAGGCTTGCTCAGGTACTGTGGTGCAAGACCATTTTATAGCTTTATAGTGTCAGTAATAGTATTTCATAATCAGTGTTAAATTTGACTGGGAGCCAACACAGTGTGGATAAGCATTCTGGACTAACTATCTGGATGTTCCAGTAAGAACATAACAAACTCCAGTAAGTAAAAGGTACTGTCTGTAAAAGGCCGACTCTCTGTCAGGAAGCAGAACATGCTCTATGGCCTCTTTGCCCAAGAGGGAGAAAAGTTCCTGGTGAACGAACAAAATATGTGCTGTGCATACCACAGTGGTGACTATACTTGTGAAATGAGCCAAGCAGGGGGCAAACTGGATTCTTGTTTGACAATTGTTTTTTGTGGACAATTGTTTGCCAGCCATCAACTCAATCAATGTATATCTTCTTTGACCCTGTCTAGAACACCACAAAATGGACAAGATGGATAACAAAATAGACAGCTAATTCACATGAACACAGAAAAGTGCTTCCTAATGACAAAGAATCTGAAATTATGTGATGTAGATGATGTAGACTTTTATGGGCTTGCTGACATGCATCACTACATCACCTGTCCCCAGGTTCAGCCAATGATATTGGTGTGTGTTCACGTGTGCTTTCAGTTCTGTAAGGGAAGCTTATAGAGTCAAGCCATGATGCAGCATCGAGTTCCCTCGAAAGGGAACTTAATTTTTTATGCTGAAAATGTCCTTCATATTTAAGTTTACTGACTGTACTGACTAACCCAAGGAGTCATTTTTTAAAGTGCACACAGAATACAAAAATATTCAAGATATTATTATTGATGTTTTTTTCAGTATAGGGGTAATTTATTGTAGCTGAACTACCTACTGGCATATTTAGGAGATGGGAGGAAACTGAAGAACCCAGATGAAATCCACATGCAAAACAGCACATACAGCAAGATCAAAATGGGTTCCTTGGAACTGTGAGATGGTGAAGCTGTGCTACCCTGTGATTATTGATAATATTCTGTTGTGAATCTTTCTAAATTGTAAAAGTTTTTGTAGAAGTGTTATAGTAATTTCTATGTTTCAAGTATCATTATTATCATTATTATTATTATTACTATTATTATTATTAATCTAGCCATGAGGGTCACAGTCCAGTGACTTCTGTGCTAAGCCCAAATAAATAGAGAGGGTTGCATCAGGAAGGGCATCCGGCGTAAAACATTGCCAAATTTAACCATGCGAATCATCAGTACTCTGAATTTCATACCAGATCGGTCGAGGCCCAGGTTAACAATGACCACCATCAGCGCCGTTGACCTACAGGGCGCCGGTGGAAATTGGGCTACTGTTGGTCGAAGAAGTAGAGGAGGGAGGAGAGTGCGCAGACAGAGAGAGAAAAGGAAAGGTAAGAGTGTAGGACTGAGAATAGGAACTCTGAATGTTGGTACTATGACAGGGAAAGGTAGAGAGCTGGCTGATATGATGGAGAGAAGGAAGGTGGATATACTGTGTGTACAGGAGACCAGGTGGAAGGGTAGCAAGTCTCGTAGTATAGGAGCAGGATTCAAGCTGTTTTATTATGGTGTGGATAGAAAGAGAAATGGGGTAGGTGTGGTCCTGAAGGAGGAGTTTGTGAGGAATGTTCTGGAGGTGAAGAGAGTGTCAGACAGGGTGATGAGTCTGAAGTTAGAGATTGAAGGGGTGATGTTGAATGTTGTTAGTGGTTATGCCCCACAGGTAGGTTGTGAGTTAGAGGAGAAAGAGAGATTCTGGAGTGAATTAGATGAGGTGATAGACAGTATTCCCATGGGTGAGAGAGTGGTGATAGGAACAGATTTTAAAGGACATGTTGGTGAGGGGAACACAGGTGATGAGGAGGTGATGGGCAAGTTTGGAGTTAAGGAAAGGAACCTAGAAGGACAGATGGTAGTGGACTTTGCTAAGAGGATGGACATGGCTGTGGTTATTACAGAAGAGGGAGAAGCATAGAGTGACTTACAAGAGTAGGAGCACACAGGTAGACTACATCCTATGTAGAAGAGGCAATCTGAAAGAGATTAGTGACTGTAAAGTGGTAGTGGGAGAGAGTATAGCCAGACAGCATAGGATGGTGGTGTGTAGGATGACTTTGATGGTCTGTAAGAAGAAGAGGTCAGAGATAGAGAAGAAAACCAAGTGGTGAAAGCTGAAAAAGGAGGAATGTTGTGAGGAATTTAGACAGAAGTTGAGGCAGGCTCTGGGTGGTCAGGTAGTGCTGCCAGATGACTGGGAATCTACAGCAGAAATAATCAGGGAGACAGGAAGTAATGTACTGGGTGTGTCATCTAGAAGGAGGAAAGTAGATAAGGAGACTTGGTGGTGGAATGAGGAAGTTCAGGATAGTATCCAGAGGAAGAGGTTAGCCTAGAAGAAATGGACAGGACTGAAGAGAATAGACAGGAATACAAGCAATCACAGCACAGAGTGAAGAGGGAGGTGTCTAAGGCCAAGCAGAAGGCATATGATGAGTTGAACACTAGGTTAGACACTAGAGAAGGACAGAAGGACTTGTACAGGTTAGCTAGACAGAGGGATCGAGATGAGAAGGATGTGCAGCAAGTTAGAGTTATTAAGGATAGAGATGGAAGTGTGCTCACAAGTGAGGAGAGTGTACAGAGGTGATGGAACGAGTACTTTTAAGAGCTGATGAATGAGGAAAATGAGAGGGAAAAAAAGAGTAGAAGAGAGATTAGATTAGAAAGGATGAAGTCAGGAAGGCTATGAAGAGGATGAAAAGTGGAAAGGCAGTTGGTCCTGATGACATCCCAGTGGAGGTCTGGAAGTGTCTGGGAGAAGCGGCAGTGGAATTTTTAACTAGTTTGTTTAACAGGGTTTTAGAGAGTGATAGGATGCCTGAGGAATGGAGAAGAAGTGTATTAGTGCCGATCTTTAAGAATAAGGGTGACGTGCAGAGTTGCAGCAACTATAGGGGTATAAAGTTAATGAACCATACAATGAAGCTATGGGAAAGAGTAGTGGAAGCTAGGTTAAGGAAGGTAGTAAAAATTTGTGAGCAGCAGTATGGATTCATGCTCAGAAAAAGCACAACAGATGCAATTTTTGCTCTGAGAATTGTGATGTTGAAGTATAGGGATGGTCAGAGGGAGTTGCACTGTGTGTTTGTAGACTTGGAGAAAGCGTATCACAGGGTGCCAAGAGAAGAGCTGTGGTACTGTATGAGGAAGTCATGAATAGCAGAGAAGTATGTCAGAGTGGTGCAGGACATGTATGAGAGGAGCAGGGCAGTGGTGAGGTGTGCTGTAGGTCAGACAGAGGAGTTCAATGTAGAGGTGGGACTGCATCAGGGATCGGCTCTGAGCCCCTTCCTGTTTGCTATGGTGATGGACCAGTTGCCAGACAGGAATGTCCTTGGACAATGATGTTTGCAGATGACATTGTGATCTGTAGTGAGAGCAGGGAGCAGGTGGAGGAAAACCTGGAGAGTGGAGATTTGCGCTGGAGAGAAGAAGAATGAAATTTAGTGGTAGTAAGACTACGAGTACATGTGTGTGAATGAAATGGAGGGAAGTGGAACAGTAAGGTTACATGGTGAAGAGGTGAAGAAGGTACAGGAGTTTAAGTACTTGGGGTCAACAGTCCAGAGTAATGGAGAGTGTGGGAAATAGGTAAAGAAGTGAGTGCAGGCAGGTTGGAATGGGTGGAGAAAGGTGTCGGGAGTTCTGTGTGATAGGAAAATATCAGCGAGAATCAAGGGGAAGGTGTACAGGACAGTGGTGAGACCGGCCATGCTGTATGGTTTAGAGACAGTGTCACTGAGGACAGAGTAGCAGAGCTGAAGATGTTGAGGTTCTCTTTGGGAGTGACAAGATTGGACAGTATTAGGAACGAGTACATCAGAGGGACAGCTCATGTTGGACATATGGGGGACAAAGTTAGGGAGACCAGATTAAGATGGTTTGGACATGTTCAGAGGAGGGAGAGTGAGTATATTGGGAGGAGAATGTTGGACATGGAGCTGCCAGGCAGGAGGCAAAGAGGCAGACCAAAGAGGAGGTATATGGATGGAATAAATGAGGATATGAAGCTAGTGGGTGCAAGTGTTGACGATGCAGAAGATAGGGATAGGTGGAGAGAGATGATTCTCTGGGGCGAGCCCTGAAGGGAAAAGCCAAAAGAAGAAGAAGATTATTATTATTATTATTATTATTATTACTAGTTTTTTGTGTGTGTGTGTCCATTGTTTGGCCATGTTTGGTTGTAGGACAGAGGGTAAAGGATTATGTATGAGATTTAAGAGAGGAATGCATGCAAAGAGAGGAATAAACGAAATAAAGAGATGAAATAATGGTCTGATAATCAATAGCTTCTATATCTCTACATTATGTTTGGTATCAGGTCAGAATTGGTCAGGTCTGGTTTGGGTCTGGTCTGCTTTATAAACACACAGCTTCAATACAAATATGTTTGACAAGTTTACAAAAAAAGAAACAAAATTGGAGGGCACCTTTTTAGTTGTTTTTTTCACAACAATGTAATAATACATATGCCCAGAATAACATGTTTATGTGTCACATAATTATAATGTGCAAATCATTATGATCATATTGATTCAGGTAAAACTAAAATAAATATAAACTAAATAAACATGGAAAACGTTTTTTTTTTCCTTCCAAATTTGGGGGAAAAAAAAGAATATTAATAGAGACCATTTTAAACTGGAATAATGTATACATAGAAACAGGCATATATCATTAATAATTGTGAGACCTTAAACAGTATCATTACAGAAGATTGCTGTTCAGTTCCTTCTCTTAGTCTGTGAACCCAAATTCTTCATAAAGTTACAATAGTGACATCTAGTGTGTCTCTTCTAATTCCTTCCACAGGCATAAAGTGAGCCATCCTGCAAGTTACAGTCATGTATGAGATTGCAAACAGATCAAAACTCCTGCAATGTACAATAAATCTGAATTAATGAAACTTTTCTGCTTATCTTAATAACAAATTGTTTTTAAAAATCCAGCATGTATGTTTACAGGTTTAATTTTTAGGGGTTTATTTTATTTTTGTTTGCAGGTTTATGATTTGTTTTGTTTTACAGACCATTCTGCAAGAATGGCTTACATTTAATTAGCGTTAAAATTTGTGAGTCTGTGCTTAGGATAGCCTGAGATTTCTGTTCTTCTCTGAAAGGAGTAGAACATGATGTGATCTGCTGCTGTAGCCAATAAACCTCAAGGTTTGATGTGTTCTCAGATGCTTTTCTGCTCACAACAATGATAAAGTGTGTTTATTTGAGTTACTATAGACTTCCTGTCATCTCAGACTAGTCTGGTCTTATCTCTCATTTCAACAAGCTTTATTGGCATGACATATACATATACATGTCCCTCATCAACAAAGTATTTCAGCCTACAAACCCGCTGCTCACAGGATGTTTTTTGATTTTATCACCACTCTGTGTAAACACTAAAGACTGTATTGTGTGAAAATCCCAGGAGATCAGCAGTCAACCCTTCTGATGTATGATGTGAATATTAACTGAAGCTCTTGACCTGTACAAGCATGATTTTATGCATTGTTGCCCTGTGCTCAGTGCCAGTTCCAGTGAATGTTTACAAATCTGATTGGCCAACAGTATTTCAGCACAAAAGAAACAAAAAAAATATATATTTTATTTAAATTGAGAATTATAATATTAAAAAGCAACTCTAAGTTCATTCATTCAGTCATTCACACTACACACCCAACATCTAAGATTGTATCTCTTAATAATGACAGTTAGACAATGACAGGCTCTTGTTTTCAAGTAGGATAGGACAATTTACTTTCTGTAATTCACACCACCCAGTGCACTCACACAACCACCTCCCAAGGAGCATGACACCCGAGAAGGAAGCACTGCACCAAGGAAGAGCCCCAATTCCTGCCAACACAAGAGATACAAATTAAAATAAGATAAAACAAAGAAAAATCAAAAACAGTTCCAGCTGGCCAGTTAGTTGTCCACCCCAAAATAACTAATAACAGAAAATAAACAAAAGCTAAAGAATATGGGATTTGTCTACAAAGAGACAAAACCCAAAAAAAAAGAAACACAGAAGCAGCCAGAATATAGTTAGAATGAAAAATAATTAACCAATCTTAACAATAAAAATAACAAAAGAAAAGAAATGTAGATCAGTCAACAACAATGCTGGAAACAAGAGCATGTCAGAAAGAACGTCATGACTCAGCCACTGGTAATGAAGGTTTTACACAAACGGAATGAGTTCACTTTTTAAAGCCAACGTGCCAATCCATTTTTATTTATCAACACGTTAAATTTGAGAATCATACTCCATCCGTGTGTCAGTTAGGTAGCAGAATATGCACTAATGCAGTACATCGGCTAGACAGTGATACACTCCCATGAGGAACACTTCCAAAGAACACTCAGAATGCTGGTGCAAAACCCTTATGTAGTACACGCAGGTAGAGTGCGGATGTAGAACGTGGAGCACCCAGGTATGCGGAACACTCAGCATTTGCACCAACTTTAATAAAACAAATTAATAAAAGGTTATCTTTGCTAAAGTGTTAAAAATTTTTAGAAATGTCGAGATAAAACGCAATCTGTCGCCTGAACATGCAAGCCCCCTAAAATAAACTAAAACGAGCATACAGTAAGTATCTGATTGCCTTCATTTTAGGAAAAGAAACCACAGCAGAGAGCCATACCGTCTCTCACGTCCACCAGCGATTTCCAGCATAACAGTAGCATATTGATGACATCACAGACCACCAAAGATGACGCATGAGAAGCTACACACCCTCGCAGTTTTTATACCCTCCAATGCGCCTTCCGATTGGCTAAATCTTAACAAGGAGAGTAGCCACCTCTCCTGCCACACACTCGCTACGTGACCCTAAACTACAGTGGATCCCGCTTCTAGGAATATATTAAAACTTCTCCAGCTAACACAGAGCCATACTAATATAAATACAGTTTAATACATCTCCCATGGACTAAGAATCTCTCTTGTTCCCCCAGCCAGGCAAAACTTCAAGATAGCTCCATCCCCTTCAGATTAATTCTAATGAACCTGCGTATCGCAAATGCAGATTTCCTCATTGCTGTACTGTTCACACAGTCACCCAAGAGCCATTTGTCCCCACAGGTTTAAAGTACCCACTTTCAAGTGATGAATACATTTCTTTGTTCACCAGTATCCAAGAGCTTAAAGATGAGGTTTTCGTAATCTTCCCATAACTGTTCTTACCAAAGGCTCCAGCAAGTCACAGCTCTGTCCACTCAACCACCCTCCCATCCCACACCCCCAGAATCAACCCCACAGGCATCTCCATATATACCCAAGTGAGAACAGACTAATTACTGACCCGTCATCCCCACACAACAGCCTAACCCATTAAGGGTCAAATCCTGATGATGCAGTCTTGTGTCTTTTTACACCATAGACTGTGTAACCCTAACCCTAACCCTAACACACTAACATGGATTTATACAAAAGAAGCAAATTCTAATAGGAAAGCGCAAGTGAATGTGTATGAAATGTCCAACAAAATGAATCACAGGCTAAGAGGAAAAGCAGTTCATGAGGATGAAAACAAACTTATCTGCTGATGCAATGGGTTTTGGAATGTAGATCCCCTCATTGATGTAGCCTCAAAGTCTTTTGGCTTTTAATTCTGGGACCTGGTGATACTGCACTCACGTACAATCCAAGGATCTACACTCCGTTGGAAAGCATAAGTGTATGACCACAGTACACAAGCACAAATCAAAAAATTCTCTGCAAAAGAATTAATTAAACAAACCAAGCAAACATAACATACAAAATATTGAAGGATGCAAATAGTTCCTAAAGCAAGCTTCATGCATGTTTAAAAAAGCAATAAATGAAATGAAAGCAATAAACAAAGCATTAAACTTAAGTAGCAAACTTGAGTAGCAGACCTAAAGTTTCTCAAACAGGATTAGTAAGGCAAACAACAGGTGACCACGTGATAGCTCCAACTGAACATACTTCTTACTCTACTACTTTATCTAAAAATTAGGTGTGCTAGAGGCATCCCCTAGTGGCTGCAATCAGCATAGTACCTAAAATACAATTTTTACCTTAAAAACTGACAGGCACACAGCAAATCCTCAAAATAAATAAGTAAGTACCTTTCCACCCAGAATACCTTTCCAGCCAGAATTAATTCCCTTTTCTGTTCTCCCTTTGTATGTTACAGTTCCTGCAACCCGCCAACACACAGCTCTTAACAATCCATCATTCTGCATAGCTGACGGACATCCATAGACAAGCTCCTGGTTTGCTCCATCCAAAGCAGCCTTAGTCTAGAAGCTCACACCTAGGAGAAACCTCCTCTGCTTAATATTTCATTCATTATTCACATAGCCTCTAAGTCACAGTTAAGTATGTTCTGGGCTCCCAGGCACAAATAGCTAGCCAGGCCACCAGACAGACACAAACAGGATTAGTTCAGTAGAATTAAGCCACTCAGCAAAGCAGAACCAGGAACAGTCTTGGCACAGGTGTGGTAACAGCTTCATGGACAGGGGTGGGGGTGGTGCGGGTTCTTCCAGAAGTAGCATGTTCCTAATATCTGCAAGTAGCTAGCAAGCTATTTGTTGGAAGAAGCAGATAGTTTAATTTTCTTTTGCTCATGTAATCTGTAAATCCACAATGAACTCTAATTGATCTTGCTGGTGAACAACAAAATGTTAGTGAGAGATAATTCTGTTTGTTTAATGTTTCCAAGGGTCCATGCAGTTGTTTCTCTCTGTTGTGTTCTAGGCTGAAACTTAATACCTCACCATGGTCTGTTTATACCTGGTTGCCCAGGCAACACCAAAACAAAGAAGTCCACAAATGAAATTCCAACATCAATCATCCCTGACAAAAGAGAAATTGTTCAGGTGAGAGTAGCAAAGGGAATGTGTATGCAAAAACAAAGAGAGTGAGCAAGAGGTATAGAGAAAGAGAGTAATTTGGATTTGTAAATGTGCATATGTGTGTGTGTGTGTGTGTGTGTGTGTGTGTGTGTGTGTGTGTGTGTGTGTGTGTGTGTGTCTGTGGGTGGGTGTGTGCAGATTGCCCACTTGAAATAAATCATAGTATATCAGTGTAAATAAATCAAAGTATATTAATGATAAGCTACTGTTGTGGGATTAACCAACCATGGCCCTTAGCTTTCTTTTAACCCACTAACAAAAAATTTGATCCCACTATATGCATTAATCTACTATAATTTATTCATTCATTCATTGTCTACTGCTTATCCGATCTATTCTCAGGTCACAGGGAGCCTGTGCCTATCTCAGGCGTCATCGGGCATCAAGGCAGGATACACTGGACAGAGTGCCAACCCATTGCAGGGCACACACACTCTCATTCACTCATGCAATCACACACTATGGACAATTTAGAGATGCCAATCAACCTACAATGCATGTCTTTGGACCGGGGGAGGAAACCCCCAAGGCACAGGGAGAACATGCAAACTCCACACAGAGGCAGGAATCGAACCCCCAACCATAGAGGTGTGGGGCAAACGCGCTAACCACCAAGCCACTGTGCCCCCCCTACTATGATGAATATATTATGTATAGAAGTTGCTTTCAGCTGCTCCCTGTTCGGCGTCACCACAGCAGACCAACTGGTCCGCACAACAACGTGGCATAAGTTTTATGACAGATGCCCTTCCTGGCACAACCCTCCCATTTTTCCAGGCTTGGGGCCGGCACTGCATCCAGTGGCTGGGGTTTGGGCATTGGCTGGGAATTTTGGATGGGAACCCAGGCCTTCCACATGATGGGCGAGAAACCGACCACTGAGCCACCAATGCCCTTCTAATATGTTATGTATATATTATGTATATAAGGTGCAAATGAATTCACACAGATCTAAATGAATTCACTCCAATATCTTCAGAAGAGGTGGTAAAAAAAAGGCTGCACCAGTTATTCACCAAATCATGGTTGTGTGCATTTACAGACACATCCACAAAGATTTCATAACTCTGACCAAGTGAATTTCTGTTTGTCTGTAGTTACTGTAAATGAGGCTTGTTAACTTACAGGTTTGTGTGTCCTACAGGTTTAAGTCAATATTTTCAGTCAGTAATGAGTGATGGCACCTGTGGCTAGTCTAACTGTGCAACATTGATGGATGAGTTCAGCATGGACACATATGTTTTTTTCATTTATAGACTCAACCTGAGGGATCCCTACTTCATGAGTGTAATTAATGTCAAGAACCCAATACTGACCATGATAGCAATTCACATTAAAATATTTTTTTTTAAATATACAAATAGTTTTTTAATACACCTATGCTTTTAGCTTATAGGACAATCAGATCTCAAGGAGGCCACAAGTAATTCACAAGGAGGCTAACCTAATGGTGTATCAGATGTGGGTCTTATTTTCCTATGGCAGATATGCTAAGATTGGATTATATTGTTAAAACACCATTCTCAGATTTGCTAAAAAAAAAAATCTGAAAAAAAAATTAAAAACACATATTCACACAAATGCGCACACACACACACACATAAAACCTGGCATGGTCCAAAGTGTACAACAAACAATAGTATGATATCACATAATCCAGACTTTATCACATAATACCCTTTGTTCAGTGATGGTCCTTGATGTTTTGCTGCCGCTCCCATACTAATAATTGATTGGATTAAGTGTTGTAAATGTTTGGTAAGGCTGCTTAAAACCAATGTAAAATACAGATGAACTAAATTGAATTAAACATATTTCTATATGATATGTAAGCCTTCTTGGGAAGGAGCTCTTTCAGATGTGTACTGTCAAGTGGAATCTGGGTTGAGGCAGTCTGTAGTTTCTTACATAGTCTTAAGGAATAGTCAGGTCAATGGCAGTTAAATTAATTTAAGTCTCTGCATTGTTCATCAGAGGAGCACTGGCAAGCTGCTCCAGGTGTGCTGCACCATGGCTGACCCTATGCTCTGGCTCCAATTACCAATGTTATGAGTTACAGAGGGATATACAAAGAAAGAATTTCAATGTGCTTTATATGTGACAACAATAAAGGCTTCTTCTTGAAACAAATTTCAGTTTATTTAAGCTATACAGAAAATGGACTGAGTGTGCCTTTGAGTGCACCTAATATTTACTCTAATAATTTATTATCTGCTATTATTATTATTATTATCATATATGAGCAAAATTCACTGTATGCAGTACTCTATAGGTATGCCACTGCTTTTGTGTGTCTCACATTGTATATGTGTAAATGTTTACCTATGTCACAAAAACATAGACATCTGCAATCTCTGAATCAGCCATTGCATGTGGCTGCTCAAAAGCCACTGTTAACAGCTCAAGCTGGTTCTTAAAATAGGATGTCTGAGTGTTTTATTGAGGATATTGTTTCCTATAAACATATAGCACTCAGGCAATAACAAACACATCAGACAAAATGAAGTTATCTGAGAACAGAATTAAACTCTGCATGACCCTTTGGTCTGCACCACAGTCATCCATTAATAATTTCTAACCTAATTAGATAGGATAAACGTACCGTTTCCTTGCATGCCAAGAAACTAGCCATAATAAGGGCCATTCAAAGCAGGCCCTGGCCTCAGATAAGGTTTTTTTTTTTAGAAAAGTTTCCTTGAATTATTTCCGGTGTGGGCAAAGTTGTGTTGTCTGAACCAGCAGATACATTTCTTTGTGTATATGTATAGGTTACTGAAAAAGCATGGCTAAGGAAAGGCAGTAAAGGAAAGTGTTAAGTAAGGAGAGTGTTATGTCCATACATACACAATGTCTGAGTCACATCCTTGTAATAATCTTCTTTTTGCATTAGTGGTCACCTCATCAACACACACGCTTCCAGTACAGATGGTTCTCAAGCATGCAGCTGATGTACAGTGGGGCACTCCTACACAACTTGGAAAACATGGCTCCCAGCCCTCTAATGCATCACTGCAAAATAATGGGGGCACACAGTGTAACTATTAGCTGCATAAAAGCCATTTGAACTGAGATGGTTTATTGTATCTCTTTTTAGTCGGATCAGTCAACAAACTGGTGACATCTTTGGGCTTGGGTCTCAGCCAAGTTGCAAAACCTGATGACTTATCAACTGGTTGATGTTCCTGACAATGGTCCAAGAAGAAGCCCAGATACCGTAGTAAAAGTAGCAAAGTTATTAGGGTTTCTGCGAAAAGAGCAAATGTATGATCAATTACATTTTTTTTTATTCAACACTTAGAACAAAAAAAGGATAAATCAGTTCTTCTCAGAGGTTGTCAACTCTTGAGATCAGTAGACACAGGTACCCAGCAACTGAAGATCTGCAAAAGACAAGCCTGGAGAGATATCTCAATAAAGAGGCTAGAGTCTCAGCTTATTAAGACATCTCTGACCATGTGCTTCTGCAAGATTAACGTTTGTCTCTGCAACAAAGATTCCAGCCGTTACTCAGAAAAGGCACCGTCTTGCTGCAATAACAAGTTTCTTCCTGATTCTATGCGTGCAACAGAGGCAGGAAGGTCGTGCAGAACAGATGTTCAGGTATGGAAATAAGAAGTTGTGGTCTCAGACCAGGGGTCATGTGCATGTAAGTGCAATACCAAAGATAAGAAGGAAAAGAGCACAGGATACAGAGGTAAAGAATGTGTTGTAGTAGACAAAGAGATGAACCATTATGTACAATTATTCTTACAAATGCTTTTACACAAAGCTGAAGAGCTTCTTTTTTTTTTTTAGCAGGTGGATCCTATGGCATTTCAGATCCATATTCAGCACAGTTGTACACTGAGCAAATATAAACTACAATATTGCAAGGCGGGGGGGGGGGGGGGCGGGGCGCACCGTGGCTTGGTGGTTAGCACGTTTGCCTCACACCTCCAGGGTTAGAGATTCGATTCCCGTGTGTGTGTGTGTGTGTGTGTGTGTGTGTGTAGTTTGCATGTTCTCCCCATGCCTCGAGGGTTTCCTCCGGGTACTCCGGTTTCCTCCCCTTGTCCAAAGACATTCATGATTGATTGGCGTCTCTAATTGTCCGTAGTGTGTGATTACGTGAGTGAATGAGAGTGTGTGTGCCCTGCAATGGGTTGGCACTCCATCCAGGGTGTATCCAGCCTTGATGCCCATTGACGCCTGAGGCTCCCGTGACCCGAGAATAGATAGCGGTAAACAATGAATGAATGAATGAATGAATATTGCAAGCCATAAAAAAAAACGCACTACATCCATGTACATTATTTAAGTACAATACAAAGTATTGTAATACAAAGTATTGTAATACAAAGTAGCAGCAGAATTCACCACAAAAAATCAACATACACTGATCAGGCATGACATTATGCCCACTGACAGGTGAAGTGAATCAAAGCATCTCTAAAACTGCAGCTCTTGTGGGGTGTTCCCGGTCTGCAGTGGTCAGTATCTATCAAAAGTGGTCCAAGGAAGGAACAGTGGTGAACCGGCAACAGGGTCATGGGCGGCCAAGGCTCATTGGTGCACGTAGGGAGCGAAGGCTGGCCCGATTGGTCCGATCCAACAAACGAGCTACTGTTGCTCAAATTGCTGAAGAAGTTTATGCTGATTCTGATAGAAAGGTGTCAGAATACACAGTGCATTACAGTTTGTTGCATATGGGGCTGCATAGCCACAGACACAGTCAGGTACCACCTACCTAAGCATTGTTGCAGACCATGTACACCCTTTCATGGAAACAGAATTCCCTGAATGCTGTGACCTCTTTCAGCAGTATAATGCCAAGTGCCACAAAGCAAAAATGGTTCAGGAATGGTTTGATGAGCACAACAACGAGTTTGAGGTGTTGACTTGGCCTCCAAATTCCCCAGATCTTAATCCAATCGAGCATCTGTGGGATGTATTGGACAAAAAAGTCCGATCCATGGAGGCCCCACCTCGCAACTTACAGGACATAAAGGATCTGCTGCTAACATCTTTCTGCCAGATACCACAGCACACCTTCAGTCATCTAGTGGAGTTCATGCCTCGACTTGTCGGGCTGTTTTGGCAGCAAAAGGGGGACCAACACAATATTAGGCAGGTGGTCATAATGGTATGCTTGATCGAGATTATAATGCATTCTGTTGCAAAATGGCCCATTGTAGGTTGTCTGTGGGCAGCCCAGATGAGTTTGGTTCGGGTCCACTGTGTACTACACAGCAATAGGCTAATACCTTTTTTACCCACATTGGCCCAATGCAGGTTTTCTGTGGGCAGCCCAAACTTTGTCATGGACCACCATGGGCATACTCATGATTAACTTGGAGTTTTAGACCAATTAAATCTCAGCAAAATAAGTTATGGATTAGGTCTTGTCCTGCCTCACATTTTACAATGATGCCAATGTTAAGCTCAAAATAGGCCTTTTAACCACAGTGAATACTCACAGCACACTACTTTTATTTGATAAAGTAAATGAAGGGTCAATTACTGTGGGATTTTGTTTACTGTGGGATATATAATTATTTAACTTTTATATACACAACTGTTATTTATGTAAGGACATGTAGACTGCTTTCACCTCTTGTAATATAACAGTTAGCTTGCTCTTGTTGTATCTTTTGTTCAACTCATTGTTACCAATAACACATGCACAACAGCGTTCACACATGGACTTCTTCTTTAATTGTCATATAAACTCACACAGGTACAGATGGCACATGTGCAGTACATTTGTGGGTGAACCCACTACACAAACTGTGTGGGGGTGTCCTAGGCTAAACCATTCACTACATATACTACATCCCCCTTCTTAAACTTTGAACAATATATTAATCAAATTTGAAACAAGGACAGTATGCTATAAACACTAGCAGTATATAAGTAATCATTTGCTATGAACATGTAATATAAACACTAGTCAACCATACTTAAGTAAAAACATAATCTTTTAATTGTGCAGGTTGTCTGATGGTACGTCCAGTTCTTGTGTGTCGAGAACCAGGGACAGTACTCTCTTCCACACATTGGGGCGGCTCAGTTTAAACAGGCTCAGGAAGTGTATTGTCACATAGGTCATCATCACTGTACATGGGGCAACCGAGTTGTGTATAAGGGCTGGAAGCGGAGCTGCTGTTCTATCATACCAACTGTTCTGCTGTGACTGACAATGCTGCAGCACTAATTGAATGTACTTAAGTGTGGAAGGCAGCAGAACAACTTTGCTTATTGGTGGAATGTAGGCCTCTACCTATCAGGATCTGGGCTGGAGAGTACTCGAGACCAGTGACGAGAGTGTTGCGAAGAGTCAATAAGGCTAGGTAAGGGTCAGTGCCAGATTGAGCAGCTGCTTTCAGCATAGTTTTGACAGTTTTTATGGCTTGCTCAGCCATGCCATTGGACTGAGCGTAGTTCGGGCTGCAGTGTGTTTCAGTCCATCTGATGTAATGACATGGCCTAGGTAACTGTCACAAAACGCTGGCTTTCGGAGCACGCTGGTTGTGCCGGTTTAGATGAATCAGACCCAATGCGGAGATAGACGTCAGACAGGGGTTTATTAAACAGAAAAACAGATATCCACACAGACGTTTCACAAAGACGCTACATAAAGACGAGGACTAGCAATGAATGCAGACAGACAGCCACTATAAATAAGGAACATAATCATAGACACATTAGGAACAGGTGAACAAAGGCGGAAACACATTAGGAAGAGGCGTGGCTAAAACGAACACATGACCGGACAAACACAACCCCTGCTGAAGGCCCCCTAGTGGTCCATCGGGGGATCTTGCCCACCATAACAGTACCCCCCCCCCCCCCCCCCCCGGCACAGCTCCAGACACGCCAACCCCTCCCCATAGTCCGGAAGAGTTTTCGGTCCAGGAAAACCCGGAGAGGAGCGAGGAACGGAGAGGCAACGGGGGGGGAGCGAGGAGCAAGGCGAGGCAAGTGGGGGGAGTGAGGAGCAAGGTGAGGCAGTTGAAGGGAGCAAGGAACACAGCGAGGTAAGTGGGGGGAGCAAGGAGCAAGGTGAGGCAAGTGGGGGGAGCGATGGGCATGGTGGTAAGGCCAGAGGGTCCCAAATGATGTCCACCGCCGAGCAGCAGAGCCGAGCGACGTCCACCGCCAAGCAGCAGAGCCGAGCAACGTCCCCCGACGCGTAGTAGAGCCAAGCGACGACCTCAGCCCTGCTGGGCCGAAAACCCCCAAGGGGAGGGAGGGAGGGAGGTGTGGCCAGTGATCTCCTCCGCCGATGAGGAGTGAGGTGGAGCGAGTCCCGGCGAAGACGAGGAGGAAGAAGAAGGTCTGACTGGGGACATCCTCCGCCGACGGAAGTGAGGCGGAGTCCTGCACGGAGAAACAGAAGTGGAGCGATGCCCCCCACAGGAAACAGAGGCGGAGCGATGTACCCATACCAAAGAAAAAAAATTCAGACTGGAAACCCCACCGGAACAGGAAGCAGGTTCATAGGGACAAAAAAAAAAAAAAAACTACTACTCCGGAAGAAAAAAAAACTCAAAAAAAACAAAAGCAAGGGCAGCCGGTAATCCCCTCCACCGACAGAAGTGAGGTGGCGTCCTGCACGGAGAAACAGAAGTGGAGCGACGCCCCCCACAGGAACAGAAGTGGAGCGAGTACCGGCAAAAAGAAAAAAAAATACAAGTTAAAAACATCCTCCGCTGTGAGGAATGGGGCAACACCCTCCACGGAAACCCGGAAGTGGAGTTGGGTTCCCCACGTGAACAGACGCAGAGCAATGTGCCGGAGAGAAAAAAAATTCAAACAGGACATGTCTTGGGAAAGAGGGAAATCCTCGCATACCTCGTTCCGCGTTGGGTCTGTACTGTTTTGGCTAGTCCTTCTGTCACAAAACGCTGGCTTTCGCAGCACGCTGGTTGTGCCGGTTTAGATGAATCAGACCCAACGCAGAGATAGATGGCAGACAGGGGTTTATTAAACAGAAAAACAGATATCCACACAGACGTTTCACAAAGACGCTACATAAAGATGAGGATTAGCAATGAATGCAGACAGACGGCCACTATAAATAAGGAACATAATCATAGACACATTAGGAACAGGCGAACAAAGGCGGAAACACATTAGGAAGAGGCGTGGCTAAAACAAACACATGACCGGACAAACACAACCCCTTCTGAAGGCCCCCTAGTGGTCCATCGGGGGATCTTGCCCACCGTAACAGTAACCTCATTGACCATATATTTCAGCTTGTCTTTGTTGAACTTGACGTTAAGACTCACATCATGCTCTGCTTTGGTGGCTGCCGCTATGATCATGTTGTCAGCCACCATGAAGACACCATCAATGACCCCAAAATTCAAGCACTGAAAGACTTTGCTTGCAGTTTAATATGCTAATAGCTGTCCTTCTCATCCAGGATGGTAAATAGCTTTTTGCCAGCTAACTTGCCCCGTATGTCTTCCAGTGTGGGTATGCTGTAGTGCTGATGGAGTATGGCCCTGTTTAAGTCTCTAGGGTCCAAGCAGAATCTGAGCCGTTTTTCTTTTCTGTGATGCACAGACTGCTCACCAATGGAGTAGGCTTAGAAACCTTGCTTATCACACCCCTGTTCTTCAGTTCTTCCAGCATCTCATGGAGTCGGTCATGGACTGCATATGGGATCTTCCTGCAGTCATGTATGACAGGTGGAACATTAGGATAAGTGTGGATATGATGCAATCCTGGAAACTGGCCTAATCCTTCAAACATTGATGCATAGTGGCTGAGGAGCCCAGTTTTTGTGGTGGGCGGTGAAGGTATGAGTGTTTGTTTATTCATTGCAGGATTGCTTGATCTGCATGCAACCCTTTTTTTGTAATGGCATGCACAAATTGCACTTCTGATGAGGCTGCCATTGCTGTGATTTGTGCTTTTGTCACTTCTTTAGCTCTGCATATGTCAAGAGCTTTTGAAATGTCTCATATCATAAGATCTTCAGTGTCTCCAAATTCACATGTGCGTGCTTTGTTTCTTAAATCTGTGACAAATTTGTCTATGACTGCTTGCTCAGAGAATGTGTGGGCCCAGAACTGATGCCGTTCAAAGGCAGTATTCTTCTGTGGGGCACTGATTATAAAATACTATTACTGACCTATAATGCATTAAATGGTCTTACGCCACAGTACCTGAGTGATCTTTTGTTATTTATGATCCACTACGCCTACTCCAATCAAAGGGTGTAGGTTATTTGGTAGTACCTCAAGTAGCAAAGGCTACAGCAGCAGTGGGCAGGGCTAAAAATATATATTAGGGCTGGGCAAGTTAACACATTATTATCGTGTTAACGCATTAATTAATTAACACAGACAATTATTTTATTGTGCATTAACGCAGTTTTTTAAATTACTACTTTATTTCAAAAGTCCGTTGCTCAATGGCTCTGAATACACATACAGACAAAGAATGGGTCACAAGAGGGGTGGGATGTTGATCAGTACTGGCTTGGGATGGCCGCTGAGGCAGTAAGATACAAATTAAATCTTTGTTCCCACTTGCGCCAATTTTCCCATCAAAGTTCCCCATCAGAGATAACGGAGGAGGTGGATGAAGCATTTCCATTTTGTGCCAGCCCGTTCTGACAATCTGGCAGAGTTGCTTTTTCACCATTCACTCACGCAGCTAGTGAGAGTTAGCATTGTAAAAACTATGCTGATGTCTCAAATCGCCGGAGGCAGGAGGTGTAGAATCCATTAGCAGATTTATTGAATGAAAACAGCAGGCAAAATCAGAAATCGGTAAACGAAGCAAAAGGGTCAAAACCAGAAAATCAGAATATCCAACAGACAAATCCAAATTGCTAGGCAAAAGACAATGTAGAAGACAAATGGCAAAAGGTCATACACAATAGTTAGACAACAGATAAAGGCTTGGCACACTCACAAAACGGAAACGATACTTCGCGAATAAGAGCGTGCACATCTCTCTTTTACGTTCAGGGGGAAACCAGGAGAATAGGGATCAAAACTCAGGAGAGGGCTCCTTCTGGTGTTTGACCTCCTGGTGTGACGTGACAGGGCCCCCCCCACCTAGGAACACCTCCCGGTGTTCAACAACGTGGTCGACCTCGTGGACGAGGGCCAGGCTTTGGTGGAATTCCTCAATCAAGGAAGGGTCTAAGATATCAGTCGCGTTAAGCCAGAAACGTTCCTCAGGGCCGTAGGTATTGCAGACTATTTCCGATTCTACGGCAATTCAGTAGTGCACGAACCTGATATGCCAGGGACCCATCAATATCTAGTCGGGGGGGGTTGGTGGGTCGATAAGTCAGTGAAGAGGGCTCTGTGGGCTGGTTTGAGAAGGGAAACATGAAATGTGGGAGAGATTTGGTAGGACGGAGGCAGCTGGAGGCGGTAGGCCAATGGATTGATCTGTCTAATTATATTGAAGGGGCCGATAAACCTATGACTGAGTTTACGGCAAGGGAGTTGTAATTTCAAGTTCTTGGTTGACACCCAGACTGGTTGTCCTATACAGTAAGCGGGGTGTGGATGTCTGTGTCGGTTGGCTTGAAGAGTTTGTCTTCTTACGGCTCTTTGAAGGTGCACATGTGCCCTCTCCCAGGTCTCCTGAGTTCTCCTGGACCACTCGTCGATGGCCAGGATCTTTGATGATTCATCAGACCAGGGGAAGAGTGATGGTTGGAACCCAAGAACGCATTGAAAGGGTGTGAGGCCTGTGGACGAGTGTGTCAGGGAGTTTTGTGCATACTCTGCCCAGGGGAGAAATTTGTTCCAGTGGTGCTGCTCTCTACTGCAGTAAGAACGGAGAAACTTTCCAATTTCCTGGTTTAATCGTTCTGTTTCCCCATTGGACTGGGGGTGGTAGCTTGAACTTAGACTCACATTGATTCTCAGCCTAATGCAAAAGACTCGCCAGACCTGTGACGTGAATTGGGTGCCCTGCTCAGACACGATGTCCTCTGGTAACCCAAAATTCCTAAATACATGGTAGTAAAGAGCTGTGGCTGTTCCCATAGCTGTTGGTAGACCTTTAAGTGGGATAAGTTTGCAGGCCTTGGAGAAGCAATTAATGATGACCAGAATGGTGGTGAAACCCCCCGAGTTGGGTAAATCTGTTATAAAGTCGATGGAGATGTGAGTCCAGGCCATTGGGGAATAGGTAACGGTTGTAACAACCCCTCACTGGCAGGAACATATAGCTTAAAAGGAGGACATGATGCCAGTGGAGGGTCCTCAGCGTGGGCCCGTTGAATCTCCTCCACTAGATTCCACTGAATTGGGGCCAGGATTACGGATGGAGGAATGATGGGCTCAGGGTGAACAATGAGATTCTTGGCTTCCTGCTGCCTGAGCAGAGCCCATCTAGCTTGGTGAGGATTTAAGCGTTTGGCCCCCCGAAGATATTCAAGGTTACGGTGATCCATGAGGACGAGTAATGGGTGACGAGCCCCCTCTAGCTGATGCGGCCATTCTTCTAATGCCACTTTCATGAATAAAAGCTCACGATCTCCCACATCGTAGTTGATTTCAGCCACTATTAATTTCCTGGAGTAGAATGCGCATGGGTGTAACTTTCCTGGGTTCCCGTGATGTTGGGACAAGACAGCACTGATACCACAGCTCAAAGCATCGACTTCTACAATGAAGGGGACTTCCAGGTCAGGGTGTTGAAGGATAGGAGCCGTAGTGAAGCTATGCTTGAGTCTGGTGAAGGCCTCTCTTGCGGTGTCCCTTTTAGTAGGGAGGTTAGAGGACTAGCAATGGTGCTATAGTTCCTTATAAAGCGCCTGTAAAAATTGGCAAACCCCGAGAAATGTTGATGTTCTTTGGTAGTGGTTGGTTCAGGCCACTCTGTGACAGCACGTATCTTTGCTTGGTCCATTTCTACTCCTGCAGGGGAAATTATATATCCCAGGAAGGTGATGGTCTCCCAATGGAATTCACATTACTCTAGCTTTACATACAATTCTTCAGCAGGCGTTGGAGCATGGTACGCACATGATGAATGTGAGTCTCTATGGAGTCAGAGTAGATCAATATGCCTTCAATATATGCAATTACATAACGGTTGAGCATATCCCTGAAAATTTCATTAATACTTGATTGGAAGACTGCCAGCGCATTGGTTGATCCTTACAGCATGACTGTATATTCATAATGTCTACAGGTAGTGTGAAATGCTGTCTTCCACTCATCCCCCTCTTGGATCCTGATCAAGTTGTATGCACTTCATAAGTCCAGCTTATTAAAGATTTTGCTCCTCATAACTGTTCCAAGGCTCACTGTGATAGTGTTGAGGCCCCGGTAGTCAATGCAAGGTCGAAGGCCGCAATCCTTCTTCCCCACAAAGAAGAATCCAGCAGCTGCTGGTGAGGTGGAGGGGTGGATGTAGCCTGTGGCAAGAGCTTCCTCGATGTACTCCTCAATCGCTTTATTCTCCGGTAGAGATAGGAGGTAAATACGATTCTTGGGTGGCATAGTGTTAGGAGGTAACTCAATGGCGCAGTCCCATGGGCGATGGGGTGGAAGATGGTTGGCTCTCTCTTACTGAATACTTCCCTAGGCTCATTATATTCCTCAGGCAGTGATACTTGAGCTGTGATACCTGGGCTCTCGACAGAGGTTATAAAACAAGGCCTGGGTACGGGGTTCTCAAAATAGGTGTGGATGCAGTGAGGGGACCAGTGTCTCAATTCTCCCTCCCTCCAGGAGATGTGGGGATCATGAATTTGAAGCCACGGAAAACCTAAGATGATGGGGTTAGCAGGAGATGATATGAGGTGAAATGAGAGTTTTTCCATGTGAAACAATCCAATTTGTAGTTCAAGAGGCTGGGCTTGGTGTGTAAGATATCCTTCCCCAATGGGTTGGTTGTTAACGGCTGTCACCCATAGAGGTGGAGTGCATGGAATGGTGGGAAGGTGTAGTCTCTCCACGAGCCCGCGATCTATAAGGTTGACAGCCGCCAGAATCTATCAATGCTGAGACAGAAACTGTATTAGGAACATTGCGTAACATGGTCAGGCAGAGTAACTTTACATAGAAGGTGATTTTTTCTCACCTGAGACATTGATGGGTGTTCAGGGCAGCAGTAGACTTGGTCGCCGGGTTGTCCACAATAGAAACACAACCACTGTTGAGTGCACCATTGGCGTTCCTCCACAGTCACACGGGTTCGGCCAAGCTGCATGGGTTTGACGTTGCTCTCTCGGGGTTCGAGAACATTGAGGTGGTGGCGTGGATGGTTGTAAGTGAATGAATTAGGGTTGTGTTGATGTCTCAGTTTGTCCAGCCATATGACAGTGGTGATGAACTGTGAGAGCGTCATGTTCATGTCCCTACATGCCATATATGCTTGTAGTGCTGGGTGGAGACCTTCACGAAACACCTCCAGTAACGATGCTTCATTCCACCCCAATTTAGCAGCAAGGGTGCGAAATTTAATGGTGTACTCTGCAGCAGATTCTGAGCCCTGGCATAGTTCCAGTAATTGTACTGATATATCTTTACCTCCCTCTGGGTATTCAAAAACCTCCAGGAGCAAGTTAGCAAAATAATCAGATGAGGATTTGATCTGGGGATCACTATTCCACACTGCTGAGATCCAATCAAATGCCTTACTGGAGAGTAAAGAAAGCATAAAGGCGCACCTTGTGAAATCCAATGCATAGAGTTCAGGTTGATGAGCAAAGAAATTGTCACACTGCCGGAGAAAACCATGGCAACGGTCAGCGGAGCCATCAAATTTTTCCGGGAGAGCCATGCGAGGAGATTCTCTGCGTGGTGTAGGTGCGGGGATCGTGGGGGGAGCAAACACAGCTTGTAGCTGTTGATTCGTGCGCTGTAGCGCCTAGACTTCCTCTTGATATGAGCGGATGATAGCTCCTTGTCTGATTATGATGACTTGTAAATCCACTGGATTCGTGGTAGGCAAAGTATTCTGTTTAAAATCGCCGGAGGCGGGAGGTGTAGAATCCATTAGCAGATTTATTGAATGAAAACAGCAGGCAAAATCAGAAATCAGTAAACAAAGCAAAAGGGTCAAACCCAGAAAATCAGAATATCCAACAGACAAATCCAAATCGCTAGTCAAATAACAATATAGAAGACAAATGTGCAAAAGGTCATACACAATAGCTAGACAATAGATAAAGGCTTGGCACGCTCACAAAACGGAAATGATACTTCGCGAATAAGAGCGTGCACATCTCTCTTTTATGTCGTGGGGAAACAAGTACAAAAGGGATCAAAACTCAGGAGAGGGCTCCCTCTGGTGTTCGACCTCCTTGTGTGACATGACAGCTGATTTGCCAGTAACGCTTTTACTTTTGGTATGATGTTCTTTTTCTGAAATGCAGTGTTACTTTTACGCCAGACTTAATGGGACACAGACCTTCCAAAATGTTACATTTTTGTCTCGTCAGTCCACAGAGTATTTTCCTAAAAGTCTCCGATGTTTTCTGGCAAAACTGAGACGAGCCTTTATGTTCTTTTTGCTCAGCAGCGGTTTTCGTCTTGGAACTCTGCCATGCAAACCATTTTTGCCCAGTCTCTTTCTTATGATGGAGTCATGAACACTCACCTTAACTGAGGCAAGTGAGGCCTGCAGTTCTTTTGATGTTGTTGTGGGGTCTTTTCTGACCTCCTGGATGAGTTGTCGTTGCGCTCTTGGGGTAATTTTGGTCGGACTGCTCCTACAAACATTTGTGAAAGAATGGGTTGCTCTAAGGAGCTCAGTGAATTCAAGCACGGTACCGTGTTAGGTTGACACATGTGCAGTAAGTCCATTTGTGAAATTTCCTCACTACTAAATATTCCACAGTCAATTGTTAGTGGTATTATAACCAATTGGAAGCAATTGCAAACAACAGCAAATCAGTCATGAAGTAATAGGCCACTAAAATCACAGCCGGGTCATGCTGAGACTTTCTGCAGAGTCAATAGCTACAGACCTACAAACTTTGTGTGACCTTCAGATTAGCTTAACAACAGTGCATAGAGAGCTTCAGGGAATGGGTTATTGTGACCAAGCAGCTGCATCCAAGCCTTACATCACCAAGTGCAATGCAAAGTGCTTCTTTGTCTGGCAATCCGATGTATGAGTCTGGGTTTGGTGGTTGCCAGGAGAATGGTACTTGCCAAGTGTAAAGTTTGGTGAAGGGGGGATTATGGTGTGGGGTTGTTTTTCAGGGGTTGTGCTTGGCCCCTTAAATCCAGTTAAAGGAACTACACCAGGTTATGTATGTAACACGGTTCATTGAGAAGGGAACGAGATGCCGCATCATGGCTGATGCTATGGGAACGCTTCTATGTGAAAGTTGTGTCTGAAGCTCTGTGTGAAATAACGCCAAATAACGCTCCGGTAGGTCATGTGACAAAGCAGAGCATGCCAGCAAGACCATAAAAGGGCATCTACGTCACATTACTCCAGCTTCTCCTTGCCTGAAGGAAGCATGAGTGGATCCGCTTCATCAAAACTATAGTATTGTAAAAAACTACAGACTGCCCCAACCCAGATTCCACTCCACAGTACACATCTGAAGGAGCTCATTCCCAAAAAGGCTTACATATCATATAGAAATATGTTTAATTATCTGTAGGGTATTTTTACATTGGCTTAAAGCAGACTTACCAAACATTTAGAACACTTAATCCAATCAATTATTGGTATGGGATCGGCAGCAAGACATCAAGGACCATCACTGAACAAAGGGTATATGTGACCATGATTACCATTCAGTATTGTTCGACCATTTGGGTGATCACACCTGTAACAATACCAAGCCAAGGTGTACATGAACGTGATTACCATTAAGGACATCCGGCTAGACGATAGTATCACCCAGCCATTTGGGGGATACTCAGTAATTTACATTTAAAGTGAAACTCATTTAAATTACACATTGGAAACACTGTATAAAATGTTTGAGCAGGATTTGTTTGGGGTTCTTTTTGACTCCGATGAACCCAAAGTACTTTATGGATTTTGTCACTGCGATGCTGCAATAAACTTCTTCTTCATTAAGATCTTCGACGCTCTTCGTTTTATTTTTCTTACATTGGCGGCGAGGGATTTCCAAAAAAGCCGGGAAAGGTAAGAAAATCGGATTTTTCTTCTTTTACATTGTTTTATTTAGGTAACTCCCTCATTTAAAAAAAACTAGAAAAGAAAAGTTAAGGGCAGAATAGAAATAGAGTTATTGAGCATAAGCAGGAGGAGTTCTTAAGCCTATTCTGTACATTTCTGTTAGAGATTCTAACGGAACTGAATTAACCCGACGCACTGTGGTGACAGAGGTGCATCAGAATCGTTGTTTCTAAAGTAACTGAAGCAAAGTGCTTAAGTGTAAAGGTTTCTAAAGTAACTGAAACTTGTTGTGTTGTTATAATTCTGTCAAAAGGTTCTAAAGTAAGTGAATCTGCCCGACGCAGTGTGGCGGCCGAATTATAACCAGAAACTGAAACAGGTGATCGTGTAGCGAGCCCGACGCACCGCGGCTCTGGGAAGTTTAAAACAATAACCTGAGGTAGTGTGGTTTTGTCTGACGAACTGTGACAGCGTTTTAAACGTAAGTTTTAAGCCCGAAGTACTGTGGCTGAGAATTTTTTAAAATATAACACAAAAACCTGACGTAGTGTGGTTTTGTCCGACGAACTGTGACAGTGTTACGTTTTAAACTGTTTAAAGTAAGTGAAACTTGTTGTATAGTTGTTGTAATTCTGATAAGATTCTAAAGTAAGTGAAGCAGAATTATAACTACGTAGTTTCTAAAGTAACTGAAGCTGTAGTGAGCCCGACGCACCGCGGCTCTGTGAAGTTTAAAACAATAACCCGAAGTAGTGTGGTTTTGTCCGACGAACTGTGACAGCGTTTTAAACTTTAGTTTTAAGCCCGAAGTACTGTGGCTAAGTAGACTGTTTTAAAATATAACACAGGAAAACCCGACGTAGTGTGGTTTTGTCCGATGTACTGTGACAGTGTTACATTTTAAAGTGTTTGTGAGTGTTGTTGTTTGTGAGTTGTGAGTGTTACTGTAGTTGGACTTGAGGCCCGACGGAGTGTGGCTGAAGTGAGAGTGTCGGGTTCAAAAGCCCGACGTGTTGTGGCTGTATTATTCATTTTGCGTCCGAAGTACTGGAGCTGTGAATAAATAGACTAACGGGTATCTTAAAGTAACTAGATAACGTTTAGTCACTAAAGTTGTGTATAGTAACTCTAATTAATTCAGAAAGATTGTGACAATGGAAGAGCTGATTGTTAAGTACATCGCTAAGCACGGCTCTCAGGGAATGTTTGATGGAATGGAGAACATTGTTGATAAGCCGTATGAGTGGGCTATTGCAAAGTTCGAAAGTTATCCCAAAATGCCTAAGAATAAAAAAGGAAAAATCGCCAATGCACTACAAGCAGTTCTTGCCTCATACAAAGTGACTAGGAAGACTCTAGACACGTTAAAGTCTGAAAATGAACAACTTCAATCTAGACTCGATGACGAGCTAATCTGTAAAAGAAATTTCCAGGCTACTGAAACGATCTGGAAAGAAGAAAAGGTCAGAATGCAGAAAGAGATTGAACATTTTAGAACTAACAACAGCATGCTTAAATCATCTGTGGAAACACTGACCAATGATTTGGAGGAAGCAAAGGCTGCTTGTCAATTTCTGATAAAAAATGGCACAAATGAGCAAAATACCAATAAGGTATCTATAGGTGGTATGTTGTGTAACCGAGTTCCAGAAATGACAGATTTGCATGAAGACAGTGAGAATTCAGAAAGAGATTCTCGGTCAGTCAGTAGTCAGTACTCTGACTGTACAGTTAGATTTCCCATGGCACCAATTCACTCTTCTGTAACTGTGCGTGCTAGTGAAGGAGGGGATGAACCAATGACCTCTACAATGGTCAGAGGATTTAATCCCAATGAGCTAGATGCTGTGCTCAGTAATATTGGGAAATTTGATCCTGCCCAACAAGATCCTTTAGATTTCCTAAAAAACTTGGAGCAATATGCTGACATTTACAAATTTACAGATGGTGATGCGTGCATAGTGTTAAATATGTGTGTGCCCGAGACTCTGTCTGGAGCCTTAAATCAGAAAGTAAAGACCAGTACTGCCAATAAGTTAGAAAGGAAACAGGCACTACTTGAAGTCCTAGGTGTGATGTCAGTTAATTGGGATAAAATATCTGATGTACACATGAGGAAAGGTGAGCACCCAATGGCATTTTCAGAGCGATTGTTGGAGGTATTCAAAACTTTCAGTGGTAATCCTAACATTACTCAGAATGATGTCAGTTTTAAATCTGCTTTGATTAACAAATGCGATCCACTCACTCGTTCTGCTGTAACAATGTTTGTGACCCATCTCTCTGAATATAATGACATAATTTCTAAAATGACACAGTTTTACAACAGCAATGCTAACTTAAAGAGATCCAATCCTGTGTCAGCTGTAGGTGTTAAAAAGTTCTATAGGAATAGAGGCTGCAAGGCTTCCTGTAGAAACAAGGGCCATGCTACAGGAGATAAAAAAGAAAGACCACTCCCTTATAACCCTGATAACCTCCCAGTGTGTTATTCGTGTGGCAAGGAGGGACATATTTCCAGAGAATGCAAATTTTCTCTGAAGAGAACAAGCCCAAATATGGATTTAAATCAGTTACAGGCCACTGTAAACAGATTGAGTAAGGAGCTCAAGAATCTGTATAACTGCTTGCCTGTTATTTATCGTCAAGCCACTCAGCAAATCTGGCATGGTCAGACAAACAAGATGCCTTTTGTTCAGGAAGAGCATCATCACAAATTTGAAACTAGTGATGAGGTAATGGTAAAGAACTACCAACCTGAGGGCCCATGTGTCACGACTCGCACTAGAGGTGACCGCGAGAGGGAGCCCTCGCCCGTATTTTGAGTTCACTTCCGGATTACCTGGGGATTTAAATACGGTGCGCACTACCTGCACGACGCGAAGTAATGTTCTTTTTTACTATACCGAGCGCTTACCCTGACGGATTTCTGGCTTTGACTTGGATTGTGTACTGGATACTCTTTTGCTCTTTCTTGGATGTGGATTTGTTTGGTTTTCGGACTTTGGACTGTTTTCGTGTTTCCCCCTTTGGATTACCCTTGTCGGATTTTATTGCTTGGACTTTGGATTACCTGTTGCCGATTTATTGCCTGTCCCCGATTTCCGATACTGTGTTTTCCCTACTGCCGGCTCGGCATATGGATCCAGACACTTCCGCCTCTGGCGGAGCCCCGTCACACCATGGTCCGCTAACTGGGTGAGACCATGCAGAGATTTAGTTTACAAGCTCTGCCACAAAACTAAATACGAACAACCTGTTAAGAGATGGTCCCACAATGATCAATTAAAAAACATAAAAATCTGATGGCAATCATAAAGGGCCATGTAAACAGTCAAATGTATATTATAAGTGTTTGTAATGTTTTCTGTCTTTTGTGTAAAGGGGGGGGCATACATTCATTATGTTTACTAGTGTTTTTCAGATTTCCTAACAAAAAAAAAGAAATGAAGATGTTCCCTTCTGGCGTAATGATGAGACCATATCCAGGGGTGCTGATCAACAACCTCCAGTGGGTCCATGTTCCAGTACAAGTATCTACTGACAACGGCATTCTTGAGATACCATGGAGCCGTAGCTACCAGCTCATCCACAGAGCAGACGCTGGAAGACCATCCAGAGGATCACATAGAGGGTGTCTCTTCTAGACGGAAGTTGCTATGATTTGTTGGACAACAGGTTCTGCAAATAGATGCCTATCTGCAAGAGGGACTAAGTGAAGAAAAGAAAACCGTCCAGGATGTTCACACCATTGCATCTGCCCTCTCCTATCAATGACACCTCATTTTGCATAATCCCAGAGACTGATTGATCCATAGGAAATTATTACTTTCCATATGTAAATGTCACTTTACAGACGATGTCATTGAATCCAGAAGAACAGCTAGGTTTTGTGAAAGACATACCAGAATTTGATTTTGAATTACCAAAACTGGACACTATGTTAATGTCATTAATGCAGAGGAAAGATAACCACATTGTCAAGGCGCAACAAGATCTTGTGGAAAAGGACAAAGTTTTAACTAAACAAATGCATAATGGTGATGTAGTTATTACCTACTCTGATTTGATTTGGGATGTAACTTTCAAAACTGCCGTTTGTGTATGCATTTTTCTCATCATTTGTCAATGCATGCTGTTATGTTGTATGTGTTCTATATTGAGACATCAGATTGCAGATACTTCAATAATTAATGTAGGAGGTTGGCTGTGATGGTTCATGAATGCCTCTACTCCAATCCCAGATTTTAATTCTATGATTTTAAATTATGTTTTGGATTTGTCTGCCTGGCCTTCAGGTAAAATGATTTTACTGTACCTGCATCTGTCTCACCTCTCCATGCATGACAATATTAATGCTCACATAAGTGAAAGAATACTTAATAAGGATAAATGAAGTGATAGGAGAGTTAGTATCAACATTATTAATTGCCATTAGAGTTGATTTGATCCAATTTATTAATATAGCCTGGGAAACTACTAAAATTATTGAACTATTTTAATTGTAATAAGTACAGAGTTATCAAAGTGATCCAAATATAAGATGATGTCATCAACATACAGTGAAATAATATGAATATGATTGTGTATCTTAATCTGTGCTATTTTACATTTCCTAATAACCAGTGCTAGCAGTGCAAGGGATAAACATAACAGTGGATAGAATGGACATCCTTGTCTCATTCCCCACTGTAAAGGAAATGAGGGCGAGATAATATTGCCTATCAACACTTATGCCAAATGAACCTAACATAAATTTACTTATCACGTCCCACATATCTAAGCAGAACTCAGAACAATGATCATCTAAACCAAGCAACTTGCCCTACTGAAGACATTTTAATGATTTGTGAAGCTTCTCTGTGGCATTTCTTAAGAATCCTGATCTATCTGTAATTTTTTTCTGTACTCCCAAAAAAATCCTTGCATTACTTACAAGCTCATCAAATTACTTTCACCTTTTACAAATTTGTGTAAAAGATTTCAAACATGTCGTTAATAGTTTTATGATCTGTGTTTACCTGATCATCAGGTTTATCAGATTAATATATGCATTGGTCTTGCACTATTTCAGCCTAAGGTCTAACAAATGGCTGGGCCAATTCAAATTAATCTTTCTGTAGGATAAATTCTGCTTTTGATGGGGAAAGCATGTTGAATTCTCCTTTCAGGACAACAATTCACTCTCCTCAGAGAAATGTTCATTCATTCATTGTCTACCGCTTATCCGATCTATCCTCGGGTCACGGGGAGCCTATCTCAGGCGTCATCGGGCATCAAGGCAGGATACACCCTGGATGGAGTGCCAACCCATCGCAGGGCACACACACACACTCTCATTCACACAGTAAGGACAATTTAGAGATGCCAATCAACCTACAATGCATGTCTTTGGACTGGGGGATGAAACCGGAGTACCCGGAGGAAACCCCAGAGGCACGGGGAGAACATGCAAACTCCACACACACAGAGGAGGCGGGAATCGAACCCCCAACCCTGGAGGCTTGAGGCACACGTGCTAACCACCAAGCCACTGTGATAGCTGTTTTGTCAAGCCATTTCAACACATTAAAGACACAAGTGAGCAGCTGTCTGGAATTGTTTTCTGTCATGCATGTGATGAGCTCAATCAATCTCATTATCTAGACACTTCAAGGATGGAACCTACTTGGAGAAGTTAGCTCTTCTGGCGAAGAGTCAAAGCCCTTCAGCTTCTTCTTGCAACACTGCTAACCATAAATTATTTCTCCAGCTCCTATTTTTTATATCCGCCATGAATTGTTCCAACTGTTTTATTATAACTGTTAATAAAACAGTTACAAACTGTTAACTGTTAATAAAACTCCTTACTATAACAGTTATAATTTATAACTATTTTATTTATTACATAGGGTCAAGTCTCATTGGCAGTGTCTGTTTTGTATGGAAGCCACTGAATAAAAAATAAAAAAAGGTTAGTGACTTTTCATCTCACAATTCTGACTTTTTTCTCAGAATTGCATGATACAAACTCGCAATTTTGACTTTTTTTCTCAGAATTGTGAGATATAACCTCCCAATTCTGAGATATTGTCACATAACGCTGGTCGTACCGGTTTAGATGGATCAGACCTCACTCAGGGATAGACAGCAGACAGGGGTTTATTGAAAATAAGGAACATCCACATCCACAAAGACACAGACGAATAACATTCAGACGCGTTACATACCGACAAGGACTAGCAAAGAAACCAAAGCACAAACCCCACTATAAATAGGGAACATAATTAAAGGACACATTAGGAACAGGTGAATCAAGACAGGAACGATTAGGAATAAGGTGGGTCTACAACAAGCACATGACATATGAAAACAACAATACAACACAATCCCTGCTGGAAACCCCCCCTAGTGGTCCGCATCGGACCTGCCACCCGTAACAGATATCAGAATTCTGACTTTTTTTCTCTTCATATGCAGTAAGGTTTTAACTGATCATATCCGTCAATATGCCAAACATAGTTTGACCCGCAACTGTTATACATGCGTTGCTGTAGATGACCGCGAGCATGCAGATCAATTCCTTGTCCATCTAACAGTCGCATCAACTGATGTCTGTAATAATGCCGGACAGACAACATTTCTGGTGCATCCAGCGATAGCCATTTTGTCATCCCGATGTCTGTAGCTGCTGGTGTATAAAACGTGCCACTTCAGCCTCATCTGTCTTATTGCGTCTCAGCCACAAATGAATTTCTCAGAATTGCGAGTTTATATCTTCAAAATTCTGAGAAAAAAAGTCAGAATTGCGAGTTTGTATCGCAATTCTGAGAAAAAAGTCAGAATTGTGAGATAAAAAGTCGCAATAACCTTGTAGCGCAACATCCTAGATTAACTTAAAGGGCAAGGAAAAAGGGGTTTCTTACTCGTCACAAAAGTCAGTCAAGGAAATTCATAACAAGCACAAGTATAATTAAAACACACAAAAAAGATACAAAATCCGGTTAGTTCTTATATCCTATGCCATTACACTTGTAGTTCCTTTAACTTGTGTTTCCTCAAGCATTTAAACACAAGTTTACCTATGAAGACCACAAGACAGTAAAATGTTAGGACAATAAAAACGGTAAGAAAACTGTTTCTCTCCTATCCTTGCCGCGCCTTCAATCTCGTCCCACAGTGCGTGCGCGGCCGTTATAGAAACAGAACCCAAATTATACATCAGAAACATAAGAAATAATACGGAAGCATATACATAGGAAATATCAAAATTGCCTCTTAAAGAAAGTCACAGACATTATAAGTCATTACTTGCAAATCAACACTTCACGCAAACAGTTCTAATACATTATATATAATATATATATATATATATATATATATATATATATATATATATATATATATATATATATATATATATATGATAGTAATGTTGACATGTTGAGTTGGCTCTTACAAACCTTTTTTTATTTTTTAGTGGCAGAAACGGGCTTCCATAGTTTTGTCATGACCAAATTTGTTTTGGTAGATCCATTTGCTAATCCATGTAAACAATTTGAGTAAACAATTAGTATCTCCACTAATAACTTAAAAAGCATGACCATCATTGGCCAGATTTCAGAAGTTCACTGAGCTATCATCAAAATTTGTATGGTAGATTTTGGTATGGATCCAATCTGATGGAATCTCATTCATATTAGCCTCATTTTTGCTTACAACAACATTCATATATCTTGGAAAACAAGGTACACAGTGAATTTGTTTGAGCTAATTAGTTTGCTAAAACCATAGAAATTTAGTTCTACCCATTTCATTGACAATATTTGCTTAATATATAAAACCTAATTTGCAAGCTGAGGTCATGCCATAGGGTATGGTTGGGACCATATAGGAGGGTGTGTAACCATAAGTCATAAGTCATAAAGACATGAAACTTGATCAACAGATTGTACTCCCTCACACTACTCAAGAGTGATGGGTCCATTCAGCCAAATGATGGCACTATAGCACAAGGATTTACATTTTGAAGTTTCAAGAGTCCTACACTATAATTCATGTTTTACTCTTATTGCTTGGGTTCTGCCAAATTCAGCTAGATCCCACTAGTTTCTGCCATTGACCATGATGCACAACATATTTTTGTGAACTAGCCTTTAAGTGACATAGATGGGTGATTGTACCTAATGCTGCAACAGGCTAGATACATTTGAATCCTGGACATAGGATGTGCCTGACACCTTTGATTATAATATTATTTTTTTTAACTTATTGCTTGTTATGCATCTTTATTACCTTGAACATCATGGTCAAAAAGATAGTTAAGCATAGTCATTTTTCTTTTTTTTCCTTTCCTTTTTTTAAACTGTTATAGATTCAATTTAAAACTGATTCAACTGACTTTGGCCTTCAATACAACAGCCCATAAATGCTGAAAATATTTCAGAAATTTTTCCATTAAAAAAAAATGTCTCTTTTAGGTAATGATTCAAACTTTTTATTTGAGTTTGGGTGATCTCCCATTCATCCTGCAGATCCTCTAAAACCTCAGTCATATTGGATGGGGAATATTTGTGAGCTCCCATCTTCAGGTCTTTACACAGATTTTCTATGGGGTCTGTGGATGGTCTACTCTAGGACTGTCTTGTCAGTATGCTTTGGGTCATTGTCCAGCAGAAAAGTAATTTTCAAACCAAACTTAGGTTGTGTGCACTATGCATCAGATTTTCTTCAAGAAAGTCTCTGCATTTGATTGGATTAATCTTTTTCTTAATTCTAAACAATTTTTCCTATCACTGCTGCAGAGGAGTAACCCCCATGGTATGATGCTGCTTCAACATAGGAATGGTATTTGCCAGTTAATGTTCAGGACCAAGTTTTTACCAGATATATGCTTGCGGTTCAGTCAAAAGTCTTATTAATCTCACCTTTACTCTCGTTCTCAGAGACCTTTAAATGTCTGCCACATTTCTGGCAGATTTTTACACAGGATTGAATCCTATAACATGAGTTGTGGAACCTAGTTTAGTCATTTCCAAAAAACTTAGCTGAGCTCAGTGTACTGAGTAAATAAGATGTGACTGTGGTATTAGAAGTGTGGAATGTATGTTTTATCCATATCAGATTTGACAGGATCCTGTCCAGGGCGTACCCTGCCTTGTGCCTTTAGTCTCCTGGGATAGTCTCTAGGTTCCTGTGACCCAGTAGTAGGATAAGCAGGTATAGAAAATGGATAGAAAATGGATTTGAGATGTGGCATATGCAACTGTGTGTAAGAGAGAGAGAGAGAGAGAGAGCGACTGTTTATGTAACCAGAATGTGCCTGGTTGTGTAGTTTGTGGCTGCCCATTAGAATAATTGATTTGCTTTAAAGACTTTCCTTTTTAAGGAAATTAATTAGGGTACTATTATTTAGCCATTGAGAGGTTAATTACTGTCATTAGAAACAAAGGCAACATCCACCATCATTAGCTGAACTCAGTCATTTTGTCAATTTTAGTTATTTACTGTGTGGAAGATTAATGAGCTCTGATACTGACCCAGATGCTAATAAGCTTTAAAAACATAACACTATCCATCACCGCTTGCAATAGTCTCTACTCTCTATCTCTCTCTCTCTCTCACACACACACACACACACACAAATATAACATGGCACAAACTCTTCAGTTAAATAAATGTGATCTCACAAAAATGTGTCTGGTTGGTAGATTTTTTAATTCCTTCAATTACTGTTGAGAATGTTAATGTTCTTGTGTACCAACCTTGCTATTGTGTTTTACAACCTACAAGTTTGTTTCTGTCTAGTGTTTTGGATTTGTTAGCCACACAGACTGTCTTCTCTTTGTTTTAGTTTATATGCCTGCTACATTGACTGAGATTTTGTATTACGTTTTTGATTTACTGCTTCTGTTTAATAAAGAACTGCAAATGGATCCCAAACATCTTGCTCCCAACCCATCTTACACCTAACTAGATCTACTGTACTGTACTTTATTAAAAATTTGTAGCAAAGCTTGACAATAAACTTGCATTTTGTGAAATCCTTTCCCTGGAAAGAGTATATGCATAACTCTAGCTTTCATAATATTTCATTGATATTGATGTTTGATTCATAGTCTACCTTAATATTTTATAACCACCATTTACAATCGCCAGGACAACATGGGGTGCAAGAGATGTAAATGTACTTGGACCCAGACCATAAGAGAGCCCATTGATGAATGTATAAAAATTTTGTAAAGCTCTCTTCACAAATGTTTAATTGCTATTGGATAAATATTCATATCACAAGATATCCCATAGGGTCAAATAAATTAGTTGTGCTAAGGGTGTATGTTAATTTTAAAAGAAAAATATGCCAGGTCACTGCCAACTCCAAAGTCCATTTCCCAGCAAACAGTGTGGCCTACAGACTACAATCCCCATCACACAGAGACTACCATGATCCCAGTAACATAGTATCTTTATGTATCCATAGTCATTACCTAAGTCACAACATTCTTGCTTTGATCCTCTTTCTGGTGTTTCTTTTCAGCCCTAGTTCACACCTGACTGTGACTGTGCTAGTGATTGGATAGTAAAACTCTTCAAAGTTTACTGAGACCAAAAGGGAATATTTATACAGAAGTGTGTAGTATTCTATGTTATCTGTATGCAACATTGTTAAACAAAAGATGGCAGCAGAAACAGACATGGTGGTTATCGTGTTTATCCCAAAAAAGCAGCCTCACTAAAGATAACGTTAAGTTGGGACTGGTAGGGGGCCCTTATGAGTTATGACTTTGTTGGAGCACCAGCAGAGTAAAACATGATTCTCATTGTTTGGCATCTGGGGGCATAAAAAACCATGTACTCTCACTCACAGACACAGAGGAGTTAATTACTGCTGATTCATTCATTCATTCATTCATTCATTCATTCATTCATTGTCTACCGCTTATCCGATCTATACTCGGGTCACAGGGAGCCTGTGCCTATCTCAGGCGTCATTGGGCATCAAGGCAGGATACACCCTGGACGGAGTGCCAACCCATAACAGGGCACACACACACACACACACACACACTCTCAATCACTCACGCAATCACACACTACGTACAATTTTGAGATGCCAATCAACCTACAATGCATGTCTTCAGACTGGAGGAGGAAACCGGAGTACCCAGAGGGAACCCCTGAGGCACGGGGAGAACATGCAAACTCCACACACACATGGCGGAGGCAGGAATCTGACCCCCAACCCTGGAGGTGTGAGGCAAACGTGCTAACTACTAAGCCAGCATGCCCCCCACTGCTGATTAATGTCTACCTAATTTCAACTAGTGTTAGAGCTTATCTGACCATGATTCCATGGACTTCTCAATCCAAAGAAATCCGTGAACTATTGATTTATGTCACACAGGTGAAAGACAGATGTCAGGCTCAAGAGAAGGCTCCACACCAAAATATTTGATAAGCTAGGACCGAGGTGGAGGTGGCTAAACCAGGAACACATTTGTTCTTTCCCCCAAGGTACATAAGGCATTTTTCCGCAACTACGATATACACCACCTGTTATGTTCATTCACCATACTGATTTGTTTTACCAAGGTGTCACTACAACTCAAACAGTCCTAATCAATGAAACCTGGTAGCTCCCTTTGAGAGATGATGCAAATGACACAAGAGATTCATTACATCCAAAGAGGCATATGATAATACAGTACATCTGGGGTCTTGCTGCTTAAAGTTTAAAGCTTAAAGCCCTTATATACATAAAATGAGACATTTTTCAAACCAGAGCACTGGTTAAATTCTGCAAGTCAGGGCGCACACACTACAGTCAATTTAGAGATGCCAATCACCTACAATGCATGTCTTTGGACCAGAGGAAGAAACTGGAGTACCCGCAGGAAACCCGTGACCCGAGAATAGATAAGGGGTAGACAATTAATGAATATACAATTTATATTCTGTATTTACATATTTCTAGAAACCTGCTTTCTGACAATGTCCATTGTTAAAAGTAGAGGTTCTAAGAGGTTCTACTTTGATTAGTGGATCAGTTGACTAGTTGATCAGTTGATGCTGGGAGCAACCATGTTGTAGGGTATTTGTGGAGTCTTTTGCCAAGGCCAAGTTTCTGAGTAGAAACATCTTCTTCTGGTACAACAGGGCAAGTAAGAGCTGACCACGCTTTTTCCTGCTGAGAGTTAGACTTAAGCTTCTGCCAGAATGAAAGTGTGCAGCCCAGTATCCACCACATTTATCAGAGCTGAGAAAAGACCTGGCCAGAGACTAACAATGCTGACTATTAGCTGAAAGATCTGACAACAATGTTGGAATATTATGGTATACAAACCTCATTCATTATGGTGAGACAGCTCAGGGTATGTTAATCAACCTGGTCGACTCAGCACTAAGAAATAAATGCTGTGAACGAATTCACATCTTTGAAAAGCTCACTCTTTCCATACATTCAACACTATACAAGCACTATACAAATAACATTTAATTGAATATATTATTTCAGCCTTTTCTGTAAAGAAAAAATGTAGCTGTAAGCTGTAACTCATTTCAGAGGTGAGGCCCAAGTCTGACCGGAAATGAAAACATTGAGGTGAGATTATTTTACTATCATTGCTTAAATTATAAGACTTATACAATAGAAATTTGTAGATGAAATTTCTACAGATAAAATAAATTCAGTCATCCGAAATATCATTTTGCAGGAAGCCCTACCATTAGGATATTAAATTGCATGCAGTAGCATAACCTAGTCTTCCAATCCCCCACAGCCTTGTATTTCCAAATGCACATAACAAGGTTAGGAAGATTAGATTACAGCAGGATTTCAAATTCAGTGTGGGTTATCAAATAAAAAAACAGGATATATAATCAGGGACTAGGGTGAGCAAGTTTATTTTCCTGATCATAAGACATCTATGCTGATGAGAATTAAATTTCATTTCATAGATTAAATTAATCCTCTAATTCATTTTTGTTTTATTTATGCATTGTTTTATGTGAAATATGCATAAATATAATGTAGTTCCATTTATAACCAATTATTCAGACAGGAAAAGGATCTAGAATACTCTATATTTTAGGCAGTGCAGTGTTTATAGATAGAGGGGTACCACTTTAATATAGACCAACAAATCAGCAAGGTACACACATTCTCTGGAATTCCATTTGATTGCATTTTGTTGCCTGGCACTGGCTTGTTGATCTCATTCATTCACTCATTTATTGCAGGTAGGGGAGGAACATAATATAAAAGGATAACAGCAAATGGGGGGACAGAAAGTGATCAGAGGGTATGCTGGAACAGAGTAATTTGTGAGGCTACACAATGTCTGAAAGCTTAATGATTTCTTTCTTAATCCCAAGTCCTCTCCTCAAACATTGAGTGTTGACTCATTACTGCTTTGCTGGCCTTGTCTGTTTGTGTGCGTGTGCGTGTATGTGTGCATGTGTTCGCATGGAAGCCACAGTCTTACAGTGCCCTCTGCAAAGACAACAATGTCTCTTGTACCCGGACATCAAACCTCTGCAGCATTGTAAGAAAAATAAAACAATGAAGGTGTCGAAGATCTTAATGAAGAAGTTTATTGCAGCATAACAGTAACAAAATGCATAAAGTACTTTGGGTTCATCAGAGTCAAAAAGAACACAGGACAAATCCTGCTCAAACATTTTATACAGTGTTTCCTGTGTGTCATTAAAATGACTTTCACTTTAAATGTAAATTACTGAGTATAACCCAAATGGCCAGGTGATACCATCGTCTAGCAGAATGTCTTTAAATGGTAATCATGGTCACGTTTACCTTGGCTTGGTGTTGTTATATCTGTTATCACCCAAATGGTCGGGTAATACTAAATGGTAATCATGGTCACGTATTGTAACATCCAGGCGCCCCTGTCCTATGCAGGGCTCAAACCCGGACCTCTGTGGTTGCCGCATGCATGCATGCACGCCGTGGAAAGAGATCCATATGCAGGATTCAGAGAAGCACTACTTTTATTACATAAACACAAGACATGGGGAAAACTAACCTAAACACTAGAGATGACACTAATAAAACAAATCCTTACATACAGAACATAGAACGTGTAACATGAAACATGAAACAATGACCAATGAAGACAGTGACAAAAGGATCCCTATTTATAGGGCAAACATCAAGGTTAATGGGGTACAGGTGACACAACAGGAGAGAGAATAGGGAGGGCGTGGCACAAAATACACACAAACAAGCAGGCATCCAAGATTCACCTGCCAGCGCCCTCTCCAGGCCTAGCAGGGAACTGTCCAGCTGTTCCTGACATAACCCCCTCTAAGGCGCGGCTCCTGAAGCGCCTCCAGCAAAGCTAAAAAGGCGCTCCAGGGGCAGTAGCTGCAGTCCACAACGGTGCCGCAGGTCCTGGGGATACAGAGACATCCGACACGTAAACGAGACGGGGGGAAAGCGCCCTCAACTGGGAATGCCGAGCGACGGCCTAAACAGAAACTCCATAGTGGAGTGGTGGCTGGCAAGGTGGTGGAAGCCACGTTTCCAGTGGGACCGATAAAAAGGGAGTGCCAATCAGTTGATTACCTGGAGTCAGTGTTTTGCAACACCCTAGATACTGTAGCTCCACTTAAAAGGAAAGTACTGTTCTCTTAGTACTGCTAGATCAGCGTATCTCTCTACCTTAATCGAAGATAACAAAAACAATCCGAAATTTTTATTTAGTATTGAAGCAAAACTAACTAGGAGTAAAACCACTGTAGAAAAGTGCACACCTTCTATATGCAGCAGCAATGACTTCATGAATTTTTTTCAATGGAAAAATTGATATCAGGCAAAAAATCTAACTATTTTATAGATAATCCTTTAGATAATATAAATATTCCTGATCAGAGTTTAAAATGCTTTACTCCCCTTCGAGAGCCTGATCTAATTTCCCTAATTTCATCTTCAAAACTTTCAACCTGCATACTAGATCCCTTACCCACGTCTTTCCTTAAACAGATATTACCAGTAGCTACTGAACCCCTTCTAAAAATTATAAATTCTTCCCTTAGCTCTGAATATGTGCCTAAATCTTTTAAGCTAGCAGTTATCAAACCTTTATCCCCAAGATCCTAGAAAAGGCTATAGCACAGCAGTTATGTTGATACCTACATAGGAATAACATTCATAAAATGTATCAGTGAGGATTTAGGCCCCATCAGAGCACAGACAGCACTGATTAAAATAGTAAATGACCTGGCTTTTGATCAGGGTTGTGTCTCCTTACTGGTGTTACTCGATCTTAGTGCAGCTTTTGATACCATTGACCACACTATTTTACTTGATAGGATAGAACATGTTTTTGGTGTTAAAGGAACAGCCCTCTCCTGGCTCCTGGTCTTGACTGATCGTTATCAGTTTGTAGATCTAGATGGTGACTTTTCTATGCATACCAAGGTTATGTTTGCTGTTCCACAAGGTTCTGTCTTAGGCCTGCAACCCCCCCCCCCCCGATCCCCCCCCCCCCCCCCCCCGGCCAATATATATCAGTGGCGGACCATGCATTTCACACCTAGGCCTTCAGTAGTGCTCCGTCTGAATCAACCCGCCCCTCAAAAACCAATTTATGGTTAGAAAAACCATCTTAATATGCAGAAATACAGTATAAAGAGCCGTTGCATCGCAGATAGATAACTCCTGTAGTAGTAGTAGCTTTCGGCTGCTCCCTGTTCAGGGTCGCCACAACAGACCAACAACTTGGCAAATGTTTTACACCGGATGCCCTTCCTGACACAACCCTCCCATTTTTCCGGGCTTAGGACCGGCACTGCATCCAGTGGCTGGGGTTTGAGCATTGGCTGGGAATCGAACCTGGGCCTTCCGCATGATGGGCGAGAAACCTACCACTGAGCCCCCAATGCCCTAGATAGATAACTCCTGTAGCCACAATAAATGCCTTTATTGACTAGACAAACCAGGGCTGCAGCTACAGCCGCGACACACATAAAAAACATCAATAATAACCTCATAAACTTGCAATATTATTTAGGAAAATCGCAACGTTTTACTCACCAAAAATTCGGATTATTTGTAAACAAAATCCATCCTCCTCTCTTTCCTCAAAAACAAAATAGCTATTACACCATCCTATCCAATCAACGGGTCTGAATACGGTGACGTTGCCGTATGCCTGCTAGAGGGCCCTAGTGACACCAACTCAAAATCTGATTGGTTGAAGCAAAAGTTTCATCGACATTTATTTTGTGTTAGAGGGCCTGCAGAATGGATTGTGAAGGCCTCCGGGCAGACTTCTTTGACTTTGACACTCCTGGCAACAAATGATGGCTGAAATGTGATTGGTTAAATGCTTTAATACGAAATTACATGTCTGGAAGCAGCACAACCATCGGAAAAGCTATGAAAGGAAGCTGACAGACCATTTGGAATTATTTAATAAGTATTCATGGACAAAATATAATTAACATCAGTTTGTGATTCAGATATTTTTTCAGGCCAGCAGAGAAGGCCTTGCAGGCCCTGACGGTCCGCCACTGATATATATATATATATATATATATATATATATATATATATATATATATATATATATATATATATTCCCCCCTTCTCTGTTTCTCTACTTCTGTAAAGCTGCTTTGAGCCAATGACCATTGTTAAAAGCACTATAGAAATAAATTGAATTGGATATAAGTAGACATAAGTGTTTCAATGTAAGAAAGAAAAGAAGGAGTGTGTGAGTGAGTGAAACAGAAAGAGAAACCACTACACTAAACAAGCCTAACAGACTCTTGTAGAGAGGCAGTCTGCAGTGAATGTTATGTGATCCAGGTCAATTTCCCTGCAGCACTGTCTTACATGACAGAAGAAAAGAGCAGCTGCAGTGATGGGGGTATCACCCTGCTTTTAAAGCCTTAGGCATCTCATTCTTTTACACTTGTGCTAAAAACCCTAACTCAAGCAATCTTCAAATAAGGATTGCCTCAGTCATTCTATCTCTATTAAGATTCCTGTTAGTTCATCAAGAACTCAGCCTGACTCATGCCAGCACAAGCACATCTGATTTGAACAACCAAACCTCATGTTGACTCATCTAAACACACAGTTTCTTAGCTTACTGTTAGCCTTTTATCCATTTATCAATTTAGAGCATTATTGCTGCAGTTTTTGGCTTTGTAGGCAAGCATCAATATTTTAAGGTCTGCATCTCTGAGCAGCAATAGAAAGACAATAGAGGAACTGTAGGAATGGGTTAGTGTGAAAGAAATTGGGGAAGTTGAAAACAAGACGTGCAGTGGATATTAATATTCATGAGAGTACAGAGTGCTGTGAATTAGTGTATTTCATTAAAAATCCCTTTCATCTGTTTATTTATTTTACATTCTTTTGTGTAAGTGAATGTTTTAATTTCGTTTGAACTATATTAGTTAGAGGCTGACATTGGATTAGTTTAATATGTGCTGACGTCATTTCTGTTTAGCCCGTGCTACATCCTCAGACAATGTTTGAGCACGCTGAGGAGAGGTAAAAGAATTTCGGAAGACCAAATGCATAGAATTCAATGCTCTATTCTGTTTATTCCATGCAGTTACGCCAATAAACTCTCCAGATCAGCAGCAGACTCAGTTTCCAATTCATCACACAACACAGATCGTAACAGTGGTCAGAACCAAACCGGTTACACATGCAGCAGCATTCTGTATTATCTGAAAGGTTGGATGGCAAGCAGACACATAACTGCCTGGTGCGGGTAACAGCAGTTCAATCTTGAAAAGACAAGCATCTGAGTGGCATCTGTGTCTAGAAATGGTTGGATCCTTCTTATCTTGTAAAGCAGTAACTGTGTAAGCATGTCAGTTTAGCAATGTAAGGCAGGAAGGACAATAGGTTGTCTGTGGTTAACCAATGACAGATGGTGAGAGTTCTGCCTCACCAGCAATGTACAGCACCTCAGTTTTGTTAGAATTAAGTTTCAGCTGAAGAACTGCCATTCATAATTTGATTATGTGATCCGCCAGATATGCTGACGTCCATGGGCATCGCTAGGCCATTTTATACATTCTAACATTTCTACTCAGCCCCCCTAAAAATTTTCATTTCAGTGTGTACTGTGTCAGCTATATATGGTTGACATGACGATAAAAGCTTCTTGACTTGACATGAACTGCTGCAATACAGAAGTGTATATTTTTACAAGACCCTCTTTGTTTAAAGTTCTATTTTGCACATTGCACTGTATAACATAATATACAGAATGTATACTGGTTGGCTCTATTTTGTGTATCTGTTCTGTACTGTTTTGTTTTGTATGGTCTGTTTGCACTGTCTTTTTGTCTTGCACTGTTTGCACTAGGTTGCACACAATGCACTTTATGTGGTAAGGACAACTTACTTTTAGTCCTTAGCTCTGTGTTGTGTTATGTAGCTCTATGTTGTTTTATGTAGCACCAGGGTCCTGGGGAAATGGTGTCTCAATTCACTATGTACTGCATCAGCTACATAAGGCTGAAATAACAATAAAAGCTTCTTGACTTGACTTGACTTGACTTGATGGGTTTGAAGTTGAGTATTGCTTAAGCTGGCGCATATTGATTACAGGGACATAAAAAAAATATATATTGTGCTAGTCTTCTATGCATGCCACAATGCATCTCAAGTAGAGCAGCTGATATATGACAAAGGCTTAAGGTAAAAGTCAATAGCAATCAAAATCAGCCAGCATACAGTGTACTACAGTGCCAGTAGTAGACCTCATAAAACTCTTCCTTCTTCCTCGCCATACAGTGCCTTCCCTCTAAAGCCCACAAGTCAAAACCTTATGGTCGATATTGTGACAAACAGCCCTGCAAGCCCTGGCTATACTGTAGGTAAACCATCTAGGTTCCATAGGTTCCCTCTCTCTTATATATGATCAAGCTCTTGGTTTAATAAGAGGTGGGGAACAATCCCACTGAGCTAAGGACTTTGACCCAGACACTATACATCCAATAATCTTGTTTAGAACATGTTTGTGGTGTGATTAAATACAAGTACTAGATCTTACGTGGCAGAGAATCTATTAAGAGACTACAGTCTTATTGTGAATCATGTCAGAAGTGGATAATTGATCCTATAGTTCCAAAAATGATGGACCTGCCCTCAACTCGACTACATCATACTAAATCATCAATCTGGGCCACTGGTGTAGACTGTTTTGTCCTTAAACCTTCACAACTGTCTGATACGAAGAAAACACTGGGTGGGGGTCTTATATTTAAATGCATGACAAGTACATTGTGATCTCTTGGAGAGAATTTACACAGATGGTATTTGGATGGCATTAAGACAATTTGTGGCACGCTGTGGTAAGCCATTGGAGATTCTAGAAAATAAAGGCATGAACTTCTGGGGAAGAGCCACTGAATTGTAAGAGGCCTTTTTCAGGACTTGAGGCTCCACTTATAGTACATCTCAGTTCAAGAGATTGCCCTCCTTGATTGACCTGGGAGCAAGAGATACAATCAGTAAAAGCTATATTTCAGGTAGTCCATGGCAAATGAACAATGAAAGAACCAGTCTTGCATACTGTTCTTGTAGAAATTGAGGGAATAATCAACTCTAAGCCACTGGGTTATGTGTATTTTTTTTCTTCTCTGTTTCTCATACCTGTGATGCAGGTTTCTCATACCTGTGATTATATGAGGAAGAAACCTTGAGTGGAACCAGGTACACAAAGGAACCCATCCTCATTTGGGTGACACTGGACAGTAAATAATGTAAATGTAACTAAATAATGTCCTTTCTACAACAGCAACCAAGGGCTTATGGGGAACTATTATGTCAGTGTAGTTTCTGAGTTCATTATAGGCATTAATTCTTTGCTGTCGCGAGCTGACAGATGTAACGGCAGATCCGTGAAGGTGTGATAGTCTCTAAGTGGCTCTGACCACGGCTGTCTCCTGGTCACAGCCTGTCCATACAGATCCATCCACAGCATCAGTGTGCACCACGAAGCGACTAGACTCCAACCAGGGGTAGAGCCAGTAGTCACACTGGAACTCAGAACACTGGGAGCTCGGGAGTGGGATGCATAGCACCAGACAGAGAAAGACAGAGAGAGAGAGAAAGATATTAGGTATGCTTGTGATCATCCATCCATCCATCCAGTTTCTATACCTGCTTATCCTACTACTGGGTCACAGGGAACCTGGAGCCTATCCTAGGAGACTACAAGCGCAAGGCAGGGTGCTTGTGATCATGTGATGTTTAAAGACAATGTAGAGTATGTGTAAAGTGCGGCAGGGACTGCACGGCAAGACTACTATGACAGCATAACTAAAAGGGAGAGCCAGAAGGTGACACACATGAAGGCTTCCCAGGACATAAAGCGTCTAACCACTTCACAGTCAGCAAACCTGAGTGGCTTGCAAGGGTGGTAAGGTGACAGCATCCAAACATCCCAGTACACCAAACACTCTATGCCCATGAACCTTCCAGATCTGCTCCTTTACCTAAGAAAAACTATACATTGAAAGCTTGACTAAACAAATGTATCTTCAGCCTGGACTTAAACATTGAGACTGTGTCTGAATCCTGAACACTATTTGTAAGGTTGTTCCATAACTGTGTGGCTGTGTAAGAAAAATCTCTGCCACCTGCTGTAGCCTTTGCTACTTGAGGTACTACCAAATAATCTGCACCCTTTGATCGGAGTAGGCATGGTGGATCATAAAAAACCAAAAGATCACTCAGGTACTGTGGTGCGAGACTATTTAGTGCTTTATAGGTCAGTAATAGCATTTTATAATCAATGCAAAATTTGACTGGGAGCCAATGCAGTGTTGCTAAGATAGGAATGATGTGTTCATATCTTCTGGTTCTAATTAGGACTCTAGCTGCTGCATTCTGGACTAACTGGAGCTTGTTTATGCTCCTACTACAACATCCAGACAGTGAGACATTACAATAATCCAACTTAGAGGTAACAAAAGCATGAACTAGTTTTTCCTGCATCATGAAGTGACAACATATTTCTTATCTTAGCAATATTTCTTAGATGAACAAAGGCTATCCTAGTGGTATTATCTATTATCATGAGCTTCAAAGGAAAGACCAGAGTCAATAATCAAACCAAGATCTTTTACTGCTGGACATGATAAAACAGAAAGACCATCCACAGTTTCTGTAATCAAAAAGCTTACTTCTGGCTGCATGTGGTCCTAGTACAAGCACCCCTGTCTTGTCAGAGTTAAGCAGAAGGAAGTTAGTAAGAATCCACTGTATAATATCCACTGTCTAATACCTCTATACATTCTTTAATCTTAATAAGCTAGTGTCTCTCATCTGACTTAGCTGAAATATATAGCTGTGTGTCATCGACATAACAGTGGAAGATATTACCATGTTTACGAATAATTGCACCAAGGGGTAGCATATATAAGGAGAAAAGCAGTGGACCTAAGACAGAACCTTGCGGAACACCAAACATAACCTTGGTATGCATAGAGAAGTCACCATCTAGATGAGGACAGGTATTTTAATCAGGGGTTTGATAACCGTTAGCTTAAAAGATTTAGGCACATATCTAGTGGGAAGGGAAGAATTTAGTATTTTTAGAAGGGTTTTGGTAGCTACTGGTAATATCTGTTTAAGGGAAGACGTGGGTAAGGGATCTAGTACACAGGTTGAAAGTTTTGAAGATGAAATTAGAGCAGGCTGTTGAAGGGGAGTAAAGCATTCTAAGTTCTGATCAGAAATAGTTATATTATCTAAAGTATTATCTATCAAATAGTTTGGTTTTAAATTAATAGTCTGAATTTTTTGCCTGATATCAATTCTTCCATTGAAAAAATTCATGAAGTCATTACTGCTGCATATAGAATGTGTGCGCTTTTCTACAGTGGTAGGATTTAGGATTGTTGTTGTTATCTTTGATTAGGGCAGAGAGATACTCTGATCTAGCAGTACTGAGAGAATTTTTGTAGTTCAGAAGACTTTCCTTCCATGCTAACTGAAATATTGCCAATTTAGTTTGACACTATTTATGTTCTAGTTTCCTAGATGATTCTTTTAAAGCTTGTGTGTGGTCATTGTACCAGGGTACTAGTTTCTTCTCTTTAATTATTTTCCTTTTAAATGGAGCTACAGTAATTAGGGTGTTGTGAAACACTGACTTCAGGTAATCAGAAGTCATTCAAGTCCCACAATTAATGCTTTTTCTAAAGAAACAACAAGGCTTGAAATGAAATTTGCAAATTCACTGAGGAATTCAGAATATGGCCCTGGAGGTCTGTAAATAACAAATAGTGGAATCGACTCTGTGAACTTATTTTTTGTGGCTACCTAAGTTTGGTTAGTATAAAGAACTTCATATGTGCTGAATTTATGTCTGGGTTTTTGTGTGGCACCTAGCTTATCATTATGAATAACTGGACACCGTCCCGACCTAACAAGCCAGCCTTGCCCTCAAACAAGCTCCAATTATCTATGGAGCCAAAATTGTTTTCAAAGCACCACCTGGACATCCAGCAGTTCAGCAACCATAACCTGCTGTAAGCTATATCGCCACGTCGCATTGGGATCACTCCCACAAGCAGTCTATTCAAAGCTATGAAAGGCCAGTCATTATCTACCTAATGCCTAGAACCACAATTACAACTCCTAGAAATTCTATTTCACCACTTATCACTGCAGAAAACCATGCTATAAAAGAATACATGTTCAAAGCCCTGGTCCAAGGCTACATCAAATTTCCCCAGCATCTGCTGGTGTCTTCATGGAAAAGAAGGAAAGAAGATTACAGAGGGCTCACATCAAGTCTCAGTCAAGTTCTGCTATAAATTACTCTTAGTACATGCCACCCCAAAAGCAACTGATCAAGAAGTGCTTCAAGAGGTTAAAATGGACCCCAGCAACCAACCAAGCTCTGCAACTATAAAAAGCTGAATTTGTCCCCATTCTCAAGCCTTTAATCGTGGAAGTTGATGCATTGAACAAGCATTGATGTAGTGCTCTCACAAAGATTCAGATAAAAGCCCAAACTTGGTCCAGTGGCTTTCTTTTCTAAGATGCTCATGACCTCTGAATTCAAATATGACTTGGGAAAATGTGAACTCCTGGCAGTCAAACTAGTTTTGGAAGGATGAAGACACTGGATTAAGGGTGTGATTCACCCATTCACTATTTTAAATGATCATGAAAATCTTGAATACCTAAGAGCTGCCAAACACCTAAACTTATGCCAAGAATGATGGGCTTTTTGCACTGGTTTCAAGAATGGAATAGGGAAATATATTAATTTAATTATTCATTGTCTACCGCTTATCCGATCTATTCTCGGGTCACGGGGAGCCTGTACCTATCTCAGGCGTCATCGGCCATCAAGACAGGATACACCCTGGACGGAGTGCCAACTCATCGCAGGGCACATACACATTCCAGACAATTTAGAGATGCCAATCAACCTACAATGCATGTCTTTGGACCAGGGGAGGAAACCCCCGAAGCACGGGGAGAACATGCAAACTCCACACACACGGCAGAGGTGGGAATCAAACCCCCAACCCTGAAGGTGTGAGGCAAACCATGCTAATTTTTGTAAAGTTGCATGAGTCAGTGTCCATTGTTAAAAGCACTATACACTATAATAAAATTTAATTGATTTAAAAAGAACAACCATGGGTTAAATCAATCCTCTCTTTCTGGAGCTGGGAGGGCTACATCCCCAACAAAAAAATCATGGTTTCATTGTCAGCACCTTGATTAACCCAAATCATGACCCAGAGGAATGAAGAGAACTCTGAGAACTTTAGTATATTTAATTAAATCTATGACTTATTTAAGTCTATATATCACTAAACAAAACCTCAAGCAACATTGCAGCCAAGCCCACAACTGTCCATGTGGAAAATTTAATTTAGTCAGCCGATGTGTGGCTTTTTCCTGCTTAACTGGGGCCAAGTGAAATCTGATTGGCTGCAGCATTGCCCCTGTGCTGTAATTCATTGCTGATCTATTTCAATGCACTGCATTGGCTAAGTTGTTCATTTAAAAGTTGACCCATGTTTCTTTCTACTCATAATGAATGCTGCTGTGCATTTTCATTATCATCCAATTAAACTTCAATAGTAAGTATATATTCAACACTTTAACTAATGTTCAAAAGGATATTGGTGTTGCTGTCACTTAACATTTCTTTGGCTATGATTAGGAAGCTAGTTAACTACACCACCACACTAGTTATTTTATTATCTAGATACCTTTCAAGGTAACTCAAAACTTCATCATGTACTGACGCTATGGAAACACCTGTGCAGAACCAGTGTTTGATGTGAGCACATGCCAATTTCATTGGATGAAAGGGGTCAAGGAACATAGCAGCGCATGTCTGCAAGACCATTAAAATGGCATCTGCATCTTTGTCATCAGGAAGCCGTTTGTATCTCCATGTAAATTGTGCGTCAATTTTGTCATCTTAAGTGCATATTTTGTTGCATCTTTTAGAAATATGACAAGCAAACAATTTTTAAAGATTTGTGCTGCTGTGCCCCCCTTTTTATGGAAGATAACTTGCACACTCTTTGTGTTGTTTGTTTGGGAGTGGAATATGCATGGTCAGATCTTGAGGGAGCTCTTTAAACATTGCAAAAGTTTTTTCTTAAGAACCTCTGTTCACTCCTGGCTTTATTATCAAGGCAGGTGCCTGCTCCCTGGGGCTCGGGCCCCCTGTCTGCCAAGGCGGCATGTCGGCTTTGTTCATGGGGCTTGCAGTTGAGGTTGGCAGAAGAAAGTTGAAATGGGGAATCCACTTTCTCTCGTCCTCTCCTCCAACTATGAAGACTGCAAATTGGACTCGGAAGCTTGGTTCATGATTTCTTCCAAGCCAAACAATGACCTAATGTTGTCTGCATCAGGCCCTGAGGAGCTCAATGTCTCTGCAGTCAGTCCACATTATATACTCACTGTAATCTCCCATTCTCAGACCTCCACACCAATCTGTCAAGGTCTTAGAAGAATCCATACTCTGCTTGCCTTCACTTCCCTGCTGTGTCTAATTTGTTGGCAGTTGTGGGGCTGCATGACCATGACTGTGGACTGTGGACCCTCTTTAGCACCATCATGGAGAAAACCCACTTTTGACCTCTAGGCCATGTAGGGTTACTCTTATAGGCAAAGCCCATGCTGTGGCAGGTTAGACTGCTGTGTCACTGCACACCATTAGTAGTTTTGCAGGCCTAACAGGTAGACCTGCTGAAGAAGGGCAAGGGATTTGTCCCTAGGTGGTAGTGGAACTCCACTGGGCCACAGACCTAGCCCTACTTTCCACCAAGCAGATGGCCATTTGATAGCTGCCATTGTTGTCAGGAGGAGGCATCTGTGGTTCAACCTAATACTTCAAACTAATGTTCAACCTCATCATGCCAAAAATTCAATTCAATTCAATTCAATTTTATTTGTATAGCACTTTTAACAAAGAGCATTGTCTCAAAACAGCTTTACAGAACATAAGAAACAATAAACATACAAACAAACAGTCCTTGATGTTAGACAAAATGTTCCCTAGTGAGGTGACTCAGGCGACTGTGGCAAGGAAAAACTCCCTTAGATGGTATTAGGAAGAAACTTGAGAGGAACCAGACTCAAAAGGGGACCCATCCTCATTTGGGTGACACCGGAGAGTGTGATATGAACAAGGTCCTTTCTGCATTAGTTGTGTGATGCAGATACAGCATGTGTAGATAATCAGGTTTAGGGACTGGTTTGTCACAATAGCTCTAAAGGACGCATACTTTTGTGATGTGCATGAATGCAGCCCTGACTTCAGGGCATCTGTGTACTCAATTATATTGACAACTTGTTTATCTTAGCTCAGTTGACAAGACTGACAGGAAGGCCTCAACTTGCTACTTCTTTTCCTAGTCCTTCATTACCACATCTTTCAACCATAGCAGCAGAAGAGATTCTACAAATAATCCTGTCTTGCAATCCTATCATCTGCCCACTGGATCCAATTCCTTCCACTGTTCTCCAGGCCATCTCACAAGACCTACTCCAATCCTGAAGAAACCTATTCTGGATCCCTCAGACATCAACAACTACAGACCAGTATCACTTATCTCCATTCTTTCTAAAATTCTTGAATGCATTGTTTATAAACAACTATCTGTCTTTCTCTTGCAGAACAACCTTCAAGAAACCAGTCTGGCTTCAAAGCGACACATTCAAGCCTGCCCTTCGGGCTGTCACAGAAAAACTACATGCTGCCAGATCAGCAAAGCTGTCATCTGTCCTCATCCTCCTTGACCTTTCAGGGCCATTTGACACAGTCAACCATAAAACTCTCTTGACCAACCTCAGCAGTCTTGAAATTCATGGAACAGCTTGGAAATGGTTTGCTTCCTACCTGGATGGTCCTTTATATCAGGTAACATGGAGGGAATTGAAATCTGCTCCACACAGATTCTCCACTAGTGTCCCACAAGTCTAAATACGTGATCCTCTCCTTTTTACCCTTTATACTCACTCCCTTGGCAAAGTTATATCCTTACATGAGTTCTCTTACCACTGCTATGCTGATGACATTATCTTAACTTATCTTCTTCTTTCTTCCTTCAGATACCACGCCTTCTGCTCAGATCTCGGCATGTCTGGCGGGTATATCATCATGGATGACAGCTCATCAGCTAAAACTCAATCCCAGCTAATCTGAATTGCTGGTCATCCCAGGTGATTAATTATCAGTGTGATCTTGTGATCAGCTGAGTCATTGGCTGGCTTCAAACGACAGATGAGGACCTACCTCTTCATGAAGCACTAGCTCTTATTTTCCTAGTTTGTTTTATATATTTTTAAAAATTGTGCTATATTTCCTTCCAACAAAGTTTAGGTGATGGTATTCTATGTCCCCCTGACCTATTGAATCATTGTTGATGTATTAATTGATAGAGACTTCAAAGCATTTTTGAACGCCGCTCTGGATAAGGGCATGTGCCAAATTCCAGAAATTTAAATGTATTTAAATGCATCAAGATGCTTGTCAACATCAGCTGCTTGGGGTTCAGGCTGAACCCCAAGAAGAGGGTGTTTTCTCTCACTCTGAGACCCACTTTTCTAGGGGTAATTTGGGATCAAACCATGATGCAAAGCATAACTGTCTCCTGCATATGTGAATTAACCACTATGAATGGTATTGGGTTAAATAGAGACTTATCTGTCCTCTGGCTCAAAGGCTATTGGGTGTCATGGCAGCAGCAGCCAACATTATCCTCTTGGGTCTTCTGCACATGACAACATTTCAGTTCTGGCCCAGAACCAGGGGCTTTCACCCGCTCACCAGCCCCTTCAAGGTTATAAAGGTTAATGTACTTTGTGCTACCCTTTGTTTGTGGAAAAGACCCTGATTTCTCTCACTCCCACTCTCGGGGTGTGTTGCCATAGTAAAACTCTTTCAATTCAAGATTCAAGATTCAAAGAACTTTATTAATCCCAGGGGGAAATTGCTTCAAGGAGAGCAACTGAAACAGGCTGCTGCATGCGTGCACATGCACAGACATTAAAAAAAACAAAAAAAAACCCAAATGGGCTCCTCTCTCATTGGCTGGAGTGTGGTTCTTGATAGCTGACCGACTCACAACATAGAGGCAAGGCCCTCATCTCTCATGGCACATAAACTGCCTGGAAATGATCACATAATTTCTAGCTCTGAAACACTTTTTGAAGGGCTACCATGTGTTGGTCCATGGACAAAACTATACTCAAATACAGAGGTTTTCACCATCTGAATCACCCCTCTAGGAGCATACGGTTACGTGGTATGGGCCTTCATTTGTAAAGCATCTTCTATTGTTCTAGTCTCCGGGAGCCTCATGTCCTGGCACTTTTATGGTGCATAAGCTGCCGGGAAGTGAGTACAGTGTTACTAGCATGTTACTAACACTTCCTCCGACAACTGTAGGGCTATCACATGTTGGCCTGATCAAACACTAGGGTGGCCACTTAAATCACCCATCAGGGCAGGCTGAGTTCACACCTCCTTATCAGTTTGGCAAATTACTCTCCTGAGGGCAATTTACATTCTGGGGTATGCAAATCTGGGACCAGACTTCTTGTTAAGACAGGGGTTGAGGCCTGGGGGATTAGGCCTCTCTGTGGTCCTGTAGGTAACTTGGAGTCAGCCTCAGAGAAGTTTCTGGCCCTAATCATCCTGCATGCCTTCTTTAATATCAAGTACATAAGCAAAGTTATCTAAAATGAAATGCTTGAATGCTAGGTATAAATTATACAAGTTGATAAAAAATTTTAAAAGAGACGAATTAAAAGAAATTTTTTAGCATAACTGTCAATGTAATAAAGGACATACAAAAGAAGGAGCAAGTATCCCCAGCTTTCATGTGTTATTACAATAGGGTGATACATCAGAGCTAGACTGATAATTTGCATGTTGCAGCTTGATAATGTGTCATGAGACATGGACAAGAATATCAAACCAGCCTGGTTGGCCAGGGCTGGTTGGCCATCATGATGCAGCTGTTATGAGTAGCAAGCACTCAGAAATGTGTACAATTATCAAAAATGTCATAAAGTATGCATTTTATGTGCAGTGTAAGGATTGCTGTCTAGAACCTCGCTTGTCATTGTGGATAGTGTTATCCGTGGCATATTGCACATATTAAATGGCTCAAGGTTCAGAGAGAAATGTACAGAGGCCAGTCTTGTGAACTTCCAAGACTAAGTGATATGAAGTTGCCTTGCAGGTACTCAGCATGTCACATTCAATAACAGGCTCACTGCAGTAGTCTGTGTCCTCCAGAAGATTGGACTTGAAAGTAATGGGGGTCAGGTAATAGACACTAGCCCAATTCGACTTCATTCAGCTTCTGGTTACCTTCTGGACCAATCCAACCAATAATGGGTTGACTCCTAAGATGTTTTTCTAAACTAATTAGTTTCTCTAAAATTGTGAAAGGAATTCAGGCACTTCATGTGCAAAGCAAAACCTTTTTACATGAGGGGCCTCTTTAATTTGATTATATTTTTTTATTTAAATGTTGATAATTCAGTACATGAGGTATATCAAATTAAGGGAGTGTTGGAGAAGAAAGAAATGGTGGAATAAAGAAGCTGACTGCCCTCATAAGTTAAGAAGGTATACTGTATCAAAGTGCTAAAGCCAGCAGCAAAGGAAAGGGGTAGAAAAAATATGATCTGTAGAAAAAATATGATTTAGAATTACATATGCCCTTCTCTCTAAAGTTTGACCACATTGTGGCACCTGCTTTTTATTCTAGAGCCTCCACTAAATACACAGGTACTCATCAAAAACAGGCTGCATACTCTCTCTTTTAAAAAAGTGCCCTGATGATTAGTGTTCCCTCTGGATAGCTGAAGGTCATTAATGTATAATAACCAATGCCCTCATACTTTTTCAAATAAATCATACTGTTTTTGTTAGCATACACTAGACACATTTTAAAACCAAAATATAGCTAATGTAAATCTAAATTAATAATATTGACTATGTATTTTTGTATGCACATCTGAATTTGCTGCAATTAGGAACTACAAATCCTCATAGGCAAATATGAGAGGATATGTCTAGATCCACAGTGATTAAACACTGTGGGAGAGGCAAAGCTCATTTAATGTAGGCAAAACACATTGCTTTTATTTTTAGATTTTTATACCACAGAGAAATCATAGTTGTAAACTGGGGTGCAGATTAAAGCTGAGCACTGAATGGACAGTTGCCAAATGTCCATACCATAGGGCATTAGCAACCAACTGGTGAACCTCATTAAAAAAGTAGAGAAACCTATAACCATTAAAAGCACATTAAGCAGCATGTAATTTTGTGGAACTAAATAGCATAGAGTAATCAAAAGCACATGATACCCATCTGGGAAACTAGGCAAATTGTTTCAATTAGAGGAGAATGCAACACTGGATTATTTTTCTGAGAATCATTTTCCCCTTTCTCTCTCTCGTTCTCTGTCTCTTTATAATATTCTCACAAATTGATGTAAATGACAGGAAACTCTGTTTAACACAAATATATACAGCATGTCAGAAAATTCAGGAACCAATGGAAATATGTCAAGTGAATATTTCTTTCTGAATATGTTGCAGCAGCTAAGAAAATACTTAGTGATGGAGTGAGTATATAGAACATATGTTCTGAATATTAAATACAAAATTAAGTATAAGTAGTTTTACTCTGCTTGTTTCCTGACTTTTTCAGACACCTTGTATATTACTTCTTAGTGTAGTTTGTTTGCATCAACTGTTTGAAATCTCTAACTTGTAGCTAAAATCTCTAATCTCCTAAGATCACAATGTTATATTATTTTATCAGGTGCATATCCATGAATTGTTCATATTGCTCATTCATCTGAGCTTGCATGGGCCCAAACTAACAGAGCCAAAGTACAACTGGCTCATGCTTCAGCACTTCAGCACTTTTTTAGGGCAGTTGGTGACCTCCAAACCGAAATCAATCCATCCATCCATCCATTCATTGACAGTAGCACACAGTGGCCAACCCGGATCCAAAATGGTGCTTTTACTATTTTACCTCAACTTTTCGCAGTATGTTTACACCAAAGAAAGGGACATTCATGTATATGACCATCAGACACTAATACAGCACAGATATCAACCTGCTTTTTTATTCTGCTGGAGACACTACAAAATCTCAGCTTGCAATGGAGTCCAGGCCTCCAGTCCTTGGTACTACCTGATGTTGGTTGCTAGGATAGGGGAATTCAGAAGCACTGCATGAGAAAGAGGAAACATGGACAATAAATTGGACTACATCCAGTGGACTACATGGCATGAGTTTAACAACTTCTGTGTCTGTTTTCACGGGGACATGGCTCAGCGACAAAATGCTGCCATTCAGCTAGATGGGCTCATTTCATGTTGACAGTAATGCAGCTCTGTACATCACAATGGTGGCTTGAGTGTTTACATCAATATGGAATGTGCAAGAAGTCTGTGTTTGTTTCTTCCCCTTGAGCCCCTCCTTCAGCCAATAAAATTGGTGTTTGTTCCCACGTGCTTCAGACACCAGTTCTGCAAGGGCATTTCCATACCGTCACAGCACAGCATTTCATTCAAATACTGTAAGTGTCCCTTTGTGAGTGTATCACAGAATGTCACGAAACGGGGTGCCTCCACAGAGCAGGATCAGACCCAAATGCATAGATAGCAGCCAGTCGGGATAACTATGTTTAATTGAAATAAACAAACACATACACTGGAAACACTGGGGAAAAAACTGAACAATAGCAGCATGAAACAAAATCCCGAGAACAGAAGAGGCACACAGTTACGACGAGGACTCAGCAAAAACAAAAGCAACATGACCAATATAAATAGGGGGAATAATAATGACACATTAGGAACAGGTGTGCAGAGATAGGGAGGGGCTAAGAATTAGGCAGGGCAAACATGAAACAGACCACATTACACAGAAAACTTGCTGCCAGAAAGACCCCTAGTGTTCTGGCAGGGAAATGTCCAACCATCCTGACAACGAAATGAGGAAGCGGGGGGCAGACGATATCTCTGTCTCACACTGCTTTATTTGTTATTTGTTTTTTAATCGCAGAATGCACTCATACACATGATTCTGTACTCAGCTCTCTCACCACAACAGAGAGTGCTCGCCCTTAAATCCCTTTTGGATTCACTGTTGGGAGAGCAAACACATCATTAACAAGATTATTCACAGGTGTGTGAACCTTACTGCTTGTTATGCCAAACTTACAACCCTCCAAGCTACCACATCCCCTGATGTACAGCATGGGGTGCTCCTCCCCCTCCACCACCTGGGATATCACTGTTCTCAGCCCCCAGTCCAACATGTCAGTCTATAAAATAAAATGGAGAGAGTTATGAGAATGCAAAAGTAAGAGCAGCCTTAACCTGAGTGAATGCCTGTTGGCAAAGCTCAGTCCACTGGACCAGATCTGATGCTCCCTTTTTAGTGAGGTCAGTCAGCAGTCTGGTGATGTCCAAATAATTAGCTATAAACCTACAATAGTAGTGAGCCAGCCCCAGGAACTGCCTCACCAAAGTTTTATCAATCTGGGGCAGCAATAGCCCATGACCCAAATGGAAGCCCAGATGCTCCATACTTCCACCTGACCAACTGCACAATTCTTCGAATTGGATGTGTGTCCCACCTGCCCCAGTGAGCTCAGGACAACTCTCAGGTGCTGCACATGCCGAACCCATTACTTAAAATGATAATGTCAAGGTATGTGGCAGCATATACAATAGATGGAGGATTCTGTCTATGACCTGCTGAAATGTTGCTGGGGCCACGAAAAACCAGAATGAAAGAGTCACAAACAATGAGGAAAAGGCTGTCTTTTCATGGCACATAAGAGTCAAGAATATCTGCCAATTCCCCTATGTTAAAACCAGTGTCAAGTAAAATCATGCTGTGCCTAATCGATCAAGCAGTTTGTCAATACGAGGCATTGTGCATGCACCAAATTTATACACCATGTTGCTTTTTTTATAGACACAGAACTGGACTGAGCCATTGGACTTGGGCACCAAGACCACTGCACTAGACTCTTTGATTACCCCCATTTCAAGCATGGCCTGGAGTCAATCCTGAAATACTTTGTTCTGGCAACCGGTAAGGATGGCTGCATACAACCACCCCTGGAAGTGTCTTAGTGTGGTGCTCTGTGAGTTTTGTACAACTAGGAAGAGGTGGGAACATGTCTAAAAACTCCAGCTCATCCCTCTTGCGACTACTGTTGGAACCTCCAGGAACCTCCTCCCTCCGCAGTCAACATCCCCAACTCACCCTGTGACCTCAAAGGGTCCCTGCCACTTGTGAGCAATGTAGAGCTTGATGTGGGGATTAAAACAAGAACTTTCTCCTGTTATCTCAGATTTTATTTCATTTTTACTCTCAGAAAGTCCCTCCTCCCAATTTTCCCTCATGACATCTAATACAATGCAAAAGGAGTTTAAGTACTTGGGGTCAACAGTCCAGAGTAATGGAGAGAGTGGGAAAGAGGTAAAGAAGCGAGTGCAGGCAGGTTGGAATGGGTGGAGAAAGGTGTCGGGAGTTCTGTGTGATAGGAAAATATCAGCGAGAATCAAGGGGAAGGTGTACAGGACAGTGGTGAGACCGGCCATGCTGTATGGTTTAGAGACAGTGTCACTGAGGAAGAGACAGGAGTCAGAGGTAAAGGTAGCCGAGCTGAAGATGTTGAGGTTCTCTTTGGGAGTGACAAGATTTGATAGGATTAGGAACGAGTACATCAGAGGGACAGCTCATGTTGGACGTTTGGGGGACAAAGTTAGGGAGGCCAGATTAAGATGGTTTGGACATGTTCAGAGGAGGGAGAGTGAGTATATTGGTAGGAGAATGTTGGACATGGAGCTGCCAGGCAGGAGGCAAAGAGGAAGGCCAAAGAGGAGGTATATGGATGTAATTAATGAGGATATGAAGCTAGTGGGTGCAAGTGTTGAGGATGCAGAAGATAGGGATAGGTGGAGAGAGATGATTCACTGTGGCGACCCCTGAAGGGAAAAGCCGAAAGAAGAAGAAGAAGACATCTAATACACTGCAAGGTCTACACCCGTAGATTCATTTAAATGGGAAAATCCCGTGGAGGCTAAATCCTGTGGGGGCCACGGGAAAATCCTGTGAAGGCCTCTTGTACAGCATGGGCAACAATATGGGCTCCAGCCTCTTATCCCAATTATATGTGTAGCCCCTATGTTAATACCTGTTGCACCTAAATCTTACCTGATAGTTAAGTTTAGGAAAATATGTACAATCAGGCCTTTTGTCTTGTAAAAGTGCATTCAGTTTCTTTATTTGGTGTTTGGGTCCGTAGCAATAATTTACATTGTTATTAATGTGTATTCTGTAGTTTGGTTGTAGTTTACTATGTACCATGTGCTTCTGCTTGTGCTGAGGACAACCAATGTTGTTTGAGTTTCACTACAGTATGGAGGTGTGGTGTTTGGGCACTGACATTGACACTGACTGTGCGTGTATGTGAGTACTCCAGTTTATATTTCTGCTTGCTAGAGTGAAAGGGCCTCAACGTTTTGGCTACCATGTTCCCGAGCATCGACCAAGCCTGCAACAGGGGTTTTGTTGTATTTTTATTTTGTTTATTTTTTCTGGTCGCCGGCTTGTGTGTGTGGGCCCACAAAGTTGTTAAATTGAAGTGTGAAGGTTATGCCAATTAACTTACAGTGGGATATATTAAGTATTAAAAGCAGAGATATAGGGCTAAAACGTGCATATTCAAAGGTTGAGCACAGTACCTGTGTATCAGGGTATTTTTGTTTTAAAGTATTAAGTGACTGCAATAACGTGAGTTGCTCATTCCTGCAATATATAAGTTTGACAGTATTCGATTTGGTTTAACAAAAAATACTTGTACTGATTTTTCTTATTTATTTATTTACTTTTGTTAATAAGTTTGGATATAATTTGGGGACATTCCTGTTGTTGTCATTGTTTTAAGTTACGTTAGATATACAGTAGACAATCTAGAAGGAGGTGAGTGAGTATTTTGCTAAGAGATTCCCATCTATCTTTACTTGAATTTAAGGGGGTGTTCATAAATCAATTGAGAGAAATAAAATTTACGAACTCAGGGCGCTATCCTAATATTAAAGGGTAAAGAAAGTGCTACATATGCATCATTGTTTACAAATTCACATATCATTTTTTAAAGTGTTTTATTAAATTGCTCTACGAGTTTGTCTGTTTGTGGGTGGTAAATATTTGTGCGAATCAATTTAATACCAAAATTTTCGTATATCTTGTGCAGAGTCTATGACATAAAAGTAGCACCTTGATCAGTCAGGATCTCTTTTAGGATCCCGACTCATGAGATTATGTGGAAGAGTGCCTCTGCCATGCTGTGTGTGTAGGAGTGAGGCCTGGGCCCCTCTGCTGGCATTGCAGGGAAGCCAAGTACTTCCAGGACCAGTGTCACATTATGTAGGTGGGGGGCAACAATTCAGTTCCCTGACAAACCACAGGCTGCCCCTGACTGAGCTGGGACATATTGCATACCAGTGAGTGTCCAAGGTGGTATATACCATTCTTTGGTGGATTCAGGCTGTAATCAGACCTCAATTCACCAATGCCTGGTCCCTGTGGAGCAATCACAAGATGAAACTCTCCGGTATGCCTTCAACCAGGTGAAAGCAATTGACCGTCAACAAGGGCAGCCAAATATTGCACTCTCCTAACTGTATTTTTTCGATTATTAAAGATGGGCAATATTGAGTGATGCATGACACTTTACCTAAAGGAGAGACAACACAGTTGTTGGTGTCAAAATCTGATGCATACCCAATGCCTTGCATTGACAACCTGGTTAGTAGGTTAGGTGCAGCTTGCTTTTACTCAACACTGGAATTTAACAAAGGGATATTAGCAGATCCCTTTGACACCAATAATCTGCAAAAAAATCGACCACTCTCTTCCACTCTGTAATCTGCAACTCCCTTTAGGTTTGTTTGGAGCCCCTGCGACATTCCAGTAGCTCATTGACAGAATCCTCAGAATCCAGGCACACTATGTATGCCTCTGCCTACTTAAATTATGTCATTATATACAGTAAAGATTGGCAGCGGCACATGCAGCATCCAAGGGCTATCTGAGATCTCTGAGATGAGCACAACTCACAGCAAACCCAAAGAAGCATGCAATTGAATAGATGAAAGTAAAGTGTCTGGGCTTCTACTTGGGCCATGTCTGGGTGCATCCTGTGATGGAAAAATTTATATGTTTTATAACTGATGTAGTGAGAAAGTGTAGACTTCTTGTGCCATGGTAAACTTGTAGCAGGAATGTGCAGGAATGAAGAACCTATGGGCAGGAATAAAGGAAGAAAAAATAAAAGTAAGCTTTGCTGAGCAAAACAGAAGTAAGTAGCCAATGAATGTTTTTTTTTTTACCTTATAAGGAGTTGGTTCATTTTCCTAAATCTCTGGTTTAGAAGTGTAATGGAAGATCAAGGCCCTTCCAGGCTGTTGAACAATAAAATTGTAACCTCTTTTACTCTTGCGCATGCCTACCAATGTGCTATTTTCTCAGGACGTCCCCTACAGTTCCCAAATTGAAAAACTGTAACTATTGTGGCCTGCACAAGACCTAAGAGACAAAAGGAGGTGAGATGGTTTGACTGACCTCACTAAAAAGGTGACTTCTCTCTCCCTTTAGTTTTGTAGACAGACATGTCAGACAGGTGGCTGGGGCCACATCTGAACCATGACAGTTAAAAAAATAAAATATGTAAACATAAAAAATGTACAATTACATGGTTGTGTAAGTGTGCACACTCCCTAAAGCTTCACTCAGTTTGAATTAGTAATATTTTGCCATTCTTCCTTGGAAAAGCATTTTAACTACAGAGTTAAGAATTGAAATTTTCTCCAACTGCAAAACCAGAGGGAATGGAGAGGCTCTCAAGGGAGGTGCTTCTGTCAGAAGATGCAGCGGATCTTTCCCAAATGCTTACTGAAGGTTTGTCGGTGGGTATGAGAATTCGATGTCTGCAGCGACCGCAGAAAAGAGGCCGGTGAGGAGGTGTATGGCAGCGTTCTAAGGAAGAGAGGCAGCCAACCTGCACTGGTCTCTGCTTGTACATAAATGACAAGTGGTGCAAGCAGCACACAGTACGGGAGAAAATCTGCAGCTCTGATGTAGAACTGTTATGTGAAAGTTTGGTAACATTCTCATCTGTTCTGTTTACGTAACCCCCAATGGTAATGCTTTATGGGCTGCAACACAGATGGCAGACTGTGTTCATGAACAATTACAATGTACCCCAAATGCCCCTATTTTCATCTTGGGAGACTTTAATCATTGTGATTTAAATATTGGTCTGTCGGGTTTTGAACAGTATATTAATTGTTATTAGGGTTGCAAAGGGGCGGAAAATTTTACGGTAAATTTCCATAAGAACTTCATCTCAGGAATTTTGGAAATATTCCAGATTGGAAACTTAACAGGAATCTATGGGAATTTACAGGAATTTATAGGAATTTATGGGAATTAATGGGAATTTATTGACATTTTTTAGAAATTTGGAGAAATTTATATAAACCGTATATACAAACATTAAATATAAACATTTTGTTTGGTCATAAGCTGACAAGCAAGCAAACTAATGCTTAAATGAGATTTTTGACTTTGAATTAATTGTAAATAGAACTTCACAAAAGCATAAATGTTGAGGGCAAAATAAAACATATTTCCTTATGTTTGCAGTAAAACAAAAGCATCCCCCATTCTTTCCCTTACAAAAAAAGTCCCATTCAAAACTGTAATTTTCGATTTTAAATGTAGAACTGTGGCTTCAATATTCTTATGATAATCAGAGCCTGGAAAATAGTTGGGAATGCCCCCGTTAAATGACTAAGGGGGATTGTGTGGGGGGGGTGGTCTTTTTTAGACAGTGTGTTTTTTTTATTATTATCTCACCTAAATGTTTGTTCAGTCAGTGTATTTTTTACAATGGTAAAATTTTGTTAAAAATAGCTTACACACAGCACAAGAAAGTTTCAAATATAAATTTATGTAATATTTATGTAATTTACATGACTACTCACTAAGATTGACATTTTTTGAAATTATTATGTGTGCAGGATTCAAGAAATTATCAGTGCATGTTATGGAATGAAATGAAATGAAATGAATTGAATGAAAGATGGCAGCGCGGCAGTAGCATGCAGCGGCCACACCGGATCCAAAATGGTGCTATTTTTGTGTTTTAGCCCAAATATCGAAGTGCATGGACACCGAAGACAGTGGTGTTCATGCATACAACTGCCAGACTCTCCTACAGTACAGTAATCATGCAACTACCAACCTGCATGATGATGTCCTTAAAAAATTTCGCAACCTCGGCTTGCTGCGAAGACCAGGCCTTCAGTTCTCGGCGTCATCTGATGCCGGCGACCGGGAGAGAGGACATTGCAAACAGTGCTCGAGGAAGCGGAATGTGGAAAACGGGCGGGTGTCCGTGCTAGGCTAAAAACAAACCCTAGCCGTCCAGCTCTCCCATCCATCATTCTGTCCAACGTCTGCTCCCTGGATAATAAACTGGACTACATCTGACTCCAGCGAACTACACGGCGTGAGTACAAAGACTGCTGTGTTTTTGTTTTTACAGAGACATGGCTCAGCGACAAAGTTCCGGACGCCGCCATTCAGCTAGACGGGCTAACCGCGTTTCGTGCCAACAGAAATGCAGCTCTGTGCAGTAAGACTCGCGGTGGCGGTGTGTGTGTTTACATCAACACTGAATGGTGCAAGAACTTTGTAGTTGTCTCTAGTTACTGTTCATCGCTAGTGGAGTTTGTGACTGTTAGATGCAGGCCATTTTATTTACCACGGGAATTCACCACCGTTTTCATTTTCGGAGTCTGCATTCCCCCCAACGCTAAAGCTAAAGAGGCTTTGTTTGAGCTTTACGGCGCTATTAGTGAGCTGCAGAATGCTCACCCTGACGGACTGTTTATTATCACCGGAGATTTCAATCATGCAAATCTCAAGTCTGTTCTCCCTAAATTCCACCAGCATGTGGACTTTGCCACAAGAGGCACAAACACGCTGGATCTTGTTTATACAAACATTCCCGGCATGTATCGTGTGGAGCCCCGTCCCCACCTTGGCTACTCAGACCACATCTCTGTTATGTTGATTCCAGCATACAGACCGCTCATCAGACGCTCTAAACCGGTTCTGAAACAGGTTAAATCCTGGCCAGCAGGAGCCATCTCTGCTCTTCAGGACTGTTTTGAGTGCACTGACTGGAATATGTTCAGAGAGGCTGCAACCAACGGCAACTCTATGAGGAGTACACGACATCAGTGACCAGCTACATTGGAAAGTGCATCAATGACGTGACAGTCTCCAAGACCATCACCACACACTCAAGCCAGAAACCGTGGATGACTGCAGAAGTGCGTGCTCTCCTGAAGTCGAAAGACTGGGAATAAGCTGGCCTTAAGAACAGCAAGGGCCAAACTGTCCCAAGCCATCAGAGAGGCGAAACGCACGCATGCCCAGAGAATCCACGGCCAATTTCAAGATAGCAGAGACTCCCAGCACATGTGGCAGAGCATACAGACGATCACAAACTACAAGACCACACCATCTGCCTGTGACAGTGACGCCTTCCTCCCAGATGCACTAAATGACTTCTACGCTCGGTTTGAAACACAGAGCAACATGGCAGCGAGGAAGACCATCCCTCCTCCTAACGACCAGGTGCTCTGTCTTTCCACGGCTGACGTGAGGAGAACTCTATGCAGAGTTAACCCACGGAAGTCTTCTGAACCAGACAACATTCCTGGCAGAATACTCAGGGAATGTGCAGAACAGCTAGCAGATGTCTACACTGACATCTTCAAAATTTCCCTGAGCAGCGCCGTTGTTCCTACATGCCTCAAGACAACGACCATCATCCCTGTGCCGAAGAAGTCTACAGTTTCCTGCCTCAATGACTATCGTCCCGTTGCACTCACACCCATCGCAATGAAATGCTTCGAGAGGCTCATGATGAGGCACATCAAGACCCAGCACCACCCTCACTGGACCCCCTGCAGTTTGCATATCGTCCGAATCGTTCCACGGACGATGCCATCACCACAACCCTCCATCTGTCCCTCACTCACCTGGACAATAAGGACACATGTTCATAGACTTCAGTTCAGCATTCAACACAATCATCCCTCAGCACCTTATTGAGAAACTGAGCCTTCTGGGCCTGAACACCTCCCTCTGCAACTGGATCCTGGACTTCCTGACTGGAAGACCTCAGTTAGTCTGGATCGGGAACAGCTTCTCCAGTACCACCACACTGAGCACTGGAGCCCCTCAGGGCTGTGTGCTCAGCCCACTGCTGTACACTTTGCTGACTCACGACTGTGCAGCAATGCACAGTTCGAACTACATCGTTAAGTTCGCCGATGACACGACCGTGGTGGGTCTCATCAGCAAGAATGACGAGTCAGCATACAGAGAGGGGTCTACTAACGACTAACAGCCTGGTGTAGAGCCAACAACCTGTCTCTAAATGTTGACAAGACTAAAGAGATGGTTGTTGACTTTAGGAGAGCACAGAGTGACCATTCTCCGCTGTTCATCGACGGATGCCCTGTGTAGATCGTCAAGAGCACCAAATTCCTTGGTGTACATCTAGTGGAGAACTTCACCTGGTCATTCAACACCAGCTCCATCAGCAAGTAAGCCCAGCAGTGCCTCTACTTCCTGCAGAGGCTGAGGAAAGCCCATCTATGCCCATCCTGACCATGTTCTATAGAGGGACCATCGAGAGTGTCCTGAGCAGCTGCATCCTGCCTGGTTTGGGAATTGCACCGCCTCGGATCGCAAGACCCTACAACGGATAGTGAAGACAGCTGAAAAGATCATTGGAGTCTCTCTCCCCTCCATCACGGACACGTACACCACACGTTGCATCCACAAAGCAAACAGCATTGTGGACGACCCCACACACCCCTCACACACACTCTTCACCCTCATGCCGTCTGGAAAGAGATACCAAAGCATTCGGGCCCTCACAACCAGACTGTGTACCAGTTTCTTTCCACAAGCCATCAGGCTCCTCAACTCCTAGAACAGAACTATACCATCTCTATCTCTCACATACACACACACACACACACACACACACACACCTGTGTGAACACACACAGACCCACCTGTGTGAATGGACTCTCAATACCTTCTACTTGCACTAACTCAACTACTGTTATATATTATTACTTATTTGCACTATTTTTAATTGCTGCTAACAGATTTCTGCACACTACAATGGACATGCTGCTATGTATATGGTTACGAACATATATGTAATGCACAACACATTGCATCTTGTACATGTTTTTGTATTGTCTTGTGTTGTTTTTGTACTTTGACTTTGCACTGTCTTGTCTTTGCACTGTTTGCACCTGTTTGCACACTTTGCACTTTATGTAGCTAGGACAAACTTCTGTCCTAGCTCTGTGTTGTTGTTGTTGTGTGTTGTTTTAATGTAGCACCAGGGTCCTGGAGAAACGTTGTCTCATTTCACTATGTACTACGTCAGCTATATGTGGTTGGAATGACAATAAAAGCTTCTTGACTTGACTTGACTTGACTTGACTTGACTTGGAGGAATGCGCAGTGCATGTGGAGGTGTGGCCTCAATATCCCTGCAGTGTTCTGTGCATGTGATTGAGGAATATACAGGATAGAAATTCAACTGAAATTGCATTAAATCAGGTTGTTTTAACCATGATTATGCTGCAAGACATTTTTTTCAACTATATTCCCGGAATTTTGCAAACCTACTTGTCATACCCGGAAGAATCAGATTTTAGATAAATGCTATGGTAATTTAAACATGCTTATACAGCCATAGCTAAACCACTTCTGTCTAATTCTAATCACAATACTGTTCATTTGATCCCTACTTGACTGCCCTTAAGAGCTGTAAACCCCTGGTGAAATCTATCAATGTGTGATCAGAAGATAGCATAGAAGCACTGAAAGGCTGTTTTTTATGCACAGACTGGGACGTTTTTTCTAGGGAGTCAAGCCTGGACAATGCCACAGAAGCCATTACAGACTATATCAAATTCTGTGTCGATACTGTGATTCCAAAAAAGAAAGTAAAAGTTTACCCCAACAACAAACCTTATATTACAAAGGAACTGAAGGACTGTATTATTAGGAAACATCAAGCATTTAAGATCAAGGATCACTTGCAACTTAAAACTGTAGAAAATGAGTTGAACCAGAGGCTCAAAGATGCAAAAGAACATCACAGGTGACTGATAGAGAAATCTTTCAAAATATGAACTCTAAAAAAATTATACGACTCATTGTAAATAGCATGTCATAGATAAACTGGCAAAAGCAAATGAGTTGAACTATTTTAACAAAAAGTTTGACAATTATTATTTGTCTGTTGAATGTGATATGGTATTTGGTAGTATTGCTATCGATGATGCTGATAGGTTGGTTCTTGTCCACAGGAGAATAATGATTTTAGACCTATTGCCTTAACTTCTGTTGTGATGAAGTGCATGGAAAATCTCATTATGAGCCAATTAAAACTGGAAGTAGGTCCACAGTTAGATCCTTATTAGTTCACTTATAAACATCGAGGCACTGATGATGCAATCAACAGTTTAGTGCACCTAGTGAATAAACATCTTGAGAATATGCTAGTTTGTAGATTTTAGCTCAGCCTTTAATGCCATCCAGCCTTATATTCTTTTGAAAACTACGTAGCAGATGAATTTCAATCCCTTTATTATTAAGTGGTTCCACTCACTTCTGACCAATCGAAGTCAGCAGGTTAGGGTGAATAGGAACATTTTCTGAATCTATGATTATCAGCACTGGAACCCCACAGGGGTATGTCAGTTCTCCAGTCCTGTTCACATTATATACTAATGAATGTACATGTAGTACTGTTGATAATTACATGATTAATTTCTCTGATGATACAGATATTTTAAGTCTCATATCTGGAACATTAGATGTTGTTACTCACAAACATGAGGTTCAGAATTTTGTCCAGTGGTGTGATAAACATTTCCTTAGCATTAACACAAAGAAAACAGTGGAGATGATGTTTGACGGTCATTAACGGTCAGAATATAGCTCAGGTGGACTCCTACCGATATCTGGGCATTCATATTGATGACCTGTTGACAAATTGACATGGAATGTTCAGGTGGACAATGTCTGTATTAGGGTCCAACAGCAATTGTATTTTCTTCATAGGTTGAGGATCTTTGGTGTTAACCAGAAAGTGTTGCTTCTCTTTTATCATGCTGTAATCTAGAGCATTTCTCACTATGGTATCTCAGCCTGGTTTGGCAATATTAGTGTACATTTAAAAGCCCAGATTACATGGCTAACACAGAGAGCCATGCAAATTATGGGAGTTAAGCAGCATCCCACACTTCAGGCTCTTTTTAATAGAACAGTTAATATACAGGTTTAAAAAAATTATTTCAGATCCCACTCATGTACCAACTTCTTCCCTCGAGAAGACACCTCAGAGTTCCTCAGTGTAAGCTTAAACCTTTTTAAGAACTCTTTTGTCCCACTGTCCATTGTGTGTAATTATATATGACTATGATGATTAAAGGTGTGTTGCACAATAGGTAGGGTGCAATTTAGTTGTTTACTGTATATTGGGAGTAGGGCAGTAATGGGTCGCTGTATGTATTATATGTACATAGTATGTTACTTGTAGCCTTAAAGTTTTACCACCCTGATTAAAGCGCCATCTCCAGTTGAAAATAAGCAGCCCCAAATTTTGATGCTGCCTTCAGGTTTCAAAGACATCTTTGGGTATTATGGCCAAAAATTTAAAATTTGGTCTAATCGAATTAATATTATTATTATTATTTTGTTTTTGGGAGCTTGGATGTTTTGTTTTTTTTTTACAAACTTTTGGGGTGTTTTCTTGCCTTCTTTTTTTAAGACTTTTGTTTGCCACCCTATCCATAGGATTGAGAATTTGAAAGATGAAACAAGCAACCTGCATTTGCAGGAAATTTCTTAAATTCTTTTAATGCGAATGTAGGCCTCGTGCGAGCCTACTTGACCACATTTCTACTTCTCATCAACTCGTTCCCTTCTCAGGGAACCAGGTTACATAAGAAACCAGGTGCAATTCCCTTTAGAGGGAACTCAACACTGAGTCAAGGCTGACGCTATGGGACTGCCAATACCAACGCCGCCACACAGAGGACACAAACACAGACTACCTTAATGATTGATGTTGGGGACCACCAAAAGTAGCCCCTGAGTTTAGGAAGGAAGTGTTTCAGCAATTTAAAAACTCAGCCCCCATCTTCAGGCTTCATCTTTCTGTTTGACACAAAAGACAGGAGCCCTTTCAAATGCCATGGGTGGGGAGGCCATCTAGGACCGCTCCCCAACCTGAGAGGGAGGCATCCGTCGGAAGAGCCTTGCGACAATGGCATGTCCTAAGAGTGGAACCCAAGGTAAGAAACCGTGGTCTGTCCACATAAGACGAGTACACAGCTCTTGACATCTAACCCTTGTGTCTCTGAAAAGGGTGTTTGTAGGGGTGAAAAACACCTGCTCCTGAGCCAGAGTTGAAATGGTCTCAGGTGAAGCAGACACAAAGCAACAGCTTTGGCTGATAGTGCCATGAGCTGAGCACCCTGTGTGCCAGGGTGGCAGAGAGGCATTGGCCTAGACAGATGTCCTTTATGGCAGAAAGAATGGAATCACCCCAAATGGAAGACAGACATGCCTGCATTGTGGCTGAATCCCAAACTATCCCCAAGAAGGTAGTTCTCTGAGAGGGAGAAAGCACACAATTCCCTGGGTTGAGCCTGAGGCCTAAAGAACTCATGTGGGCAAGTACAGTATCTCAATGCCCGGCTGCCACATCCCTCGACCAAGCTAATATGAGCTAGTCGTTGGGATAATTGAGTATATGGATGCCCTAGTGTACAATGATGCCAGAGCAGCCTCCATGAACTTGGTGAAGTTGAACAATAAGACTAGGCCTAATGGGAGAACCTAGCACAGATACGCTTCTTGATTACGATTCTCAGGATTACTGTCACAAACCAGCCCTCAGACCTGAACTGTGACACAATGGCCTTGAGTGTTAACATCTCCGACTTGTACGTTTCAGCATGCGGGTACAAAATTGGGTGTAGACTGACAATAACTTAGGCAATACACCAGACACCAGCATACACAGAGCCCTTCCTGAAGACAAAGAAGCTGGATTAATGTGACGTAGGTGCTGTTGTCTTCTGGACAACTGTCAGATTAGCAGTCTTCCCCATGTTTGTGTAGCCTAGTGAACCCAGAGACCATTTTGAAGGCTCAGGAAATCTTTGCAGGTCTTTTGAGTTGATTAGCTGATTGGCATGTCATCATATTCTAATTTGTTGAGATTGGGTTTTTGTTAAATGTGAGCCAAAATCATCACAATTAAAAGAACCAAAGACTTAAACTACTTCAGTCTGTGTGCATTGAATTTATGTAATACACGAGTTTCACAATTTGAGTTGAATTACTGAAATAAATGAACTTTTCCATGACATTCTAATTTATTGTGATGCACCTGTACATAAATGCAAATAGGCAATAAAACAGTTAATAAAAGAAAAACACTGGTGTCTCATAGCCTTCATGAATTCATGAAGGAAATGAATTAAATCTATGTGTGTGTGTGTGTGTGTGTGTGTGTGTGTGTGTGTGTGTGTGTGTGTGCACGCGTTTACATGCTTTATCCTCCAAAAATCAAACTGGACAACCCTTGAGAAAAATAGGTTATATTTTTCGAAATGAAACTGCAGCAGATTGTCATCATTCAGATCATAAGTCACTTTTCAGTTGAAAATCACGTAGCAGTTTAAAGCACTGATTTTACAAAGAACACTCAAGATTAAAATGGCTTAACGTAACATTGCTTTGGCCAGAGGAATCTGTTGGTGCCATGGTTCACAACTCGATGATTTTGTGAGTCATCATAACGTATGCTACAATGCTAAAATAACTAAGTTATATTAGAGCTGACATTACCAACACATTTTCAAGAAGGAAAAATGGGAAATATATTTTCTGTCAAAGGGTTCATAAATAGAAGTGTGCCTGGTAAAGGTAGCTAGCAGACTAGCTCATTTGTTCTGAATGTTTTGAATACAGGTCTTGAATACATTATGGGGTCGATGAACGCGCTGGCGTGTTTTGGTGGATTTTTTCCACATAGCAGCTACAGTAAATCGACTGAGTACTCTGTCACTTTTTATTATACAGAAACTAGTAATATATCATTCCAAACTAAAGTGTCTGTTTTTATTTCTGTACACTCACAATAATGACAAAAAACCATATGCTTTTATAAAATAAAGAAAGGCTAGGTTACATAACTGCAGATGCTTCCTCAGGTTCGACATTGAAGCCTTTAATATCGAAAGCATTTTAACAGCTGGATAACAAATTTTGCACTGAACTGTTATATTTGCGCCCTTATCGGATTTTATCGGAAATTATTTTTACATTTCCAGAACTGAAATGCTTTTTATCACTCGCCATGGTGCCAACTCTCAGATAGGTTGTAGTAGCCTAAAGCTTTCAGCGGCAATGTGGATTAACGTAATTGGCAGACTTGGTGCCGCAAATTCAAACCAGAGAACCAATCAAAAGCATCAGAATGGCACCGCTTTAACAAATTCTAGCAACACATTAATATTATTCAACATATCCTAGTTTTTTTAAGAAAATATTCAGATGTAACCCTATTTGTAATCTTTAACATTTTCATTAGTAACTGTAATTTAATTACATATTTTTGTCCTCATGAAGTAAATGCATGTTGGACTTCAAATTGGACATGAAGTTGTCTTGCTTGATGTTTTCCTCTTGAAACTTTCAGAGTTATAATGAAAGTAAAACCTGATCACTGTTTTGCTAATACATGGACTTCAAGCCTGATCCAAAGCCTGGTCTCAATAGGAAACTTTGTTCTACATTGCCTTCCCAAAGAGAGTAATTTACGGACCAAATGTTGAAACAGAGGTTTGATTTGTGAAAAAGTTTGAATTCTAGTTTGAATCCTAAGGTAGTTACTTGACGTTAGTTGCTTTGTACTGTTCAGAATTGCTCCTGCAGAGCAACTGGGTTTTTTAAAGGTTTTCTGTTGACTACGCTACCTAACTTGCACACCAGGGGCTCACTGTAAGCACAGTTGTATATCTATACAATGACAAGCTGTTGGTCAGAGGCATGGGTTCCTATTTTTTTTTAAAAATGTTAGTCTTTTTAAAAAAAAAAAAAAAAACTTTGAATAAAAACACTCAAACAATAGAACAGCAAAATCCATAAAATAAGTCACACATGAACAAAAATAATACAACACACAAAGGAAAAATACAACAATAAAGAAAAAAAAAGCATAAATAAATAAATAAATAAATAAGTAAAGTAAGTACTATGGGTAAACACAAAATTCAGCAAATCACACAAACCAATAAAGTAATGTGGCAAAAAATTACTAAACAATAGTTGTAACTACCCACAAAAGCACAGGCAATATAAAGAAACAAACAATGTAGAAATGTTAAGTAGAATGTAAACACCTTGATTCAAACAATGCAAAGAAAATTGTCCATACACAGCAACAAACAATTTCCTCACATGAATAACTACACTTGTACAATGACGCAACAATCGCTGCATTACGAACCAGCCAACCTCAACCCATAGACCTTTGAATGGTCCTAGATCACCACACTAGACCTACAGCATCTAACGTGGTAAAACTCAATCTTAAATGAAATCTTCTGAAGCAAATCTATCTGACTCCAATCTCCACATTGACCAGTGTGAGTCAATGTCAAACGAGCACAAAAAAGCCAATTCTTCATACTGTATGATCTAGACACCATTATATTCTAGTTTTCCATTTCTCATTATAATTAAACTTTAATATAAAACATATATAAAAATGGGCATCTCTTATCCCTATCATTATGTTTAACATTTAGCATTTACATTTTACATTTCTGGCATTTGGCAGATGCTCTTATCCAGAGCGACGTATAAAAGTGCTTTAGTTCTCAGTCAATGAATACATTAACACTCGTTCAATAGGACACAAACTTGGGATACCATTAGCCTAAACTGACTTGGATTTTTTTTTTTTTTTTTACATAAACAGGGAAAAATAAGAGCTAGTTTAAGTACGTCAGGAAGAGGTAAGTCTTCAGCTGCCGTTTGAAGACGGTCAGAGACTCGGCTGTACGGATACCTAGGGGAAGTTCGTTCCACCACCTCGGTGCCAGAACAGAGAACAGTCTAGATGTATACCTACCTTTTTCCCTGAGAGATGGTGGGACCAGTCGAGCAATGCTAGTGGATCTGAGTGAGCGAGGTGCAGTGCGAGGAGTAACGAGAGCTTTGAGGTAAGATAGCGCTGGTCCATTCTTGGCTTTGAAGGCAAGCATTAGTGTTTTGAATCTGATGCATGCAGCTACCGGAAGCCAGTGGAGGGAACGCAGCAATGGGATGGTGTGGAGAACAAGTCGTGCAGCTGCATTTTGGATCATTTGCAGTGGACGAATTGCGTTCAGAGGTAGACCTGCCAGAAGAGAGTTGCAGTAGTCCAATCTTGAAATGACCAGAGACTGAACAAGCACCTGAGTAGCCTGTGTGGATAGAAATGGCCGAATCCTTCTGATGTTGTACAGAAGAAACCGACATGAGCGTATCACATTAGTGACATGGGTGGAAAAGGATAGTTAATTGTCCATGGTTACCCCAAGGTGGCGAGCAGTGGCTGAAGGGGAAATCATGGAGTTGTTCAGAGATATCGCAAGGTCTTGGGCTTGGGATGGATCACCTGGGATGACCAGCAGCTCAGTTTTGCTGGGATTGACTTTCAGCTGATGAGCAGTCATCCAAGATGAAATGTCCACCAGAAACGCTGAGATCCGAGCAGAAGCCGTGGTATCTGAGGGAGGGAAGGAGAAGATAAGTTGGGTGTCTTCGGCATAGCAGTGGTATGAAAATCCATGTGAGGATATAACTTTGCCAAGAGAGTGAGTATAGAGGGAGCAAAGGAGAGGACCAAGTACTGAGCCTTGTGGGACACCAGTAGAGAGTCTGCGTGGAGCAGATGTCAATCCCTTCCATGTTACCTGATATGAGCGACCATCCAGGTAGGAAGCAAACCATTCCCATGCTGTTCCACAAATTCCAAGACTCCTGAGGGTGGACAAGAGAGTCTTGTGGTTTACTGTGTCAAATGCTGCAGACAGGTTGAGGAGGATGAGGACCGATGACAGTTTGGCTGATCTAGCAGCATGTAGTTTCTCAGTGACTGCCAAAAGTGTCCAGTCTCTGTGGAATGTGCTGCTTTGAAGCCAGACTGGTTGGGGTCATGGAGGTTTTTCTGCATGAGATAGTCAGACAGCTGATTACAAACAACACGTTCAAGAATTTTTGAAAGAAATGAGAGAAGTGATACCAGTCTGTAGTTGCTGATGTCTGAGGGATCCAGAGCAGGTTTCTTCAGGATGGGGATGACCCTGGCTTTCTTAAAGACAGTTGGAACATGACCAGATGTTAAGGATCCATTGATGACTGTGGTGATGAAGGGTAGGAGGTCAGGTGAGATGGTCTGGAGCATAGCTGAAGGGATTGGATCCAGTGGGCAGGTGGTAGGATTGCAGGACCGAGTAATTTGCAAAACCTCTTCTGCTGCTACAGTTGAGAGCTGTGTCAGTGAAGGAGTAGCAGAGTGCTGACTGTGTGATGTAGATGAAGTTGGGAGAGATGTGTAGGTCTGGCAGATCTTCTCTGTGTAAAAAGTGGCGAAATCTTCGGCGGTCAGGGAGGATGGAGAAGGTGGAGCCGGAGGGTTGAGTAGTGACGAGAAGATGTTGTGGAGCTTTCGGGGATCTTGTGCAGAAGTTTCAAGCTTTTCCTTGTAGAAGAAGGTCTTGGCAGAAGTCACGTCCAAGGAGAATTTGGACAGGAGTGTACGATAAGAGATGAGGTCTGTGTCAAGTTTAGATTTCTTCCACTTCCTCTCTGCTGATCATAGTTCTCTCCGATTGTTGCAAAGCACGTCTGACAGCCAAGGAGCAGTAGAAGAATTCTTCTTGTGTATAGTGGACAAAGGGCAGAGAAGGTCCATGGTTGAGGAAAGAGAGGAGAGCAAAGGAGTCATGGTCAGGAAGAGATGAAAGAGTACAGAAAGCTACAGAGGAAGGGGAGATAGCGTGGAGGTTTCGGCGGGTGAGAGAGAGGTGCTGGGAGTTATGTATAGGCAGGATAGGGAGAGTGATAGTGAAGGATACCAGGTGATGATCGCAGATATGAAGTGGGGTAGCAATCATGTCTGTAGCTGGGGAAGGATGAGTGAAGACTAGATCCAGGACGTTTCCTTCAATTCAATTCAATTCAGTTTTATTTGTATAGCGCTTTTAACAAAGAGCATTGTCTCAAAGCAGCTTTACAGAACATAAGAAACAATAAACATACAAACAAACAGTCCTAGAAGTTAGACAAAATTTTCCCTAATGAGCGAGCCTGAGGTGACTCAGGCGACTGTGGCAAGGAAAAACTCCCTCAGATGGTATTAGGAAGAAACCTTGAGAGGAACCAGACTCAAAAGGGAACCCATCCTCATCTGGGTGACACACGGAGAGTGTGATATGAACAATGTCCTTTCTGCATTAGTTGTGTGGTGCAGATACAGCATGTGTTATGTGTAAAATGTCCACATAGGGTTGGCAGTGCTGCTTTGATTACTCCAGTCCTCAGAAAGCAGAACCCGGCTGGAGCTGGTCCATCTCTGGATGCCACCGGAGCTGGCACAATCTCTGTGTGACTCGGGGATGGGTAGAAGAAGGGAAACAAATGGAAAAGGGATTAGTGTAGCTGCTATTTATAATATTAGGAGGCACTAGATGATGATGTGCATTTAATCGGATGTATTGGGGTACAAGGTTATGGGATTTATTAGGTGTATGCCTGGCTAAAGAGATATGTCTTTAGTCTACGTTTGAACTGGGAGACTGTGTCTGAGCCCCGAACACTGTCAGGAAGACTGTTCCAAAGTTTAGGAGCTAAATACGAAAAAGCTCTACCCCCTTTTGTAGACTTTGATATTCTGGGAACTACCAGAAGTCCGGAGTTTCGAGATCTTAAGGAGCGTGATGGATTGTAATGTGTTAGAAGACTGGCTAGATACGTGGGAGCTGAACCATTCAGAGTCTTGTATGTAAGAAGTGCTAGTTTATAATCAATTCTAAACTTAACAGGTAGCCAGTGCAGGGATGATAATATTGGGGTTATATGGTCATACTTTCTTGACCTGGTAAGGACCCTAGCAGGTGCATTCTGGACTAACTGTAGCTTGTTTATTGAAGATGCAGGACAACCACCAAATAACGCATTACAATAGTCCAGTCTGGAGGTCATGAATGCGTGAACTAGCTTTTCTGCATCAGATACAGATAAAATGTTCCTAAGCTTGGCGATATTTCTGAGGTGGAAGAAGGCTATTTTTGTAATGTCGGAAATATGTTTTTCAAAGGACAAACTGCTGTCTAATATTACGCCCAGGTCTTTCACTGTAGAACTATTAGTAATAGAACATCCTTCTAAGTACAGGTTGAATTTTGAGAGCTTCTGTGTACTGGTTTTTGGACCAATCAATAATATCTCCGTCTTATCAGGATTTAGTAATAGAAAATTATCAGTCATCCAGTCTTTAATATCTTTAACACACTCTGTTAATCTAGACAGTTTAGATATTTCATCTGGTTTTGATGAGATATATAACTGTGTATCGTCAGCGTAAAAATGGAAACTAATCCCATGCCTTCTAATAATGTTGCCTAAGGGAAGCATGTATATTGAGAAAAGCAGAGGTCCTAAAACTGAACCTTGTGGGACCCCATATTCCACTGACATTACACTGGACATTTCTCCATTTAAATCTACAAAATGGTATCAGACAGGTAGGATCTGAACCATTTTAATGCCTGTCCCTGAATACCTATGTAATTTTGTAAGCGGTCTACGAGAATGTTATGATCTAAAGTGTCGAATGCAGCACTAAGATCAAGTAAGACTAATATTGAGATGAAGCCTTGGTCCGAAGCTAAAAACAAGTCATTTGTGATCTTAACTAGTGCAGTTTCTGTGCTATGATGGGGCCTGAAACCTGACTGAAATTCTTCAAGGATATTGTTTTCCTGTAAGAAGGAGCATAATTGAGTAGACACAACCTTTTCTAATATTTTGGATATAAAGGGAAGGTTTGAAATCGGTCTGTAATTTAATAAGTCATTAGGGTCTAGTTTAGGTTTCTTAAGAAGAGGCTTAATAACTGCCAGCTTGAAAGGTTTAGGGACGTGACCTAAACATAACGAGGAATTAATAATGTTGAGGAGAGGCTCTCCAGCTGTGTGTATCACTTCTTTCAGTAATCTAGTTGGAATTGGATCTAACAAACATGTTGTTGAATTAGCCGTGGTGATAAGTTTATACAGCTCTTCCTTCCCTATACCTGTAAAGCATTGTAGCTTTGAATGTGGAGCTTTAGGTTGGACTAGATCACCGGATGCTGTCAAAGGTTGAACATCCATTATTTTGTTCCTGATACTATCGATTTTGTCGGTGAAAAAGTTCATAAAGTCCTCACTATTAAGCTGTGATGGAGTACTCTCTTCAGATATCTGATGTTTTGTCAATCTAGCCACTGTACTAAATAAGAATCTGGGATTGTTTTGGTTTATTTCTATAAGTTTGCTCAAATGCTCAGCCCTAGCAGCTTTTAGAGCCTGTCTATAGTTAGACATACTGTCTTTATACGCAATTCTAAAGACTTCTAATTTAGTTTTTCTCCATTTTCGCTCTAGGTTACGGGTTGCTCTCTTGAGGGCGTGAGTGTGACTATTGTACCATGGTGCAGATGTTTTATCTCTGACCCTTTTTAATTCAATGGGAGCAACAGTGTCTAGTGTGCTGGTGAAAATAGTGCCTATGCTGTTAGTTAATTCATCTAAGTCATCTGCATTTAGGGGTCTGGTGAGAAGTTGAGACAGATCCGGTAGATTACTTGTGAATCTGTCTTTAGTGGTCGGGATAATAGTTCTACCGAGTCGATAACGAGGAGAGACATGCCTAATATGTTCTACAGGTAGAGTGTACACTAAGAGGTGATGGTCTGTGATATCATCACTTTGAGGTGTGTGGGACACTTCCTTGTGTGTGGGAGGGCAGCTGTTGAAAGACAAGGAGAATGAATTCAGAAGAGCCAGAAATCTCCAAGAACCATCAGAGGGGTGCTGTCAGAAGGGAAGACACTGAGGAGTGTGTCCATTTCTTCCAAGAAGTCTCCTAGGGGACCAGGGGGCGGTAGATGACAATGATGAAGAGGTTGATTGGAGAGGTAACTGAAACTGCATGGAATTCAAAAGAAGAGATGGTTAGATGAGACAAGGGGAGAGGTGAGGAACACCATCTCCGTGACAACAGCAGACCTGTACCACTACCCCTGCCTGATTCTCGTGGTGAGTGAGAGAAAGTATAGGCAGAGGATAGAGCAGCCAGTGTAGTAGTGTTCTGTGGTGATATCCAGGTCTCAGTTAGTGCCAGAAAATCAAAGGAATAGTGAGAGGCTAAAGCTGAGATTAAGTCAGCCTTCCTTACAGCAGATTGGCAGTTCTAGAGCCCACCTACCACCATTGTTTGAGACTGAGACAACAGGGGAGGGTAGATGAGGTTGCTGGAAACATGACCTCTGCTTCGTGGATGAGAATGCCTGCGTCTCTAAGAGGTAACAACAGAAATCGGTTTGAGGCACATGTCTGTGGTCTTGTCAAAGTATGAAAAGTGAGATTAAGGATGTAAGAGAACAAGAAAAGATGACTATATACTTACTATTTAAGTAATTAACAGGTATTGACGAGGTAATCTGCAAACCTGAGAACCTTCAATATAAATTAGTTAGCCCTGCCCACAATTCACACCTTAAGGGAGACCAAAACTATTCTTGATTAATCACTCGAGACAGCTAAGAAGCAAGGATCAACAAGCTATACAATATCAGTTCAAATAACAACTCTAGAACCAACCAAGTTAAACAAATAGTACACAAAAGTCAGAATCCTACCTTACCAGATGGGAACAGATTCAAATGAAGAGTTAAAGCACACTGTGAGACATTGCATATAGAGAACACATCATGGGTATGTCAGAATCACCATCCCTTTTCCATGTTAATTATTCTAAACTTGTATCTAATTTATGCATTTTAAATATGTTTTAGCTTTGGACCTAGGGTGAACTTTTCTTCAAACCTTTACCAAGGTGCTTCAACAATGCATGGATTCTCTCAGACTCCAGCTATAGGTGTCCCACGGGACCATCACTGCTCTAATAAGTCTACCTGACTTTGACTTTAGAAGAGTCACAAAAGATGAAGCTGTGCATACTACATCTATCTTTGACAAGACTTGCCTGACTAACGATGTTATTGTTACAAGCTACAGAAAGCCTATTCTTGCTTAAAAGATAAACAATGTGTGCACCTAAACAATGTGTCCTTCTTGTAATGTTAAATCTTAATCCATTAAACCAATAACAGATATGATGTTTAAAACTACTCATGATGTCACCTCATCTTTTACAATAATTCATGTAGGAATAAAACATCTAAAATATAAAACATATTAAAAAAAATCCCACAAACACTACAAGGAACCAACGTTATTTTAAACTAATGCACAAACCAACAAACAAAATGTCACACATACCTTTACCTAGCAGACCAAACAGCCAGGGCAAATCTTACAATCAATCACATGACACAAAATGTGCAGCCTGTTTGAAAACCTTCTTCTGGTCTTTCACTGGTCCGGCTTCCAAACATGATTTAAAATACACCAGTTCCATCGTCCCTCATACTACAAAAGCTTTTACTAAATGCGAACTGTCATTTTGAAATGTTGAGCATTCATTAGAAGCAGAAACATTACACATACTTCTTCTCGTTGCTTGTAGATAGAGTTGGGTCAGTGACCATGTATTGTTCAAACCATTCATTCTATTGCTTTCTCTCACTAATTCCATCTCTGTGTTTGGCACTTTCCTCTCTTTCTCATTCTTGAGCTCCCTGTCTCACACTCATTCCATTTCCCTCATCTTCTCCCCTCATTTTTCTTCTATAGCTCTCTCTTATAAACCTGCATATTATTTTGATCAAATGGATGTTTAGGCAGTTTTAAACTTAAATAGCTTTTATTGAATCTGGATACCTAGCAGGAATTCATTCCCAAACCAGGGTTAAAACCTGTGTAAAAATAAATGTTATGTTTTTATGCAAGTGCATAAACAACTGTATAATGCTGTAAGTTCAGAGCTGGCCAAGGTCAAAATAATAACAAAAGAGTCCTAATATTTTTGAAGCTTCCCTGAAAGAAATGCAACAAATATACAGTTGAACTTACCTAACTCTCTAATACATAAAACATAGAAAATAAACCCACTCCAAAAGAAATAGCAGCCACACCAATCAGCCATGACATTATGAGCACTGACAGATGAAGTGAATAACATTGATTATCTCCTCATCATGGCACCTGTTAGTGGGTGGGATATATTAGGCAGCAAGTGAACATTTTGTCCACAAAGCAGATGTGTTGTCCTCTAACACATGTTAGAAGCAGGAAAAATTAACAAGCGTAAGGATTTGAGAGTTTGACAAGTGCCAAAAATTGATGGCTAGATGACTGTATCAGAGTATCTCCAAAACTGCAGCTCTTGTTCCTGGTCTTTAGTGGTCAGTATCTATCAAAAGTGTCCAAGGAAGAACCAGTGGTGAACCGGTGACAGGGTCATGGGCGGCCAAGGCTCACGTGGGGAGTGAAGGCAGGCCCATGTGGTCCAATCCAACAGATGAGCTACTGTTGCTCAAATTGCTGAAGAAGTTAATGCTGGTTCTGATAGAAAGGTGTTAGAACACACAGTGCATCACAGTTTGTTGCGTATGGAGCTGCATAGCCGTAGATTAGTCAGGGTGCCCATGCTGACCCCTGTGCACTGCAGAAAGTGACAATGCCCATTTTTCCTACTTCAAACACATCAACTTTGAGGACAAAATGTTCACTTGCTGCCACCCACTAACAGGTGCCATGATGAGGAAATAATCAGTTTTATTCACTTCATCTGTCAGTTGTCATAATGTTATGCCTAATTGTTGTATGAGCAGCAGAAGTAAACAGGTGACAGCCCTGGAGGCTCTGGAGCTCATTTTTGATCATGACAGTGAAATAGACGAGGATGTGTCTAAAGATGAAGACCATTTTGAGGTCAATTCTGAGTCAGATGATTCTGATTATGAACCAAATAAGGAAACTGCTATTCATATTCCTCCAACCAAGGCATTCACATCAAAAAATGTTTAACTTTCAATACAAATCCTCATTTGTCTTGATTTTGAGTCAGCGGGTCAGTTTGACCCTGAACAGAAGAGGTTTTCTTGTGTTAATTTATCATCACCCCATAAAAGGAAGAAAAGTTTTAAAAAACTTAAAAAAAAGAAAGTTTTTAAACTTTTAAAAAAAATCAATGTCAAGTGTAAATGTAAAATAGCGATAAATGTATTTGAAGCAAAAAAGGGGCTGAATAGCAGTAACTGAAAAATAAAATGCATCATATTAACAGTGCTTGCATTTTAAGGTTCTGCAATTCAACATGATTGCATAATTAAGCTGTGAATTTTTCAGATGGAGACACAATATTGCATTGCTTAAAATTTCAATATTAAATATTCAGATTATTAAAATAAAACCTTTAATAATTGACAGGACATTTCATTGCATATTATTTCGCTTCCACAAATGCATTGATTCTAATTCGCCAAGAAATTCAACGTTGCACATTCGGGTATCGCAGAAAGAGCAATCATACATCGATGCATAATTGACACCTGCTGCTTGTCCGCTTCACCAGCAGGTGGTGCAAGCGAGTTTGATGAGATAATAGCAACAGGTAGACCAAGGCTATCACATCACACTCAGGGCTTTGCCAAAAGGGACCAATATGTAAGTACTGTACCTTAAGCCAGTGAAGACACGAAAGCAATTTTTACGTGTATAGTTGTTTTTATAAGCAGTTATTATTAACGTATCTCTATTAACAACAAATGGGAACATTGCTTACGAATATTAAAAATGGTTTAAAACAAAAAAAAAACATGGTTACTGTAGTAAAACCATTGTTACCAAAAAATTACCATGTTTTTTTGTAGTATGGTTTTATTACAGTAACCATGTTTTGTTTTTTTATTTAAACTGTAAGAAAACCCATGTATTTTTTTTGTTTCTTTTAAACCATATATAACAACCGAAATAATATGCACCAAAAAGTCTTGTTAATTATTATTATAATATATATTATAATTATAATATAAGATTGGATTTTCTGAATATTGAAATTTTAAACAATGCAATTTTGTGTCTCGACTTGAAAAATTGACAGCTTAATTATGCAACCATGTTTAATTGCAGAAGCTTAAAATGCAAGCACTGTTAATACGATGCATTTTTTTCAGTTACTGCTATTCAGCACCTTTTTTTTGAGTCAAATACATTTGTCGCTATTTTACTTCCATAGTAATACAATGTTCATTTTGAATGAAAAACAAGTGAATTATCCTCATTGAGCCATGATCTGTGAGAGGTAAAGAACACCATTGCACTAAATATTTATTGAAATGGTTAGTAATGGATTTAATAATGAGATATAAACAATGTTTATGGGATTTTTTGGTTTACTGGGACACTTTTCGATAAATAAACATGCCCTGGGTCAAATTGACTAAGGAACATCATTGCTGTTCCTGAGAAACAAACATAACAGGGGGGTTAAAATGAAATCTCCAAATTCACAGAGGAATTATGAATTTGGCCTTGGAGGTCTGTAAATAACAATTAGTGGAATCGCCTTGATAGACTTGTGAAGTTAATATAGAGCACCTAGCTTGTCATCATGGGAATAAATGCAACACCTCCTTCCATGCCTTTTATGCGCGGCTCATGTATATAACTGTAACTGGGAGGACAAGCTTCATTTAATGCTACATACTTGTTTGGTTTAACCCATGTTTCTGTTACACATATAACACTAAACTCCTGATCAGTAATAATTCCATTAACAATAAGTGCTTTAGATGCAAAAGATTTTATATTTAACAGTCCTAACTTCAGATGAAAGGTGCTGGCTTGCATTCACTATGATTTTATGCTAAATACATTAATAAAACTAATTTTCTGAGTGTTACTACATTTTTGTTTAGCTCGAAGAACAGACACAGTCTCTATATTGTGAACCCTGGGTGATGACTTGTTGCAGCTAGCAGATGGTCAGATTAGCCTGCTTGTCTGCTCTTGGCCCTGGATTGTCACCAATTACTAGACCTGTTCTGAGACTATGTGCTATACTGCAAGCATCTAAATGAATACAAATGCAAATCTTATTTTTGAGTATTCAGTTTTTCGTTAATGTTTGTTTGAATGGTTGTTTTTTTAGAAGTCTTCACAGCCTCAGGGAATAGAATCCTGCTGAGGAAAAAGGTGTGTGAGCATGAGCATGTTTTTTTTGTGGGTATAATAACAATGCCACTGTAGTCGGGTGTAGTAAGAGACTTGGCTTGATGCTGTCATCTTGGCTATGTTCCCAGAGACACAGTACATGCAGGTATTCTGTGATGTTTTCACAACTGCTCCGCTGGAATTCACAAAACCTTTAAAATGCAACCCAGTGCAATACATACATGTGTGCACACAGAGACATCAATGATATGCAGAGAGGATACAGAAGGATACAGAAAACAAATGAATTTGTTTTAGTTTATGTAGAAATGTTAGTGTGTACATTCTTTGTGTTCTTTCTTTCAGTGTGGTTAACCAAAAAGCTACTGATAAATCTGGTGGGTTTAACTATATATTTATATAGCAAATATGCATAGTATTTTATATATATGCAACAGTTCATTTCATTTTCAAAAAAATCTATAAATTATCCATACATATGATGAAACAGCTTTGCAGTTAGCTTTTAGGATGTACTTAGAGTGATGTAGATTGAGTTACCAGGCAGACAACTCCAGTATGCTGTGGACTGGAGTGGAACAGTGAACACTTAGATTTCTTCCATCACTGTGACTAAGCTTGTGAGAACACATTCGTATGTGCAGTTGCCTTCACAGCATGATAGATGTTAAACTATAGAGGCCACTGGAGACAGCTGTTAATTTTTCCTCATTTTTGTCTAACAGGCTCTTTTGAAACTAGGAGGGACTACTGCCCACTTAGACTGGAAGAATGAGCAGTGATAGGAGGCTGAGGAAAGCCCACCTACGCCCATCCTGACCATGTTCTATAGAGGGACCATCGAGAGTGTCCTGAGCAGCTGCATCACTGCCTGGTTTGAGAATTGCACCGTCTCGGATCGCAAGACCCTGCAGTGGACAAAGAAGACAGCTGAAAAGATCATTGGAGTCTCTCTCCCCTCCATCACGGACATGTACACCACACGTTGCATCTTCAAAGCAAACAGCATTGTGGACGACCCCACACACCCCTCACACACACTCTTCACCCTCATGCCGTCTGGAAAGAGATACCGTAGCATTCGGGCCCTCACAACCAGACTGTGTAACAGTTTCTTTCAACAAGCCATCAGGCTCCTCAACACTCAGAACTGAACTACACCAGCTCTCTCTCTTACCTACACACACACACACACACCTGTGTGAACGGACTCTCAATACAATGTACCTTCTACTTGCACTACCTCAACCACTGTTGTATATGATTACTTATTTGCACTATTTTTAACTGCTGCTAACAGATTTTTGCACACTACAATGGTCATGCTGCTATGTATATGGTTACGAACATATACGTAATGCACATCACATTCTGTCTTGTGTTGTTTTTGTGTTTTTGTACTTTGTCTTTGCACTGTCCTGTCTTTGCACTGTTTGCACTTGTCTGCACACTTTGCAATTTATGTAGCTAGGACAAACTTCTGTCCTAGCTCTGTGTTGTTTCGGGGGTTTTTTGTAATTACATGTTGTGTGTTGTTTTAATGTAGCACCAGGGTCCTGGAGAAACTTTGTCTCATTTCACTATGTACTGCGTCAGCTATATGTGGTTGACAATAAAAGCTTCTTGACTTGACTTGATTAACTACACTTTCTGCATAAATCAGACATATCATTAAATGATCAGCCATGCATCTTTCATTAGGTGTCTGGCTCTGCTGCTGTCAAATAGCAACTGTTTCTGTCCTGCAACACCATTCAGATTAAGTTACATTTTTAAAGCAAGTGTTCGCAAGTGACATAACATTTAATATAACACAATACTACATTTTTGTTGTGGTTGACTGTGTGCACATCTGCATTTAATGAGATGATCTCAGTAAAGAAAATAATTAGAGATAAAAAAAAAAAAACTAGCACCTTGGTAAAAGAAATGCCTATGTATGCTAAAACAGACTACTCCATCAGTCAACAGCTATTAACTTCACCAAGATAGACTTTATGTTATAACTAGAATGAATTTCTTGTTTATGCAATTGCACTTTCTGACCATATAGCACACATTTGTAAAAAAAAAAAAAAAAAAAAAAAAAAGTTTATTATAATCACACTATAGTGTTACCTAGTTTGGTATGGGTCTGGTTCCTCTCAAGGTTTTTTCCAAAAATCATATCAGGGAGTTTTTCTTTGGCATTGTCACCTCTGGCTTGCTCATTAGGGATAGCTATATAATAAATATCATGAATTTATATATTTCTGTAAAGCTGCTTTGTGAAAAAAAAAATTTAAATTTTAAAAACTCTACATTTACATTCTGGCATTTGGCAGATGCCCTTATCCAGAGAGATGTACAAAATTGCTTTGAAGTCTCTATCAGTGAATACATTAACACTGGTTCAATAGGTCACAGACTTAGGATACCATCAGCCTAAAAACTGTGTTGGGGGGATTTTTTTAATAGATACAACAATACATAAAACAAACAGGGAAAATAAAAGCTAGTTTAAGTGTTTCAGAAAGAGGTGACCAAGCTTGTAAGAAACACTTTCGTATTCTATACAAATATAATTGAACTGATTAGTTAAAATTGTAATTTCATCATGCATCAAATTACACAAATTCTGATCACCAAAAAAGAAAAATACTTATTTAACACTAAGCACAGCTGTCTCTAAACTCCAAACTGTTTTTGTAGTTTTCTGAATCCCTACTTCTGCAGAATGACAGCATGCTGCTCAGATAAAGGGAGAAAAACTCTAAAAACTAATGAGCTGTTTTGACCCACACCTAATGGTTTAACTCCACTTGATAGACATTAAGTAAGTTATTCAGGGGAGGCATCCCTATACAACTAATAGCTTTCAGGGTAGATTCAAGAGCCACTGTGACTCTGAGCAGGAAAAGTGGTATCTGAAGATTAATTCATAAGGATAAATTAATTAATTATACTACTAAACTATAGTGTAGTCAATCACTTTAAACATAAAAAAAGATATAGAGGAACTAGATGCTGTACTTTAAAGAAAGATGTGGAATTGGCAGACAATAACTGCAATTTTATATATGACACTGTCATGATAGTGCCAATAATAACAGGATGCACCATGTCACATGACTACAAGCACCTGGATCACATTTTTGTCCAATTACTGCTTGGATTTAAGGCAGTTCTTGTATAGCACTCAAAGTGACTTGATATGTTTGCTTATAGATCAGTTTTGATTATTATTTCACAACCATTTCTGATAGACACTAATTAAAAACTACTGTCTAGCTCTGGAATGATGCAGTGTTTAATGTGGCTGTTACTCTTTGAACTCTCTATTTAAACTGACCCAGAGTGATATTCACTTGAGAGTCTCATGAGCTGCTTGGCTAAATGTTGCCTTTACCCCTGAAGCAGGCACAGACACAGACAGAAAAGCCTTCAAGAGCTGGAGATCTGCTTAAAGGCTGAAATCATCAGTGGGGCCTCTTGTCAAGTATTCCTCTTCAAATCTAGCCCTCAGGCCCAGCAATGATGTCAGGCTGACAGTCTAGACAGCAGCTGTCTCACAACGAGCTGCTCCAGAACACCACTCAGGACATCACTCCTCCCTCTGCTCCCTTTACATGCATTCTAATTTTCTCTCTGACCTAGCCTAGTCAGGAAATGTATTGCACTGTCCATATAATTATATGAAAACTATTACTCAGAATGAATCATATTAAAAATATTACATTAATTTTGTAATGTAAGTTGTAAAAACAGATTTCTATTGTTAACATGAACAAATCTACAACCCTAAATTCAATTAAATTACACTTTAAACAATAGATATGTATTTGTATATTTTGTAATGTATTTTTATTTTACTTATATTTATATATTTTTTCCTTCCTTTTTGAGTCTGGTTCTTCTCATAGCATTTACCCCACTGTCCCACGAGAGTGACAAGGTAAAACCCCCTGAGATGATATGATAAAATAATCATGAGTGGAACCAGGCAAATGTCCTAAATGTCATGGAATGTCATGGAAAAATCTAAAGAAGCAACACTATATGTATTTCAGTTCCAATAATCATAATGGTGATCCAAGCTGGTCAGCTGCGTGCCTCATATCAGCTATCATGCTACTGTGCAACCCACAGAGCCGATTTGATCCCACTTAGCCAATTCCCTAACACAATATTAATTCTCCCACCTTTGTGTGTGCTCAGATACACCTTAAAGCCATAATTTGTCATTTGGGAAAAATCAGCCTTCATGGGCTTCAATTTAAAAACAGGAACATTCCTGAGAAAAAATATGTCCTGACAGCTTTACTCCTGTCTGGTTAAATCTGCTGAATAATCCAGTGACTTAAAAATTATGAGTATGAGAGGACACTCAGTGGAAAACAGTCTTGCAAAGGGGTTTCAGAAAAGTTTAGCAGTTAGCATTTCTTTCGACCAAGTCTTGAATTGGAGGATGCACATCCCAAGTGCTGTTTTATGTTCATGTTAAAGACAGCCTGATGGTATTAATGATTTTGCAAGTAAATATAAATAAACTATAAACCAGTAAATATACTGGTAAATAGCTTATTTATTGTTAGTTTAGATATGGTTTTCTTCTAATCCAAGACTTCCATAGAGAAAAAGATACAATGACATGCTGAAGAAAAAGGATATAAATAATGTGGGGAAACCTCCCAGACCTCAGTGGCAAAGGGCCAGGCTCACAGCAGAATCTGACTTTCACAAGAGTCATTTGTATTGTACAGTCTGGTAAGGGTAAATAGAAGTCTCTTATCTTGATGAATTTAGCCATGAGCATGAAGCAAAGATAGATGCAAAGTAGCACAAATGAGGGAAAAGAATGTTAGCAGCACTAGTGTAAATAGCCCCAAAGCTAAGTGCTGCTCCATTACTCATGACAGGACACCTCCATACTGCCCTTTTCACATTTATTTGTGCCAAAGCCAGCGAAGAAAGAGAAAGAGAGGGAGGTTCAAAATTGCCCTGAAAGACCTCAATCTTGATTCCTTGGATCTAGGTCCTGCTGCCACAATAAGAGTAAGTCCTTATGAAGATGATACTAAAAAACACAAATCAGGCCACTTAGTAAATATACTAGAATGAACAGAATCAATAAACAAAACCTCTGAAATTATTCTGATTCCTCACCTGGCCTAAAATCAAGAACAATTTCACAATTTCACCTATGCATATGGATTAAATGAAAATAAATGTTACCTGGTGTAATGCATTTTGGGATGGCAGACTTGCCAAGACTACCCTAGACATCACTGAATATGATGAATGTCTAGTGGCTTCAACTATTCAGTGAGCTCCCATGTCCTGTGAATGGGGACCACTTCCATCAGAATAAAAATATTTAATCATAGGATAAAGGCAACCAGTCAGAATAACATTGTATTGATTTGCATTGTGGGGGGGCACGTTTGCCTCACACCTCCAGGGTTGGGGGTTCGATTCCCGCCTCCGCCATGTGTGTGTGGAGTTTGCATGTTCTCCCTGTGCCTTGGGGGTTTCCTCCGGGTACTCCGGTTTCCTCCCCCAGTCCAAAAACATGCATTGTAGGTTGATTGGCATCTCTAAATTGTCCGTAGAGTGTGAATGAGAGTGTGTGTGTGTGTGTGTGCCCTGCGATGGGTTGGCACTCCGTCCAGGGTGTATCCTGCCTTGATGCCCAATGACACCTGAGATAGGCACAGGCTCCCCGTGACCCGAGAATAGTTTGGATAAGCGGTAGACAATGAATGAATGAATGAATGAATGATTTGCATTGACTTCTAAGGGACCCAACAATGTCAGCAAATTAAAGGAAATACCCTCCAAATCATAACACAGTCAACAAACTGCACTAGTTTTATGCATAAGAACTTAAACCCAAACGTCAGCAGTGTGCACAAAAGTTACTAAGATGAGATGAGATCCGAGGGCACAGTAAATCTTTTTCCTATTTTTTGTGGTTTGATAAACAACCAATATAACTGCTTTGTCATGTTTAATCATTCCTATTCCTCTAAGAAGGTTGACCATTTCCTCATCACAAAACATGCTGACAGTCTTGTCATTCATGTATTGGATTTCTTTTGTTCAGCCTTGCTAAAGGGCTTTAAAACAAATGTAATATGCCAAATCATATCATGACAGGAGTCTGATTAATTAAACCCTAAGGCAATGCCAACAAAAGACATTATAAAGCTCTCTTCCACTATGTTTTAATTAGTCCCACATTTTTAAATCACCTTCCACATCTCCACTGCCTTTCAAAGACTTTTCCAAAGCATTAAATGTCAAAAGACCAAAAGAGTTTTGAAAAGAACAAAATACCAAAATATTTAGTGTATTGCCCTCTACTGGCCTTCTGTCAAAATAGATAATACCATAGTGCAATATAGCTGCTCTTGAAATATTCTTTCTTGTTAAAAAATTCTTGTGAAGAATTAACTTACTGCATGCATGGCATTTGGAAAAATTTGTTTGTTTAACCAAAATGTAGGGAAAGGCCAGGTTAGTGTGCTCATTTTTTATTTGTAAGCACATATCATACAAAGCCTTTCACTGCATCACTAGGCAAGAAACATGTTTTTCAGTATGAGTTAAGGAGATAAAACTTTGTCAAATGCAATGAAAAAAATCTTGTCTGCAGTTATTGTGATAAGACAAAGAATACTAGAGTCAAAGATGAGAATGCTTTCTGAAACAAGATTATTCATAGAAGTCAACAAACTTAATTTTTTAACAAACGAAATTTCTGACGAAAGGCATTCATGCATTGCGTTCACACTTTATGAGTTTGCTTAAGGCGGTTCTAAGAGAAATATCCTCCCAAAAAGTCCTCCCAAAAAATCATATGGTGGCACGTTTATGACACTATTACTCTAAAGTAACATAATTTTTTCTATTTTTAGGAACAGGACATCCCCCCCAAAATTGATGAGAAGACCAGAAGAGAACTGTTCAGGGAGGCTACCAAGAAGCCAACAGCAACACTGAAACAATTCAAGCAATTTCTGGCAAGTACTGGTTGCTTCCTACATCTAAAAATAATTTCACAAATTCTTCACAAATCTGGCCTATGAGGTAGGATGGCAAGATAGAATACCTTTTTTAACCAAAAAAAAAAAAGCAAGGAAGAATGGCACAATTTTGCAATGTCAAGATTTGACAAACTGATTGTCTCTAAACCACAAAGACTGAATGGTGTGATGAGATGTAAAAGTTCTTCAACTAAGTATTAGTTTAGGGGTGTGCACACTTACACAACCAACATATTGTACATTTTTCCTTTTTTCCCTCAAAATGATTCTCATTGTTTTTCACTTTAATATATACGTTGGTCTGTGTCTCACACCACTCTCCAGGTCCATGGTATGGGCTGCTTCCAGAGTCATCAGTTTCCTCCTACTTCAAAAAAAACTTGCTGGTAAGACAAGTCCCATCCAGTGTGTACTGAAAATACTGAAAATTAATCACAGCAAAATTAAATTTTTATCCATATGTTCATAAAAACAAATAATGTAAAGCAGCATCTCAAGAACTGACTCATGTGCATCTAAACTTTTATTTGTATATGTTAACAAAAAACCCTGCATGATGTCTCTCATATAACCATGTCAACTTGATGTATAAAGAAGTGGCACAATGATGAGAGAAATCACATCAATGATAAAGACACATTCTGTGCATGTGCATAGTGCAGTATGGGTCCTCAACTCAGTTTCCTTTGCTTGGCTTGCTGTGCTACAACATGCTATCTTTGTCTTTGTTGTCCTCTCCAACCCATAGTGCATTCCTGACAAACCGAGATGCTGCATGTTTGTCCAGACGTGGTGTTTTTTTCTTATCCGTTATCTCCTTTATCCTGTTCATGTAAGTCCGGATTCTCTCCTGTGGAGTGTAAAGTTAGGTGAGATTTGATTTTTCAATTTGATAAAAAAAAAAAAAAAAGTTGTTAATAAAAGTTGTAAAAATAAAAATAAAAGATGCCCAAAGCACAAAATCTGAAAATGGACAAAGCTGAAAAACCAAAATCACAAGCACGTTTCTTTTAAGATGGTCTACCCCTTATCATTTGACGCCAACTAACAAATCAAAATCAAGGAACACAGTGCCATCTAGTGGCCATACAAGAAACGTTCTGGCATAATACCTGTATAGTCTAGAAGACAAAATAATAACTGAATTTACAAAAAATTTCCCAGTTCAAATGTTTACAACCATAACTGTTTATGGTTACCTGGATGATCATCAACCGTTTTTATGTTTTGTAATAGTTGTTCCTTAGTGCCTTGTTTGTCCTGAGCAGCTAAACTGCCCTTTTTTTAAATAAATAAATAAATAAATAAATAAATAAATAAAAAATCCACCAGTTTCTGCATAATCTTTGTTTTCCAGCATTTTCTGTATATTTGACCTCTTTCAAACAGTGCCAAGATGATATTGGGATTCATCTTCTCACACTGAGAGCAACTGAAGGACTGATACACAACTATTACAAAAGGTGCAAACATTCTATGATTCTTAAGAAAGCAAAACACCACAGTAAGAGCCAGGGAGATGTAAACATTTAAACAGTATGATCAGTGTAAACTGCATATGCAAACTATATGATCTGAAACTGATCAAGTAGAGGTCTATATTAGTTCGTTTTTCTATCTGTAAATTTACCCAAACTCTGCAACATCAGTTTGAATTAAAAATATTCATTAATACCACATTTGTTGAGTAAACCTGTATGAGCAAATTACACAAAAGATTTGTTAGTATTCAGCTTGATAAATGAGGTCCAATGATTCAATTACTATGAAGTATGATGGTTTTTGTTTGTTTGTTTTTTTTTTGTTTTTTTAATGTGGCGCAAAATCTTGTTTCCAATTAGTAGTGATAATTTTAAAATATACATTTTCATGAGCTCCTATGTTACTTTTATTATTTTTTTTAATGTCACAGTATGGAGAGTCTTACCAGTTCCATTTTGATTCCATGATCTTTTGGATTCACTCCTTGTGTTACCAAGTACACTAATAAAAATAGAGAAAGACAGCAATAAGTTTAGCCCCTGCCATAAAATATGGGTATTAGCTGTGCTGTAAACACTGCTAAAATACGCACTCCAGAACAGGGAGTTGAGGGCATATGCTGAGAGTAAATCGAGTTTGGCTTGCTCAAGGGGGCCAAGCTAGAACAAAACAAATAAACAAATACATTAGATAATATCCAAAACCCTAAACATTATAGATGAGTGTCATGTAAGCACTTAACCTATGCCTGTACTTTATAAAATGTGTGCTGCTTAAATATTTATATACAATCAACCTTGAGGTGGTCGCCTTTCGACAGAGACATGAGGGTTTGGATCACATTTTGGACCGAGTTTAAAGAAGTCAGGAAACCAGTCAGATATTCCTCAATTTCGGTGGGGTAATCCTCTAGAGAGCCTTCGTGAGCCATAACTACACTCTAAAAAAAAAAAAAAAAGTAAAACCTTATTTATTACTGTAGTTTATGGAACAGTTTAATCAACGTTAATTAAAAGTGTGATGTTTTAACATAGCATGGCTTATGTACGTACACGTACACGTACACACACACTTTAAAGAAAGTCTCTATAAGGTTAAAAAGCTCATATAATTCTCCAGACAAGATATTTGGAATCTATTTCACCTCGCAATGAAACGCCGCTAGAAAGAAAACGAGGCTAAACAGGAAGTTGCCGCACATATATTTTCCGCTTACGTCACGATGCATTTCAAAATAAAGGGTTTCAGAATTAGAAACAAGTAAGCAAACCCAAACAAATAAACGAATGATAGTTGGAAATTTTAAATAAATAACTCTTACAAATGTATAGATAATCTCTGTTTTCTTTTCTTTTTTTTGATTACTGAGCGTAAATCACAGAACTGACGCGAGGCTCCTGTAAAGTCACGTTTTGACTATACCAGCGTCGTAAATATCTACATTTATTTCTGGAAATTTTAAAGCTTTCTTTGCAATTTCTTCTTTTTCTTCAATATCTTCTACCTCTGCATGAGTTGGTACCCATTAAAAATTATTATTCCTTGCCAATGTAACCTCAGTAGAGTTTCAATCATTTCTGATAGAATGTGTTGTATTGATTAAGACTTTCCATTCATTAAACTTATAAGTTTAGAAAAAGAGTCTAAAAGTGAAGCGTCTATTTGCCGTCCCTTTCAGACGTCCAGTACAGCATCTTTAATTGTTGTTGCCGTTATCCAATTTCCGCTTGAAATGACTGGCGATTATCTTAATATAGCACTGCAAATTCTTAATGCCTGATATTGAATTCTGTCAATTTTTTTTTCTTTCATGTTATTGCTGATGAGCTGTATCCTCCTGAATACCCACAGTTCAAATTTGTCCTCTGTAGAGGACATTTGTCAACCTTAATATCTTCTACACCCTGCATACTACTGAGCCAACTCCTTGTGTGCTCTAAAGAGGACGTTTAGCACTTTCAATTGAGACCAAATATGTAGGGGTGGGGTTTTGAGAATTTCCTCTTCAAGTTTAAAAAACAAGTATTGGGATATTTATTTCTTCCTGATAGTCAGGAGGATATGTAAACTTCCATAGTCTATTGTAGTTTTGAACTTTATACTCTCCTTGATGGAAATATTTATTCTCTTCTTGCATTTTCCAACTATTTGTAGAATATGTGTTTCAAATTTCAGTCTCAAGTCTATTTATACTTCCAAAAAACTTTACTACTGATACCTGCTCTTAGAAGTGATGATAATTCTTCAATGTTACTCTAACTTTGTGATGACTTTTTATTTCTTGAAAAGTATGTTGCCTGAGTTTTGGTCACTCAGGTTATTCACATAATGATCTTCCTATCTCAGGCCTAACTGAAGAAAACATCACTTATCAACCTGTCAATCAGTATTGGTGGTGGGAGTATACTGTGGGGCATATTTTCATTTGGAAGTGATGTCAGTCAACAGCAATTTAACACAACAAAAAGTGCTAAACTGCACTATGGCTGACATCACTTCCCCCAATACTGATTTGTTTTCTAATACAATTTGCAATTATCTTCCCTAAATACTGAAGTTGGTTGTAATATAACTACACTATTACTATTACTCCCATGCACATCACTGCTTCCATTAAATTCTGTCAAGCAATTTGCACAAAATGTTCACCACCTAGGGAGGTGAACAAAAATGGGTAGCATTGCTGCTTCACAGCACCAGGGTCCTTAGTTTGAGATACAATCTGTGCAGAATTTGCATGTCCTCCCCATGGCTATGTGGGTTTCATCTAGGTTCTAAAGATTCCTACACCTTCTTAAAAATATGACAGTAAATGGCTACATTACACTTCCTGTCCATGGATTGTCCTGTCCTGGCTCTGATAGAAAGGTGTCAGAATACACGGTGCATCTCAGTTTGTTGCGTATGGGGCTGCATAGCTGCAGACCAGTCAGGGTGCCCATGCTAACCCCTGTGCACCACCGAAAGCAGCAACAGTGGGCACATGAGCATCAGAACTGGACCACGGAGCAATCAAAGAAGGTGGCCTGGTCTGATGAATCACGTTTTCTTTTACATCACATGGATGACCGGGTGTGCGTGTGTGTCGGTTACCTGGGGAAAACATGGCACCAGGATGCACTAGAAGGCAAGCCAGCGGAGACAGTGTCATGCTTTAGGCAATGTTCTGCTGGGAAATATTGGGTCCTGCCATCCACGTGGATGTTAATTTGACATGTTCCATCTACCTAAGCATTGTTGCAGACTATGTACACCCTTTTATAGGAATTGTATTCCCTGATAGCTGTGGCCTCTTTCAGCAGATAATGCACCGTGCCACAAAGCAAAAATGGTTCAGGAATGGTTTGGTGGGCACAATGAGTTTGAGGTGTTGACTTGGCCTTGAAATTCCCCGGATCTGAATCCAATCGAGCATCTGTGGGATGTGCTAGACAAACAAGTCCGATCCATGGAGACCCCACCTCGTAACTTACAGGACTTAAAGGATCTGCTGCTAACATATTGGTGCCAGATACCACAGCACACCTTCAGGGACCTAGTGGAGTCCATGCCTCAATGGGTCAGGGCTGTTTTGGTAGCAAAAGGGGGACCAACATGTTAAGTAGGTGGTCATAATGTTATGGCTGATCAGTGTATGCAGTAATAAAGACAAAGTACACCTTTTAATTCCATGTTGCCAGCTCCACAAATTGACAGCTGAAGTGAGCCCCGTTATACAGCTCAGTCATTTTGTTCAGTGGCTGTGAGCCACTCAAAAATAGCTTTCACTTCATTATTTTGTACTTATTATATAGGTTTCACTCTTTGACATCTTCTGTTCCATTCTTTTTCTACTTTCCCCTAATGGTCCATGTAAGCATAATATAACACCACATTGTAAGAGAGTAATTTTTAATGCAAGCATTTCCATAAGGTAACCTTAGCCCATATCACGAACCACCGAAACTGCTAAGGACCGAAAAGTCCTTAGCAATGAACATGTTAACTTTTTTTTTTTTGCTTGATTGTCTCTCTGAATCAGTTGGGTATGTATGATGGAAGGCATTCATCAAGGAACTGTGTCTTTACAGACAGTGTTACCTGCTCTGCTACCTGCTTTCAGTGATGTAACTGGGTGATTGTGCCACAGATGTGCGGTCATGTTGGACATGTTCCTGTTTGAAAAATACACACATGCAAGGCAATGCTTGCAAACAGTTTGTTTACAGTTCTTCTGTCTACAGAGCCCATGTGGAGAGAAATACAATAATATAATGCATAGAAACTATGTGAAAAACCGAAATTATGCAATTATATATCAATATAAAACCACTTGGAAACTATGGCTCCATCTTTGAACTGCTGTGATCATTGTCAGTTTTGTTCTTGGGTCTTTATCAGTGTATATTTGAAAACTCCAGCAGGAAGGACTTAGTGTTAAGTCTATAATTAACTCAAATTAACACTGCCCTCTAAGTTGCACAGGAGGTCTTGGTTGTACAATTCAATTTGATTACATACTGTAGTACAAAGGACACCACTTATCACACTGGCACCCAAATGATGGGTTCCCTTTTGAGCCTGGTTCTTTTCAAGGTTTCTATCATTTCAGGGAGTTTTTCCCTGGCCAAACTTTTTATATTCCTGCTGCTTTGAGATGATGCACAGATCAGATTCATATGAGATTTGGTCAGCTTGATGTCAGCTTTGTGGGGGACCCCAATAACCCTATTTAAAATGTAGCCAGAACAATGTGATCATAACCATTTTGTAGTCTATGTGCACACAATTAAGTTTTTCATCTCAGAAACATTGATATAAAATGTGCCACTACTTGATGAACAAATATTTCTGCATGTTTTTGTACCCCAGCTGCATACCCCAAGCAATTTTCTAATTTAAAAAATCCTGCAAATTCTATTATTCTTCATTTTCCCATTCTCTTGGGGTTTTGTGGTACAGTCTTCCTGACTGCTAATACCATTAAATAAGAGTCATTAGTGAATATTACCAATTTCTTAGCATGAATCCCCAAGACATCTTGGCTTGTGCTTGTAACCATGCTCACCAATAACTGTTAACATGGCCAACAACAACCCTTCTCCCCATTCACAGCAGTAATGACAGCATATTTTATGTACATTTACTAAGATTTAATTATACATGAAGAATTAAACAGTGAAAATAATTGTAAATAGTCATTACAAAAACAAGGTTTAAACTGAATACATGGATTAAAAACATTTTATTTAAGTAGTTTTTATATGTAAAAAGGTAATTTCAATGTGTACTAAAATTTAATAAGATTTTAATAAAGTAATTAAATGGATTAAAAAGTGTCTTATAAGCTCTTCCAAATGCAAGATGAAAAGGAGAATACTGTATAAGAAAGATGGACAAATACTGGTGCCTTCAGAGGACCAAAAAGAAGAAACAAGGCTACTTCCTATTGGCTTTGGCAGTGCCAATAACACAGTCATTCACCTGCAAACAGTACACAAAAAGGTTTAAAAAAAAAAAAAAAAAGTCAACAAATGCATCAAAGGAATCATAATTCAACATAAGCCAATGAAAGAAATACTGACCTTGCTGGCAAAGCGCAGTGAATTAAGGGATTCACTAAAACTCTCTTCTTCAGGTGAAATGTTTACAAACATCAAACTAGACATCAAAAGAAAAACAAGTCAGACCAGTAAACCTGCTCACATTCCTCACAGGCAAGCACAAATGAGATGGCTCCATCAGAGAATCTCAGCCTCCCTTGCTCAATTTCACTCACCACATCATTCATTTTGTTAATTTCATAGTTATTTATTTCCATAGCCTGAGAATGCACTAAACGTTTTAGACATGATTTTATTGCCTAAAATCACTGCACCATCAGCTCTAAAGAATAGGAATGACACAATGGGCCTAGATTATCAGTCTTAGGTTATGCAAAGAATTCTACCAGATTTTCAAAGCTCTATGTAAGGGTGGTTTTCTGAGTGCATACATAGCACTTCTCCTTTGCATTTTAATTTAACAGGCACAAAACTTTAATTTTGCACACAAGTTCAAACCATGTAATTTGCATGGACTACTTAAATTGAGCTTTTGCAAACAAACCATTGTAGGATACGAGTTTCATGAATACCATATTCACTTAAATGCTCCTATGAACTTCAAAACAGATCAACCGCTATCCAGAATGATATTTGCGGCACAATATTGCATTATACTTTTTTAAAAAAAATAACTAAATAAAAAAGGAACCCCCAAGTTAAATGAAGCGGCATTATTGAAATCACTGGTCCCAGAAGGGTAGTTTATAACCCTCGTCTTTAATATGGCCACATCAAGAATTCAACCATATTCATTCCCATTTAAATTCCCTCTACAATGTTGTGAACCTGTATGCATTTTTTTATTGCCATCATAAATGATTCTTGGTATCCAGCAACATCCATCAACTTTCGCATTATCTATACAGATCAGCCTAAGAAAACAGTAAACTCCTCTATAAAAGGATTACTCAAATTCCTCCATCAATGATCTAACAATTTAAGTAGCATTTTCAGTTTCCCATTTACCATGAGTACAATTCTCAACTTACGTTTTGCTGTTACCACCAAGGCACCCCTGAAGTAGGTAGGTAAGCTTGGAGTTGCGATAGGGCACAAAGTTCTCCTAAACAGAACAGTGGTAGGAAAAGGGAATCACATGACAATTGAAAGATTTCCAAAATGTAACCAGCTCAAAAGCACACTGATCGCTAGGTTTTTTTTTGTGTGTGTTTTTTTTAAGCACACCTTGTTGGCTAAAGCAGTGATAACAATTCCCAAATTGGTGAGAGAAGAGTTTATGGCAGTCATTTCCTTAAACCTTTCTCCTTGAGACTGACTTTTCTGGATCCTTTCACTGCCAGCTAAATCCACCAAACAAAGGGAGGCTAGGGAGGAAAAAAGGCAAAGAGTGTGTGAAGAACATGACAACTGACAAAAAAGGGAGTTGTTGAATCAACAGTAGAAACAAGTCTGAAGTTTAATGTCACTCAGCTGAAAGGCATATGTATAAGCAATAACTTGTTTTTTGGCCCAAGTTGTTGACTAAGCAGAAAAGCATAGTTTACTAGTATCTTATGTCAACAGAGCACAGGGTCAAACCACAGATGTTGACATGTCCCATAACTATCATTTTTAAAGTAAATACAATTTTGTATCACAGCTGACAGTGTTGTGTTGTAATATTATATCATGAAAATAATCAAATATTTTAAATACAGTCTTTAATTATACTGTGCAGTTACCAAGAGGCACTAAACATAATGACAACTTTACATATGGGACACAAACGTATTCCTCATTTGCACAGGCATGCTCTCTTGGTCTTGTTCGACCATTATATTTTTACCATTTTAAATCAGATGAATTGAGACTTTTAGAACCTTTGCCAATAAGTGTTAATTTTGACAGCCATTTTTGATTTAGTCTTAATCTTCAGACGAAAATGGTTATAGTCTGAGTCACATTTTAGTCATTTTTGTCTTTCATAGTTTTAGTCGACGAAAAGTCATTGCATTTTTGGCAAGTTTTAGTCAAACTGCAGTTACCAGCTATAATTGTTAATTTTCTATGTAGTATTTAGACAAAGTCAATTTTTTTATAACAGTATCTACTGTATAATAACCATTAAGGGTGTCTATTTGGAGGCAAAATAACATTTATGAAATCTGTCAACTCAGAATGTAATGAGGGGGGGAGTTGGGGCAAAAATCATGTAGCGTGTATGCTTAAGGCTGGAATACACATGGCCAATAACTTAAGCAACTTCCAAATCCATCAGTAATTTCAGAAACAGCTTGCCATCTGCATGCTATTAGTTAGTAAAACATAGGCTATGGCCTAAATAATCTTGCTACAGCACATGATCTAGATTTCACTAGAAACAGAGCTGAACGCTGCAGAAAAGCCAAACTGTTGTACTATATAATGAAGCATTGTACATTTATGAAAGGCTGGCTCAGAACTATGCAGTAAGGCTAGCTAACTGACATTAGTTAACAAAGCTAAAACATAAAACTTGCTATCGAATTTACCTGTTGACACATCCAGTAAAATGGACCCAACGTTAAGAAAAAGTACTTAAATAAGACCGAGTAGTTGACTTTCCATGAAAGAAGCTGCATAAATAGCAGGGCGACACCTTTAGATGCCCAGGATTCGTGGTATTCTTTCCACCTATTTTATAGCCACAGGGCTTCTCTCCGTTTTCTGTGACAGTGCACAATGTCTTTTTTTCAGAGGAATTATAACAAATGCTTCCATATATCAGTTCTTCATTTTCTTCCTAAATCTTCAGGTGCTGAAGCCATTGCAGCTCGTCAAACCAGTTGGAGTTCATTTATCCTACCCAGTAACTGAGATGCAAACACCCCTTATCCAAACCAGTGACAGGGATGCACATTTTTAAAAAGACAGTAAGCCGATACAAAGAGAATTTAATTTTAAATGCCTGATACTCGTAAAAAAAATAAAAATTTTAGTCTAGTCACGTCTCGTTAACAAGGAGACTTAAATTTCGTCATAACTCATTAGTTTCGTCTTAGTCACAGAAAAAAAATGGTCGTTAACGAAATTAACAGTGTTGCCAATATGACGTTCTTTATGGCACTCTGAAGTCAATTGAACAAAATTGAAATAAATATTTAATAAGTGTAAATAATGCAATATAATGGGGTTGATGTATATTTGTGGCTTTGCAAAAAGCAGTTCAATATGAAATAACCCCTCTCAATGTCAAAATATATTTTTCTTTGGAATGGTTAGAACACTTACAATTGCACTTTGTGTCTCTTCCAATATTTTCTCCCACAATGTCCAGACGGAAAATGGAATGGGAACGAGAGGAGTGATCATTCACGTTTGTTCGGGCAGTGGACCTGTTTTGGTTTGCCAAGTTGATCAACTTGTAAACCTTAAACAAAAACATTTAATGTATAAATAAACAGCCCAAGAAAAATACAAAATGTTCATTTTTGTGACTAATGCATTATTTATAGTTATAGATTGAATTAACAGATGTGGATGTGTCCTCTATATCACAGGGCCATTGAACATGTTTTTACTTTGTAAAAACAAACGAAGTTTCTTAGGAATCATTTTTTAGCAAATGAGTTAACAAATGACAAATCTTCAGATCAGAAAAGTTTACACTTTATAGCTAAACCCAAAAATTCTCCAAGCATTGATTATGCAAGAATGGGCTACCAGTCAGGATGTGGCCCAGAAGACCTTCAAGACCTCTGCAATTTGCTGTCATGCTGTCAAATATTGACACTTTGCATAAACCTAATTGTCAATAAAGGCCTTTGAGAATTACGAAATGCTTATAATTATACTTCAGTATACCATAGTAACATCTGACAAAAAGATCTAAAAACACTAACTTCCAAAGTCTGTTGCTTTAATGTGCCATTCTCAAACCTTTTGGCCACAGCTGTATAAAATCACATTTAAAAAAATATTGCATGAAATACCTCTTCCTCAGTGGTGACCCTCTGGTAATTCAGATTGGTGACTGTGACCTCATTACTTGTAGTCTTTTTGATTTCATGCTCTGGCCTCTTGTTAGGTTTGCCCATATAAAGCAAGTCCCGCAGGGTTTCATTGTAAATTTCAACAAAGCTGGCTGTGAATGTGTACTGCAAATAAAACAAAGGCAATACCATTACCACCTTGGCTTCAATTGCACCTTAATATGAAGGAATGATATATGAACTGAAGAAATGATTGTGAGTGAACAATTAGTTGCACAAAGTACATAAACAGTATAATTCTGCCTGAGTAGTCAAACCATTACCTGCCAGCCCTGCTCATGAAGTATGTAGGCAGACTTAAATATCTGCTGGACAGCTCGTGGAATGACCCCACGCATGTCATTCAGGTCATCACCTTCCATTGTAAAGGTTTTGCCACTACCCGTCTGCCCATATGCAAAGCAGCAGACATTATAGCCATCCAGAGCTGACTGCACCAAGAGGGAGATCTCCTCAAACACCTCACTCTGGGTGCTGTGTGGCCCAAACACACAATCGAAGTTGAAGATGTAATTTTTCTGAGTTTCTGCAGCACGTCCCACATGTGACTGAGTAGGGGACACACACACACATTTTACTAGATCACAGGGCTCCAAAGCTTAGTCATTGAGTGTTCTCCCTGCTCAAAAAACACCCATTTCAAATAATCGGCTAATCCATGCTCTAGTACATCTACTTCATCTCAAAAAGCACTGATTAACTGCCCGGCTATCCTGAACATAAAAGTTTGGAACCTGTGCCCTACATTAAGTCAAGTTGCCTTTTACACAGAATCTGACATTGAATCAAATCCTCCTTCTAAAAAGGTTATTGTTAGACCTCTTAAATACAAGTTCTCAAAATAGACCTGAACAATAAAGAAAGCATAATCAATGTAAAGTACAGTTAAATAAACACCGTTTCAAGCTGTGTTCAATATCAAATCCTCCAAACTGTTATTGCACAATAAAATAAAACAATTTTTAAAAATCCCATCCAAGTCATATGCTAATGATACAGGAGGAGAGCATAAAGTCACGCGGCACTTCCTCCCCCCACCCCACATGTCCTAATTAGCAGGACACAATAACAACCGATTCTCATTAAGTTGAAATGTAAGAAAGTGGTTACAGATTCAGTGAAAAAGAGGTGTGCAGCTGCTTGTATTGGGCACAACTATACACATATGCTCTGAGGCATATTTTGTGTTTGGTCTGTAATCAGCTGCAATATCCTCTAACTGTTATTCAATGCACACTGCCATATATTGCTTATTAAACTGCCTTTTCTTTTTAGGTGTACGCATTTGTTGAAATTACACATCTAAAAAGATCTTTTCTGACACTGACAAAAAAAATTGATGAATTCATAATTTATTTCAACCGGAGAATGTGTATTACTTTAAGGAACATTTGCAGTCAAAAATAAGTTTGTATTTCAGACATGCAATAGAATTTTACAAGTCTCAACACATACTTGTCAATTTATATGCTTACCTCTTCCATTTTTGCAAGTATTATAGCTTTGTTGTCATTGGCAGGCAGTTGAATGTGTGGTATGGTTGCCTCCTTGTTGTGAAGGAAAGGACGTATCCTGCAGAAAACCCTGATGTTACCCTGAAAACGAGTGTGGGGAGGGGTGGTTCTTTAAAAAACAACTGCATATTCTTAAAATAATCCAACATTACATGCTTAAATGCATGGAGCTTTGTCATAGGCAGTGTAGACTGAAAATCAAAATAAAGCTAGCTCATTTTCTGAATGGATTCTGAAGCACCAACCCAGTCTGGAAGTGTTCACATTTTTTTATGTTGGAAGACATCAGCCTCATTGTCTATGTCTTTTAGAAATCAGTTCTTCAAATCACACACCTCAAACCAGACAGTTCTTTAACACCAAACTGTTGCTTATATATGTTACAGCAGAGCACTTTATCTGGGAGCCTGGCTGCAACTGCATAGCACAACCAGAAAAGGAGAGCTTCAGTCAGACCAATATTCCATGCTAATCATCCCTAGATAACCAGCATTCAGGACAACAAGGTCGGTGAGGCAAGAGAACACATCACCTACCAATGAAAGATGAGGAAGTGCTACATTATCTACCTCAAAGAAACATTTTTTTCCTGCAGAAGTTCCCACCCACTGGGGTTTTCCATGCACACTGGACAGGGCAAAAGATCTCTTGGTGTAAAAACAATGGAGGGAGTGTAGGTTTTAAGACCAACAACTTGGCATGATCAGAAGAACATACATTAGATCAAGTACTTTCTCTCTCCTGACTTGGAATAACTCCTACATCTGTGACTATCATACTGGCCACTGAGGGAGTTCATAGCAGGAACCACATAGATATTCCTTCTTAAGCAATCACAGACAAGACATTGAAAGTACTGCATGGAAACCACATACCCTGAGCCTGTGTACATTGTTTACTGGAGACTTAAAGCAAACCTCAACAATAACTCCAAAAATATTTTTACCACATCACATGCAACACATGTTTTGGACCATTGCTACACTTTCCAGAATGCCCATAAAACCACACCCTACCACTGATCACATTAAGGCTTGCTTGGAAACCACAAGAGGTTTCATTAGGAAGTGCATAAAAAGATGTGCCAACCAAAACAATACCAATCTACCCAAATCAGAAACAGTGGATTAGCAGTGTTTGAACGGCAAAGGCTGGGCCTTGTCAACCTAATACTTTCAGAGGAAATTTTAAATATTGTGGCCTAAAGAGTAATTGCACTGGCATTTACAGTTTCTATTTACAAACAAATATGGCTTGTAAGTACAAGTCTACTCTTGTGGCATTCACCTGGTTTAACCCCACTACAGGCTCATCCGAGGCGACAGGAACACCACCCAACCACTTCACTTTTTTCCCCCCTCCTATGTTGTTCAGATTGGTGCAGCATTTAGCAGGGATTACAGATTTATGCATTTACCAGCATTTCAGCAATCAGATTACTTTATACTAAGAAAAATTGAAAGCCAGCTAATCACATAAAGAGGCCAAGATAATGAACAATGCAGCTTCCTAGTATTTCATGACGACATTTGTTTAATTTAACTACATGGACAAATTCAAGATACTTGCTAATGCTAAGCTATCATTGTATTATAGAATATTCTAGAACTGTACTACTTATCCCATACTAGTCCATTGAGCTCACCTTCAATTCCTGAATTGTGTTATGGAGTTTTCTGCGTTCCATTTCTCCACAGTGGAGCTCATCCTTCTGCCTGGCCACCACTTCCTGTAAGCTTTTTATCATATCCTGACACATTCTGAGATTATCCTGACAGTGGGCCAAAGCAGAAGTCTGAACAGAAAGCTGGTTCTTGAATAGAAAAATTGTAAGTAAAGTAAACATTAAAACATTAAAATATTAGCACAAAGATATACAAGTTTCATTAATTGCAAAGCTAAGCGTATTCTTTTGAAATATAAGATATGGTTGAATTTGTTTTATACAGTGGGACAATGACATGCCTGTATATTGCAGATTTCAGTAGTCATGTCATCTCTTAACTTGAGCAAAATCCCATTTTCATCCATTAGCTTCTTTAGATCTTTCTGCAGGCCATCTTTTTCTTTAGTAGTTCTCTCCAGCTCTTCTTTCACAGATAGCAGATTAGCCATCTTATCTTCAAGAGCCCTGCAAATTAAAATGCATGAAGCAAAACCTCATTATACATAAAAAAAATCATGGTATTTCAAGTCAAATAGTTCATTGTATACCCAAGATGCTGTTTTAATTGCTTGTTCTCCTCTTGGGTCTGTGTCTTGTTTTTTTGCATTTCCGCATTTGATGCTTTAAGGTCTTCATTTTCTTGGTTAAAAGACTTCAAACGGCTCTGGTAATTTTGAACTTTGTTCTCCAGGTCAGTGACTTTTCCCTTCAAGTCCCATCCTGGTCTCTTGGATGCTCCTAAATATGTACATGTCAATATGTTGCATGGAAGCACTCAGAGGCCACAACAGATAAATGCTGACATTTATGTATCTCAGGAAGACAGACAGGTTTAGCCAGACATGACGACATCTTCAATACCAAGTTGACATTACAGCCAAGGAAACTAGTTCATCTTCCTACCTTTAGCAGCTTGTGCATGTACAAATGGCTTTTTATCACCTAAAAATAAGATCAACTGGTCATTTTACTTTCTGTATTGTAAACTTAGATTTTAACACATTTGTTCTACAAAAAAAAAATTATATTATATATATATATACATATATATACACACACACACACACACACACACACACACACACACACATATACATATACACCATACACACTCACTAACTTCAATACAAGCAAGCAGTCGAACAGGTTAATGACTACCAGAACAAAATCATAGCCCTGGATTTACATCCCAGACCACATCTTAAAGTTTTTATAAACAATAAAAAAAGACATACTTCTTGAGGGAGCTGCTGCCACAGTTGCTGCTCTAGATAGAGGAAGCAGTTTACCTAAGAGATAAGAATTAATAATAAAGAGTAGATTCTACAACTGAAAATACAATGCAAGTGGTACAGTTAACTAACTTACTGTTTGCTTTGGCTGGCCTGGGACATTTTGGAGGGACCACACTGTTAGAAGGTTTGAGCCTCTGAAGTCCAATCTCAACTTTTCGTATTTTTTTCTAGGTAAAAATAAGAGGTTTTAAGAGAGATATACAAACAGGGGAGTTTACATAAAGTGAAATGCTAAAACATGCTGGTTATAGGTTTAAATCACCGGTGCAGGCTGTTGATGCTCTCCATCAGTTGTGCTGGAGAGAGGTCTCTTCGGCATGACTGGTAAGCGGGATGTTGTATTCTGGCAGATGAACAACTTCAATTAATCTGACTGCTCAACATAGCTTGACACTTTAATTAGCATACTTGCTGATTAAGGATAGAGTAAACTAATACATATCTAAAACAGAATGTTTCTCTGCTTGTAATCAGCCACTTTACTGAACACTTGCACATTCACACAAATAATCCAATATCAATCCAGTATCATGGGGATACAGGTTCATGTTCACATCATACAGCATAGTTCAGGCACGGGCAGAGTGGGGAGGAAACATGGCGGGAAAGATTAAATAGCAAATTAAATAGCTAGGAAGACAATCAGAATTGACACTCACCTCTTTGCTCATGCTGTCTGATTGTTCCTAAAATAAACAAAGAACAGTTAAAATCCGCGACGTAAAACAGAACAGTCGCAGAGTGAATATCTAGATAGTGACTAAAGCATTCTAGCTTAAAATGTTGACATCAGATCAGTTCAGCTGCTTATTAAAACAGTGTGATCCTAATAAACGCTTGCAAGTCGTTAATGTTACTGAAGGCAGCAACCCAGTTACTCCTTGCATATTAGCCAGCTATAAATCAAGTGACTACTTCATTTCTGGCTGAAGTTTCAGAGAAATTAGTTATTTTGGGCGGTAACGCCTTCATAATTTCAAGAAATCCTTTATAAGAATTTACATTAATGTTAAATACATGTTTCCATTTTCCTCACACTGTTGATACAATCTTATAGTACAGCAATTACGACAGAAAACAGCACACTTACCATCGACACACGAACACGCAGCAAAACACCAAACTGCCCTAAGTATTTTCAAATTTGTTTGAATTTAAATCTTTGCCGCCGTTCAGGATTAGTCCCTATTGGTTAAATCCTAACCAATAAACGTGACAAAGAGGGTGCTCCCGCCTACATGGGCGGGGAATAAGTAGAACGCGTCCCCGCGGTTGAGTGGCATCTAGCTGTAGTCCCTCATCCTAACCCTTAGGCTACTCGAAATGGAAAATTCGAAGGCAAAAATAAATGTAGAGGGTAAGTAACTGTGCCATTCTCAGGATTCGGCACTCTACAAACCATTCACGTCTAGTCTTTTATTTATTCCTTAAATCTTTTATCTCCCGCTATTTCTATGTTAGATAAAGGCAAGGGATGTGGAAATGCTGTCTACAAGCTAAGGTTTTTTTTTATAAATGTGGCAAATCTAAGACCAAATTTTTTATTATAATACGAATAACTAATAATCTAAAATACAAATAAAAACTAACAAATATATAGTTTTAATTTTAGTTTTATTTTTTAAGCCATATTTCTATATTTATGAGCCAAATAACAACTGGTAAGATTTCACTAACATTTACATGTTAAACACCTTTCCATTATCATTTAAGCTCCAGGCATTTCATTTCAGGACAGAAAAACTATGTAGCTTTTAATAAAATTGAGTTGTCCTGTCATGTAGGTGTCAGCTGTTCTGATACCATTTATTGTGATCTGCAGTATAGTTGATATTTGTCTCATCTCTAATTAAGGACTTCAGTTACATTTATTAACTTTTCAATGAACACAGTGAAGTTCATTTTATCAGCCAATAATGCGCTTTCATTATTATATCTGTGTATCTGCTATTGAGGCATGATTAAGGTATTGTTATGTTCACTATATTGCTGTGTTTGATTTGCTTTGTTCTGATTAACTTTTCTCACTTATTTACAGCTTTTCTCTACTTTTAATTTTTGAAATCTCTATAGCTCTGGGCTTTGTATCCACCATGTTCCACCATATGGTGCACAATTTTAACCTTTACAGTTACAACAATGTTGTTTTTTCCTGCAATAAACACATCATCTTTTTCCTTTACTGACAGTAGCTGCACGTCCTATTCACTGGTATTTATAACAACCTAATGGAGGACAGGATAGCTAATATATCTCAGATAAACTTTATTTGGCAAGTGTCAGTCAAAATGTAGCAGCATGCTAAGGCTTTCAGTTCTGACTCCCACTCCGCGTGTGAAAACCCACTTTATGTCATTTAGATTGCCCTTATGTCCTCTACTGTTACCGACACAGGCACTTCTGATATAATGCCCTATTGTTGTTTGTTTGATTCCTGCTGTATATACTATACATTTTCCCCCATTTATTATTGTCACTTAACATAGCCTGTGCATGAAGTTGGCCCCCCACATGATCAGAAAACTAACACAACCATATCAGTTCGTTTATGCATTGTTTGTGCACACAAAATAAAAATTTGTGCTCGAACACTTTAGATATTAAACTTGTTTTAATACAGCTCCCATACCTTTGAAATCACATTAAACTGGTCTTCCAGCATCATGAAGTCTAATATGCAGCAAATCCGATAAGTTGCTCACAAGCACCTCCCATATGGGAGGCCTGTGGGGATCCATTAACATCCTTCCCCACACAGGAAGTTTCTAAAGCTAGGCTCTGCAAATATTCCCAGCTCTTAACAAGCACCCATGAAATTCTTGTAACAGTCTTATCTGATATGTTTCGTGGGACACCTTATGGAAAAGAAGCATCAGAGGGCATTAATAAAGGTGGATGCATCAAGAAAATCAATCGACTCAAAGCAGACAGCTCAAATACTCAAACAAGTAAAAATAAGTGCCTGTCTTTTACTGTTTGCCAAGCCACCCAAAGTGTGGTGAGAAGCGACCATCCAGGGCCCTAAAACCATCAACATCAAGGTCAACATAAGAAAAGGGTGGATCAGTAGCAATTCAATTTTTAGGAAGATCTGTCATCTTCTGTTTGACAACTCTTCCTCTGTGTTTCTGACAGACAACGCATTTATGAATCTCAATATGGATGGGTTTTTTTCACTCCAGTGATCTAGAATCCTGCATTTCTGATAGCACCTTCCGTAAACATGCAGCCTTGGTGTTTAACCCGTACGTGAAAGTGTTTCATGATCAGAAGGGCTATGTGACTTTTCCTAAGAATTATAACGGGATGCCTTTGTCTATGATATATAGGAGCATGCTTGAGTCTGCACATCTTTATCACATCTCCTCACCCACCCTCAGAAGCCCATCTGGGTCAATAAAGTGGTTCAGCATTCTGTCCACTCATTTTCAACTCAACTCTCCTGTTGGATACATTGTACTATCACAACATCTGCCTGTAAAAGGACCTCTGTGAACACCTAAGATACTGTACAGGTACTTGCTGAATCCATTTAGAGTTTGAACGAATGTATGATATGGATCAAGTTGGATATAGCTCGTAAGAGATGTTTCCAGGTTGAAAAGTGATGCAAGACGAGCTTAACAGGAAAGTCATGAAGTGTCATATCTGTATTGTTAGAGCACACTTCAGCATATGAGTCAGGTTCAATTAGGCTGTATGATAGGCTGTCTTCAAGACTCTCCAAATCAGGATGGGAAAGAAAGGCAGGCCCAGAAAGTCATGTGGAATGTTTCAAGTTTGAAGTTGAAAATCTTTTTCCACTATCCTCTTTGAATTTGCAGATTTCATTTCAAACCTTGTTGTTTCTTTAGACAAAGCATTAATTGTGGGAGACTTCAACATTCATTTTGATAAGTCAGAATATCCTCTGAGAACAGCAGTTGTATCCATCTTAGATTCAATAGGTGTTCATCAGAATGACCCACTCATAATGGAGGTCACACTCTGGATCTTATTCTAACATTCAGATTAAATATAGAAAACATAGTCATACTTCCACAGTCTAAAGCAATCTGAGACCATTATCTTGTTTTGTTTTAAATGCGTCTTAGACACGAGATGCACAATTTGCCATGTCACCGTGTTAAAAGTACAGTCTCCCAGATTTATCATCCATGATTGGATCGCCGTCTGACCCCACAGAACTACACCCTCGATATTGTAGCTCCACTTAAAAGGAAAATAATTAAAGAGAAGAAACTAACACCCTGGTACAATGACCATACACGAAACAATCAACTTGCAAATTAGAACATAAATGGCGTCAAAAACTATTTTATCAGTAATTCAGTTAGTTTGGAAGGAAAGCCTTCTGAACTACAAAAAATCTCTTAGTACTGCAAGATCAGCGTATCTCTCCGCCCTAATCGAAGATAACAAGAATAATTCAAATTTTTTAAATTTAGTACTGTAGCAAAATTAACTAGCTGTAAAAACGTTGTAGAAAAGTCCATTCCATCTATATGCAGCAGCAATAGACATATAGCAATGACATATAGCAGCACTGTCTATGTGCCTAAATCTTTCAAACTAATGGTTATCAAACCCCTGAGTAAAAAACCCAACCTCTGTCAGATGTCCAACTATAGGCCAATATCAAACTTCCCCTTGATCTACAAGATCCTAGAAAAGGTTGTAGAACAGCAGTTACACATGTTACTTTGACACGTACCACCTGTTGCAGACAATGTACACCCTTTCATGGGAATGGTATTCCCTGATGGCTGTGGCTTCTTTCAGCAAGATAGTGCACCGTGCCACAAAGCAAAAATGGTTCAGAAATGGTTTGGTGGGCACAACAACAAGTTAGGGTTGTTGACTTGGCCTCCAAATTCCCAGATCTCAATCCAATTGAGCATCTGTGGGACATGCTGGACAAACAAATCCGATCCATGGAGGCCCCACCTTGCAACTTACAGGACTTAAAGGATCTGCTGCTAATATCTTGGTGCCATATACCACAGCACACCTTCAGGGATCTAGTGGAGTCCATGCCTCGACAGGTCAGGGCTGTTTTGGCAGGAAAAGGGGGACCAACACAATATTAGGCAGGTGGTCATAATGTTGTGCCTGATCAGTGTATATACATATGTGATACATACAGTGGTGTGAAAAAGTGTTGGCCCCCTTCCTGATTTCTTATTTTTTTGCATGTTTGTCACACTTTAATGTTTCAGATAATCAAACACATTTAAATATTAGTCAAAGATAACACATCATGCAGTTTTTAAATGAAGGTTTTTATTATTAAGGGAAAACAAAATCCAAAACTACACGGCCCTGTGTGAAAAAGTATTTGCCCCCTAAGCCTAATAACTGGTTGGGCCACCCTTAGCAGCAACAACTGCAATCAAGCGTTTTCAATAACTTGCAATGAGTCTGTTACAGTGCTTTGGAGGAATTTTGGCCCACTCATCTTTGCAGAATTGTTGTAATTCATACAGTATTCATACAATACATTGGAGGGTTTTCGAGCATGAACCACCTTTTTAAGGTCATGCCACAGCATCTCAATCGGATTGAGGTCAGGACTTTGACTAGGCCACTCCAAAGTCTTCATTTTATTTTTCTTCAGCCATTCAGAGGTGGACTTGATGGTTTTTTTTGAATCATTGTCCTGCTGCAGAACCCAAGTTCGCTTCAGCTTGAGGTCATAAACAGATGGCCGGACATTCTCCTTCAGGATTTTTTGGTAGACAGCAGAATTCATGGTTCCATTTATCACAGCAAGTCTTCCAGGTCCTGAAGCAGCAAAACAGCCCCAGACCATCACACTACCACCACCATATTTTACTGTTGGTATGATGTTCTTTTTCTGAAATGCGGTGTTACTTTTACGCCAGACGTGACATAGACGTGGGACACAGACCTTCCAAAAAGTTAAAATTTTTGTCTCGTCAGTCCACAGAGTATTTTCCCAAAAGTCGATAATGGCTCTCAGTGTGGTTCGCGGCAGTCCCAAAGCTTTAGAAATGGCTTTATAACCTTTTCCAGACTGATAGATCGGTAGGTTTGTGACCTCAAGCTGACGCGAACTTGGGTTCTGCAGCAGGACAATGATCCAAAACACACCAACAAGTCCACCTCTGAATGGCTGAAGAAAAACAAAATGAAAAGTTTGGAGTGGCCTAGTCAAAGACTTGTGTGGCTGAATTACAACAATTCTGCAAAGATGAGTGGACCAAAATTCCTCCACAGCACTGTAACAGACTCATTGCAAGTTATATCGAAAACGCTTGATTGCAGTTGTTGCTGTTAAGGGTGGCCCAACCAGTTATTAGGCTTAGCGGGCAAATACTTTTTCACACAGGGCCATGTAGTTGTCACAAAACGCTGCTGATGAGCTGAGCTGATGGAGACGGAAGCACGCTGTTCGTGCCGGTGTACAGAAATCAGACCCAACACGGAGATGGACGGCGGACAGGGGTTTTATTAAACAAAAGAACATGTAGCACACAGACGTAACACAAAGACGAGGACTGGCAAAGTAACGAAGACAGACGGCCACTATAAATAAGGAACATGATTACAGACACATTAGGAACAGGTGACAGGCATGAACACATTAGGGTAAGGCGTGGCTAGAACAAACACATGGCTAAATGAACAAAACCCCTGCTGAAGCCCCCCTAGTGGTCCATCGGGGGCACTTGCCCCCGTAACAGTACCTCCCCCCCCCACGGCGTGGCTCCCAACGCGCCAACCCCTCCCCCTAGTCCGGAAAAACCTTCGGTCCAGGGAAACCCAGAGAGGAGCGAAGAACACGGAGAGGCAACAAGGGGGGGGAGCGAGGAGCAAGGCGAGGCAAGTGGGGGGAGCGAGGAGCAAGGCGAGGCAAGTGGGGGGAGCGAGGAGCAAGGCGAGGCAGGTGACGGGAGCGAGGAACACGGTGAGGTGAGTGGGAGGAGCGAGGAGCAAGGCGAGGCAAGTGGGGGGAGCGACGGGCACGACGGTAAGGCCGGAGGGTCTCAAACGACGTCCACAGCCGAGCAGAAGCGTCGAGCGACATCCACCGCCGAGCAGGGGGGCCGAGCGACGTCTACCGCCGAGCAGCAGAACTGAACAATGTCCACCGCCGAGCAGCAGCACCGAGCGACGTCCCCTGATGCGTAGTCGAGATGAGCGACGACCTCAGCCCGGCTGGGCCGAAGACCCCCACAGGGAGGGAGGGAGGGAGGTGTGGCCGGCGATCTCCTCCGCCGATGAGGAGTGAGGCGGAGCGAGTCCCGGCGAAGATGAAGATGAAGAAGGTCTGATTGGGTCCATCCTCCGGCGGCGGAAGTGAGGCGGCGTCCTGTACAGAAGAACAGAAGAAGAACAGGAGAAGAAGGACGCCCCCCACAGGGAACAGAGGCGGAGCGATGCACCCATACTTGAAGAGAGAAAATAAATAAATAAATTCCAAACTGGAAACCTCACCGGAACAGGAAAACAGGTTTGTAGGGATAAAAGAAAAAAATTCCACTCCGGAAAAAATTAAAAACTCAAAAAAGCGAGGGTAGCCGGTACTCCACTCCGCTGATGGAAGTGAGGCAATACACTCCACGGGGAACCGGAAGTGGAGCCGTAAAAAAAGCGGAGCGAGTACCGGCGAAAAAAAAAGGCAGGTTAAAAACATCTTTCCGCTACGAAGAGAAACAGACGCGGAAAGATATGCCGGAGAGAACAAAAAATCCAAACAGGTGCGTGCTAGGGAGACCAGGGAAAAAAGGAAGCCTCGCATACCTCGCGCCGCGTTGGGTCTGTACGGTTTAGGCCAGTCCTTCTGTCACAAAATGCTGCTGATGAGCTGAGTTGATGGAGACGGAAGCACGCTGTTTGTGCCAGTGTACAGAAATCAGACCCAACGCGGAGATGGACGGTGGACAGGGGTTTTATTAAACAAAAGAACATGTAGCACACAGACATAACACAAAGACGAGGACTGACAAAGTAACGAAGACAGACGGCCACTATAAATAAGGAACATGATTACAGACACATTAGGAACAGGTGACAGGCATGAACACTTTAGAGTAAGGCGTGGCTAGAACAAACACATGGCTAAATGAACAAAACCCCTGCTGAAGGCCCCCTAGGGGTCCATCGGGGGCACTTGCCCCCGTAACAGTAGTTTTGGATTCTGTTTTCCCTTAATAATAAAAACCTTCATTTAAAAACTGCATGATGTGTTTACTTGTGTTATCTTTGACTAATATTTAAATTTGTTTGATTATCTGAAACATTAAAGTGTGACAAACATGCAAAAAAAAAGAAATCAGGAAGGGGGCCAACACTTTTTCACACCACTGTATATGTATGGAAATACTATAGCAGCAATTAAATGTATGTACAAAAACATCGTGTAAACAGTTAGAATATGGGTGGTGCTATAGACACAGTTCAGTTGAGTGAGTGAGTGAGTGAGCGAGTGTGTGTGTGTGTGTGTGTGTGTGTGTGTGTGTGTGTGTGTTTCTGTGTGTGTGTGAGTGTGTATCTGTGTGTGAGTTCAGTACAGTTCAGTTCTAGGTGTTGAGGAGCCTGATGGCTTGAGGGAAGAAACTGTTACACAGTCTGGTTGTGAGGGCCCGAATGCTTCAGTACCTTGTTCCAGATGGCAGGAGGGTAAAGAGTGTGTGAATGCTGTTGGCTTTGCGGATGTGGCATGTAGTGTAATTGTCCATGATAGAGGATCTTCTCAGTTGTCCTCACTATCCGATGTAGGGTCTTGCAATCTGAGACCAAACCAGGCAGTGATGCAGCTACTCAGGATGCTCTCAGTGGCCCCTCTGTAGAACATGGTTAGTATGGGGGAGGGAGATGGGCTTTCCTCAGCCTTTGTAGGAAGTAGAGATGCTGCTGGGCTTTCTTACTGATGGACCTGGTGTTGAGTGACCAGGTGAAGTTCTCCACCAGTTGAACACCAAGGAATCTGTTGAATGTCCACTCTGTGCTCTCCTAAAGTCAACCTTCACCTCTTTAGTAATTTATGTATGTATAATAATACCCTTATATACCCTATAAATAAAGTATATGTACACTCATTTATACTTACACTGTATTTATAGATAGTAGGTATATAGGTAGTATGATAGACAGTATGTAAGCATATATGTGTATATTTTTTCAGTTGTATTTTCTTGTTACTGCACTGTAATAATAAGAGAAATGCAATATGAATCCTCTGTATTTCCTGTAAATATACCAGAATTGACAATAAAGCTGACTCTGACTCTTTAAATCTTTTTTAGACAAAGCTTGTTGTACATTCAGTAAAAATCTTAAAAGAACCCAAAATATTGGCTATTTGGTCAGCCCCTTTTGCCATTCTTCATTTCCCTTTTTCAAACTAACATCATAGACAATACCACACAAAAATACTTGTGCAAGAAAAGATTAACACCTTTCATCTACTTTCAACTTTTTCTAGCTTGGCCTGACCTGGGCTAGGCTTTTTTGCCCATTTCTTTTACAGTCTAGCCTAGCCTGGCGTAAATTTGTTTAGTCTGACCTCTATTCTTTTTTTTTACTTTTACAGTTTACCTTGGCCTTGTGTAACCATTCTTGTAATCCTTACTATACTCCACACAACAAACCATACTGAAAGTGTATGAAGTAGTTTTCAATGCTGCAATTACTAAATATATAGTCATTTTACATATTCATTTTACATATTCCCCTAATAATAATAACAATAATAATAAATATATAGCTGCAGGTGGTGATCTATGGGGTCTAAGGAGTCTTAACAAACATCGCCCCCACTGGCCAGTACATAAAATCATAAAGAGACCATACATGAATATATGTTTTGTGACAATAATTCAATGCTAGCTGTTTGAAATGTAATAAATAAAAATACAGGTACCTCAGAATAATTTACCATACATGCATTTCAAGTTTTGTTTCAGTTCATGTAGTAATAATCATAATCATGTCAAACTTTGACTTCAGTGTCCTTAGACTCTTATCCTGAACATGCCTGTCAAGTTTTGTCTGGATGCACACAAACATTCAAAAGTCACAACTTATTGAGTAAATTATGCTCCACCTCAATACATTTGGTTAAAAAGTTGTGGCCATATTGTTTAAAAATGTAATTAAATAAATTAAATAATGATAATTATCAGTTAACACCCTCACAGCCTCCTGAATAGTTTGACACCATGTTTGTGAAGATAGATAAAAAAAATCCTAGGACTAGCTAACTAAAGTATGTTGTGCATATTATGTAAATTCGTATAAAACCCATAATGGCAGAAATTAGCTTCCATGAAATAAAATATGCTGAAGTAGTTCTAACTCCAGGTCAGTCAGTGGCAGTGATGCACAAAATATTGCTGTCAAACTCTGTTAAAAATAAAAGAAGAAAAAGAAGTAAAAGAAGGGATGATGTGCTGGGAGTGGTCGGGGCAGTTGGTGGCAGCTGAATTGCAACTGGAGCAATTAATGGTAGGAAGTGGCGTAGTTTCCGGAACTGATCCGGAAATGGAGGAAGATACAGTGGATGCAGAGGCAATGCAGGGAAGGAATGAAACGTTGTAGAAACTTGGAAAAGAAATAAAAGTAGAGGACAGACCTCAGGAACAGACAGTGAAAAGGAAAATCGTCAGACAAGGAGGAGGAAGGAGGAATATAAGGTACTGTTGAATTTTGATACATATTCAATTAGTCACCTTAATCCACTGAAACTAACAAAAGCACTAAAAGAAGTAATATGGACAATAGAAAGTGTTAAGACCTTGAGGGATGGTAAACTACTGCTGACTTGTAAAGATAGTAGGCAACAAAAAATGGCACTGGGAATAAAATTATTAATAGGACACAAAGTAATAATTATGACTCCTGTCATGTTAAACTTTGAGGAAAGAAAGACCCCCAGCCACTAAGATGTTATATATTCCAAAAATATGGACACTTTGCGGCGGTATGTAGAGGCAAGCAGAGATGTGCGCGATGTGGAGGAGAACATGAATATGGCCAGTGCGCTCAAGGCACAAACCCTAAGTGCTGTAATTGTTGAGGTGATCACAGTGCAGGATATGGAGGATGTGCAGTAAGGAAAAATGCAGTCAAAGTCCAAAATATCAGAGTGGCAGAAGGAATATCATAGGTTGAAGCCCTAAAGAAAGTAAAACAAGAGTCAAAATATCAAAAAGAATTTCAGATCATATTTCAGTCCTTTCATCTGAGCTAATAGCAATATCCCTAGCACTTCAGTGGTTAGAAGAAGTACAGCCAATAAAGACAGGACTTGGTTGACGAAACACTGCAAAACCTTTTTAGAGCAAGTCAGTATGGACTAGCAGTTCATTTTTTATGGGTTCCAGCACATATAGGTGTAATAGGAAATGAGGCAGACCATCTGGCCAAGCAGGCTCTGAATCAGGCACAAATCAACGTGCATGTACCTTTAAGTAAAAAGGAATTGAAAGGGATCATAGCAAAAGAAATAAGGAAGAAGTGGCAGAGGGAGTGGGACCCCGGAACAAAAGGAAGACATTCCTACCATATCCAGAAAAATGTTGGTCCAGAAATAAATAAATTTGGAATCAGGAAAGAGGATTATAATTTCAAGAATGCGCATTGGACACTGTTTGTTAAATAAGAGTATGTACAGAATCGGGAAACATATGAAACTGGGAAGTGAGATAAATGCGGACAAGAAGAAACAGTTGAGCATGGCCCAAAGCAGTCTAGAATCTATCATGAAGTAATAACTTATTTAAAAGAAATAAGATTGAATAACAGAATCTAGGATACAATACTACAGTATTATAGATTAAATATTTTGTATGTATGTATGTATGTATTTTATATCTGTGTGTTGTGTGTATATATATCATATGTGTATATGTGTAAGATATCATATAATGATATCTTTGGAGGGAAATTTGGATATTCTGACCATGTTCTACAAAGGAGCCATTGAGAGCATTGTGAGCAGCTGCATCACTGCCTGGTTTGGGAATTGCACCATCTCAGATCACAAGACCTTAAGGCGGATAGTGAGGACAGCTGAGAAGATCATTGAAGTCTCTCCCCACAGACATTTACACCACACGCTGCATCCACAAAGCCAACAGCATTGTGGAGGACCCCACACACCCCTCACACACCCTCTTCACCCTTCTGCCTTCTGGAAAGTGGACAACCAGACTGTGTAGCAGTTTCTTCCCTCAAGCCATCAGGCTCCTCAACATCCAGAACTGAAATGTATATACATAAATTACTAAAGAGGTGGTTGTTGACTTTAGGAGAGCACATAGCGACCATTCAACAGATCCTCTGTGGAGATGTGGAATTTTTTGGTGTTCATCTGGTGGAGAACTTCACCTGGTCACTCAACACCAGATGCATCAGTAAGAAAGCCCAGCAGCGTCTCTACTTCCTACAAAGGCTGAGAAAAGCCCATCTCCCTCCCCCCATACTAACCATGTTCTACAGAGGGGCCACTGAGAGCCCTCTTGTTTACAGTTCTCTCATTTTTTACATTGGACTGCTTGTACACTGAAGAATGTATACTGGTCGGTGCTATTCTGTCTATATTGTGTATTTTGTGTATCTTATCTGTACTCTTTTGTTTTGTATTGTCTATTTGCACTAGGTTGCACATGTTGCACTAGGTTGCACATGTTGTACTTTACTTTTGTATTTGTATTTTTATTTGTATTGTTAATGTTATCTCTGTGCACTGGAGCTTGTGACACTAAAACAAATTCCTTGTATGTGCAAACATACTTGGCAATAAAGCTCTTTCTGATTCTGATTCTGATTCTGATGTAGCTAGGACAACTACTTTCTGTCCTTAGCTCTGTGTTGTTTTGTAGGTCTGTGTTGTATGTTGTTTTATGTAGCTCCAGCGTCCTGGAGAAACAATATTTGTATATTTATATATTTCACTATATACTGCATCAGCTATATATGGTTGAGATGAGAATAAATGCTTCTTGACTCTTGAAATGATCAGATCATCACTTGATTATGGCAGAATAATTTACGACAGCAACCTCAGTGCTTACTAAAATAGAGATAATTCAAATCCAAGTCCGTAGAATATTTTGTGGACTTTTTAGATCCTCTCATTTGACAGCATTGCAGGTAGAAATGGGGATTATGCCATTAGACATATTATACTGGTACACTGAACAAGTATTAATAGTCACTTTACAAATCATCCACTTAAAAAACATTTGGAGAATTGATGGGAATATAATCAAACACAGCTGAAAAGCTTTGGATAGATTATAGACCAGCAAATCCAACAAATAGGAATCAATAATATTGCTATTAACTCCACAGTGGCTCTGCCAATCTCTCCACCTTGGCTCTTCTGAATGCCATCAGTTGATCTACAGATTACATTAGTACAGCAGTATCTAGAGAAAGAATATTCTTAATTTTTCCAATTATCTGCAGATTGGGTCTAAAGATTCACTTACAGTAAATCACTTCAGAGAATAGGTAAACATGAACTTGGTGAGGGTAATGAATGTGGACTTCCAGAAACCGTAGATCATGTGCTGATTAACTGTATGGCATAAGATAGAGAATGAATCCAGTTCATTCCAAAGAAGAAGTAAAAACTGCTGACAGAAATTCTTTAAATTGCAAAATGTGCTAAACAGTTCTTATACAAGTTATAAATCTTCTTTTATACAACAAAGTTGTATAAAAATATAAGTAGGCAGTTTGTTTGTTTTCCTTTTTCCCTCGCTATCAACGCCTCACTCTGCAAAGCAGTAGGTGGCGGAATATGCACCTAAAGCTGGTTTGCCAACCGCTCTAAAGCATCGCAGAAGAAGACAAAGCCCTGTCATTTACTGGCGTTGACTTAGTGTCCGTGTTTACTGGGGAGCAGCAGTTATGTGAATATTTAGACTGTCTAATAGAAATACTTGTTTCTTTTTCATATATTTATGAATCACTTGCGAAGATGAAACAGCAACGAAAGCGTCTGAGTGAAGGTTTCTGTGAGTAATCAAGTTTTTTTTTTTTACTAGCCACTGAAGTGATATAACCCTGTTGTAGTCAGACGTTTACTTATCTAATTTTATATATATATATATATATATATATATATATATATATGTATATAGTCTTTTTATGACTTGAATATAAACGTTATGCCGAGGGTTTTTCTTTTACTTTGAAAATTTTTCTAGTAGATTCTGCTTAAAATAACATTTGCACATGCACTGGACGTATCGTTTAATTTCGTTAGATACGAGGCTATCGATTCTATACTTCTTCCTATCGAACAATATATTCAACACTATTATAACTTACGCGATCAGGCATAAAATAAAGCTTATTTGCATGCGGTGCAAAAACATTTAAACTTAAGCCGACTCTGAAAAATAAATTCTTGCTCCTGATTCAGTAGAGGCTACAGGGGTTTATAAGTAATTATTAATAAGTTTCCTGAGCATTCTCTTCCTGAGTGTTGTGCCGAAATCGGTTACTAGAGGCCGTTGTGTCAGTACGAGCATACACTTAACACTCGTGTGCGTGACCGCGCCCTGACAATCTGTAAAGTACGGCTGGGAAACTTGACGCCTCGACCTGGCGGTGCTGTTAAATACCAGCACCTTTTTTTTTTTTTAGAGAAATGTGCTCAGAAGTGATCCAGATGCAGGTCTGTGTTTTATTATTGTGATTGTTTTTTTGTTTTTTTTTTTACATTTTTTTTTTTATTTTGTATTATTCAGATTATTTTCTTTTTCAGTGAAATACAATTATTTTTAATTATTTGTTATACTTTGTTCTTTGTTTTCGTTTTCAATCACTTAATCTGGTACTGTATCTTATCTGTGTTCCCAACATTGGTTTATGAAGAATTTCAGAGAAACAGGAGGTTCAGAAATTCTGATGTTGGTATTTTTAAATATGTTAATATTAATGGTGAGAGAAAGCCACTACTCCCAGTTCTTCTCTAGTGTGTCTCTACTGTTCCTGAAAAAGTGCCTTCTAGTGCTCCTCAAATTTACCAATGTGATGGTTACAATCTGTGTAATCCATTAAAAACATTTGTCACAGTGTGCCCATGTGTAATAGAGCTTTTCTTTGTTACCATGCACCAATTCTTCTAATGACTTGTGCAGGAGCCCAATGGTGATCTGAGTTATTTTAAAACCAATGGCAGCTCGCAAGGGGTGGGATATATTAGGCAGCAAGTGAACAATCAGTTCTCAAAGTTGATGTATTTGAATCAGGAAATTGGGCAGGTGTAAGAATTTTCCCAACTATTCTCAAGGCTCTAACTATCACAAGAACATTGAAGCCACAGTTCTGCATTTAAACCTAAAGATTACAATTTTGACTGGGACTTTTTTTTTTGTAAGGGAAAGGGTTTTGTTTTACTGAAAACATAAGGAAATATGTTTGTTTTTTTTACATTCAACATTTATGCTTTTGTGTTTTTCAATGAAAGAATTAAAGTTCGACTTATAATTAATTCAAAGTCAAAAATCTCATTTATGCATTAGTTTGCTTGCATGTCAGCTTATGACAAAACAAAATGTTTATATTTAATGTTTGTATATACACTTTATATAAATTTTTCCAAATTTCTAAAAAATATTTAAATAAATTCCTGTTAAGTTTGATGAAGATGAAGTTCCCATGGAAATTTTCTGCCCCATTGCATTCCTACTAACTTACTCAAATAGTTTTCATTTATAGTGAATTGGTTCACTATATAATCTGAAAGTTGTACAACACAACATTATGAGTTTCTATAGAATGTTTTGGGCATGGGAATGGATGCTGGGCTAATTAAAAAAAATGTTTCACAGGAACCTCAAGTTAATAATAATAATAATAATAATAATAATAATAATACCTGTGCCAATCTTGTGGACTTTTGATTACTTAAATGGCCATTATCGGTTAGTTGGGTTCAGCAGACACTTAACAGTGTTAACATAGACTACTGTCATGAAGTTAGGTTTCTCTAGTGACATACTAGACGGTTTGTTGCTCCTTGGTACTTGTACTGTTTTTGTTTGTTTGTCCTGTCTTAAGCAACTTTTTTCCTATCAGCTTTACAAGAAACAAACTCCTGGACATCAGAAATAGCACACCAAACAACCTTTTGCTGATGTTTGAGCAGTCAGACAGTTTAGTTGGAGGAGCTATGATCCTATACAAGCACTCCAGGCGACGCAAGCAAGGGAAACATGCTGGTTGCGCTTGTGATATTCAGACAGCACGGTTTTAGGACTTCACCACCAAGCATTCATCTGGCGAATCTCTGCTCCCTTGCAAATAAATCAGACGAACTACAACTCCTCACCCGCACATAGAAGGACTTTTTAAACTCTGCTGCACTCTGCTTCACAGAAACCTGGCTGAACGGAGCCATCCCGAACAGTGCGCTACATCTAACGGGATTCCAGCTGTTCAGAGCGGATCACGTCACCAAGTCGTCAGGGAAAATGAAAGGTGGTGGATTATGTTTTTATGTCAATGAAGGCTGGTGGACAGTTTTAAAGAAGATGTGCTGCCCACATTTGGAAGCTCTCTTTATTAACTGTAAGCCATTTTATTCGCCGCAGGAGTTCTCCTCGTTTATTCTGGCGAGTGTGTACATTCCTCCTGACACGCATGTGAGCACGGCGCTAGACCTGTTGGCCAATCAGATCATACACACAGAGCAGCGTTATCCAGACTCTTTGGTTATCATTCTCTGTGATTTTAATAAAGCTAATCTCACCTGCAAACTACCTAAATACAGACAGCAATATACTAGACACTGTTTTAAAGAATGCATACCACTCTAAGCCTCATGTAAGATCTGTAAAGAGATGGACTAATGAAGCAGAGTGGGATTTTACAAGCCTGCTTCGACCTTACAGATTGGAGTGTTTTTGAGGCTGCAGCTACTGATTTGAATGAGCTCACTGACACCGTGACGTCCTACATCAGTTTTTAACATTTGACAATGACAAACCTTGGTTCAGTGCAAAATTCAAACAGCTTCACCAGGCCAAAGAGGAAGCGTAAAGAAGTGGGGACAAAGCCTTGTACAAACAGGCCAAATACACAATAAATAGGGAGATAAGAGTGGCAAAGCAAAACTACTCTGAAAAGCTTAAACAGCTTTCAAGTAATGACTCTACATCAGTGTGGAAAGACCTGAAAGCCATCACCAGTTACAAGACCACATCCCCCAGCACTGAGGCCAATCAACAACTGGCTGAAGAACTGAACGAGTTCTACAGGTTTGAAAAACAAAAGCCTGGTCTGACATCCCGCTCTGACCATCTTACAACACGGCCATCAACCCACCCCCCCCCTACTGTTCCTCAGCCGGTACTCAAAATCTGTGAAGATGATGTAAAGTCTTAAGCAAACAGAAGATAAGGAAAGTCATAGGCCAAGACTGTGTGTTTCCAGCCTGCCTCAAAGCCTGTGCTGTCCAGCTAACATCCATCTTCACATTAATCTTCAACAGATCACTGGAGCTATGCAAAGTCCCTTCCTGCTTCAAACTCTCTACCATCATCCCTGTACCCAAAAAAACAAAAATCACAGGACTAAATGACCACAGACCTGTTTCTTTAACGTCTGTGGTCATGAAGTTATTTGAGAGGCTGGTGTTGGCCTATTTGAAGGACATCACACTCTTCACTTCACACTCTTCACTCTCCTGCCGTCTGGAAAGAGGTACCGAAGCATTCGGGCCTCTGTAACAGGGCCTCCCGAATGCTCTTTAAGCTGTGTAACAGTTTCTTTCCACAAGCCATCAGGCTCCTCAACACACAGAACTGAACTATACCAACTCTCTCTCTCTCTCTCTCGCACACACACACCTGTGTGAACAGACTCTCAATATAATGTTACCTTTTACTTGCACTACCTCAACCGCTGTTATAAATGATTACTTATTTGCACTATTTTAACTGCTGCTAAGACATTATTGCACACTACAAATGGTCCTGCTGCTATGTATATGGTTACAAACATATATGTAAGGCACATCACATTCCGTCTTGCACATTGCATGCTTTTGTGTTCTGTCTTGTGTTCTTTTTGTACTTTGTCTTTGCACCTGTTTGCACACTTTGCACTTTATGTAGCTAGAACAACCTTCTGTCCTAGCTCTGTGTTGTTTTTGTAATTGTATGTTGTTTTAATGTAGCACCAGGGCCCTGGAGAAACGCTGTGTCATTTCACTATGTACTGCGTCGGCTATATGTGGTTGGAATGACAATAAAAGCTACTTGACTTGACTTGATTTGATATCACTGGACCCCCTGCAGTTTGCTTACCGAGCAGACAGGTCTCTGGATGATGCAGTCAACATGGGACTGCACTACATCTTCCAACATCTGGACAAACCAGGGACTTATGCAAGGATCCTGTTTGTGGATATCAGCTCCTCTTTCAACACCATCATCCCAGATACTCTACTGAATAAACTGACACAACTCTCTGTACCCACCTCCATCTATCAGTATATCACCAGCTTCCTGACAGACAAGCAGCAGCAAGGCTGGGAAAACCCACATCCAACACCCACACCATCAGCACTGGAGCTCCTCAGGGCTGTGTTCTCTCCCCACTGCTTTTCTCTTTCTACACAAATGACTGCACCTCTAAACACCCCTCTGTCAAGCTCCTGAAATTTGCAGATGACACTACAGTCATTGGTCTCATCCAGGGCGGAGACGAGTCTGCATACAGACAAGAGGTTGAGCATCTGGCTGTCTGGTGCAGTCTTCTTCTATAGCCAGAGACAGATCTTTTGGCAGCACAAAATAGATGTCGCACTGGGTGGGGATCATGTCAATTATTGAGAGAGACATAGAGCGGCAGAAGGCCACTGGTCCCGATCATGTCCTGCATTCTGACAGGCAGGACACTGATGTACAGTAGATTATCAACAAATCCCTGAGGTCAAGTTTACAGATGCCCTGTCTGGTGAGCAGTACATCAGCAGTTGTTTTTAGCCAGAACCTAAATGGAAAAATACAGTGACTCTCAAACCTAGGCTCTGCTGGACATGGCATTTGCTGTAAAGTCATGGTTTATGATGAGTTATACCACTGAAGTGTCCTGCATCAGTAAACTCTAATCATCAATCTATACAATCCAGATACATACACTTACAGTTTATGGCATTTTGCATACACCATTATCTAGGGTGACACATTAATCTCCTTTATGCAATCAAGCAGTTGAGGGTTTTAAGGGCTTTGTTCAATGTACTGACCAGATTCACAGCAGGTGGTTCGGTTGCCATCGCTACCGTTGGGTGAATTGCTACCTATGTTACTTAAAATATTACTTAGATTATATTACTGATGTAGGGCACAAACAACGCAGTTATTTGTCCCAAAAAACATTCATTAAATGTTATTCTAGCAGGCTAATCATGATCCCATAATTTGGCATTTATGCAAGGACAAGACAATGAACAATATCATCAGACTTTTTCTGTTGTCTGGGCATTCAAGGCAATGTTTTCCGGTCAACTGGTTGAAACTATCAGTGACCACAAGACAAATACAGACAGCACAGTGGTGCTTTATATGACCTTGGAAGGTGAAATCCAATGTCTTAAGTTAACATTGTCCTAATATTAACATTGCATGTGCTTGTGTAAGTAGTGTGAGGAAATGCTATTTACTGAACTGTTCTCATGAATAATAACAATAAGAAGAAAATATTTGATATTTGAGTTTATAATAAAACTAATTTAGCAAGTTAGCATGCTTGGTACATGGGTCGCCTCTGAGGATGTCATCTGTTATTATTATTATTATTATTATTATTATTATTATTATTATTATTATTAATAAAAGTCCCATTTCATGAGAAGTTTAAAGTCAGGCATTTATTTGGGTTCAGGGTTATTTGAAGCATCTCTCATTTTAAAATGTAGTGGTTGTGCATTATCTCTCAGTAATTTATTTTCAATCTCTCTCTCTCTCTCTCTCTCTCTCTTTTTTTTCTTTCTTTTACCCTCCACCCCTTATTTTTCTCTAAAGGATGGATAGTATGAATCATCTGCAGGGCAGCCTGAATTCTTTATATATCCCCACACTTCACCCCACCATGTCTGATGAGAGGTCAGAGGTCAAGCAAGAAGAGGAGGAGGGGGACGGGGAGGGTGGCATGACATCACTACTTGCCCGCCAGCGGCCACATGATTCTTACTGCCTTGTTTATGGCATATTTTTCATGCTGGGCATTGGCTCGCTGCTACCATGGAACTTCTTCATCACAGCCAAGCACTACTGGCTTTACAAACTAAGCAACAGATCCAGCCTGGCCAGCCACCAAGAGCTCCACACTGATCTCAGCGTGAGTGTGTGTGTGTGTGTGTGGTTTCTGCTAAAATGACAAACTGTCCTTGTGTTTAAATACTTTTTTGTTCAACTTAAATACAGAGAAAGGGTATTAAGGAGATGATGGCTTATTGCTGCTTCAGCATTAGTAATAACTGGAACTAACATGGAAATCCTCTGCATAAAAATCTGACTAAGTTTTAACATGTAGTAATGTATGATCCATCATTCTTAAATTAAATATATTAGTTGTCACATTGATCTTGTTAAGGGGTAGCTTGCTGTTATGGGACAAGAACTCTGGGTTTGAATCACAACCTCCATACCTGGGGTGTTTTCATTATATGTCATATCGATAAGAAGTTTTATTCATGATGGGCATATCATCAATAAAACTGCCTGGCCAAAAAAGTCACCACTTGGATTTAACTAAGCAAATGGGTAAGAGCTTTCCACTGAATAATTACTGCAATGATTAATATGATTCAGCTGGCAACAAGTTATTTAGTTGTGGTGGATTGAATGCACAGCTATGTTTAATAGCTTTTAATTCACAATGAGAAGAGAATTTAAGGGATTGGGACTAAACAGATGTGTAGCCTTAAGAAAACCACTTATCAGTGAGGTTAATGGGGAGAGGCTTCAATTTGCTCAATAAAGACTGGACTCTGGGGCAGTGGAAGTAGGTCTAGTGGTCTGATGAGTCCAGATTTACAGGGTGATGGGCCCATCAAGGTAAGAAGACAGGCAGATAATGTGATGCACCTGTCATGCCTAGTACTTACCATACAAGCTTGTAAGGGCAGTCTTATGATCTGGGGTTGCTTCAGGTCATGTCTAGGTTCAGCAATGGTTTGTGCCAAAATAAAATGAGTTGATTTGAGCCCAAACCTAAACTACACTAAGAATCTTTGTGATGTGCTGGAGAAGACTTTACGCAGCAGTCTGACTCTCCCATCATCAATACAATATCTTAGTGAGAAATTAATGCAACTAAAGAAATAAATGCTGTGATATTGCATAAGCTTAACAAAATTATGCCATGGCGAATGTGTGCCATAATTAAAGTAAAAGGAAGTCCAGCGAAATATTAGTGTGACTTTTTTGGCCAGGCACTGTATTAATGCCCTCATTCTATTTTGTTGTGCATAAAGTGGGAGATGTACAAAGGACTGTAAACACGATATGAGACTAATCACAAGCAGAGATAACACCTGTTGCTGTAAAACTTAATAATACAATGACATTTTTGAGGAGACATTTATTTAATATTTAAGTTATGAGTCTCAGTTGTTGGTCACATTGTGTAAAATTTCTTAGCACAGGAAATTCTACAAAAAATTTTTCTTCTCATTGTCTGTACCACTTATCCAATCTATTCTCGGGGAGCCTGTGCCTATCTCGGGCATTAAGGCAGGATACACCCTGGGTGGAGTGCCAACCCATCACCGGGCAGAACCTGTGCGCGCGCACACCCAATTTAGAGATGCCAATCAACCTACAATGCATGTCATTGGACTGGGGGAGTTTCCCCTAGTCTTTGGACTAGGGAAAACCGGAATACCCGGAGGAAACCCCCGAGGCATGGGGAGAACATGCAAACTTCACACACACAGCGGAGGCGAGAATCGAACCCCCAACAATGGAGGTGTGAGGCAAACGTGCCAACCACCAAGCCACTGTGTCCCCCATTCTACAAAATTTAATCTAGTAAAATAATCCTTAATGTGGTTGTGCAATCATGGATGTTTCTTAAAACGATTTAAGAAATGTCTTAAAAATCCTTCCTATCTGATCATGGATAAACATGGCATAAACAGTCCTTCCATGAATGGATACAATTCCCTCTGAAATTTTAGAGACAGCAACATTAATTCTGTTGTCTTTGCTACAAACTGAAGCTATTTTGGTATTATATCAAAAGAGAGGTTTTTCCCAATTTTCTATTTATTTGTATAGCGCTTTTAACAGTGGACATTGCTGTAAGGCAGCTTTACAGATATAAAAATTAAGAATAAAAAAGTTTTAAAAATGTAAATTTATATTTATCCCTAATGAGTAAGCCAAAGGCAATGGTGGCAAGGGAAAACTCCCTGTGATGATATGAGGAAGAAACCTTGAGAGGAACCAGACTCAAAAGGGAACACATCATTCTATCTCTGACACTGGAAAGGGCAATTATGAATAATTTACTTTCTATAGCTGTATGTTGTCAAGTGGAATTGTGTAACCAGGAGCTTTGAGCAACATATAAATATGACCATCAGCGTAATTTCTGAATTTATTATAGTTTTAAGTTCCTTCCTGCCAAAGCCATCAAATGTTCAATGATGGAGACCCAAGCTCAAAACCAACTGCAGCAACAACAGACCAAAGCCACCGCCATGGTCTCCAAGTGGTATAATCCGCAGCAGTCCTATGTGTCTCCAGGTTGTCCACGTGGGACGATCCTCAGCAGCAGTGAGCAGCTTTCAAGTGATGAGACTTCAGCCAGAAGTAGGGCATCAGTATGGATCAGGCAGGTCTGATATGAGACAATAGACCAGAATTTCAGCTTATATTTCATATCTTATACCCACCTATTTTTCAAGTGATAAAAACTGACACTCCTTTCTTGTTGCAGAAGAATGCCCTATTAGACTGATTGTTTACAACAGTTAATAACTCAATTTCTGTTCTAGTTTGAGCCCTGGAATTTGCTTGTGAAGTATTTGTTATTAAAAATGATAAACTAACATGAAGGCCAGAAAGCTGTCCATAGTAGAAAGACAAGCCATTTTAAATCTGACAAAAGTGGGAAAATTGATCAGAGCCAAGTACAGCAATTTGGAATGTCCTGAAAAAGAATGAATCCACAAGTGTGCTAACAACCAGACATTGAATAAGTCAGCCATGAAAAAAACAGCCATTAATGACAAACATTGTGAGAGCTAAACAAGGGTCAGTAATATTACCAACAACCTTTACCAGGCAGGGGTGAAGGTATCACAATCCCCTATTCAAAGAAGACTTCAAAAGCAGAAGTCTGGAAGCTATACCACAAGGTACATACTGCTGCAATGCCAGAAGGCCAGTTTGGAATTCACAAAGCAATACAGAGATGAGCCACAAAAGTTCTAGAACCAAGATTAACTTCTACTAAAGTGGTGGAAAGACCAAATTGTGGAAAAAGAAAGAATCTACTTTTTATCAAAAATTGACCAGCTGGACTGGGATCACTAATCTTTACTGATGATGGTAGCAGCAGAATGAATTCAGACATCTACAGAAACATTCTGTTTATTAATTTACAGAAAATTACGTCCAATGTAAGTGGGAGGATCATTGAGCCAAAACACACTGTCAGAGCAACAAATGATTGAATGATCAGGTGGGGGAAAAGTAAGTTTTAAACTGACCAAGTTAACGAAGGAATAAAAGCGTCCCAAAAAGAATGCCACAGTCTGGTGATGTCAGTGGGTCACTGACTTGATGCAATTATTGGCAACAAGGGATATACAACCAAATAGTAAGTGTTATTTACTGTTATGTTTCAATACTTTTGCACACTTGAGTAGTCTGCCATCAAATGTGTCATGATTACATATCTAGTACATATCAGGAAATGAAAGTTGAAATTCTAATCTCATTTTCGTCTCAAACCCAAATGTCTTCAGTGTATAGCAAAAACAAAGAATTGGCCTTGGCATTCCAATACTTTCAGATGGTGCTGTAGATGTTGCATTTGGACTTGAATTCTATTTCAATTGAATTCAATTGTACCACTGAATTTTTAAGAGGCCACTGTTTTGGTAGCATCTATGGTCTTAAAGCCTTATCTGTTAGTTCTGACACACACTTTCACTTCCACTTTCATTCACATGAACAGTATAAGCAACACAAAAAAGTGGTGTGAGTGATTGAGTAAGCGTTAAGCTGTCACGTGTCGATCATGTGCAGTAGTTACCTATTCAGTGAATTGTGCTCAGAGGAAACACTCAGTCTTTATTGAATGTAGCTTTATTGTTATAACCTGGTAATAGGATGATATTTACAAATTACAGGGTATTTGACAGCTCCAGTTAATTCCTGTAAAAAAAATTTTAAATCAAAGCTGCTGTTGATTGCAAACTATACCTTGATTTATCTTGACAAATGAAATAACAATAATTACATTGTCAGTTTGCCCTATGTTTTTAAAATAGCTTTTATTATTGTACTTTATTGGCTGCCTTGTTTTAATATAAAGTTAAGCAGTCAAAACTGCATTGCATGGGGAAAAAAAAACAAAACAGGTAAGTGGCCTATTGTTTGTTTTAACTTTTACATTACAATCTGTTTATGGTATGTTTATTTTATGATATTCATATACTTTTTAACATATTAGCTCCAACACTCTGTTCTCTGCAGGATTACTTTGAGAGCTACCTTGCCATTGCATCCACTGTTCCTTCAGTGTTGTGCCTAGTCCTCAACTACCTCCTTGTGAACAGGTAGTCCACTCATTTAGTCCCTGCCCTCCTTCCACTTATAGGTTGCATATCAATAAAATTGCATATCTTATGTGTTCTGCCTCATATATTGTTTGATCTGCTTTTTGGGGACTTTAATACAAACCTTGGTAGCAAGCTAACACATTTAGAACCCATCTATTTTGCTGTAACATCATCTTTCGCTCAGACCGTTGCTGGACCATTCTGACAATGTCAATAAAGAAATGTTAAAGAGCCAGCTCTCTGTTATTCATTACAGAGGTTAATTGCATTTAAACCTACCAATTTAAACAAACCCAGAAATCACTTTTGCCTCTGTTCACTTGCATTCTCCTGTAAATAAGTCATAAAATGAAAGAGGTACAAAAATATGGTATGGTCCCTGTACTTACTGAATAATTCAGTTTAAATTTGTAAATGTTCAGTCTATCATTAGAAGTCTAAGCAGCTGAGAAGGGTAAAAATGTTCATGAAATAGAATTCATAAAAAAAGACTCTCTTCCCCATCCAAAGTCCAAAAATTTGGATGAGGAGTATAGGTCTTAACACAGCCGTGCATTTTTATTCCCTTTGGCTGACTATCTGCGTGTGTGTGTGTGTGTGTGTGTGTGTGTGTGTGTGTGTGTGAGACCAGGTTGTCTTCTGATGTTCGGATCCTTTTGTCTCTGGCTGTGATCCTGCTTGTGTTCATGGTTACTACAGTGATGGTGAAGATGGATGTGTCAGGCTGTAGAGAGAAGTTCCTGACTGGCACTCTCGCCAGTGTTGCGATTGTCAGTGGAGCCTCCAACATTTTCAGTGGCAGCATGTTCGGCATCAGCGCACATTTCCCCATGAGGATATCACAAGCTCTCATATCGGGTATCTCTTCTGATTTGTCAGTGTGTGTGTGAGTGCTGAACTGTGATGGACTGGGGTCTCTTGCAGGCTGTGTCCTTAAGTTACATTTTTCTGCAATAAGCTTCGGATCCCCTGCAACCCTGACCATGATAAAATGTCTACTAAAAATGAATGCATGAATGAATGCATAAACAGATTAATGAATGACATGTCTGTCAGGTTGCATTATGCTAACTAGCTAATTTTAACCATAGGAACAACAAACAAATACAACAATAAACAAAATGTTACAAGAACATTTCCATCTATCATGGATAGACGGATAGATTGATGAATGGATGAACTCCCTGTGTGGATGTGTGAGCACTTTGGTCCGCACCATTATCTCTTGGTGGGGACCAAGTTTCCCACATAATTAGAATGTGATGGATTTAACCTTCTGCCAAAACAGCTTAACAGTAATTAGCTACAGTAATAATTATGTCAGTGGAAGGTCTTCACAAATATAGTAAGACCTGCATGTTTGTGTGCATGTATGAGTGCAGGTCAAGCGATGGGTGGCACTTTGAGTGCAGTAGCATCTATAGTGGATCTGGCTGCAGCAAGTGATGTGACTAGCAGTGCATTGGCTTACTTCCTTACAGCTGACATCTTCATTATCTTCTGTGTAATCATGTACCTGCTGCTGCCCAAACTGGCATACTCCAGGTGTGTAAACTTCTATTTCCAAGTTACAGAGGGCATAACTTTGTGTTGCTCTCTTTTCAGAAGAAAACGTACAAACTAAAACATTTTAGAATTAAGTACATGCCTTTCATTTTCATGTAGCCTGTCAAATGTAAAATAAATAAGTTAAAGACCATACTACCACTGTATGGCCTTGGTCTGTAGTTCACACTCTTCAGTTCTGGTGTATTCTAAACTGGTATGAGGGAGGGACGGAGGGGAGAGAAAGAGATAGTCTGCTAAAGTGAGAGTGGAATAAGGAAGCATGGCTTTAGCATCACGCTTAGTTTCAACCATGTGTTGTCAGCAAAAACCCTTAGTTTCATGACGTTTGTGTGGCTTTTGCAATCAACAATTCATTCAAGGGGCAAGCAAAATATCTGGAATCTTGGTATTAGAATATATAGGTCAGTAGACAGATTTCATAAATAAGCAACAGTTAAATGCTTAGTGGCCATAAAGAGACAGGGAATGCAATGTGTGTGCTCAGTTGAAATTTGCTGAAATAAAGCTTGAAACTTTCTTCAAGTGATTGAAACATGCAGACCGGCAGTTCTTCATTTTCAAGAACATATTTTGGAATATGCTTTCACCTAATCGCAACAATCACACTCTGGTGTTGACTATTTGTCCAAATGAGGTGGCCTTGGCCCATTTCCAGAAAAACTCTAGAGAGGTTTCATTATGTGACTGAAGTGTAAACTTCCAGCTATAATTAAAGAAGTTTAATAAAATATACATTAACTGTTTAGGAATTACAGACATTTTTACACAGTTCCTCCATTTTCATTTCATTTCATTCAGACTTTATATTCAGACATTAAATTCTTTAAACGAAACGAATGCACTTATGGGCTCTGCAATGGTAAAAGCCTGGATGACCATGGAAAACAACTAAAGTGGATGATTGCAGAATTCTTCCCTTGTGGAAGAAAAGCCAATACCACACAATCTAGCCAAGATTCAAGTCAAGAACACTCAACGAGAGAGGCATATCATTGTCAAAGCCTTCAAGAATTTAAATACAGAGAGTTTACCTCAAGGTGCAAACTACTGGCAACAGTGTTCATTTTGTCAGCCATTTTTATTTAGTCTTAGTCTTTATCTTCAGATAAAAATGGTTATTCATCTTAGTCTCATTTGTCTTTCATAGTTTTAGTTGATGAAAAGTCATTGCATTTTTGTCAAGTTTTAGTCATTAGTCTTAGTCAAACTGCAGTTACCAGCTATAATTTTGTTAATTTTCTATGTAGTATTTAGACAAAAATAGTTATAATCTTTCTCTCTTTAGACAAATTAAGCTTATGAGAAATTTGAATCAAGATAACAAGCTATATTGACACTGCACTCTTAGCACTTGTGCATCTCTACATATCCCTTTTTCTTAATTGGATATCAGCCTGCTGTGCTGCCCTTCCTAATTTATAAGGTAGTTCATACATTAAAGATGGGGTAAAGGTGCTCTATAGTTCAAGTATCAAGTAAAAACCAAAAACATTTTCTTTAGCTGTTATGGAAAAACAGCATTTATTTTCTGAAACTTCAAATAAATGCGCAATAAACAGACATGTTCAAAAGCAGCTGAACATATATTACTAACATACCTTTCTCTGCCAGGGTGACGCGCCTATAGATGCCTGAATTCGTGGTATTCTTTCCGCCTATTTTATAGTCACAGGGCTTCTCTCCGTTTTCTGTGACAGTGCACAATATCTTTTTTTTTTCAGAGGAATTATAACACAAATGCTTCCATATATCAGTTCTTCGTTTTCTTCCTAAAGTTTCAGGTCCTAAAGCCACTGCAGCTCGCCAAACCAGTTGGAGTTTATTTATCCTACCCGCTAAGATCTGAGATGCAAAGGCCCCTTATCCAGTCCAGTGACAGGGACGCACATTTTTAAAGACAGTGAGCCGATACAAAGAGATCATTTATTCTGAATGTCCGATACTCATAAAAAAGCATTTTAGTCCAGTTTCGTCTCGTTAAGAAGAATATGGAGAAGGAAAGGAAGTGTTATTGTATGGGCATGTATAGGTATTAATGTAACTGGGTCACTGATATTGACTGATGATGTGACTGCTGATAGAAGTAGTAGGATGAATTCTGAAATGTATAGAGCTATACTTTCTGCTCAGATTCATTCACATGCTGCAAAACTGACAGTGCTTCACAGGTCAAATGGATATGGACACCAAACTTTTTTTTTTTTTTTTTAACCAAATTAAATGTTGTCTCTTCTGTGTGTCTACAGGTATTATCTGGGAGCTTCCTGCACTGGCACTGCCACCACATCTGAAAGCTCTCTGTCCACTCCAGAATCCAGCAACAATCCAACCGTCATTGCTGTGCCCCCTCTCAAACCCATCATGGGAAAGATGTGGACACTGAGTATATATGTATTTTGGGTCTTCTTCATCTCCATCACCATCTTCCCAGCCATCTCTTCAGGCATCCAGTCGGTGGATAAAGACTCAGGCAGTCCCTGGAGCAGCACCTACTTTGTGCCACTCACTAGCTTCCTCCTGTATAACGTGGCAGACTTCAGTGGTAGGCAAATGACAATTTGGCTGCAGGTTCCTGGCCCAACCAGCCCTGTGTTGCCTATCCTTGTGGTTTGCAGGACTGCATTAGTGCCACTCTTTATGTTCTGTAACTACCAGCCTCGGTATCACCTGCACCAGGTATTTTTTGCCCATGACATCTTCCCTGTGATATTTGTTTGCCTGCTAGGAATCTCCAATGGATATCTGGGTACTCTGACTATGATATATGGGCCTAAGGTGGTGCCACGTGACCTGGCAGAACCAGCTGGCGTGATCATGTCATTTTTCCTGGCAGCGGGGCTAGCAGCAGGCTCTGCTTTCTCTATTTTGCTTGTATACATTTTCTGACTGGTGCAAACTTGAAAATGGTCTTGTTTACAAGGAGCTCCACTAAACTGTTCTCAAATTCATTGACTGCTAACTGATTCCTCTTATTGGGGGAACTTTATAAATGCAATCATAAACTCTTTTAGAAACCACAAATGAAAGCTGATTAATCAGTTTCATTAATGAAATATATGTCAATATGGCCATTCTACTGCATTTTTCTATGTTAAATACTGTGTAACAACAGTTTAATTTAGTCATTTTAGTTTAAGGCCAGGTTTATATTTGATGTGCATCTGTTGTGCATAGATGTAGATTTACAAATTTTATAGCTTCACACGGTTCACAAAGTTTCTTTTATCAAAACTTAATTCTAGATTCATGAGTGGTTTGTGAAATTAGGTTGGGTTTTTTGTGCCAAGTGTTTTTTTTTTTGTTTTTTTTTAAAGAAGCAGCAGTGGTTGGCTGTATGGTATGTTGTATTTGGCTGAGAAGGATGAAAGGAATGAGAACCTATCTGTATACATATTGTTAATTAATAATAATTAATTAAGACCATTAATTGGCCAAATGTGAAAAGTGTGTGGGTTGACGTTTGGTGTAAACTATGTTTACTGAACTGGATCTATCATATTAGTATTAGTGACAGGAGAGTTTAAATCATGTACAATTTTATTTTACAATGGTTTTTTTTTTTTTTACAAAATTACAATATTTTACTAAATATTTTTATGAAGTTTTTATGAAGACCTAACCTAATGAAAATGTGTCCCAGATTGATAAAATGTAATTGAGAATGCTTTTGAGTGAGTATTGGACTTGGCAAAAAGAGAAGTCATGCATCTTTAGAATATGCCGAAATATAATAAAGCATCTTTATATTTCTTTTTCTTCACAGGTATATAACCAATACCTTTAAGACTTCAGAAACATGTGTTGGGTCTTTTGCTGTGTTAATTGCAAAAAAGCTTGAAATTTATAAACTGTTCCAATATATCTGAATTGACCTCTATTTATTTATCCTTTAAACATCCACATTCCTCACTCAATGTAAAACAATAAAGTCAAATTATATCATTATATACACTCACCAAATACTATGGGCCCACTCTTTGCTAACAAAACAGCCTCAATTCTTTGTGACATGCATTACACAAGATGATTGCATCATATAGTTCCTGCATATTTTTTGTGTGCACTTTCAGGCTGAAAATCTCCTGTTTTACAGCATCTCAACATGTGTTTAATTGGATTCAGATTTGGTAACTGTGAAGGCCAATGAACAACACTGATCTCTTTGTGTGCTCATGAAACCAATTTGAGATGACTTGCTTTATGACATGGTGCATTATCATGTTAGAAGTAGCCATTAGAAAATTGTAGATTGTGTCCATGAAAGATGCACATGTTCAGCAACAATACTCAAACAGGTATAGCATTCAAGCATTAACAGGCACAAACTGTGCCAATACTGTGCCAAAAAACCCAAACAATTACACCACCTCCACCAGCCTAGATTGTTGAGACAAGGCAAAAATCATAAGAACCCCAAGAAGAGATTCCTCAGAGCAGGCTATGTTTTTCCACTCTTCAGCTGTCCAGTTTTGGTGACCCTATGCTCACTGCAGCCTCAGCTTGCTGTTCTTAGCTGACAGAGGCAGAACCTGAAGTGGTCTTCTACTGTTGTAGCCCATCCACCTCAAGGTTTCAAAGAGTTGTGCATTCAGAGATGCTTTTCAGCTCAACCAAAATTATACAGGGTGATTATCTAAGTTACTGTAGCCTGTCTTTCAATTCGAAGCTGTCTAGCCATTATCAATTAACCTCTCATCAAAAAGTCATTTCTGCCTGCAGAAGTGCCATTCCCTAGATGTTTCATTCTGAGTAAATTCAAGGACATCAGCAGTTAACGAAATATACAAACAAGCCCATCTGGCACCAACAATCATGCCACAGTCAAAATCAGAGATCACATTTTTCCCCCAGTTCTGATGATGGATGTGACCAATTACCCAAGGCTGCTGGCCTGTATCTGAATGATTTTATACATTGCAACACTGCCAAAGATTGCCTGGTTTGATAATTGCACTAATGACTAGGTGTGGAGGTGTTTCTAATAATAAGAGTATATATTTCACTTTTTTAATAGTTAACAGTCACAAAAAATAATGCATGAGAATGTAGACTTTGTTATAATACTATATTGTTGTAATGCACTCAAGTGCATCAATTTAACAAGTTTCACATAGTTATTGATTTGTTTTGCCATAACCATGTGATTTGTAATACCCAAAGCTTTGTTTCTGCATACCTACCCATAACTGCTTCTTATTCCTGTTCAAAAATACTGTGAATCCTTTGCACAGGTTTTGAGTGTCCGTTACCTCGCTAGTGAATTGAGACAGTACTTTTGATTACTTTTAATTACTAGCATGAAACCAGCCCAGAAGCCCTGTTCCTTAAAAAAAAAAGAAAGACACTTCAACCCCACTAAAATGTCAATTACACAGTTCACAAGCACTTCATTTATTTTGAGAGAGAGAGAGAGAATATATATATATATATATATGCACTCAATCAATGCTCCAAGTTAATTAAAAAGCAATGGACTGCAAAAATACAAATCTATACATATATAGATGCTTTCTTGTAACAGAAAGGGAGAAGACTAAAAGAACCAACAGAGCACATAGTTGGACAAATTACAGACATATTTGGTTTTTGGTCCATCAGTAAGGATTGGGTGGTGCATTATATTCCTCCAGTCGGAAGAGCCATTTATCCCAATACTGCCTTACTTGGTCTGCTTTCAGGAAATGAGTGTGGGCTGGTGAACCGTCTTTGTAGGCAATGACAATCAATCCACTGTCCACCTGCAGATGGAGACAAACACATAAATGTACTGGCTCCTGTAAATTAGGAAAAACAGGTCACGCAAAAAATGCGTCAATATACCTGGTAGTTGTAGTTTCTGTCACTGTTTAAGGCTCCAATGTAGGCAACCACCTGCAAGGGGTTGTCATATGTGTTGTGAAGGAAAGGTTTTGGCTTCTCTGATGTCTTCCACTCTATGACACACAGTGAATTCCTGTATATTAAAAATATATCTTTTTTAAAGTCATATGTTTTTGTACATACTTGGTTACACAATACAAGATTCCTTTATTATTAAATGTCACCAATTACTTTTCTTATGGGGTTGTGGATGTTTGTTTTACAGGGCAATAAACATTAAAGATAAAATATATTGGTCAAAGTAGCTGCCATAGGCAGTACAATCTTTTGATCAATAGCTCAACCCAGTAAATAGTAGCATTTGTTTTAGTTTTAAAAATGCTGGACAGAAATAACTGGTTCTCACTTGTATATGGCAACGCAATCTACAATGCCCAGGTACTGCAGAGGTTTATGCAGCACAACACTCTCGATGGCTTTCACTCCTGTAACGTCTTCCAACACGCAACTGATACTTTGTAAAAACCCAGACACGTTTTCCAGACACTGGCCATCTTCATTTAAGTCTTTTTCTCCAGTTAAAATTTCTTCAACAGCTACATGCAACAGTTTTCCCTGTGTGAAAAGATCTAAAAAAAAACAAACAAAAAAAAAACAAATACAAAAGATCAGGTGAAACGCTTTCTATTTGGAAGTTCAGGCAAGAAGCACACACAGATTTCCATCCAAGTTTTTCACAAGTTTGAAGCAAATCAAAGGAAAATGAAACTGTTTTCTATTAGTTACAATCAGAAAAAGACGACCCCCAAATTTTCCGGAATTCTACTACCTTGTGACAAGTTTTGCATGTTTACAGTCTACAGAGTCAGTCACTCGAGTGGCACATGGCAGTTTTTGTTCTTCAAAATCCAGCTCTGGGTGCACCACTTCTTTTTTTCTAAATGTTTAATTAAAAAGAGTTCGTTAATGTAAAAAAAATTGTTTAGTGAAATTAAACCTCATGTGTTTTGTTTTTTTGTTTAAATAAACGACATGTCAGTATTTTGGCAGCAGTATTATCAAGTTGTTGGTTTATATATATATATATATATATATATATATATATATATATATATATATATATATATATATTATATATTTATATATATAAATTTCACAAAAATTATTTGCCCTTTAGCATCTGTCAGTGGGGACTAAAGACAAAAATCGCCAAATTCACGTGCACAAGTTTAGAAAAAGCAAAAAAACAACACGCATTCACGAGGTGTGACGCTACTCGAGAAACTGACTCGCCATACTGTAAGTAGATACTACCTAGAGATGTAACCGCCATTTCTTCTTATTCTAAACATGGAGCAACAATCAGTGTTATTAAAAGAGCGCCTTCCAAACACTATAATAATTTCTGGTTTTACTTAGGTTTTCTTGGGCACAAAATAAAATGTGGATTGACACCACGGGGGAAACTGGGGCCTACGGTTGGTGTATTCTTTGAAGCCTTCCACGCCAAGCTCAGCGATCATCCTTTTCTTCCATCTCTCCAAATAAAAAGTTTGCTGAACTGACATTGTCTTTTGGAGTATTTCTGTTACACTCGGTATAGAGGCGTGTTCTGAAGCTCTTTGCAGTTTTATCCGGGTCATGCTTCCCTCAATGTTCTCTACGTCAAGAACACGTTTTGCGTTGTTTAACAGAGGCCACGGGTTTTTAAGCACTCTGCACACCTGGGGCTTGGATTTTACGATAGCTCCGTAAATCAGTTGGTCTTCTTTTTCAATACTTTCTGGAGTCTGACTGCTGATTCTCGTAGACACGACTGATTTCACCAGTGATGAATAATGTTCAGAGTCCACATTGCCGTAGTGACGGCTCTTTTTGCGCGAGCACAAACCAGGGAAGGATGAAAACATAGCCGTGCGTGAGCACAAGCAGCCGGAGAAGCGTCCAGAGAGCACAGCGCTCACACAACATGACTGCAGCCACAACCTGTAATTCCGCATTGTAGCTCCTGCTTTAAATCGAGTGCTACGTTCATATATACCCCTCGCAAACTCCAGCTTTTTGTGCAATACACGCGTCACAAATCTAACAAACTTTCACAGCTCATACATTCGTACCATACTACTTGAATCCAGTTCTACTAACGAAGAGTAGGGAAATGTAGTTTGAAATTAACCAAAATTTAAAAAAACTTTCTCTTTTAAAACACCATTTCCCACAATGGCTCTTTGTGTGACCGTTAATTGTGCTCTCTAAAACCTGTACATATAAACAAACGTTCCGCAGTGAGTATTATTGCCACATTTTCAAATAAATAAATAAATTCGTTCGTTCGTTCATTCATTCACTAATTAATCAAAAGAAATAATTCTCTTTTGCATACCCTGTTAATCAGAGCATTCAATACTGAGCATTATATAACTTATGTTGACATATAATAATCTTAAATCTTAAAGGGGATTTGATTTCTCTACCATGGTGGCTTGGTGGTTAGCACGTTTGCCTCACACCTCCAGGGTTGGGGGCTCAATTCCCGCCTCCGCCATGTGTGTGTGGAGTTTGCATGTTCTCCCCGTGCCTCGGGGGTTTCCTCCGGGTACTCCGGTTTCCTCCCCCGGTCCAAAGACATGCATTGTAGGTTGATTGGCGTCTATAAATTGTCCATAGTGTGTGATTGCGTGAGTGAATGAGAGTGTGTGTGTGTGCCCTGCGATGGGTTGGCACTCTGTCCAGGGTGTATCCTGCCTTGATGCCCAATGACGCCTGAGATAGGCACAGGCTCCCCGTGACCCGAGAGTAGATCGGATAAGCGGTAGACAATGAATGAATGAATGATTTCTCTACCAGCAATGGTCTGTACACAGGTGAATGTGATGGGAACTAGGGTAGTGGATCCATTCACATTGTTTGGGGTAAAGTCTGTTTATCTTTATTCCAACTCTTTCATAATCAATATGACATGGTAGCAAATTCTATGGCAGCATTGGAACTGTGGATCTAATTTGACATCCAGTCCTTAGTTGAGCTGGGCTCAGTCCAGTGGCACTGGGCAAACTGCATAGGTTTAGAAGGGTTAGAGCTAATTGTGGCTCTGGTTTCTGAGCACCAGCTTTGCAATAGCAACACTTCCTTCAGCAGCACCATCAGCCTGTGGATAATGTGGACTGTATGTAGTATGACTGAAATTGTATGCCATGTTTGGTATCTATTATGTTTGGTAACTATGTTTGTTTAAGTAAGCTACTAAAGCATACTTTCTGAGTTTTTCTGTATTTTAGTTTAGCTTGAGGAACTGGTACCAATGAGTGATGATGTTGAGGAATTAGACCTTCATTGTAGTCTTCCTCCAATAAACACTACATGGAATTAAGTTGATATAGCAATATATTTTTATTTAGATTAATATCAAGAAAACAAGAGACTCTGATAGCTAGAATGTATTCCCCCAGGGTTCATCTCACCATGGCTGAGGTTACAAGAGTTTATATAGTATCAGACGTGCACGTTTATTTGCATAGACAAAAAGGATCTCAGCTTCTTACTAGTATAAAACATAGCTATGTACTGCATTTAAAGCTATTTCTAGAGCAAGGAGTTCTGTTTCAAAGGCTAAAACAAGATATGATTAGCATAGATGTCCTTGGACATAACTTATATTTTCATGGCACCAGCAAAGAAAGAGAAGTTAAACACAGATTGCCAGAATGCACTCACATAAATAATTGTTCAATTAATGCGTACATGCTGTAGCAACTTGAGGCTGCAACAGGGTGAACACAGCACACAGGTGGCAGTTGGAAACTTGCAAAACAAGTGCTCTTTTATTTAAGTCTTTCGTGGAATAGAGTTAGATAAGTGCAGAGCGCTGGGTGAGTGGTGTGGTGTTGTGCCAGCGGTAGGCACAGTGAGCAGGGCTGAGCAGCATTGAGTTAAGGCTTCTGCACTTGAGGTGAAAGTACTCACTTCTGTGTTGTCAGAAGCATGGTCTCCATTGCTGTCTGCAGACTCTGTGTGAGAAATAGAAAAGATCAGCATTCCAGTTCAGCTCAAACTGGCTCTGCCATGCCCTTTTATACTTTACTGAAGGTTTAGGAGTTGCTGCTGCACTGACTGGAGGCCAGCCGTGCATGGTTTGGCTAACCTGCCTTCAGCCATGTGCTCCTGTGCTATCTCCAACAATGAGCAGGTGACGTGGCTCTGACATTTCAGCTCTCAGGCAGTAGTTGCATGAGCATGAAGTGTTTGAATGGTGATGGATGAAAGCCTGCCATCATAATGCTTAAAAGCAAGAGTAATATTTAATTCACCGCACTCCAACCTTTGAATAGTTCACCTTGAGTGCAGTGGATTTTAAAAGCAAGAGTGGGGAAAATCTCCCTACATGTTCTTGAGAACTGATCTACTAACAGTAAGAGTAGCATGTGTTTATTTTTTTATAATATATAAATTAATAAACTGTCAGTACACTCCTTATGCATCAATTCAGCAAATCAGCAAGTTAGTGTATGTCAATGATGTATGATATATTATATAATACATATGTATATATGTATTGTATACGGTACCCAATCTAAATTATATAGGTACTCAATATTATATAGTATTATATAGGTACCCAATTACATAGGTACTCAATATAAAACAAAATCAAAAGAAATAATTTTCTTTTGCATGCCCTGTTAATAAACAAATCATTCAATACTGACCATTTTGACTACCAGCTGTTCATCTTTTGTACTGTCTGTATTGTACTGTTTATTCTCCACTGTCTCTTGTCTTTGTCTTTGTGTTTAGATACATGCTGTGTGATTGTTCTCAGTCCCTATTTCCCTGTTGTTTTATGTAGCTTTATTTATTTATGTTCCACTATGATCCTGGAGGAGCTATGTTTCATTTCACTATGTACTGCACCAGCTATATATGGTTGAAATATAAAAACCTCTTGGCTTAACTTGAAAATATTTTTCTACTGATTTTTTGGGATGAAGGACAGGGAACCCTGGCCCTCTATATGATGGTTTCTGTGATGTTTCTAGGTACAGTTGGGTATGTGTCCAAACAGCCTGCAAAACAGTTTTCTTAGGCTTTCTGCCCTCTCCCACTTAGAGCTCTCCTCACTTATTCAGACCCTCATTGTCACCTCAGGAGACTATTCTACCTCTTCCTGAGGTTTGCCTGGCATTAGTGAAGGCATTTGCAATGTGAGCAGTGGATCAATATTCCGATTTAGCTACATGGTTGGCATAGAGGTTGGTCAGTGTGACTTGCCTAACTTTGTTCCATCTGGTACAGTTTCAGGCCTTTCTACTGAAGCCCTTCACCAGCACCCACTCACTCATTTCCAGGTGGTGTATCCTTTCTTTTGCCACTACAAATTGTAACAGAAGTTCTGAATTTCTGTGTATGTGACTAGAAGTTATTTGTGACCAGAGTTGTTAGAGGGTCAGAATGTGCTGGAGACTCAAGGCTAAGAGCCAGCTTAGGCAGACCTTGGTAAGGTTGTCCTGATTATTTGTTGTACTGTAGCCAGTGAGTGTTTTTCTTTCTATGTTTCTGTGTTTGAAACATGTTTATAAAAACTCAGTGTAATGAATGATTGGGGCCCTTCCTCAATGAATGAATGAATTATATCCCATACACTTGTATAATTATATTGTGAGGATCATTGTGGTTATGTGACAAGGAAATTAGATGTGGTCATTATATATACTATTTTAAGCTACTTCTTGTTATATGGTTAACTTTTGCCATAGTTGATAACTCATAATTATATTGCTTAAGCACAGATTAAGATAAGTGAGATTAATATACGTAAAGCAAAATAAGTAAAGATTAAAATTAAAATTAACACTGGTTTATGGATTAGATTTGATTTAAGATCTCTTGATTTAATGATTAAAGTAGATTAGAATTAGATTTATGAAAATTAGTACAATTTTCAGAAGAATTTCAAAAGCATGCTTTTGGAATAGTACATGATTTTGGCATGTTGTGAAAACATAGAGGTTCCCTTAATTCTTCAGGTAAATCAATCATACACAATGGCCTGATTTCTGAGCTCCTGGATGCAATCCTATTACCAAAATATATTGCTATATGTAAATTTGAAGCAAATTTGGGAAAATTATTCAATTTCACAGGGTAACACCAAAGCAAGAATCCTCTGTGTGCAAAGAAACTTTGTGTATATTTAAAACTCCCATAGCTGACCTTGAAGATGCAATCCACAACAGAAGACAGAGCAGTGTGGAGAAAAGGATGTGTGGTATGAAATGTGGTTTGGTACAACCCCAGTGACAAATCCAAAGAAAATATTTCATTACTATGCTAAGTTGATGCATGGTCTCACGCATCAAAAGGAGGGATTTACCAAGGGCTTTACTAATTACACACAAAAGTTCACTCACAAAAAAAAGCGTACTGTGCACAACAATCTAAGCCCGTTTGAAATCCTGTTTGACAGACCAAACAATACAGGCACTGGGCCTGGACATGCACCCAGAATAACCACCAGCCAATGTGAAGATGAAATGCTGTGTTATTGTGAAAAATTGTCTTCTGTTTGTCACAAATCCATAAGCAACTGAAGGAAGCTTTGCCCAAGTTGACAAAAACAGATCTGCATGATCTCAAGGCAGGTGCTGGAAAGCCAGGCGATGACTGGGACCATTCCAAGTACTTTTGCCCATGCAGACTGTATTGAAGGTTACAGAGAGAGCAAAGTGGATTCACATTTTCCAGTGTAAGCAAGTCCCAGAGCCTTAAGAATACCCAGCAGACAAATGTCGCTAGAAAGAGCGAGAAAAGACACCAAGGGCACACAGTGACGTGCTAGTACCCTCTCCCAAGAGCTCCAACTGACTCCATGACATTTAAAGTGTCTGGGTCAGACAAAATGGCTGTGAAGCCTGAAATGAAGAGTAAAACACCCACCTTGTACAAGAGAATTGACTGCTGTCTGAGAGAGGAAGCAACACTTCACCTTAGACATTTGTTTGAAGAAATAATCACATGTTAAAGTGCTTTTGTTGTAATTAAAGAGAATGTAATTAATGACACTGACAGTGACTGAAACCCTCCTTTTGAAGATGACTTCTTCCCTAATTTGCCACCAGACCCTATTCAGGCCAACTTAGAACCAGATACTCTGAAAAGTAAATACAGTAGAGTCCAACAGCATTCTGCTGTCCCCTCATAAACAGCAAAGAGTATGTATTTTATGAAGTGGTTATTGTTGACGTGGACACTTAGTGGGTGCTTTCTTCAGCTACCTCATTAGGTAACCGGAGCTTTCAGCCAGGAGCAGATGTCATCAGCTGGTACCCAACCATCATTGAGTGTTTTGACTCAAGCACGACACTCTCCAGTTGGTGGGTTAGCAAATCACTGCTCCTGGCTTCCAGCTTTCCTCCTCTCTTTTGCTCCAAATCCAGCATGAGGCTCTTTCTGCCTCCTCTCCCATCCTTTAAGCAGCTTGTTTCTTGCTCCTTTCGTCCATGCCCAAAACTTATAGCATCTGTCATGTTGATTTGGCGGGGAAACTTCTACACCCAACCTCCACTGGGAACAACCATGCCTGCTACCTTTATCTTTGCACTCCTGGATCAAAAGCTGGTATTTTGAGGTTTTCCTCTCATTTGTCTCCTCCCATGGCACAGTTAATTCAATAATAATGATCTTAAGGTCTTCAACTGACCACAAAACAATGTCTGGATGAAGAGCTGTGTGGACCACTTCCAGGAACTGCAGTTTTTTCCCCCACATTGACCCTCATCTCCCAGGAGCTGGCAACTTGTAGCAAGTTTGGCTTAGCTGTTCTCGTAAGTTGGAATGGTCTTGCCCCCTCTTTAATGAAGGTGATCAACATCTTTCCACCTATGCCACCTTGCCTCTTCTTGCACCTCTCCCGCTCTATTGCGTCAGCGAGGGACAGGAGCACCTTGTCATGGTGCCATCTATATCAACCTTAGGAAAGAGCTGTTTTACACCCGGTCAATATGTGAGCCAATGTTCCCTTTTGACCACATAGCATACAGTTGGGGTCCTCCCTCAACCCCTAAGTCTGCAAATGTACTGGTGAAGGGAGAGTGTCGTACACAGAGTGCAGCAGGAAAGATATGCCCTGTGAGATTGTATTTGATCAAACTTAGCTTTATGATGTGTATGTTGTCCCAAGGAGAGAATTGTGATGGAAAATTTTAAAGAAAGAAGTTCTGAACTTCTGTGTACATAACTGTAAGTTGTTTGCGACCAGTGATTGTTTGTGCAAATTGATAGAAGGTCAGAATATGCTGGAGATGGCAAGACTCAAGGCTAAGAATCAGCTTAGGCAGACCTTGGTAAGGTTGTTTAGGCATTGTATTGTAGCCAATGAGTGACAATGTTTTTCTTTCTTTCTACCAGGAAGTGAAGGACCATATATGTTATACTTGAAAGTTTTGTGTATCAGTGTATTTGTGTCAATGAGATGTGTAAGCACATAAGTACACATACCCAAAGCCTGAAAAGTACTGAAAAATATGAGTTTCTAATATCTAATTGGAGAAACAGAAAGAGAACTAAGCACTGAGCACCAAGAACTAAAACACTGACTACTGCTCTGCTGGCTGACAGTGAACTAACACTGTAGTGGTTGTAAACTGCCTAAATAAACCACTGCAATTCAGTACCTAATAAAACTTTGGAAAAGTAAATGTTTTTATTCAGTAATCTGGCAAAACTCTTTAACAAGTATGTTAGTGATTTGAAAGTACTGGCTGGCACATGCAATTTTCCATCTGCCAGAGACTCTCTGATTATAGAGAGAATAGTATGCAGCATACTGAAGTGAGAGATATTTTACTCAGAAAATAGAGCTATCTAGCTTATAGAATGCAGGGCAATGCAACAATTTTTCACTTTCTTGCAACCACATGCAAAACAAAGGAAATAAAGTGAAAATGCATACTGAAATTAGTGTAGCTAAAATCGAAGAGGATGTATTTCCAAGAAACCATAAGTCTTAGTTTACAAAATAGAGAGCACAAACAAGTAAAACAATTCAAGTGTTGGGCCAGTTGCAACATCATACCCATTTCACTGTACTGTTAACTGATAACCCAAGGGGATGGAGGATATTACTAGATTGGGGAACAAGAAGTAGTTAAGACAGGCTCTTCATAAAATAAGACGTTTTGAACTTCTTCCCCAAGGAGTATAAATGCTCATCCGGTTCTCACCACAATTCTTACATTAACAGGACTCATAATCCACCAACAGACTATAATAGAACACTCTAGATCAGGAGTCTCTAACACGTCACTACCCACTTCTGAGTAGCTTGCCTAAAGTTTCATAGAATACGAACAAAATTGATAAAATAAGTAAAAAAAAATGTAAAAATCAAACTCAATAATCCTGTTTAAATTTCTTCCCAATCAAACTCACAGATGTCACGTCCTTTTCTGGTGCTGGACTGTAATCTGTCTCTGTGAACATATACTCCTTTGCGTGTGCACATGCATCACACAGTTTAATGCAGCTGTTCATCAATCGATTTAACACACAGCTAGCACCAAGTGTGTACAATTGAAGCGTTATATAAAATCTCTAAATACAAAATGAAGTAATTTAGATAAAATATAAAGAAAACACATGGCAGATCCATTCAACTTGGAAGCTGCTGGGGATTCGACAGCATTACGAATAAAGCTACAATCCTACCAAAGCAAAACCACTGAATGAATCTATCCTGCTGCACGAAGATACAGGATGAGTGTGCTGTAGACATTTCTTATTAGTGCAGGTGGTGTTTCGTAGTAAAGTACTGTTTAATATTTCCCATGCATAATGCATATGCATATGAATGCCAGAAAAATACAATTACTTAATCACATAAAGTCCAATACAATTTCAGGTCTCTGTCTTCAAAATTAATCATCTTCAATATCAAAGTTGTCCCCTTTTTTATGATGAGACTTTTTCAGTCTTGCTGAAGCCTTCAGGGTATGTGCCATGGGACTTGTAATTAACAGTTTGCTGATAAATAAATAACAGAATCCATGTGAATGAAGGAAATCTGACAATAATAACTGATAAGTCTATTCAGCAAGTCTAGTCGTTGTGTTAAATCAGTTACCTCGACTCAACAATTAACATGCTGCTTATGTGAATTTAAATTGATTTAGGGCAAAATATGACTGTTTGATATTGACATTTTTTTCCAGAAAGTTCACACAAAATAGCTTATTCAGCTGGTTTGGTTTATGGCAATAAGCTATGTAAATACATGTTACTAGTAATATAACACAAGTAGCTGTTGGCCACCTTCATTTTGTCAAAGAAGCTCTCAGAGGAAAAAAAGTTGGAGACCCCTGCTCTAGATAGCCTAAGGGACAATGATTATAAAAACAATAAATTAACTATTGCAATCATCTATTTTCTTTCATTATTTTTCTTTATTTTGTACCTATCATGATCACAGCAACAATGTTGTTATTGTTTGTTTAATTATTTAGCATGCATTGTTATTGTTGATATCAGTGTATTAACAACAATATCTATAGGTCTTGTTTTGGTATGTATATGTTTGATTATTGTCTGATTTCTTGAAAGATGAGAGCAAGAAAATAAATAAAGAATAAAAGAGCCTCTAGTACCTCTAGATCCTTGCTGAATGGGTGCATTTAATACAAAGTTTAAAGCCTTTGTAAACAGCTACAGGAAGTTTAAATTGATAAGTTGGTGGTTTCTTCAGGTCATGGTTTGAGAAATAGCATGCAGTGCTAGAAACCTGAAATATCAGGTTAATTCACTCTTATTTTTTATAGCGTTGACATACATATAGTGTATAGCAATTCAGAACACAAATGATAAAGTTTATTATTTAAATTTACCCCTAACGACCAGGCCAGAGGCAGTGGTCGCAAGAAAAAACTCCCTGAGACAATATGAGGAAAAAACTTGAGAGGAACCAGACTCAAAAGGAAATCTATCCTCACCTGGGTGACACCAGAAAGTGTTCTATAACTGTATATAGTCTAGTGCAATTGTGTAACCAGAAACTTTTGAGGAAATTATAAGTATGAGAACCAGCATAATGTCCGAATGTAATATAGTTTTAACATAAATTTCTACCTGCTGAAGCCATCAAATGTTTAATGATGGAAACCCAAGTGCATGGAAGGCTTTTCTATAACTGCAGGGCTTTGTAAGAGAAAGCTTTTCCCCCTGATGTAGGTTTTACTACTTGAAGTGCCAACAAATAGCCTGCACCTTTTGGTCAAAGTAAGCATAGCAGATCATAAAAAAAAACAAAAGTTCCACCTAGAAATTGCAGTGGACAAAGTGCTTTGTAGATCCTCTTCTTCTTCTTCTTTCGGCTTCTCCCTTCAGGGGTCGCCACAGCGAATCATCTCTCTCCACCTATCCCTATCTTCTGCATCCTCAACCCTTGCACCCACTAGCTTCATATCCTCATTAATTCCATCCATATACCTCCTCTTTGGCCTTCCTCTTTGCCTCCTGCCTGGCAGCTTCATGTCCAACATTCTCCTACCAATATACTCACTCTCCCTCCTCTGAACATGTCCAAACCATTTTAATCTGGCCTCCCTAACTTTGTCCCCCAAACGTCCAACATGCGCTGTCCCTCTGATGTACTCGTTCCTAATCCTGTCCAACCTTGTCACTCCCAAAGAGAACCTCAACATCTTCAGCTCTGCTACCTCTAGCTCTGACTCCTGTCTCTTCTTCATTGACACTGTCTCTAAACCATACAGCATGGCCAGTCTCACCACTGTCCTGTACACCTTCCCCTTGATTCTCGCTGATATTTTCTGATCACACAGAACTCCCGACACCTTTCTCCACCCATTCCAACCTGCCTGCACTCGCTTCTTTACCTCTTTCCCACACTCTCCATTACTCTGGACTGTTGACCCCAAGTACTTAAACTCCTGTACCTTCTTCACCTCTTCACCCTGTAACCTTACTGTTCCACTTCCCTCCCTTTCATTCACACACATGTACTCAGTCTTACTACGACTGACTTTCATCCCTCTTCTCTCCAGCGCAAACCTCCACCTCTCCAGGTTTTCCTCCACCTGCTCCCTGCTCTCACTACAGATCACAATGTCATCTGCAAACATCATTGTCCAAGGAGACTCCTGTCTGACCTCCTCTGACAACTGGTCCATCACTATAGCAAACAGGAAGGGGCTCAGAGCCGATCCCTGATGCAGTCCCACCTCCACATTGAACTCCTCTGTCTGACCTACAGCACACCTCACCACTGTCCTGCTCCTCTCATACATGTCCTGCACCACTCTGACATACTTCTCTGCTACTCCTGACTTCCTCATACAGTACCACAGCTCTTCTCTTGGCACCCTGTCATACGCTTTCTCCAAGTCTACAAACACACAGTGCAACTCCCTCTGACCATCCCTATACTTCTCCATCAAAATTCTCAGAGCAAAAATTGCATCTGTTGTGCTCTTTCTGGGCATGAAGTCATACTGCTGCTCACAAATTTCCACAACCTTCCTTAACCTAGCTTCCACTACTCTTTCCCATACCTTCATTGTATGGCTCATCAACTTTATCCCCCTATAGTTACTGCAACTCTGCACGTCACCCTTATTCTTAAAGATCGGCACTAACACACTTCTTCTCCATTCCTCAGGCATCCTCTCACTCTCTAAAACCCTGTTGAACAAACTAGCTAAAAATTCCACTGCTGCCTCTCCCAGACACTTCCAGACCTCCACCGGGATGTCATCAGGACCAACTGCCTTCCCACTTTTCATCCTCTTCAAAGCCTTCCTGACTTCATCCTTTCTAATCTTATCTACTTTCTGTTCCACAGAGTTCACCCCTTCTACTCTTTTTTCCCTCTCATTTTCCTCATTCATCAGCTCCTCAAAGTATTCCTTCCATCTCCTCTGTACACTCTCCTCACTTGTGAGCACCCTTCCATCTCTATCCTTAATAACTCTAACTTGCTGCACATCCTTCCCATCTCGATCCCTCTGCCTAGCTAACCTGTACAAGTCCTTCTCTCCTTCTCTAGTGTCTAACCTAGTGTACAACTCGTCATATGCCTTCTGCTTGGCCTTCGACACCTCCCTCTTCACTCTGCGCTGTAACTCCTTGTATTCCTGTCTATTCTCTTCAGTCCTGTCCATGTCCCACTTCTTCTTGGCTAACCTCTTCCTCTGGATACTATCCTGAACTTCCTCATTCCACCACCAAGTCTCCTTATCTTCTTTCCTCCTTCCAGATGACACACCCAGCACCTTTCTCCCTGTCTCCCTGATCACTTCTGCTGTAGTTTCCCAGTCATCTGGCAGCACTACCTGACCACCCAGAGCCTGCCTCAACTTCTGTCTAAATTCCTCACAACATTCCTCCTTTTTCAGCTTCCACCACTTGGTTTTCTTCTCTATCTCTGACCTCTTCTTCTTACAGACCATCAGAGTCATCCTACACACCACCATCCTATGCTGTCTGGCTACACTCTCTCCCACTACCACTTTACAGTCACTAATCTCTTTCAGATTGCCTCTTCTACATAGGATGTAGTCTACCTGTGTGCTCCTACCTCCACTCTTGTAAGTCACTCTATGCTCCTCCCTCTTCTGAAAATAAGTGTTAACCACACCCATGTCCATCCTCTTAGCAAAGTCTACTACCATCTGTCCTTCAAGGTTCCTTTCCTTAACTCCAAACTTGCCCATCACCTCCTCATCACCTGTGTTCCCCTCACCAACATGTCCATTAAAATCCGCTCCTATCACCACTCTCTCACCCGTGGGAATACTCTCCATCACCTCATCTAATTCACTCCAGAATCTCTCTTTCTCCTCCAACTCACAACCTACCTGTGGGGCATAACCACTAACAACATTCAACATCACCCCTTCAATCTCTAACTTCAGACTCATCACCCTGTCTGACACTCTCTTCACCTCCAGGACATTCCTCACAAACTCCTCCTTCAGGACCACACCTACCCCATTTCTCTTACTATCCACACCATAATAAAACAGCTTGAATCCTGCTCCTATACTACGAGCCTTGCTACCCTTCCACCTGGTCTCCTGTACACACAGTATATCCACCTTCCTTCTCTCCATCACATCAGCCAGCTCTCTACCTTTCCCTGTCATAGTACCAACATTCAGAGTTCCTATTCTCAGTCCTACACTCTTACCTTTCCTCTTCTCTCTCTGTCTGCGCACTCTCCTCCCTCCTCTACTTCTTCGACCAACAGTAGCCCAATTTCCACCGGCGCCCTGTAGGTCAACGGCGCCGATGGCGGTCGTTGTTAACCCGGGCCTCGACCGATCCGGTATGAAATTCGTACTGACGATTCGCATGGTTAAATTTGGCAATGTTTTACGCCGGATGCCCTTCCTGACGCAACCCTCTCTATTTATCCGGGCTTGGGACCGGCACAGAAGTCACTGGACTGTGACCCCCATGGCTAGATTAAAGTGCTTTGTAGATCAGTAGTAATATTTTATACTCAATGTGAAATTTGACTGGCAGCCATTGAATGAATGTGTGTTATGCCTATGTAGGTGTAAGCAAAACTGTAAACTGCTGTGCTACAACCTTTTCTAGGATCTTGGATACAAAGGGGAGGTTTGATATTGGCCTATAGTTGGACAGCTGATAACAGTCAAGGTCATTTTAATCAGAGGTCTAATAGTGTGATCTCTAGTTTTAAAAAAGCACCTGCAGAGCTTGAAGACTCTGCAGAGTCATTAGTCAGCAGAGTGAACAGCAGTGGACTGAGCACACAGTCCTATGGAGCCCCAGTGGGTGTGGTGGTGCAGTCGATACAGTTCCCTTTCTGTAGTGACTGAGGTCTCCTAGTCTGGAAGTCCAGGCTCCAGTTGCAGAGGGAGATGTTAAGGCCCAGCAGGCTCAGCTTATGTGCCCTTTTTGTTCAGGTGTATAGGACCAGATTGAGGATGGTGGCAATGTCATTGTCTCCTGAGCAGTTGAAAAAACTGCAGGTGGTCCAGTGAGGGTGGCCAGAAATGTTGTCTGGTCCAGCAGCCTTCCATGGATTTTTCATATCAGTTGTGGTAAGACTGAGCACCTGGTCGTTGAGAAGGGGGTGGTTTTTCTTGATTCAATGTCGTTTTGCACATCAAACCAAGCATAGAAGTATTTCAGCACATTTGGAAGGGAGGCATCACTGTCACAGGTGTGTGAAGTTGTCCTGTAGTTAGTGATGGACTGAATGCCCTGTCACATGCACTGGATGTTGCCACTGTCCTGGAAATGGCTTTAGGTCTCTGCAGCTCTAGGATCTTGGAGAGAAAGAGAAGGTTTAATATTGGATCAGGGGATTAAAGTTGGACCACTGACAGGGGCCAAGTTCAGGTTTTTTTAAATTAAGGGTTTAACTGCTTGTTTAAAAGATTTAGGTACATAGCCAGTGTTACGAAAAAATTTATTATTTTTAGAAGACTATCAGTTATCTGTTTGAAGAAACATGTAGGTAACAGATCTATTAAACCAGTGATTTTGAAGAGGAAATCAGTGAAATTAGATAGTTCTCCTGAAGGGTAGTAAAGCCTTCTAAATGCTGATCTAATATTGTAATATTGGTATCCACAGGGTTATCTATCAAATTGTCAGGTTTGAAATATACAGTCTAAATTTGCCTGATATAGCTCAAGTGGTTAAGGCTCTGGGTTGTTTGCCGCAAGATCAGGGCTCAAGCCCCAGCACTGCCAGGCTGCCACCATTGGGCCCCCATGATGCACCATTTTGCATCATGACTCACACTGCACTCTGACCCCAAAGCTCTGTGGATGGGATATGGAGAGAAAGAATTTCACTCTGCAGTAATGTACAAACCCGATTCCAAAAAAGTTGGGACACTGTACAAATTGTGAATAAAAACAGAATGCAATGATGTGGAAGTTTCAAATTTCAATATTTTATTCAGAATACAACATAGATGACATATCAAATGTTTAAACTGAGAAAATGTATCATTTTAAGGGAAAAATAAGTTGATTTTAAATTTCATGGCATCAACACATCTCAAAAAAGTTGGGACAAGGCCATGTTTACCACTGTGTGGCATCCCCTCTTCTTTTTATAACAGTCTGCAAACGTCTGGGGACTGAGGAGACAAGTTGCTCAAGTTTAGGAATAGGAATGTTGTCCCATTCTTGTGTAATACAGGCTTCTAGTTGTTCAACTGTCTTAGGTCTTCTTTGTCGCATCTTCCTCTTTATGATGCGCCAAATGTTTTCTATGAGTGAAAGATCTGGACTGCAGGCTGGCCATTTCAGTACCCAGATCCTTCTTCTATGCAGCCATGATGTTGTAATTGATGCAGTATGTGGTCTGGCATTGTCATGTTGGAAAATGCAAGGTCATCCCTGAAAGAGACGACGTCTGGATGGGAGCATATGTTGTTCTAGAACTTGGATATACCTTTCAGCATTGATGGTGCCTTTCCAGATGTGTAAGCTGCCCATGCCACACGCACTCATGCAACCCCATACCATCAGAGATGCAGGCTTCTGAATTGAGTGCTGATAACAACTTGGGTTGTCCTTGTTTTTAAGTCCAGATTGGGCATGGCATTTCCAGTTTTTCCCCAAAAGAACTTGGAAATTTTGTTCTCTGAACTGGAACACCTTTCCCCATTTTATGGTCCTTTTCAATGTGAAACCTTGGGCCCCGCACACGCCCTGCAACCCTCTCCATCAGAGATAGGCTTCTGAATTTTTAGAGTTTTAGCCAGCAACGGCGAATGTCACGGTGGATTGTGTTCACCGACAATGTTTTCTGAAAGTATTCCTGAGCCCGTGTTGTGATTTCCATTACAGTAGCATTCCTGTATGTGATGCAGTGCCGTCTAAGGGCCCGAAGATCACGGGCATCTAGTATGGTTTCCCGGCCTTGACCCTTACGCACAGAGATTGTTCCAGATTCTCTGAATCTTTGGATGATATTATGCACTGTAGATGATGATAACTTCAAACTCTTTGCAATTTTTCTCTGAGAAACTCCTTTCTGATATTGCTCCACTATTTTTCGCCGCAGCATTGGGGGAATTGGTGATCCTCTGCCCATCTTGACTTCTGAGAGACACTGCCACTCTGAGAGGCTCTTTTTATACCCAATCATGTTGCCAATTGACCTAATAAGTTGCAAATTGGTCCTCCAGTTGTTCCTTATATGTACATTTAACCTTTCCGGCCTCTTATTGCTACCTGTCCCAACTTTTTTGGAATGTGTAGCTTTCATGAAATCCAAAATGAGCCAATATTTGGCATGACATTTCAAAATGTCTTTCAACATTTGATATGTTATCTATATTCTATTGTGAATAAAATATAAGTTTATGAGATTTGTAAATTATTGCATTCCTTTTTTATTCACAATTTGTACAGTGTCCCAACTTTTTTGGAATCGGGTTTGTATATGTGACAAATAAATGCTGCTTGATTATTTCATTTTCCTACAGTATTGAAAAAAAAAAATAGGATTATTTTTGTTATGTTTAATTAAAGTGGAGAAATACACTGATCTTCCAGCGTCTGAAGCTCAGGACACTCTTCACACTACATGTAATATTATAAATTAATTTTGACATAATATATGTTCTAATTTTCTAAAGGTCTGCTTGTGTGATTATACCATGGTACTACTTTTTTCTCTTTAATTATATCTCTAGGTGTGGTGCTACATTATCTTGAGCAGACCTGGGCATTTCATGGCCCCAGCCCCATCTTTCTGTTCCTGTCCGGTCAGAAATGGGAATATTTGCATTCATGCATTTTTACATTTTACATTTGCATATCAGCATCATTTAACAAGACTTCAGTGCACTTGTTCAAGCCCAAGATAGACTCGATTTTTCTGACTAAACAAGAATAAAAAGAACTGAAATACATCAAGAACACTTTTTTCCTATAAATTAATTGCTGGCCTTTAACATACTTAAAAAGATACACATTTTCAGTGTTGTTTTTAGGAACTTTAAAAGATATGTTAAAAATTAAATAAAATATATATAATTATTGATTGATTGATTGATTATTATCATAGTCTTATTATAACGTGTAGCCTACATTGTAAAAAATGTTCGTAAAAATTACAGTAAAAAAACTGCAAAATAGCAACAGTAAAAGACTAAAATCCAAAATAATATTTCATAGTACTATAGTACATACATCAAGTTACCATAAATAATGAAACAATATGTAACTTTCATTTTTACTGTCATAAAGTTGCTTTCGGCTGCTCCCTGTTTGGGGTTACCACAGCAGACCAACTGGTACTGACACAACAACTTAGCAAATTTTTTACACTGGATACCCTTCCTGACACAACCCTCCCATTTTTCCAGGCATGGGACCAGCACTGCATCCAGTGGCTGAGAATCGAACGCGAGCAAGCCACATGATAGGTGAGAAACCTACCACTGAGCCACCAATGCCTCTCTTTTAATGTTTGCTGTCATAATATGTAAAAAATACACATTGTTACTGTGAAAATAAAAAATTTTGGTAAAGTTAATAGTAAAGTGCCATAACTTTATAAACAAGTAATTACCCTAAAATCAAAAGTATTACTCTGTCTAAGTTACATATTTTGCTTATATGTTATATTTAATTTATTTATTTCTACAAAAACAAAACGTTAAAAATATGGTGTGTTTGTTAAATTAAGTTGATTTCAAATTAAAATATGTTTAAATATGGGTTGAATCTGATCATTAATGTGCTATATGCAATGGAAATTTTTATAGGTTGTAATTGCTTGGGTGTTTCTGGTTGTATTGTGTTTGTTTACACTGATTAGGCATGATATTATGACCACTTGCCTAATATTGTGTTGGTCCCCCTTTTGCTGCCAAAAAAGCCCTGACCCGTCATTCGGGTATTCTGACACCTTTCTATTAGAACAAGCATTAACTTCTTCAGGAATTTGAGCAACAGTAGCTTGTCTGTTGAATCGGACCACACAGGCCAGTCTTCGCTCCCCACGTGCATCAATGAGCCTTGACTACTCGTTACCCTGTCACCGGTTCACCACTGTTCCTTCCTTGGGCCATTTTTGATAGATACTGACCACTGCGGACCGGGAACACCCCACAAGAGCTGCAGTATATACTCGACTATATATATATATATATATATATATATATATATATATATAAGATGACTTCTATTTATATGTGAGTAGATGAAAACAAACTTCCCACTGCGGAGGTCACATGAACTGCAAATTTTGTCTGATCATGCATGCACTTCATGAGTGCTGAAATTACCTTCTGAGTAGTTCTTGATTTAGTACGAGGGAGGAGAATGTCGTGCACCGCTCACAGAAAAAAAAACTTTTGACGCCATTTTAACTTGCAGCTAGCCTATTTTTATTTAAATATTGCTTAAGAGCACAGGATAACTTGCTTATGTAGTAGCAGGGAGAAGAGAGAAACTCTTGTGCACTGCTAACGGAAAGTGAACTTTCGACGCCATTTTAACTCACAGTTAGCGCCATTTCTTCGCACCCAACATCTGTGGAAATACATTCATTGCACAAACTCTTGACCCTTTACTCACACTTGTTTTTTTCTGTCTTTTGAGTTTGTTATAACATTAGCTTTCATTTGCTAGGTTAAGTTATGGGTTATCTTAACATTTTGAATACTGTCTTGTCTGCAATTTTGTGTTAACTTCAAAGTTAACTTTGAATTTTTTTTGTGTTACGCATTACCTAGCTACATTTCTGTCACAAGTTGGTTAAATCTTTGAGGGGTTATGTACTTCATTGAAGGCTTCACAGAAATGAACCATGTCCGAGTGCTTTAGAGATGATTGCAAACAGATATTTTATAGATATGAATCATTTAAGGCCCATTTAAGCCTGAGTTCATATAATGAACTGTTACATGAAATGTACTATCATCTTTTAAAATGCTAGTTGAGGCTTCCGCCACCCATTGGATGGAGAATAATCACAATTTGTACTTTTTATGACCATTATTAGATGGTACTGGCTGGTGTGCTGTTAATTCTTTTCTACTTGTATTTTCTTTGCAGGAACCTCCAGCTGTGAACGAAAAAATTGTGAACATTTTTTTTTTCAAAAAAAGTTGAAAATATGAAAAACGTGCAATTTTCAGCGAACCTGTTCAGACAGTCCTCATCTTTATCTCAGACCTCTCTGATTATGAATGGAGAAAGGCATATTAAAGATGGATCTGTCCAACTGAACTTTTACTAATCAGTAACAATATTTTTTTAGCATTAGTGTTTTAATTAGCTGTATATCTGTTACGTTTCCGGTATCCAAGGCATGAGGAAAACAGACCCAGCGCGAGGATAGACAAAAGACAGGGATTTATTTAACGTAAAATAAACAAACATGAACACATGACCGACAACACACGTAGATGCTACATAAAGACGAGGACTAGCCCCGAACCCTGGCAAAAGGCCACTATATATACCAAACATAATTAAGGGACACATTAGGAACAGGTGAACATCAATGAGGACACATTAGGAAAAAGGCGGGGCTAACACAGGCACATGACATACAAAAACAAACAAAACCAATCCCTTTTAGCAACCCCCCCTAGTGGTCCAACCTGGGACCTGCCACCCGTAACATCTCCCCCCTCTCTACGGCGCGGCTCCCAACGCGCCAAACCACAACCCTCCCCGAGAGTCTGGACAAGCAATGGGTCCTGAAAAGGAGCAAGGAGCATAGAGAGGTTGGTGGGGGGAGCGAGAAGCATGGCGAGGCAAATGGGGGGGGGAGCGAGGAGCAAAGGCGAGGCAAGTGGGGGGAAGCGAGGACCAAAGGCGAGGCAAGTGGGGGGAAGCGAGGATCAAGGCGAGGCAAGTGGGGGGAGTGAGAAGCAGAAGCGAGACAAGTGGGGGGAGCACGGGACCCGCCGGCAAGGCCAAAGGGTCCCACGCGACGTCCACAACCGAGCGGAGGCGCCGAGCGACGTCCACAGTCGAGCAGCAGAGCCGAGCGACGTCCACCGCCGAGCAGCAGGGCCGAGAAACGTCCACCGCCGAGCAGCAGCGCCGAGCGACGTTCACCGCCGAGCACTCGCGCCGAGAGACGTCCACCGACGAACGATCGCACCGAGCGACGATCTTCGTCTCGCTGGGGCCAGAAACTCCCCAAGGGGCGGGAGGGTGGGAGCCAGATACTGTCGGTACCCTCCTCCAGCGACGAGAAGTGAGGTGACGTCTTCCACGGAAAACCAGCTGGTGGAGCGACGTCCCTCACCAGAGCAAGAGCGGAGCGAGGGCCGGACGACAACAACAAAAAAAACAAAAAAAAACCAAAATCCTAAAATCCTGACCGGAACTCTCCTCCGTTAGCGAGAAGTGGGGCAGCGTCCCCCACGGAAAACCAGATGGTGGGGCAACACCCCCCACGGGAACATGAGCGGAGCGAGAGCCGGAGCAAACACAAAATTTCCAAAAAATCCAGGCCGGGACTCTCCTCCGTTAGCGAGAAATGGGGCAGCGTCCCCCATGGAAAACCAGCTGGTGGGGCAACGCCCCCCACGGGAACATGAGCGGAGCGAGAGCCGGAACAAAAACCAAAATCACGCAAAACCATAAAACCAGAAACAAAAAAAAATAAACTCCTCGCGTGAGCTACCGCGCTGGGTCTGTACGGTTTTGGCTAGTCCTTCTGTCACGTTTCCAGTATCCAAGGCATGAGGAAAACAGACCCAGCGCGAGGATAGACAAAAGACAGGGATTTATTTAACGTAAAATAAACAAACATGAACACATGACCGACACCACACGTAGACGCTACATAAAGACGAGGACTAGCCCCGAACCCTGGCAAAAGGCCACTATATATACCAAACATAATTAAGGGACACATTAGGAACAGGTGAACATCAATGAGGACACATTAGGAATAAGGCGGGACTAACACAGGCACATGACATACAAAAACATAAACAAAACCAATCCCTGTTAGCAACCCCCCTTAGTGGTCCAACCTGGGACCTGCCACCCATAACAATATCACATTGTTTTTGGTTCTGTGAAATTTATGTCAAGTGACTTTCTGCACATTTTGGCAAAGGCACTAATGCCTAATTAAATTACTTGAAGCATAATGACAAGGTAACTATCCATACACTGAGGTTAATAAACCTGTTTCTGGAGATCATTTGAGCCTTTGTTCCAGAGATTTTGTGACATTTCAGACTAGGTTAATGGCTGGTGGCATTGCTAAGATCTAAGAATGTCTTTTAAGGTAAGTAAACTGACCACAAACACATCCTTCAATGTGTTATACTATTGTATAAGCCATCTTGTCATCATAAAAAGTGTCAAAGTTAAAGTGTTTCACTTCTGCAATATTTCAGGTACGCATTTAAACTCTTATGATCGGTTATAGACCTGGAGGAAACAACTGGCTGCCCATTGTGACACCCAGGAAAATGATGAGATTCTAGACTATTTAAACTCCAAGAAAGAAGCTATTTTTTTGTATTTTAAAGATTGTAAATTTAGTAAAAACAGTGGTGAGAGATGGGATTATTTGCATCAAATGGCCTAAGATGGAATTAAAGCTTGACTGCCTGAATAATAGTATGTGGTACATGTTCTACAAGGTAAGGCACTTGTTTAGCCATTTATTTAATTGTTTGTTTGTTTATTTGTTTGTTTGATATAGCCACTTGATTGTAATTTGCAACCTACTTAGAGTTGCTTGAGATGATTTCACTTTCACTTAAGACAATATATTTCTTACTGTCTTTGTTGCTGTCATCTGCCAGCAGTTGTTCTTGAAATGGAACTCATCAGTCTCTTACCTGATCTACAAGCCCCTCCTTTTGATCAGATGCTGGTCTTGTCGAGGATAAATATTAGTAAGTGGTTGGACTTTTCTGTGTACATCAATTTCTAAATAACACTACAAAATCATTTAACCTTCTCCTTAACATGGCAGAGCTATAGAATACAAAGTTGCCAACTTTGCAGGAAGGTGGGATGACCAGCACTCTGATTTGTCATCAGTGTTATCAATACTCAGCTCCACTGCATACATTTAATTTATAGGCTTTTAAACTGTTACTGCCTTGCATCAGTAATTGTGTCTTTTATATGTCTTCAAACTTATTATGTGGCATTCCTCAAGAGTCAGTCCTTGGACCTTGTCATACATGCTACGTTTAGGTCACTTGTTCAGAGTGGATGTCTCAAATTTTCATCTTAAAATGGAGGTCCTTATACTTGATCGGCAGCTTTATTTAATACACTGTAAAAAATCGAACTAGCTAAATTTTGGCATAATGATTCTTCTTCTTCTTTCGGCTTTTCCCTTCAGGGGTCGCCACAGCGAATCATCTCTCTCCATCTATCCCTATCTTCTGCATCCTCAACACTTGCACCCACTAGCTTCATATCCTCATTTATTCCATCCATATACCTCCTCTTTGGCCTTCCTCTTTGCCTCCTGCCTGGCAGCTCCATGTCCAACATTCTCCACTCACTCTCCCTCCTCTGAACATGTCCAAACCATCTTAATCTGGCCTCCCTAACTTTGTCCCCCAAACGTCCAACATGAGCTGTCCCTCTGATGTACTCGTTCCTAATCCTGTCCAATCTTGTCACTCCCACAGAGAACCTCAACATCTTCAGCTCTGCTACCTCTAGCTCTGACTCCTGTCTCTTCCTCAGTGACATTGTCTCTAAACCATACAGCATGGCCGGTCTCACCACTGTCCTGTACACCTTCCCCTTGATTCTCACTGATATTTTCCTATCACACAGAACTCCCGACACCTTTCTCCACCCATTCCAACCTGCCTGCACTCGCTTCTTTACCTCTTTCCCACACTCTCCATTACTCTGGACTGTTGACCCCAAGTACTTAAACTCCTGTACCTTCTTCACCTCTTCACCCTGTAACCTTACTGTTCCACTTCCCTCCCTTTCATTCACACACATGTACTCAGTCTTACTACGACTGACTTTCATTCCTCTTCTCTCCAGTGCAAACCTCCACCTCTCCATGTTTTCCTCCACCTGCTCCCTGCTCTCACTACAGATCACAATGTCATCTGCAAACATCATTGTCCAAGGAGACTCCTGTCTGACCTCCTCTGACAACTGGTCCATCACCATAGCAAACAGGAAGGGGCTCAGAGCCGATCCCTGATGCAGTCCCACCTCCACTTTGAACTCCTCTGTCTGATCTACAGCACAACACTGTCCTGCTCCTCTCATACATGTCCTGCACCACTCTGACATACTTGTCTGCTACTCCTGACTTCCTCATACAGTACCACAGCTCTTCTCTTGGCACCCTGTCATATGCTTTCTCCAAGTCTACAAACACACAGTGCAACTCCCTCTGACCATCCCTATACTTCTCCATCAAAATTCTCAGAGCAAAATTTGCATCTGTTGTGCTCTTTCTGGGCATGAAGCCATACTGCTGCTCACAAATTTCCACTACCTTCCTTAACCTAGCTTCCACTACTCTTTCCCATAGCTTCATTGTATGGCTCATCAACTTTATCCCCCTATAGTTGCTGCAACTCTGCACGTCACCCTTATTCTTAAAGATCGGCACTAACACACTTCTTCTCCATTCCTCAGGCATCCTCTCACTCTCTAAAACCCTGTTGAACAAACTAGTTAAAAATTCCACTGCTGCCTCTCCTAGACACTTCCAGACCTCCACCGGAATGTCATCAGGACCAACTGCCTTTCCACTTTTCATCCTCTTCAAAGCCTTCCTGACTTCATCCTTTCTAATCTTATCTACTTTCTGTTCCACAGAGTTCACCCCTTCTACTCTTTTTTCCCTCTCATTTTCCTCATTCATCAGCTCTTCAAAGCACTCCTTCCATCTCCTCTGTACACTCTCCTCACTTGTGAGCACCCTTCCATCTCTATCCTTAATAACTCTAACTTGCTGCACATCCTTCACATCTTGAGCCCTCTGCCTAGCAAACCTGTACAAGTCCTTCTCTCCTTCTCTAGTGTCTAACCTAGTGTACAACTCGTTGTATGCCTTCTGCTTGGCCTTAGACACCTCCGTCTTCACTCTGCGCTGTAACTCCTTGTATTCCTGTCTATTCTCTTCAGTCCTGTCCATGTCCCACTTCTTCTTGGCTAACCTCTTCCTCTGGATACTATCCTGAACTTCCTCATTCCACCACCAAGTCTCCTTATCTTTTTTCCTCCTTCCAGAGAACACACCCAGCACCTTTTTCCCTGTCTCCCTGATTACTTCTGCTGTAGTTTCCCAGTCATCTGGCAGCACTACCTGACCACCCAGAGCCTGCCTCAACTTCTGTCTAAATTCCTCACAACATTCCTCCTTTTTCAGCTTCCACCACTTGGTTTTCTTCTCTATCTTTGACCTCTTCTTCTTACAGACCATCAAAGTCATCCTACACACCACCATCCTATGCTGTCTGGCTACATTCTCTCCCACTACCACTTTACAGTCACTAATCTCTTTCAGATTGCCTCTTCTACATAGGACGTAGTCTACCTGTGTTCTCCTACCTCCACTCTTGTAAGTCACTCTATGCTCCTCCCTCTTCTGAAAATTAGTGTTAACCACAGCCATGTCCATCCTCTTAGCAAAGTTCACTACCATCTGTCCTTCTAGGTTCCTTTCCTTGCCCATCACCTCCTCATCACCTCTGTTCCCCTCACCAACATGTCCATTAAAATCCACTCCTATCACCACTCTCTCACCCGTGGGAATACTCTCCATCATCTCATCTAATTCACTCCAGAATTTCTCTTTCTCCTCTAACTCACAACTACCTGTGGGGCATAACCACTAACAACATTCAACATCACCCCTTCAATCTCTAACTTCAGACTCATCACCCTGTCTGACACTCTCTTCACCTCCAGAACATTCCTCACAAACTCCTCCTTCAGGACCACACCTACCCCATTTCTCTTACTATCCACACCATAATAAAACAGCTTGAATCCTGATCCTATACTACGAGCCTTGCTACCCTTCCACCTGGTCTCCTGTACACACAGTATATCCACCTTTCTTCTCTCCATCATATCAGCCAGCTCTCTACCCTTCCCTGTTACAGTACCAACATTCAGAGTTCCTATTCTCAGTCCTACACTCTTACCTTTCCTCTTCTCTCTCTGTCTGTGCACTCTCCTCCCTCCTCTACTTTTTTGACCAACAGTAGCCCAATTTCCACCGGCGCCCTGTAGGTCAACAGCGCCGATGGCGGTCGTTGTTAATCCGGACCTCGACCGATCCGGTATGAAATTCAGAGTACTGACGATTCGCATGGTTAAATTTGGCAATGTTTTACGCCAGATACCCTTCCTGACGCAACCCTCTCTATTTATCCGGGCTTGGGACCGGCACAGAAATAACTGGACTGTGACCCCCATGGCTAGATTGTTGGCATAACAATTGATTCCCACCTCCGCCTTGTGTGTGGAGTTTGCATGTTCTCCCCATGCCTCGGGGGTTTCCTCCCCCGGTGCAAAGACATGTATTGTAAGATGAGATTGTGTGTGTGCCCTACGATAGGTTGGCACTCTGTCCAGGGTGTATCCTGCCTTGATGCCTGAGATGGCACAGGCTCCCCGTGACCCGACAATAGATCGGATAAGTAGTAGACAATGAATGAATAAAAACAAAGTACCTGCTTCAGTAAATCCAAATACATTTTTTAATGAGGGATGTCAAAAAACAAGTTCACATTTTTTTTAAACTATCAAAACTCAATCAATAAGTTAGGAGACATGTGACCTTACTTAGTAAATTGAGTTAAGTCAACTACTTGGGTTAAAAGTTGACTTTAACTCAAAAAAGCTGTGCAGCAAGTTGCCTTAAAATTATAAGTTGAGTCAACGTTTTATTTTTTACAGTGTAGGTTACTCATTATGCTAATAATCTTGGTGTTTTTTCTGAACAACTTCTGAACTTGTTATAATTTTTATATGGTCTTTTTTCCCCACTGCAGAGAGGATTATGTCGGTACACACTGAACACCTGATTGACAATTGATCATGTCAGCCCACCGTGGACAACATGCAAGTCTTCAAGCTGAACTAGCTGTAGGTTCCAGTTCCTTAAACATCATGTTTAACATGATAAACACACAAATCTGGACTCAGAGACTCATTCCTCTTGTTCAACCATGGCAAGTAAGCCCTGACACATAATGTTTATTCATTTCACTATGGATTATCGATCATATGAACACATGCTGTTTTTTCAAGATTTCATTACTAATTTCTGAGTATATTGGACAAGGTATTAGATCAGTTCAAACTGTTTTAACATGGTATATGTACATGAAAAATAGTTTCTTGAAGTCTAACAATGATATTTCTGTGCCTTGGTTTACAATGGGCCTTATTCACTCTTATCTATGCAAACTAACTGTAATGCTTTTTTTGTTGTAGTGTATTTTTTACGGTGAAATTCTGGCAACCACAGCTGCCGGTAATTTACCGTAAATTTGAACTTTACAATAAAATACCATAATATAATATATGGTTGTATTGTGTTTTCATATAAGAAAGACTGTATTTAGGTTTACAGTATATATGTAAACAGGTTTACATTCTGTCTGTTTTTTTAACAGTAATTTGTTGTAAACAAACAACAGTTCTAAACTGTGAAATTTACGGTTGCTAATAAAGCATTCAGTAAAATGGTGAACACTGTCACCGTACAATTTACAGTGAAGTTTGGCAACCACAGCTGCTGGTATTTTATTTAAATTATACAATTTTCTTTTACAGTTTAACTACCAGCTAATCATTCATTCATTGTCTGCTGCTTATCCGAACTACACTCGGGTCACAGGGAGCCTGTGCCTATCTCAGGCGTCATAGGGCATCAAGGCAGGATACACCCTGGACGGAGTGCCAACCCATCACAGGGCACACACACACACTCTCATTCACTCACGCAATCACACACTATGGACAATTTAGAGATGCCAATCAACCTACCATGCATGTCTTTGGACTGGGGGAGGAAACCAGAGTACCTGGAGGAAACCCCCGAGGCACGGGGAGAACATGCAAACTCCACACACACATGGCGGAGGTGGGAATCAAACCCCCAACCCTGGAGGTGTGAGGCAAACGTGCTAACCACTAAGCCACCGTGCCCCCCACCAGCTAATCAAAACCATAGAATTTACTGCTTTTTAAAAAGCAAAATTAATTTTTTAAAAATTATATTGAATAAGATTAAGTTCAGCCCATTGGTTCAGCCCTCAACAACTGATTGATTGCCCTTGATCTAGAGTGTAGTGAAACTTTGACTCTAAGTATTTAATTGATCCATTCATGGATGATAACTTTGTGAGATTATTGATAAACCTATCTGCAGTAGCAGATGTGAATATATATTACATAAAAAAGTGCTTATACTGTGTCTAAGACACATTTTAAATGAGATGAGATAATTGTCTGAAATAGTTTTGTTGGAAATTGACTATATTTCCAAATCTTAGTATGAGATCAAGATTGTGACCACCATAAGTGCCTCTGTTTACATTCTGATTAACCCCTACTGAATCTAGGATGGACTGAACTGCTGCACTCAGAGGGGCTTCCATCAAAATAAATATTAAAGTCTCCAGAAGAAACAACTAGGTTCCTGTAATAGCTCATCTGGTGCCAGACCGCCAGAGGGAGTCCTCGTCCGAATTCTAGCTCCGCCGAGGAAGGGATGCTTCCGGGTTTGTCGGACATTTAAGCAGCGTGCACGCTACTCTAGACGTGAAGTACTGTTTTTTCGAGACGCACAATGCACAACAGGCACAATGCACATTTGTCATCTCTTTAACAATTTGTCTCTTCTCTGCAATTTGTTTATCTCTTCATTACACATACACATGGATGGATGGATGGATGGATAGATGGATAGATGGATAGATAGATAGATAGATAGATAGATAGATAGATAGATAGATAGATAGATAGATAGATAGAGTATATTTAAAGAAAATGGGAACATTGAATTAAATAATATTTTTTCAAAGTAAAATATTTATGTTTGTTAAAAAGGAAAGCATCTGTGGGCAACAGAATTCCTTGATCAGCATAATAACTCATTGACTCTTGCATTTGATGTATTTTCTTTCAGCATTGGTCATGTGAGGGAACCTCTAAGAAATGATCTTTAAGTTTTGTATAGCATGTCAGTGCAAAAATCTTAAATTTTAAGATATTAATATTTAAGATATTCAACATTAAATCACCCATTTGACCTTTGACCAACTTTAAACAAAGGTTTATATTCACTAGCATGCATTTGATGATAAACTTAGTTATATTATAATTAAAAAGACAAAAAAAAAATTCATTTATTTTATTTTCAATTAATTTATCATTATACTTTAATCCATGATTTTTGGTAATTCAAAATTTTCAAAAATAATTTTAAGTTTAAAATATTTGAACTGTTACCAGATAAATAAATATTTTGTTCTATATTTTGCATATAAAATAAATATTCAAGAAAACTTTATTCTCTAGATATTCTAAAACATCTAGAAAGAAATGTTAAAAACATTAGTAAACTATCCTTTAAGTTTTCTTTCAAATATTTTACACGATAGTGTCTTATAATTGTTTATGAAAACAGAGGAAGGGAGGGAAAGGGAAAGGGAAAGGGAAAGGGAAAGGGAAAGGGAAAGGGAAAGGGAAAGGGAAAGGGAAAGGGAAAGGGAAAGGGAAAGGGAAAGGGAAAGTGAAAATTGTGAAATGCCTGCTAAAAACTGCTTGGCTGAAGGTGGCTATGTTTCTGAAGTAATTAACTGATGATTAAGTATCCAGTTACAGATGAAGAAGACTGATACTGCATACCAACTCTAATCTTAAACCAGTTTACAGCTATTAAGACAGCTATTTAAGCCTTACTTTCAATTACCACATCCAATCCTGAGCATAGCCATATTGTTTAAAAAATTTCAATTTACGTTTCAAATTTGTGCAAAAAAAATACATTCAATCACAATTTACATTACATTAAATTTACTGTACAACTTATTTTCTAAGAGGTATGCTTTACTTTTGTGTGCACATGCATAAATAGTGCCCTCCAGTGGCCAATTTCAGTGAGACTGTACCACATAGCAGTGGGTCTACGCCCAAACCTTCTATGTACCTTCTATCAAGTTTCATGATAGCTAGATGTTAACCCTGTCAAATGCCTGTTGAAAACTGATTGGCTGATGACAGTCATGTTTTTAGTATTGTTCAAGTATTTAGGTCAACATCCAAATTGTGCAAGTGACCTCAAATTTCAATGGTTTGAGTAAATTCTTATTAGATATAATTAATGTATTGTGGCCAAATGCCTGCTAAAATCTGATTGGCTAATGGTGACCAGGTTTTTTAAGGTAATTAGATCATCATCAAAATTTCAATCATAGATTAATAAAACAATGCACAATAAAATATTTCAGCTTGATCGGTTCCTGAGTTATCTGACATATATTACCACCTATGCATGAAATCACCCTGTACATTGTCCTCAGAATCTTTTCCTGTATATGCCTTTCCAGTCTTGTTTGGATGTACACAAGCAATCGTGAATTATAGCTCTTTGAGTTAATTGATCTCCACCCCATTTGGCCTGTGGTGGCAATATTTTTTACAAATGTCAAAAGATTTTTGATAATTACAGAGGACCATGCTCTCCTGTACATTTTGACACTATGTTTGAAGATTTTTTTTTTTAAATAGTTCATTAAACTTGAACTAATATAAGAGGCATTGGTGGCTCAGTGGTAGGTTGCTCGCCTATCATGCGGAAGGCCCGGGTTCGATTCCCAGCCACTGGATACAATGCTGGTCCCAAGCTTGGAAAAAATGGGAGGGTTGCGGCAGGAAGGGCATCCGGCGTAAAACCTGTGCCAAGTTGTTGTGCAGACCAGTTGGTCTGCTGTGGTGACCCTGAACAGGGAGCAGCCGAAAGCAACTTCTTCTTCTTCATTAAACTTGAAATAGTATATCAGCCAGCAATAATTCAACTATATGACAGGACAGACAGATAAAATAAAGTTTATTAAGTTTATATTTAAAGTATACAACATTTTTCTCTATTGCCTACAATTAAGAAGATCGAAAGGTAAATTCATTTAAAATAGCAATAGGATATTTGAAATAACTACCAAATCAGGTTGCAATAATTCAGTGATAACACAGTGTCATAGGAAAATTGGGCACCGCCTTATTAGCATTGATTGAGATCCGGCAACTATGTTGTTTACAAATGTCAACATGTTTTGGATCATTATTGAGGTTCACACTCTGATGATGAGGATTTTGATCCCCTGAGATGTCAATAACCATGAATCCATGCATAAGCAGTTAATATTATCTGTGAGATTATGCATTCAAAACACCATGACCCAGAGTTTTGTAAGAAATGAAGTCCACAATCATGGCTTTATGAATCCAATACTTCTTCCAGACTTTACACAAAAAACCCAAAACCTTTAACATTATAGTAAGAGACAGAAGCATAAATAAAATACATTGAATCATTACACGATCAACAATATTCTGAGAAAAGGTAATGGGTTACACATGGATGAACAGAAATACATGCCTTCAGTGACAGACAAAATATTTAGTTTTCTACTGCATTTGAATCTGAAAAAACCCAAGTAGCAGTTTTGTCAACATTATCACACAACCCGTGAAATCTTTGTTGGATACATGCTGATGATCAGTGGATTTAGTTATCACATTTTGCAGGTTGTTTGAAAAATAATGATGATCAACTACAAGGACCTAAAAAAAAAAGTAAACACAGCAAGCAAAACCTCACCAAATCACAAAAGGATGCATTATAATTCATTAGAAAGTTTTTTTTTCTTATAATTCAATTTCAATTCAATTTATTTGTATAGTGCTTTTAACAATGGGCATTGTCTCAAAGCAGCTTTACAACATACAGCTCTAACGTATATTCACCATGTATCAAGAGTTGGATGAGAATACTGATGATTTCATTGTGATTTGGAATGGAATGGAGTAGGAACTAAATGAATTAAAATTCTTAAATTCAAGAGTGGGGGGCACGGTGGCTAGCATGTTTGCCTCACACCTCCAGATTTGGAGGTTCAATTCCCGCCTCTGCCGTGTGTGTGGAGTGTGCCTTGGGGGTTTCCTCCCCGGTCCAAAGACATGCATTGTAGGTTGATTGGCATCTCTAAATTGTCTGTAGTGTGTGATTGCGTGAGTGAATGAGAGTGTGTGTGTGTGTGTGTGTGTGCCCTGCGATGGGTTGGCACTCCGTCCAGGGTGTATCCTGCCTTGATGTCCAATGACACCTGAGATCACAGGCACAGGCTCCCCATGACCTGAGAGTAGATCAGATAAGTGGTAGACAATGAATGAATGAATGAATGAATTCAAGAGAGACTTGAATACAGTTTACAGTGGAAAGAGTAAAAATATTCAATTATTAAATGTGTATTCAGCAAAATACAGTGGGTCTTACATCCACCACTATTTATAGTGAACTGTCAGATAAAGTGTTGCTTTTAGTGACCTAAAAGATCGTCAGTCCTAAAAGTACACAAAGTAATCCCAATCAAACAAATGAGACAAAATTATACTTGGGTGATTTATTTATTCAGGAAAATTATTCAATTACATATCTGTGAGTGGCAAAAGTATATAACCATCTAGGATTAACAGTTAATTTGAAAGTCAAATTTGAGTCCATCTGTTTTCAATCAATGGGATGACAACCAGGTGTCAGTGAGTGTCCTGTTTTATTTCAAGGACTATCTATCATGTCCCAGAAAAGGAGATTTCTGAGGGCCTATGAAAAAGAGCTGTTGTTACTCATTAGGCTGAAAAAGGTTGCAAAACTGTCTTTAAAGAGTTTGTACTCCACAAATCCACAGTCAGACAGATTATGTACAAATGGAAGAAATTTAAGATCATTGCTACCCTCCCCAGGAGCAGTCAACCAAAACAGATCATTCCACAAGCAAAATGAGTAATAGTTCACAAGATCAAAAAGAAACCCAGGGTAACAAAAGCAATAACAAAAGGCCACACTTATGTTAGATAATGTTCATGTTCATGAGTCCACCATTACAAGAACACTTAACAACCTTGTTATGCATAGTTGCATGGAGAAAGCCACTACTCTCCAAAAAGAACATTGCTGCCCATTTGAATGATAAGGATTTTTTGAACATGTGAACAAACCAGAGGCCTATTAGAAAAATGTTTTGTAGACCGATCTTATCCCTAGACCTTATCCCATCTGTGAAACATGGTGGTGGTGGTATCATGGTTTGGGGCCATTTTGCTGCATCTGGACCAGAAGAGCTTGCCATCATTTATGGAACAATGAATTCAGAATTATACCAGTGAATTCTAAAGGAAATTGTCAAGACATCTGTCCATGAACTAAATCTCAAGAAAAAATGGATGCAACAAGACAACGACCCCAAGCACACAAGTTGTTCTAGCAAAGAATGGTTGAAGAGGAACAAAGTTAATGTTTTGGAACAGCCTGTTTCTACCAAAACTGTTTGTTGGGAGCTCTACAGAGTGAATATTCATGGTTAGACTATAACCAAATCCTTTTGTTTCAATGGTACAAGCAGCAGAAATCTCAAGCTGTGGACAAATGTGAAACATGTTGTCTGATAAGTCCACCTTTACTATCTTTCTCAGAATTCTGGTTTGGAGAACCCATAAAGAATTTTACAAACCCAACTGTTGCATGCCCAGTAAAGCACTTCACTGCTAAATGGGCACTTCATTGCCAAGAATTACTGAACCATTCTAGAAGACCATGTGCCTCTAATGGTTCATACATTGTACTCTGAAAGTGCTGCCATGTATCAGGATGATAATGGACCAATACAAATAGCAGGACTGGTCACAGAGTGGTTTGATGAACATGAAAGTGAAGTTGAACATCTCCCATGGCCTGCACATTCAACAGATCAAATTACCGAGCCACTTTGGGGTGTTTTGGATGAGCATCACATAGTGGCCAGGCCACTTTGCTATAGAAGAGAAATGGTTCAAAATCCCTTTGGCCATTGTGCAGGACTTGTAAAGAGACTTTACCAACTGTAAAGAGACTTTATAAACCACATACACTAATAATTTACCACAAAATAAAAACAAACTTTTAAAAAAACTTTAATAAGTTTTATTAACTGTTAAGAGGATTGCCAAGTTTTGGAGACATGAATATATATATTTTTTCCTTTGTTCAACACTGTACCAATCAGCAATAAATCAGCTACAGATCAATAACATTACCTACACAAAGCGTTGTGCAATAGCTAATAATTTGGAGTAATCACCCTCCAGTTTGCGTAAATGTGTAGGTATGGGAGCTTTAATCCTTGTTCCTGTTGGGTTCCCATTTTCTTCAATCAAAACAACATTGTTTGAATCAAATCTAGGTGACATTCTTGATCCAGGCATCTTGTGACCCACAATCAGTGCTTTCTTTTTCTGTCCTTTAATGGCCAATAGGACAGCGTCACCCACTTTGCCCACTCCATTCTTGGTGTACACATGAATGACTCTAGGAGAACGGTGATAGGGGCCATTTCCAAGACTGCTGTTGTCTACTACCCGTACCCTTGTCAGCTTCTGAAGAGCTGTCACAACTGTTGAAACACTGAAAAAAAACGGTATATTGGTAATGAGAAACCAACATAATGACCATGACAAATTAAAGTAATCCCCAAATTAAGGCCCAGTAAGGACCTATCTATCTATATATATCTATATATCTATATCTATATATCTATATCTATATCTCTATCTATATATATATATATATATATATCTATATCTATATATCTATATATCTATATATCTATATATATATATATATATATATATATATATATATATATATATAGACATTTTTGAAAACAGTTTCTACAATTCTCTGGGAGAAAAAAAAAAAAAAAACCTCCATCTACACAAACACAAGTTGAAACTACCAACATTAGCATGCAAGCCAATAGCTATGGCAGTGATTTCAAAACCTAATTTATCTATCAGATAAATGGTATTTGGAAATTTCTCCACCTTGGAGGGTGGTTTCAGAGATACAGTTTTCATGTGAATGGGAGGCCAAAAGGGGAAAACATGTTTTCAAAAATATCTGCAATTGTGTGGATAGGGTCTATGACAGCCTTCTGGATTACAGATTCATGACAGCTGTTAAAAAATAAATAAATAAAAATTAATATTTCATTAAATTTAAAAAAAAAAGTTACCTGAAAGACCTGTAGTGTGTTGATAACATCTTTGGAAGCGCCATTGATGAGAAGGCCATAGTGATCTATTATAAGAAGTATGTCAAAATAAAGGCATTACATTAGATACAAGGCATTACATAGATTTTTGTCATGATTTACAGGACTCTGAAAGCACACACAAAGTAAACTTAGTGCACTGCTTATAGGTGACAATAGAGCCAGTTATAGTAATAAAACAAAATGGGGCATCCTATATAAGAAAATAGCTATTAACTAAATAACTAATTATTTTGTTATTAAAAGTATGACATGCATTAAAGTATGTACTATTTATTAATTTATTGTTGCTTTTAATGTGGAGGGAATAATGTTCTACCAACCATAAACAATTGTTTCTCCCCAAGCATCTGTTCCCTGCTCTCTCCAAGTTAATCTTGCACACCTCTTTGACATGAATATATTTCAGTTTCAGAAAGCTTTACTTGACACAGGAACTGACACCGGATACTCTTTCCATATCACTGGTGAAGACTTTACCATATCATTTACATATGATTTTTTCAAAATGCTCTGTTTATTTGTAGCATCTGCCAACCAAGGCCTGGTACAGTGATATTACTATAGAAACAACGTTACAATGGATACCTAGAATGTGTATACACACCTGTTAAAAATTGCAGGTTTTGTTATGTGAAAAACTTTTTTTTTTTTTTTTTTTTTTTTTAAAGTGGAGAAAACTTGAGAAACCATGTGGAAAATGTGTTATGGTGTAATGAGACCAAGGTAAAACTTTTTGGTAATAATTCTAAAAAGACATGATTAGGATAAAAACAGCTTATAACCCAAAGAACACCATTCCAAAAGCATGGGAATAGCAGCAGCATGCTTGGAGCAGCATCCCTTCAGCTGGGACTGGGGCTCTTTTCAATTAAGAATCAAAGAATCGTGGATAGCTCTAAATAACCATTCATTTTTGCACAAAATCTAGTGGCCTCTGTTAGACTGCAAAAGATGAAGTAAAATTTCAACTTCCTGCATGATGATGGCCCAAAGCACAAATCCAGGTCAGCACAGGAATAGCTTCAGAAGATGAACAACAGAAGCTGATCAACATTTTGGAATGGCCTAGTCAGAACCCAGATCAATATCGTATCTGAAACTTGTAGAACAATTGTGGAAGAGTGCTGGGAACAGGAAATCCCCTCACAGTTTAATGGATCTGGGCCAGGTCTTCAAGGAAGAGCAGAAAAATAATTTCCAAATTAAAACGAATACTTTATTAAAGCACCTTTTGCTTGAACCTCCAATGTACACATTTGCCTTTTTTGGGTGTTCAGTTATTTGGCTGATATTGTGGGAAAACATGGGGAATATCTGATTTAATTTAAACAAACCTGCAAATTTGAACAGGATTTGTAGACTTTTTATATTCACTATACAATATATAAGAAATGCAAATTTCACAAATGTGATTGGTCAGATTTTCTATAAAGCTATTAATCGTTTTCTTTAAGTAAGGCATAACAAATATAATAAACATGCATATATAAATTAAACAGTGTCATGCCGCATCTTAATCATGACTCCCAAACTCATACGCAACTAAGTCTAAACTAAAGTCTAATATATATATATAAACAAAAAAGTAGAAAAAGGTGAAGCACACTACACTATAGCAAAATATAAGTATCCTAAGACCATTATTATTTGCAATTATAGAGCAGAAATATCTCAATGTAGGACCTGCGAAGCTAGACTCTAACGACTACACTATTTTAAGATTACATACCCCCGACACTGTATTTAGGATGTAGTACGAAACTTTTTTGTTTAAAACTGAAATCATCGAAGTAGTTGTCATTGTAAGCAAACATAAACTAACTAAATACCTTCTTATGTGTTCATTACCTCACCTTCAACAACGTGAACCAGCTATTCCGGCAGAATTATGGCTCTTCTTCTTGGGGTTTCATGGCAGTTTACACCTAAATTTATGGAGCATTACCGCCTCCTACTGCTTCGGAGTGTGGATCAAGTTTTAGATTCCTTCCATTAACCCTATTTTTCTCAAAAAATAAAAAAATATTTTATTTATCCTCCCTGTACTTCCCATAATTGTCTCTATTCCAAATTCTTTTATTCCGGCCTTACTTAACCCCTCCCACATTTGCTGTCTCTCCTGTGTATATCTTGGGCATTCCAAAATTAACTGAATCAAAGTTTCCACAACCTGACAGTGTTCACAGATTCCAGTATGATGCTGATCTAACATGTTTGAGTTTAGCTTTGAATGCCATAGTCGTATTTTGTTAATTATGATCTCCTCTCTCCTTGATCTACCACTATTCCTATATGCTGTATTCACTTACTTGTTATATTGGTAAAAGAATCTCTCTCTCATTTCCCTATCCCAATGTTTTTGCCACTGCTCCACAACCTTTTCCCAGATTATTGTTTTAATTTCAGCCTTACTTAACCAGCAGAATTACTTCCGGCTGCCTTCACCCTTATTTACATATTTCAAAATAAAAGTTCACATTCAATCTTGTGTTTAAAAGTAATTATCATACAGCTGTCGTCAATAAAAGTATTCTGATTAACCCCCCAAAAATCAAGTGTTTCATAGGATTTTCTTCACATCTTCTTGGTTTCGTCTGATTGCTAAAGTCATTGTCCAAAACCAAAGAGCTTACAAACCATGAATAGTATCTCACTTGTTGAAAGGTATTAATCAGGAGAGCGGTATAAAAGGATCCAAAACATTAGATATACCACGGTACACTGTAAATACTATCATCATCAAATAGAAAAACAGAGCACTACAGTGATATAACCCAGGTTGCCCCTCCTGCTAAAGACAAAAACTTATCAGGGAGGCTGACAAGAGTATGCCAACATTACAGGAGCTGCAGGAATATCTGACAAGTACCGATTACTTTCAGTATGTCACAACAATCTAATATAATACTATCTAATATTCTTCATATGTCTGGGCTATGGGGTACAATGGCCAGACAGAAGCCCTTTCTCACAAAAAAAGAAACATATAAGCCCAATTAAATAACCCCAAACCATATGGCACAATGTGTCATGGTCTGATGAGGCAAATTCCAAAAGGAATAGTAAGTCCAGAATTCCAAAAGGTATGTTTGGGGCAAAAACAGCAGCTCCATCTCGCATTAGGACTGCTTTACGTTAGCCAGAACTGAGGTGGAGGGAATCATGAACAGCGACAAATACCAGTTTATTTTGGTACACAACCTTCAGGTGTCTGCTAGTAAGCTGAAGATAAAAAAGAATCTCACCGTTGGGCACGACAATGACCCAAAGCATACCTTTTAATCAACAAAGGTGTTGCATCACGAAAAGCATATCAATGTTTTTGAATGACCTAGCCAGAGCCAAGCCTTGAATCCAACTTTGGGGTGACCTGATACAGGCTGTTCACAGGAGATGCCCTTACAATTTTATGGATCTAGAATGTTTTTGCTAGAAAGAGTGGGAATATATTGCCAAATCAAGATGTGCCAGGCTGAAAGATCCTTACCCAAAAAGCTTGAGTGGTGCAATAAAATCAAAAGGTGCTTCAACAAAATATTTTTTATTATTTTTAATATATTTTATTGGCACACTTATGCAACTAAGATTTCCTGATCTTCCACTTTCTTGTAATTTCACATTAAGAGTTGTATCTGACATATTGGTATAATTTTTTTGCATCACAACAACCTGACATTCTAATGTGGTGTATAAACTTTTTATGGGGTTATTCTTCCCTGGTTTTAGCCAGTAGTGCCAGAGAGGAAAACACCTCTGCTATTGTTCACTAAGAAGCTTGTTGATTAAGAAATGTTGGCTATATGTAAAGTGTGTTATTTGCTCAATGTGTTTCATGTTTCAATCTTTTAGAAAAGTTGTGTATAAATGTTTGCATAAACCAAACTGAACAAAACATTTTCTCTACATTTACAAAAGTGTTGGAAATGCTGATTTTCTTCTTACTTTTTTATGTATCTTGATGAATGCCAATCACCAGTAAATTATCAATAGCATGCAAGGCAAAACTGATTTGCATTTAGTGGTCACAAAACTCCATAAAAGTTCAAGCAAGTGCTAAATCTTCCATCAGATGGGGCATTTGTTTGGATTACAGCTATGTGAAGATAGGCCAGTCTGTCTTCTGTTCATACAGTGACATTTCTTTTGTCATAATTGAATGATTGTTTAAAAAAAACCACAACAACCAATTTTACTCAAAAAATGTTTTTCTTAAAAAAAAACACAGATTGTCCACATTCAAACTGAAGTAACTTGGATAATTGACCTTTAAAAAAACCTTTAAATAACTAACTCTCTAACCCATATGTGACTGTACAACATGGCATCATTCACTTCTCTTGTATGTTTTGAACCTGTTTTGGGTTGAAATGGGATTCAACATTTTGTGAAAATTAGAGTCAATGTTTGCAGAGTGCTATGCATGGGCCCTGGAAAGTGAGTCCACCTCTTGCCCATCTATATTGGTGATGAACACAGTATGTTAGCAGACTCAGAAATGTTACCCTAAGTGCCTCTTAAGATGGCATATTAGCTAAGGATAAGGATACAAATGCCTTTGCCATGTGTCAGAAAAACAATTGCAGCGCCTGAGTCATGACTGACTGTGCTACCTTCTGCAAACTAGCTGCCTCGGTTTATGGCATCAATTTGTTTTCTCATGCCTGATCAGAGGTGGACAGTAACAAAGTACATTTACTTGAGTACTGTACTTAAGTACACTTTTTGAGTTTCTGTTTACTTGATTATTATTTTTTCTGGAAACTTGTTACTTTAACTTCACTACATTTGAAAGACAAATATTCTACTTTTTACTTCACTACATTTCTGTCAAGGTCATTGAGTAGAAAGTAGTTACTTTAATCAGAGGATGATTTTTTTTCACTCTTGTAGCGTCACGTGTTGTGAAGTTCAGTGGGTTTCCATCATTTTTTGAACTCTGATCAATTGGTGGGAAAATGGACGAAGACAGATCATCAGCGCAGTGCGCGCATCCATGGCCATACTTAGACAGTTTATTCCAGTTTTTAGAAAAGAGTAAAGCTTCTTTTTGTTTTAAAATGTTTGCTTTGTTTACCGAAAACAAACCACATCACAGTCTACAAAAACTCTCCATCCAACCTGGGGAAGCATACTGAGGTATGTATACTTTTAATTTCTGGTAAAAGCTTGAAGTGGATATTGCCCGTGCCATGAAGTATGTATGGTAAGGCAAATGTTTTTTTTTTTTTTTATGTACTTGTTTGCCTAGTTGCCATAGCTTTGCATATACACCAAAGCATTGGTAATGATGTTAGTTAATGTGCAAAAACGTATGCTGCATCCAAATTGTCATATTATCCTTCCTAAATAGTATTCAAAAATAGAATAAGTACGCCCCAAATCGTAGTATGCTGAAAAGAGTATTCCAAAAATTTCTGGATGGTCTACTACTTCCAGTAGAAATTGAAAGTACAGAATGATGCACACTCTAATGGGTAATATTGCCCACAACGCATTGCACACAGGAGGGAGGAGCCTTGAGAACAATGTAAATACATATTAAAACTGTGTGAATGAAATGTGGAAATATATATAACTTATATAAAATGCGAATAGTAAATTATATTGGTTAAAAAAGAATGAATAAAATGTGAAATGCTTTGTTTATGATGAGTGTGTGTAGCTAGGCAACAATGTTCACTTCCGTCACTTAAGCTGAACACAGCCCACCCTGCCTCAGTGGCCTGTGAGAGGCTTTTTAGTGCAGCTGGATTGATCTTCAGCCCAAGAAGGGGAGCAATTAATTCACATAACTTTGAGAACCAGCTTCTACTTAAGATGAACAAGGACTTTTTTAAGTTTGACTTATTTGACCATAGTATGATTTCTCTCTACTAGTGATCTGTAAGACATAGTATCGTTGTCACAACTAATGGTTTGAAATTTTTGTTTTGATGGCAAATAAGTCTTTCTGTTTTGTTCTTTGTTAAAGCAGTGTTGCTGTTGGGCAGATATGCAGCCACAGTTGTGTAGCTGGGTTTTAAAGCAGGTTGTATTTTTTTTCTGTCAGTCTGCATTTACAGACCACTTGACTCAAATGTACATGAATGGATACACATGCAGTAGATGTGTACTTCTTTGTTGGGGGTGGTAGGAGTGTTAAATAAAAAATGAAGATTATACCTGTCTTTTTTGTCAATTCAGTTGTTTAATTTCTATAGGTTTTGTAACATTCTAAAAGCTCTTAATTCCACAGATACTACAAACTGGTCTGTATATTCACTACATTGCTACAAAAGGTACTGTAAGTATTGCATACAACAATAATAAAACAATGAGTTGGCATTTACCTTTTTTACTTTTGATAATTAAGTACTTTTAAAAACAAGTACTTCTGTACATTTACTTAAGTAAAAATCTGTTTTTAAAACTTTTACTTGTAATGGAGTTATGTTTGACCAGTAGTAGCTGTACTTTCACTCAAGTAAGGAAGTTGTGTACTTTGTCCACCTCTGCCCCTGATAGTTATAATATGAATATAACAAGCTAGCTTAGATATCAAAAGGAGCATACCGAATATTATTAAAGTGCATCGTCATAGAATATACAGCAACCATATCCTATCTATAATTAGCCACAGCTCTCAGTCCACTTTACCACCAAACCTGCCAAAGAGTGGAGGCTCATAAACGCGCGCATGCGCGCACACAAGAGACGCTCCTTGCGCTTCAACTTACTTCCGGTACAGTGTATCTCTGCCTGGCATCAGGCGAGTGTTAGGCAAGGGAAGGAAAAGGAGTTTGCTGGTACAGGCATGTCATAAAACCACATAAATATCCGGGTGATTGTCCTTCTCAAGAGGACAGATAGGACACTCTGAAAACTTTTGAAGAGAGTCAGGAGTGTGGCGTGGCGGGCAGTGTCAGTTTCTGCTGTCTCACGCTCTCTCTTTCTCTCTCTCTCTCTCTCTCTCTCTCTCTCTCTCTCTTCATTCACTCACTCACTCACTCACACATACGGAGCGCTGGATCATTTAGGCCAGTTGGAGCTAACGTTAGCCAGTCAGCCAACCATTGCTAGCCTCATTTGTGAGATTGAGGCTACATTTTACTACAGAAAACAACACTGGATGTATATAAACGTAAATTCCACCGGATCGCCAGGAAAAGGTAAAGTTGCTTCACTGAATATCTAAAAATGTTTCCTTTTCCCGTGAAGTGCAGGGCTGGAGTGAAAGCTTGTTAGCTAGCTGGTATAATCTTAAAGTAGTTCATGTTTTTCCTAGACTAGCTATCGCTATTTATATCTTTATCCAGTATAACTAAACTGGGTAGGTAACTCGCTAATAATAGCTGTAGATACCTCTGGTTGATTAGGCGAAGAACCAGGCTCAAAGTCAACAGAGTCAAAGAATGTGGACAATTCATTTATTTTGTTGTGAAATTCTTTAGTAGTGTGTGTATAACTTCGCTAGAGGACTGTCCCAACTACAGTGCAGGTTCATAAAAAGCTTCCCGGCTATATTAGGATAGATTAGATCGGGTTGAGTGTAATATATCAAATCGTCTGAAAAGAGAAGAACATGTGCATCACTCTCTTGTGTAAATCTATATTCATCACCAGCTGTAAGTAGTACATCTATGTCTTAAATCATATGTGATAAAGTACACCTCCAACCTAGGCACTTTTTTAAACTCATAGACATTTATGTTGTTGGAAATGTTTAGACTGATATAGTTATTTTTGAGCGTTTAATTGTATGTTGTTTTCTTGCCCCGGACTAGACTGCATGACTTTATGTACTATGCGTCTTATATTGCCTTGTTAAGTTTGGCATGCTGGGTGATATGGGTAAGATATTGATATCGTAGTAAATAAGTTACAATACGCTTTCATGAGGTACCTCAGATATACTTTTGTAGCACCGATCCACAACTAATGTATTAATCATTAGAAGTTAGTGTTATTTTCATGCCTTAAGCAGGTTTTACACTATGCGATTTAGTGGTCTTCTGCGATTAATAATTGTCACACTCTATAAGACAATTCCAATAAGAACTCTGTAACAGACAGTGATAACGTGATAAAAGATGAAGTTTACTACGTTCTCTCATACTGGGTGCAAAGCTACGCAACAGGGCTTTAACTGGACAGCATAAAGTAATTTCACATTGTCAGAACAGTAAATAAACTCAATGAATTGAGCAACTACTCAAAAGTTGCTTGCTAACTACACACATGGAAGCCCTTTTGTTTACATTTCACCATGTTGTCCTCTATCAGTAGATATTAAATGAGTGTCGAGCAGGAGCCACATTGAGATTTTTAGCAAAAATTGTCTGACACTGCCAGAACTTTTTCACCAGCTGTTTTTATTTTTATTTAATCTGATTAAATGATTTACTACACTTGCTCATTTAAAATTATGCCTGGAGAACATGTTAATGCATAGTCTTTTATAGAATTCCAACAAAATTTGTTATTGGGATTATAGACTGTGACTAATGAGCAATGTTCCTAAAAGATTGCTGTAATGCATAGTCTAAACAGCATTAACAATTTATTTTGTAAACTAGATGTTTGAAAAAAAGCAAATACTATTTTTTAAAAATATGCAATTTTTAAATTGTAAAGGTTAAGTTCAAATAAGCTGTAATAATTGTGCAAATAAAAAATTTACAATAAAAATATTTCTATTTTTTTAAATAAATTTTTTTCTATGATTTTTTTTTTATTATATAATGTTAAATTGGACACATTTACAAGCTAACAGAAGATGGTTTGGTTAGGTTGTCCATGCATCTATTTTTGTTTGCAAAATCTATTGTGCATGCATTTCTTTTTGTTTTCAATAACTAAACGGGTCTTGCGAAATTATGACACTGTCTGAGTGCACATTCAGCATGTCAAACTGGAGGACTTTGAAAATAATTTGAACGCTGAGTTACACGGTCTCCTGCTCAGGAAAATGCTAACCACCAAAACAAATCCCACAATACTTAGGGCAAAATGACTACATGACTATTCCATGCCTAGTCACCCCAGGCATGGTATTTGCTTGCAAATACTTGTCTTCACCCATGTAGCTTGTAAGATTGCTAGTTTATACATTTACATTTTAGAATTAGAAACTACTAACTCTAGAGGATTCTGGAGATCATTAATCAAACAAATTTGCCAAAAAAAACCCCCAAAACACAGCTTAGACTTATATAAATTATTGAAACCAACCAAATTTATTACATAAACAATCTTGTATTCTGTCATTGTCTTTGTCTACATGCAGCCTGATAATCCGCTAATAATTCACAAAGCGCTCAATTGAAACCAGAAATGCTCATGTATACTCAATATCTCAGCAGTAATAGAATAAACCGACTAAGGCCAATAACACTGAAAGCCTTATAAAACTGAAGGAGGTGGTAATAATCTGTTAAATAGAAGGATAATTGCCATATTAATCTTTGTCTGATTGCTTTCACTACCAGACTTGTTGCATGTGTGTTTAAGAAATGATATGCTTCATGCAATAAAATGGTTGTGTAGCTAAACAGTTCATGTTACAGACTTTAATCAATTTAAAATAATTATTAGTCTGGAGCCAAACTCAACTCAGACTTTAAGACACATAAGGGATGGGAATGCCTCAGTAAAGCTGGCTCACATTTGAAATTGGCCAGCTATTCATCAGGGATGCAGAACATGTGTAGTTTGTTTTTGTGTAGTTATCACAATATTAGAAGATGAGTATTTGCCAGTTGATTGGTTAGTCGGTCAACTGTACACTGAAATGTCATCACATTTTAAGCAACTGGACATGGTGAGTGGAGTCACGTGTTCTCATGATAATGCTGTGATGCTATACAATACTCCCAGCAAAAACATAACTTTGGATCAAGACATGTAATGTTCATGTAATTGAGGATTGTTTTCGAGTGCCCAATATAGTATGCTTATTAACAGTTTTTTATGAATTTGTAAACAGTCAGTTAATTTGGACTGCTAGAAATCTTTTCATGTAAACAGTAATACAAGAATCTTGATTGAACGGTAGTGTGAGACTTGATTGGTAATTTCTCATGTCATGTCATTGGCTATTTGGCCATTCAGCACAACATGGTTACTTTAGCTATACCAGGGGTCTCCAACACGTCGGTCGCGAGCTACCAGTAGCTTGCTATCCACTTCTGAGTAGCTCACCTATTGGTTCATAGAATATGTACAAAATTGATAAAATCAAATTAATTCAATAAACCTTTGCACCTTTCTGGTTTGTACTGAAATTTGTCTCCCCAGACATATCTACATCCGTTCATGAATCGATTTCACACACAGCTAGTACCAAGACCGTACATTGAAGCATCATATAAACTTAACTCTATAAGCACAAATTGAATTAGTTTGGATAAAGGATAAAGGAAACACATGTCAGATCCATTCAGCTTGGAAGCTGCTGGGCATTCAACAGCGTTAGGAATAAAGCTATGAGGCTACCAAAGCAAAACCGCTGAGTGAATCTATCCTGCTGAACGAAGATGTGCTATAGACATTTCTTATTAGTGCAGCTGGTGTTTCATAGTAAAGCACTGTTTAATATAACCCATTGCACATGCATATGAATGCCATAAAATAGTATTATTTAATAACAAAGTCCAATACAATTTCATTTCTCTGTTTTCAAAATTAATATTGCCTTCAACATCAAAGGCATTCCCTTTTTTTTTAATGAAAAATGGCAGTATGCTATGCAAATAAATGTTACTAATAATATAACACAAGTAGTTCTTGGCCACCTTCATTTTGTAGCTCTCAGAGGGGAAAAAAGGTTGGAGTCCCCTGAGCTATACAGTATTTTCATTTGTTCTTCTTTTGTTAAATGTTGTTTTGGGAAGATTTAGAGAAACTACTCAACAGCTGTTGGTGACTTGCTACCACTCAGACCAGGAAACCACAGAGTAGAGCCCACATTTTTTACTTTGGTTAGATTGTCCTTTCTAGGACAGTTGACTGGGGGGGGTGGAGGGGTGGGGGGCACACAAACAAAATGCAGAGATTACCCTTCATTTAATTCTTCTCCACTCAAAAACCTATCGTGTATTTCTCGCCGGCAAAATATAAGCATTTACCTCCTCTGTAGTCAAACATTCACTCAAATTACCCCAACTTTTGTAGTCAAAAATGCATTCACTCAAGTGTCGTGTGTAAGTTTGTGTCTCATTGCATATCATTTATTTCTAAGCTAGGTTACAAAGCAAAGAAATGGCGATTAAAACACTACACTACTACTATTACTACAAAGTGGCTATAAAGACACCAATACTGACAGCGATGCACCTGAAATGTTTTATGTGCAAAATTTCTCTCCTAACTGCCTGAAAGCAGCGTTTTTGTGCAGGCATTTGGAAACGAAGCATGCTACTTTAAAAAATAAAACTTTTTGAAAGACATTTAAGACAACTCAGCAGTAGTAAAGCATTTGTAAGGGTATCAGAAAACTTTAATTGGAAGGTTCTGGACACAGCGTACATGGTGAGTTAGAGTGGCAAAGATAGTCAAACCCCATACTATTGTGCAGAACACATTTTTTTCCTGCTGCAGCTGATATAATTATTGTAATGCTTGAGGGAAAAATCTTAAAAAACAATACAGAGAATGTCCTCATAAGACAAAAATTCCACAGTTGCAAGCAGCTGCAGCACCCTGTGTGAATTTCCACAACCACATTTAATGCGCGTGACGAAATTGAGGCAAAGATTAAAAAGTTAGAATTATAATGACAAACACCTTTATGAGCTGGATACTTCCCTGAGATGGACAATGCAAACAACTGGATTCCAACCAATTTTTCTGCCACCCCCAGAGCACAAATCTTCGCAGAGTGGCTCTTTAGAAAACAATAATAGTTTGTTCTTAATAGTTGCTAGAATTAAGAACAAATATAGACACAGACTATGCATAGAGAATAATTTAAGTCTCAAACTCTCACTGATGTCACTAAACATTGTATACATTTATTTAAAATGTATATGATTTGTTGTATGCAAATGGGGTTTTTGATAGTTATTTTACAATGTTAAATGTGTACATGTGCATGCTTTCAAAATACATCGTGTGGCTGGATTCTATTTGTCCTTGCAATATAAAATATCTGAATGCACAAAATCTGAATCTCAGATATAGAATTGGCTATCAATACACTCATAATAGCCACAACTGTCTTATTTTTTTTTCCTAATAATGTCCACCCAGCACATGTGTGTTTCACTTCTGGTATGGCGTATGCTTTATTTGTACAGCACTTCTAACAATGGCCTGCTTCAAACCAGCTTTACAGAAATATAAAAATTCAGAATCAAAATGACAAAGTTTCAAACTTACATTTATATTTATCCCTAAAGAGCAAGCCAGAGGTAACAGTGGCAAGGAAAACTTCCTGAGATGTTATAAAGAAGAAACCTTGACAGGAACCACACTCAAAAGAGAACTTATCCTTATCTGAATGACACCAGAAAATATGATTAAATAATTTCCTTTCTACAACCGTATATAGTCAAGTAGAATTGTGTAACCGGGAGCTTTCGAGGAACTTATAAGCATCAGCGTGATTTCTGAATTGAAATTCTAAGGACTCCAACCAGAAATAGGGTATCAGGATGGATCAGGCATGTCAGAGTAGCATTTGTATCCAAACATCCCAATTCTCCGAAACGCTGGCAATGAACCCTCCAGATCTGCTCTTTTACCTAAGAAAAACTATTCATAAAAAGCTTGACTAAACAAATGTGTTTGGACTTGAACACTGAGACTGTTCGGAACACCTTTTGAATGAAGTAGGCATGGCAGATTAATTTCTCAGGTATTGTGGCATGAGACCATGCAGTACTTTATAGGTCAGTAATAGTATTTAATAATCAATGTGAAATTTGACTGGGTGCCAATGCAGTGTGGATAAAATGGGAGTGATGTGTTCGTATCCTCTGGTTCTAGTTAGGACTCTAGCTACTGCATTCTGGACTAACTGGACCTTGCTTTTGCACCTACTGGAACATCCACAGAGTAAAGCATTACAATTATCCAATGTGGGGGTAACAAATGCATGAACTAGTATCTCTGCATCATGTAGTGACATTATATTTCTTATCTTAGCTGCATGGTTCTGGATGAAATGGGAATTGCAGTTTTTTTTTTGCTTAGAATCGAGATGATGTGATTCTCTCACAAGTCTCAGAATGATTCCATTTTAGTGATATACAAACCATTAGGTTACCGAAGAAGAAAGCAATAAAATGGGTGCTCTTTTGTTCAATCAAATTTAAACAAATGCAAATAACTTCTGAGCTTTAAAAAAAAAAAAAAAAAAAAGAATATATCACAATTTTTCCATAAAAATATTAGCCCTCAAATCAAGTTAAAAGAGGCGTGTCTTAGTTGACTCTTGTAGTAATACAAATTGGCTTGTGTTTATGGCCACTGGGTCACATGAAATGGAAGCTATTGAAAAAATATTTATTTTTCCATTAAAATATTAATATGAAACAGAGGCAACCCTCAAAAGAGGTGTGTCTTATTTGTCTCTTGTAGTAATATAATTCGGTTTAGGGTTGGTGTCACTGTCACATGACATGGAAGCTGTTAAAAAATGCAGTTATCTTTAAGCATTTTTGCAAAGTAAATTAATCACACATTAGCAGTCAAAATAGGTGTGCTGCCTGAGTGAATTTAAAAAAAAAAAATCATAATCTTCACTCGTGTGCAAGTCAGCATGAAGATGCTGAAAACAACACCAGTTTTGTGTAATTCACTCAGTAATTAATTGGCTCTCCCTGAGACACCGCATAAGACTAACTCCACCGTGCACAGAATGACATTTCTTTTATTGACATTTGAGCCTTCTTGCCGTGGGTACAAAATTGATTGAGCAATTTTGTTTTTAACCACTCTCACATACTGTGTTATGTGATGAGGTTTCAAATGAAATTGATGGTGTTACCCTTTGGTGCCGAAATGGTGGCTAAACATTGCTTGCAATGTATGAGCAGCATCATCTGGTTCAAATTAAAAAAAAAAAGTCCACACTTGGGAAAAATTTTGGTACTAAAACATCAGAATTGTTATCATCAGACTTACTTGTGCTTTGTTGTGCTTCACTCATTCTGCTCTGTTTAGTCTCTGATCAAATGCCATGTTGGAATAGGAGGAAGTTACTAAGCATCCACTGTCTAATGTCCTTTATATATTCTTCACTCCTGTTAAGCTGTTGCCCCTCATCTAGCTTTGCTGAAATATATGGAGTAATACAGTGGACGCTAATAACATATTTATGAATGAATGTACCAGGAGGTAGAATGTATAAGGAGAAATGCAGTGGACCTAAAACAGAACCTTGTGGAACACCAAACTTTAACTTTAGTGTGCAAGGAAAAGTCACCATTTACATCTAAATTCTTATAATAATCAGTCGAATAAGACTTAAGCCAGGAGAAGGATGTTTCCTTAACGTCAACAACATTTTCTAGTTTATCAAGTAGAATTGTGTGATTTATGGTGTCAAAAATGTGCAAGGGGAGTGGACTGATATAGTAATATTGTTATGTACAGGATTTACTTATTTTGGTTTTAAGTTAATACTCTGTTTACATTTTTTGCCTGATATTTGCTTAAAATAAATAATGAAGTCATTGCTCCTGCATATTGATGGTGTGTGTTTTCTACAGTGGTTCAATTTCCTACAGTATTAAAAAAAATTTTTGGTTTTGTTATCCTTAATTAGGGTAGACCGATATGCTGATCTAGTAGTACTAAGAGATTTTCTGTAGCTCGGGAGGATTTTCTTCCATTCTGTTGAAAAACTACCCATTATGTTCTAATTTACTAGTGGTTTGGTTTATTGTTTGTTGTTATTGTTTATCAAGGCAAATTTGTTGCCTCGAAGCTTTGTTTAGTCCATTTACTGTAACTACACACAGCACTGCGTTTCACCACGGACCATTATTGCTGACGCACAACCCGCTAAAATCGGGGAGAAAAGATTCAGGCCAAAGAAAACGGCAGAAAGTTTTCAAAGTTTGGGATCATTTCAAACTAAAACAGAAAGAAAACTCCATACAGTGTGATTACTGTAAGATTGAACTGGTTTACTACAACAGTACAACTTCGATACTTTCAATATCACATTCGAAAGCACACAGTCCACGGAGTCGACACAAGCAATGTTAGCGTTCGCACTTATCTTAAATCAATATGACTGCTAGTTGAAATTAAGGCTCGTAAAAATGTATGTGGATTGTGGCTACATGTAGTGACTATTTAAGACCATAAATCAATATGGTGGCTAGTTATGATGTCCCTAATTTAGCTACGTTTTGTGAAAGCCTAAGCTTTGTCTAAGGGGTCATTTAACATCTGTGGAAGAAACCTCAGATGACAGGATTTTTTAACAGTTTTTTTGTTGCAGGAGAGTCTTCAGAGCAGAGTCCTTTGCTCTTTTGGGGATCTCTGTAACATGACCAGCTGTTGTATTTTTGTTTTCTTATGTTCAAGAGATAGGGGGAAAAGAGGGGCTGTTGTGGAATCAACTGCTAATAGCTCATATAATGTAATTGATAACTAACTTTTCTCGCAGAAGCTAACTTGCATGCAGGTTATTAAGGTATTATTGGAGCAGCACATTTAAGACGCTTATTGGCAGATATTTTTGACAAAAACTTTTTCTGCTTAAAATTATTTCCAGTCGACAATTAATTTAGCATACATAAAATAATGTTGATATTTCAAATAGTTTGCTTATAATGTACCTAAAAGGTCTATATATGATGCCACTAAACAGGAAGTGAGGCTGTATTTCAAAAATTACCTGACACATCCTTGTTGGCATATTCAGGACCACTTTCTGCTCAAAAATGCTTCTATGCTATAAGTGCTTCTATCTATGTGCCATTTTTGCTACTTCTCCTGCATATGTTCCAATCTTCACAAAACCTGGCTCACTTCACCTTGAGACATGTCTAAGCGGTTGTCTACAGCTATTCTAACCATCCAATATCATTTTGAACATACTGAAATATTGAAGTTTCAAAAAAAACACAATATAAGATGGTGCAGATACTTGCAGTCAGGGGGGGACTTACTGATGAGAGGAAAAAGATAAATACTTTTTAATGTTTTTTTTTTAAATTGTAGGTCAGAACAGTGAGATCACAATTATAGGTAAAAGTACAAACATGCAACACAGCAGTTGCTGGCAGCTGTAGCAGGTGTGCCACCCTGCTGCCTGTTTGTTCATCTAGACCTTTACTCCTACAGTCAGAGAATTCCACTCCTGTTTGTGGTCACACACCCTGAGTGAAACTACAAATCAATTTTGAATTGCTTTGCTTAAAGTTATACAAACCCGATTCCAAAAAAGTTGGGACACTGTACAAATTGTGAATAAAAAAGGAATGCAATAATTTACAAATCTCATAAACTTATGTTTTATTCACAATAGAATATAGATAACATATCAAATGTTGAAAGTGAGACATTTTGAAATGTCACGCCAAATATTGGCTCATTTTGGATTTCATGAGAGCTACACATTCCAAAAAAGTTGGGACAGGTAGCAATAAGAGGCCGGAAAAGTTAAATGTACATATAAGGAACAGCTGGAGGACCAATTTGCAACTTATTAGGTCAATTGGCAACATGATTGGGTATAAAAAGAGCCTCTCAGAGTGGCAGTGTCTCTCAGAAGTCAAGATGGGCAGAGGATCACCAATTCCCCCAATGCTGCAGCGAAAAATAGTGGAGCAATATCAGAAAGGAGTTTCTCAGAGAAAAATTGCAAAGAGTTTGAAGTTATCATCATCTACAGTGCATAATATCATCCAAAGATTCAGAGAATCTGGAACAATCTCTGTGCGTAAGGGTCAAGGCCGGAAAACCATACTGGATGCCCATAATCTTCGGGCCCTTAGACGGCACTGCATCACATACAGGAATGCTACTGTAATGGAAATCACAACATGGGCTCAGGAATACTTCCTGAGCCACCAACATTGTCGGTGAACACAATCCACCGTGCCATTCGCCATTGCCGGCTAAAACTCTATAGGTCAAAAAAGAAGCCATATCTAAACATGATCCAGAAGTGCAGGCATTTTTTCTGGGCCAAGGCTCATTTAAAATGGACTGTGGCAAAGTGGAAAACTGTTCTGTGGTCAGACTAATCAAAATTTGAAGTTCTTTTTGGAAAACTGGGATGCCATGTCATCTGGACTAAAGAGGACAAGGACAACCCAAGTTGTTATCAGCGCTCAGTTCAGAAGCCTGCATTTCTGATGGTGTGGGGTTGCATGAGTGCGTGTGGCATGGGCAGCTTACACATCTGGAAAGGCACCATCAATGCTGAAAGGTATATCCAAGTTCTAGAACAACATATGCTCCCATCCAGACGTCATCTCTTTCAGGGAAGACCTTGCATTTTCCAACATGACAATGCCAGACCACATACTGCATCAATTACAACATCATGGCTGCGTAGAAGAAGGATCTGGGTACTGAAATGGCCAGCCTGCAGTCCACATCTTTCACCCATAGAAAACATTTGGCGCATCATAAAGAGGAAGATGCGACAAAGAAGACCTAAGACAGTTGAGCAACTAGAAGCCTGTATTAGACAAGAATGGGACAACATTCCTATTCCTGAACTTGAGCAACTTGTCTCCTCAGTCCCCAGACGTTTGCAGACTCTTATAAAAAGAAGAGGGGATGCCACACAGTGGTAAACATGGCCTTGTCCCAACTTTTTTGAGATGTGTTGATGCCATGAAATTTAAAATCAACTTATTTTTCCCTTAAAATGATACAATTTCTCAGTTTAAACATTTGATATGTCATCTATGTTGTATTCTGAATAAAATATTGAAATTTGAAACTTCCAAATCATTGCATTCTGTTTTTATTCACAATTTGTACAGTGTCCCAACTTTTTTGGAATCGGGTTTGTAGATCTGCTTTCAGGTGATTGGTTAGGCAACAATTGTAGCCTAAGCACCCAGTCTCTGTGCTTTTTGGGAGGCAGGGTGCTTGCCCTAAAATGCTTCATGCAGCTTTAATTGCCATTGGGTTTGTTTTTGTTAGGATTACAAAAACATGATTTCTGTCCAATTATCACCATATTTGGAATGCAATATTGATAGCCAACCTAAACAAAAATTGTTTTGCAGATTTTTGATGTTGATTGATTTTTTCAGCAGGGCTGTTATCAGATGATGCCCTATCACATGAGCAACTGCTCCATTCTGACATCTGATATTTTGCAATTATTTGTGACATTAAAATGATAGTAAGCTGGTAAAAGTTTTTCTATACTCTATATTACAAAGATTTGAGGATATGCAAGATGCAAAAGGTACACACTGTACAATATACAAAATGTTATGTATGGAAAAAGCTCAAGAGCAGATTTCTTCTGTGATTAACCACACCATTTTATTGGTTACAGGTGAAAGAGCAAAATTGTCAAAGCTTTTTTTTTATTTTGTGGACCAATTCATTCTTGGTGAAGAATAGAAAATATGGGGCATTCTAGCTAGCAAAACTGAAACGCGCACATTTACAGCTTACTTCAAATTATATTATGGACATTGACATATTTAGTAATTTGATTTTAAGTGTTTGCTGAACACTGATAGAATTTTATTATTTAAGTAAGCTCAAAAACAGTTTAATTTTAGACAAGTCAAGCCAAGAGGATTTTATTGTAGTTTATTTTAGTTTTGTAGTAAAATGAAACATTTCTCCAGGACCCTGGTGCTACACAGGATGCAGAGCTGCATAAAACAACACAGAACTAAACACATTAACATAATAATACTTAAAGTGTGTGTGTGTGTTTTAGAACCGGTTTAGACGAACGGTATGTATGCTGGAATTTAGCATAACAGAGACGTGGTCTTAGTGGCTGAGGTGGGGGCAGGGCTCCACATATTACACACCGGGGATGTTTATGTAAACAAGTTCCAGCATGTTCGACCACCTCTCATTGCAAGGTCGACATGCTGATGGAATTTAGGGAGCACTGATTTGAGGTTTGAAACAGTCCTTCAGGGTGAGCATTCTTCAGTTTGCTAATCACTCCATTGGGTTCACAAAGTGCCTCCATATCATTAGCACTGTGGGGTACAACCCCCTTCTATGAAAACAGTGATGAATTCATGTGGTGAATAAAATGGTCTGCAGCTAACAGTCACAAACTTCCCGAGTGATGAGCAGTAATTAGAAAGATGCACCATTCCATGTTGATGTAAACTCACTAGCTACCACTGTGAGCCTTACTGCACAGCGCTGCCTTTCTGTCAGCTCGAAACGAGGTAAGCCTGTGTAGCACCATTTTGGATCCAGAGTGGCCTCTGTGTGCTACTGCCACGCCACCATCTTGGCTCAATTTCTAGCTTGTATAAATAATATAACTCGATAGAGACAGACATTCTGGGTTTCTTAGACAGCATTTACTTTGCAAATAGTGTGTTTGTTTTCAATATATTATATAAAATTAATTTTATTTATTTATTAAAAGAAAATATTTTTTTAAAAGTTCTGCATATGTGAGCTTACATTCATTTAATTGCCAGGGAAGAGTGAGTAATGCTATCCTTCCCACCTATTGATCATGACTGAATTTGCTTTCTTTACTCTTGGCCACAGATGTCAGGTGACATTCTTAGAATTACAACTGCTAGGGCAAATTTTTGTTGTGCCATTTGGAAGTCCCCAATGATTAAAAAAAAAAAAATTTGTAAGTCATTTAAAAATAGCAAAATACATTAGTGCATATAAAACATGTTTCTGCGCAGCCACATAAAGACAAACCTCCAATCCCTGGTTACTCTGGAAATTTCAGTTTAAGTCATTGTTTGTAGCTCGCTAATGTTGGTTACAGTTGTAGCTTTTCACTGCACTTAAGACTGTTGTTTCAGAATTTAGATTGTAAAACCAGCATGTACAGTAGACCTGTACTGTAACTGTTTTAAACATTTGCCTTCTACTACCCTCATGGAGCACATATTGAACATTTACATGTAAAAGTAATGGTCTTCTCCATCTTGTCATATCAAGACTTCAAGCTTTTTCTTATCTGTCAGAGTTTAAGTAGAACATGGATACTAATTGGCCAAGGCTTCCTATATTGCATTTCCCATATGCTCATTCTGATTGATTGGCTGATAAAATAGAACAGTAACACCATAGGTAAATAAAAGCTTATAATTAAATAACATCAGTTTTCTCTTGGACTCTGACCAAGGAGATATTTCTCTCTTTCAGAACACTACAAAATCAACATAGATCACATTTGCTCTGATGACCAGTCTGTCTGGAACTAGTAACACAGGAACCGACATGGGTACACCAAGCTCAGGAAGAAAACGTGCACCTATCAAGGACCGATTCTCTGCTGAGGATGAGGCCTTAAGTAGCATAGCGCGAGAGGTAAGTTGTTAATCTTATACAGTGCTACTGTATTTGTTGTAAAATTAGATAAGAGATCTTTGTCATTCTACCAGTATACCAAGTTTATTTTAAGGAGGCAGCCTTTTTTGGGTTGATCACAGCCAAAGCCTCTATCAACAAAAGAAAATTTCTATTGGTTACTTTGTTGTACTTTGTCTATCTGTCTAACATACACAATTAATATTAATAATAATAATAGAAAAAAAAAATGAAACAGGCTTGCTGCCCTTACAGTTTCCTGACTGTTTTATATACGCTATTGACAAATCTAGACTGCAGAAGGAAGCCAGTGCCATTAGGGAAAATTTTTGCCATAAAGGGGTGTACATGGCCTGCAACAGTGCATAGTTAGGTGCTATGTGTAAAAGTAACAACCTCCTGAATGCCAAGGATTCCCAGCAGAACATTGCCCAGTTCATCACACTATATCTGTCAGTTAGTATGATTGTGCTGGTGTTGCACTGCTGAACAGTCTGTGGTCATTGAATCAAGAACTCAGTCCAGTTTGAGTCAAGAATGCAAACCGGGATCCAATTTCAAATGGAGGGAATAAACTCCAGCAGTTTGAATTTTGTGAAGAAATTCTAGTGAAGTTGCCAAATGGCAGGTACACAAATGGTACCTCTAATGCGAAATGGCAAGTTCACAGGACCATTGTTTAAATTTAGTAAAAATTTCTTGATATCTTTACAAAATGTTAGACTAGTCTATGCCATAGGGCCATCATTTAAAAAAAATATTTAACACCCTACTGTAATTTTTTTTTTTTCTCATATTTTTGATAGTGTATCACACTTGGCTGACAGGTGTTTCCTATTGCCCATGTTTCCCCTGTAAGATTTATAGCTTTAACCGTTAATGGCTCTAAATGTTTACTCTTGGTTCTGAGCCCTGGTTTTTATCTTTTGAAGACTGCATTTTTTTTTTGTTAAAATGTATAAATAAGCAAACTATAGGAGAAAAGCAAGTAATTTTGAAGCTGAGAAAAGAGGGAAATTCAATTATGCATTGCATAGGCATTACAACAATTTGGATTGTCCTGTGCTTTTGACAGCAAAAATGCACTGCATGACCAAAAAAAGTATAGTAATTGGGTAATTACTTCTTCTTCTTCTTCTTCTTCTTTCGGCTTCTCCCTTCAGGGGTCGCCACAGCGAATCATCTCTCTCCACCTATCCCTATCTTCTGCATCCTCAACCCTTGCACCCACTAGCTTCATATCCTCATTAATTACATCCATATACCTCCTCTTTGGCCTTCCTCTTTGCCTCCTGCCTGGCAGCTTCATGTCCAACATTCTCCTACCAATATACTCACTCTCCCTCCTCTGAACATGTCCAAACCATCTTAATCTGGCCTCCCTAACTTTGTCCCCCAAACGTCCAACATGAGCTGTCCCTCTGATGTACTCGTTCCTAATCCTGTCCAACCTTGTCACTCCCAAAGAGAACCTCAACATCTTCAGCTCTGCTACCTCTAGCTCTGACTCCTGTCTCTTCCTCAGTGACACTGTCTCTAAACCATACAGCATGGCCGGTCTCACCACTGTCCTGTACACCTTCCCCTTGATTCTCGCTGATATTTTCTGATCACACAGAACTCCCGACACCTTTCTCCACCCATTCCAACCTGCCTGCACTCGCTTCTTTACCTCTTTCCCACACTCTCCATTACTCTGGACTGTTGACCCCAAGTACTTAAACTCCTGTACCTTCTTCACCTCTTCACCCTGTAACCTTACTGTTCCACTTCCCTCCCTTTCATTCACACACATGTACTCAGTCTTACTACGACTGACTTTCATCCCTCTTCTCTCCAGCGCAAACCTCCACCTCTCCAGGTTTTCCTCCACCTGCTCCCTGCTCTCACTACAGATCACAATGTCATCTGCAAACATCATTGTCCAAGGAGACTCCTGTCTGACCTCCTCTGACAACTGATCCATCACTATAGCAAACAGGAAGGGGCTCAGAGCCGATCCCTGATGCAGTCCCACCTCCACATTGAACTCCTCTGTCTGACCTACAGCACACCTCACCACTGTCCTGCTCCTCTCATACATGTCCTGCACCACTCTGACATACTTCTCTGCTACTCCTGACTTCCTCATACAGTACCACAGCTCTTCTCTTGGCACCCTGTCATACGCTTTCTCCAAGTCTACAAACACACAGTGCAACTCCCTCTGACCATCCCTATACTTCTCCATCAAAATTCTCAGAGCAAAAATTGCATCTGTTGTGCTCTTTCTGGGCATGAAGCCATACTGCTGCTCACAAATTTCCACAACCTTCCTTAACCTAGCTTCCACTACTCTTTCCCATAGCTTCATTGTATGGCTCATCAACTTTATCCCCCTATAGTTACTGCAACTCTGCACGTCACCCTTATTCTTAAAGATCGGCACTAACACACTTCTTCTCCATTCCTCAGGCATCCTCTCACTCTCTAAAACCCTGTTGAACAAACTAGTTAAAAATTCCACTGCTGCCTCTCCCAAACACTTCCAGACCTCCACCGGGATGTCATCAGGACCAACTGCCTTCCCACTTTTCATCCTCTTCAAAGCCTTCCTGACTTCATCCTTTCTAATCTTATCTACTTTCTGTTCCACAGAGTTCACCCCTTCTACTCTTTTTCCCCTCTCATTTTCCTCATTCATCAGCTCCTCAAAGTATTCCTTCCATCTCCTCTGTACACTCTCCTCACTTGTGAGCACCCTTCCATCTCTATCCTTAATAACTCTAACTTGCTGCACATCCTTCCCATCTCGATCCCTCTGCCTAGCTAACCTGTACAAGTCCTTCTCTCCTTCTCTAGTGTCTAACCTAGTGTACAACTCGTCATATGCCTTCTGCTTGGCCTTAGACACCTCCCTCTTCACTCTGTGCTGTAACTTCTTGTATTCCTGTCTATTCTCTTCAGTCCTGTCCATGTCCCACTTCTTCTTGGCTAACCTCTTCCTCTGGATACTATCCTGAACTTCCTCATTCCACCACCAAGTCTCCTTATCTTCTTTCCTCCTTCCAGATGACACACCCAGCACCTTTCTCCCTGTCTCCCTGATCACTTCTGCTGTAGTTTCCCAGTCATCTGGCAGCACTACCTGACCACCCAGAGCCTGCCTCAACTTCTGTCTAAATTCCTCACAACATTCCTCCTTTTTCAGCTTCCACCACTTGGTTTTCTTCTCTATCTCTGACCTCTTCTTCTTACAGACCATCAGAGTCATCCTACACACCACCATCCTATGCTGTCTGGCTACACTCTCTCCCACTACCACTTTACAGTCACTAATCTCTTTCAGATTGCCTCGCATGGTTAAATTTGGCAATGTTTTACGCCGGATGCCCTTCCTGACGCAACCCTCTCTATTTATCCGGGCTTGGGACCGGCACAGAAGTCACTGGACTGTGACCCCCATGGCTAGATTAATTGGGTAATTACTATAGTGATTAATATGTCTCAGCTAGCAACAAGTTTAAGCCAAAATAATGCAGTAGTAATGTAGTTTTTCATTTTTAAACTACTGTGTCAGATAACACATCCTGAGATTGTGGAAAAAAATGTTACTCTGTTTAAGAAAGGTCAAATTATCGTCCTGTATCAAGCAAAGGAAACAGCTAAGGAGATTGCTGAAACTACTTAAACTGGGTTAAGAACTGTCCAATGCATTATTAAAACCTGGAAAGATAGTGGTTATCATTCATCTTCGAGAAAGAAATGTGGTTGGAAAAAAAAGACATCATGATCACTTATGTTTGCTGAAATCAAATCCTAAAAAAATCAGCAGAACTCATAGCTATGCATAATAATGAACATGAGCATTTTTCACTTGCACAATACAAAGAGAACTCAATCGGTGTGGGACCTTAAGGAAACCACTTAGCAGTGAGGCTAATCAGAGAAAAAAACCCTTCAATTTGCTAGTGAAAATTGGACTCTGGAGCAATGGAAAAAGGTTATGCTGTCTGATGAATCCAAATTTACCCTGTTTCAGAGTGATGGGCACACCAAGGTAAGAAAAGAAGCAGATGAAGTGATGCACCCATTATGCCTAGCGCCTGGGGGGCAGTGTTACAGTATGATCCAGTGTTGCTTCAGTTGGTCAGGTGTAGGTTCAGCAACATTATGTGCACAAAAATGAGGTCAGCTGGCTATTTGTGGCTTAAACTAAAAGTTTTACTTTCCATGGATTTTTTTTCTTCCCTGATGGTATGGGCATATTCCAAGATGAATCATCAGGCTCAAATGGTAGAGTGGTTCAGGGAGCATGAGACATGTCACACATGGGTTGGCCACAAAAGAGTTTAGACATTAACCCCTTGTTGAGAACCTTTGGAATGGTTGGGGATGTGGTAGCTTAGTGGTTAAGGTGTTGGATTACTGACCAGAAGGTTGTGAGTTTGAGTCCCAGGTCCAACAAGTTGCCACTGCTGGACCCTTGAACAAGGCCCTTAACCCTCAACTTATTGTTTATGGTCAGTGGTGGCTCAAATGGTTTCGGGGTTCAAGCCCCTGCACCACCAAGCTCCACTGGGGCAATTGAGCAAGGCCCTTAACCCTCTCTGCTCCAGGAGCGCTGTATCATCGCTGCCCCTGTGCTCTGACCCCAACTTCTTCAGCTGGTATATGCGAAGAAAAGAATTCCACTGTGCTGTAGTGTATGTGTGGCGATAATAAAGGAATGTGCTGGAGAAGACTTTATGTAGCAGTCTAACTCTCCCATCATCATTATTAGATCTTGGCAAGAAATGAATGCAACTCTGGATGGAAATAAATATTGTAACATTAACACTGAGTCTGATTGAGCTGAAATTTGGTGTGCTGCATCAATCTGCTAATCTATAACTACATTTTTATTCATCACAAAAATATGGCCTTCTACAGGCATTTTAAACAAATATTAAAATTTAACTATCATCACATAACTTGTTAAGCATGTTTAGGTCAGTGGCGGACCGTCAGGGCCTGCAAGGCCTTCTCTGCTGGCCTAAAAAATATCTGAATCACAAACTGATGTTAATTATATTTTGTCCATGAATACTTATTAAATAATTCCAAATGGTCTGTCAGCTTCCTTTAATAGCTTTTCCGATGGTTGCGCTGCTTCCAGACATGTATTTTCGTATTAAAGCATTTAACCAATCACATTTCAGCCATCATTTGTTGCCAGGCAGGGTCAAGTCAAAGAAGTCTGCCCAGAGGCCTTCACAATCCATTCTGCAGGCCCTCTAACACAAAATAATTGTCGATGAAACTTTTGCTTCAACCAATCAGATTTTGAGTTGGTGTCATAAGGGCCCTCTAGCAGGCGTACGGCAACGTCACCGTATTCAGACCCGTTGATTGGATAGGATGGTGTAATAGCTATTTTGTTTTTGAGGAAAGAGAGGAGGGTGGATTTTGTTTACAAATAATCCGAATTTTTGGTGAGTAAAACGTTGCGATTTTCCTACATAATATTGCAAGTTTATGAGGTTATTATTGATGTTTTTTACGTGTGTCGCGGCTGTAGCTGCAGTAGGAGGAAACTTGCTCACCCCTGGTTTGTCTATTCAATAAAGGCATTTATTGTGGCTACAGGAGTTATCTATCTGCGATGCAACGGCTCTTTATACTGTATTTCTGCATATTAAGATGGTTTTTATAACCATAAATTGGTTTTTGAGGGGCGGGTTGATTCAGACTGAGCACAACTGAAGGCCTAGGTGTGAAATGCACGGTCCGCCACTGGTTTTTGGTATAGCATTATTTGTGAGGAGTGCCTGAACCCCACAGAACTTGTGGCAATAATAATAATAATAATAATAATAATAATAATATATAATAACCTAGACTGAGAGTTGAGGTATGGTCAAATGTAAAATTTAAAGCATTTATTTGTGATTCTGGTGATCTAACTAACTGATTTAATTAGATCCAACTGATCTAATTAAATATAAATTGTTTTGGGTCACAGGCATGTTTATTGTGCCATTTGCTTTTTTCTGATCTGTAGGCAGAAGCAAGACTTGCAGCAAAGCGAGCTGCCAGGGCAGAAGCACGAGATATCAGAATGAGAGAGCTGGAACGGCAACAGAAAGAGGTAATTAGTTTGTTCTCTGCCATTACCAGATGGTAAAAACTAAACTGGTATGGTAAAAAACAAAAGTCAACATGTATAAAAATAAAACATTAGATAATAAGAACATTCCAAATGTCCTTTCCTTTCACATGCTCAAATATAATCAAACAGAGGTCCAAAAACTTTCTGCAAACGATATACGTGACATAGGTCTGTCATTTATGGTTGTATGTTTCTTTTCTATGGGGTAAAGTTTTGTGATATAAATGTTTTGGATGTTTTATGGATATAAACTTTGAAAAATGTGTAATGTGCTGGATTTTTCTCGAAATAACCATGATTGCTGGGTGAAACAACAAAATGAGTATTACTAAAAAATTTTAAATTTTTTATTTCTTTTTTTAAATTAATTTATTTTTATGTTGGCCATTTTTAAATGTCGTTTTATAAAGCCATTGATTGGTGGTGTTCTTTTCAAAGGGTGGAGTCTAAAAGTGGGGTTTATTTATATCAACTCTTTTAAAAATGTATTTTATTTTGCTTTTTTCCCCCAACATGAACAACATTTCTTCTTTAATTACCTCCCCTTAACCTTTTTCGCATGCCACTTTAAGCCCATTTAACTTTGGTGCATTTGAATCTCTGAATCTCTCTCATTTAAAAAAAAAAAAAAAAAAAAAAAAAAAACTAAAAAATTTCCAAGTCCCAACCATTCCCAGAACAAGCAGGCTGTATCCCTGCATCGTATTCTTGATTTGTTAACTCTTTCATATTGTGACAATCTATTATACTGTCGAAGACCACTGATTATCAAACATAAAGCTGTGAATCTACAAAATTTTAAATGAGTTAAAATGAGTAACAGACGGCATGGTGTCTTAGTGGTTAGCACGCTCGCCTCACACCTCCAGCGTCCTGGGCTCGCTCCCGCTCACTGTGTGTGTGTGGAGTTTGCATGTTCTCCCCGTGCTTGGTGGGTTTCCTCTGGGTGCTCCGGTTTCCTCCCACGTTCCAAAGACATGCTTCATGGGTTGGCACTCCGTCCAGGGTGTATCCTTCCTTGATGCCCGATGATGCCTGAGATGGGCACAGGCTCCCTGTGACCTGAGAATAGATCGGATAAGCGGTACAGACAGTGGAAAAATGAATAACGAGGACAGTTATTTAATAAGGCCCATTAACAGTCCAGAGGTGGACAAACAAAATGGTGCATTTTCTCGATAACGCAAGCCATTTTGGCAAAATAGTACCTCCGTGAGGGGGGCACGGTGGCTTAGTGGTTAGCACGTTTGCCTCACACCTCCAGGGTTGGGGGTTCGATTCCTGCCTCCGCCATGTGTTTGTGGAGTTTGCATGTTCTCCCCGTGCCTCGGGGGTTTCCTCCGGGTGCTCCGGTTTCCTCCCCCGGTCCAAAGACATGCGTGGTAGGTTGATTGGCATCTCTAAATTGTCCATAGTGTGTGATTGTGTGAGTGAATGAGAGTGTGTGTGTGTGTGTGTGCCCTGCGATGGGTTGACACTCCGTCCAGGGTGTATCCTGCCTTGATGCCCAATGACGCCTGAGATAGGCACAGGCTCCCCGTTACCCGAGAATAGTTCGGATAAGCGGTAGACAATGAATGAATGAATCCTTGTACATCGCGAACACTCCATATCAACAGGGAAAAAGACAAACAAAACCGGTGTGAACGTTCCCCGAGTCAGTTACATCAAACATGAGTGACTTACATACAAGTCTCTCGGATGAACCAGTCCAGTCATTTTATTACTACTGCAGTTTCACTGCCCCTTCTGAGCAAGCACCTGTTTTACATAAAAGTCATTTGCTTCATCTTGGGTCTCAAAGATGAGGTTTTCTCCCTTGAAAATGACTAAGGCGTGTGGGGTACAGTATATGGAACCAAATGCCCTCCTGATATAGAGCTTGTTTCACCATGTTGAACATGGCACACTTTTTAGCAAGCATATTCCCCTTAAACTTCACCTCGTGCTGTTTGGCCCATCTGAATGAAATTAAGCTCCCAGTTATGATAACAGTGAAATCACAGCATGAAGGCTTGTGCAGACTTATCGACTACAGGTTTGGGGCCAAAGGAGCGGTGCACTCTGTCTAGTGGTGGTGGGTTTGTGAATACCTCAGCCATTGCTTCAGCTAGCAGTTCTGAAACAAATACAGTGGCGTCCTTGCCATCCCCGCTCCCCTTAGGCACATTTAGGATACATCGATTAGATCTGCACAGTTTCACTGCCCCTTCTGAGCGATCGATTCTCCAGATTGTCTAAATGCTTTAATAACAGGCTATTTTGAGCTTTAAGGGAGCTGAGTATAGATTCGGCTTCAACTGTGTCACGTAAAGCATCTACTGATGTTTGAATCGGTTTTTATATAAGCATTTTTATTGGTGGTTTTTCATTTGTGTATTGTTGCACTATATTGTTATAGTTAAAAATATATTCTTCTGTAGTTTGTTAATGTGCATCTCTGTGTAGCTGTTTAAATATGATGTAGTTTACATTGTCCTTAGTGAACATTTTGTAAACTGCACATCATTAAATATCAGATAAATGACTTTTTTTTTCTTTACATTTGGTTTAATAAAAGATGAAAAGACATTTCATTTCTTTTTTCACCTTTATAAAATCGCAAGCCAAATTTGTTACAGCGAGCTGCAGAAATCTTTCTTCTATGTTTTTCCACTACAGTTCACTTACCACAAATCATCCTCTAGTAAAAAGTGGGGTCAAATCCAGCAGTGGATGGTATGATGGTATTAGTTTTGAAATGCATGGGTTTGTTCACCAAGTGGATACATTATGAAAGTCTCTAACCACATGTGGTATATACAGTGGTGTGAAAAAGTGTTGGCCCCCTTCCTGATTTCTTATATTTTTGCATGTTTGTCACACTTTAATGTTTCAGATGATCAAACACATTTAAATATTAGTCAGAGATAACACAAGTAAACACATCATGCAGTTTTTAAATGAAGGTTTTTATTATTAAGGGAAAACAAAATCCAAAACTACATGGCCCTGTGTGAAAATGTATTTGACCCCTAAGCCTAATAACTGGTTGGGCCACCCTTAGCAGCAACAACTGCAATCAAGCATTTTCAATAACTTGCAATGAGTCTGTTACAGTGCTGTGGAGGATTTTTGGTCCACTCATCTTTGCAGAATTGTTGTAATTCAGCCACATTGGAGGGTTTTCGAGCATGAACCACTTTTTTAAGGTCATGCTACAGCATCTCAATCGGATTGAGGTCAGGACTTTGACTAGGCCACTCAAGTCTTCATTTTGTTTTTCTTCAGCCATTCAGAGGTGGACTTTCTGGTGTGTTTTGGATCATTGTCTTGCTGCAGAACCCAAGTTTGCTTCAGCTTGAGGTCACAAACAGATGGCCAGACATTTTCCTTCAGGATTTTTTGGTAGACAGCAGAATTCATGGTTCCATTTATCACAGCAATTCTTCCAGGTCCTGAAGCAGCAAAACAGCCCAAGACCATCACACTACCACCACCATATTTTACTGTTGGTATGATGTTCTTTTTCTGAAATGCGGTGTTACTTTTACACCAGACATAATGGGACACAGACCTTCCAAAAAGTTCAATTTTTGTCTCGTCAGTCCACAGAGTATTTTCCCAAAAGTCTTGGGAATCATCAAGATGTTTTCTGGCAAAACTGAGATGAGCCTTTATGTTCTTTTTGCTCAGCAGTGGTTTTTGTCTTGGAACTCTGCCATGCAAACCATTTTTGCCCAGTCTCTTTCTTATGGTGGAGTCATGAACACTCACCTTAACTGAGGCAAGTGAGGCCTGCAGTTCTTTGGATGTTGTTGTGGGGTCTTTTTGTGACCTCCTGGATGAGTTCTTGCTGCGCTCTTGGGGTAATTTTGGTTGGCCGGCCACTCCTGGGAAGGTTCTCCACTGTTCCATGTTTTTGCCATTTGTAGATAATGGCTCTCACTGTGGTTCGCGGCAGTCCCAAAGCTTTAGAAATGGCTTTATAACCTTTTCCAGACTGATAGACCGGAAGGTTTGTGACCTCAAGCTGAAGCGAACTTGGGTTCTGCAGCAGGACAATGATCCAAAACACACCAGCAAGTCCACCTCTGAATGGCTGAAGAAAAACAAAATGAAGACTTTGGAGTGGCCTAGTCAAAGTCCTGACCTCAATCCGATTGAGATGCTGTGGCATGACCTTAAAAAGGTGGTTCGTGCTCGAAAATCCTCCAATGTGGCTGAATTACAACAATTCTGCAAAGATGAGTGGACCAAAATTCCTCCACAGCGCTGTAACGGACTCATTGCAAGTTATGGAAAATGCTTGATTGCTGTTGTTGCTGCTAAGGGTGGCCCAACCAGTTATTAGGCTTAGGGAGCAAACACTTTTTCACACAGGGCCATGTAGTTTTGGATTTTGTTTTCCCTTAATAATAAAAACCTTCATTTAAAAACTGCATGATGTGTTTACTTGTTATCTTTGACTAATATTTAAATGCGTTTGATTATCTGAAACATTAAAGTGTGACAAACATGCAAAAAAAAAAAAAGAAATCAGGAAGGGGGCCAACACTTTTTCACACCACTGTATGAGAATAGGCAAAACCACTGCCATTAATGGTATGAAGAGCTTGAGTGCACATTGTCAGCATGTATGTATAATTGCATGTAGTTTTCTTATTATAGCGTGAATTTCAGTAACAGTTTCATGAGATTCATAAAAAATGAATAAATTCACAAATAAATAGAATGAGATCCAAAAATATACGTTATAAGTTTCACAAAATTCACAAAATAAAATGAATTAATAAAAAATTAGCAAGTATGTTTTTATCTCACAAACACGACTCTGCTTGGTATTCATTTGTGGATCATTTCCTGTGTGTTTGTGGATTGTTGCTTGCATTTGTGGAGTTTGAAAAGTTTCTAGTGTCCAGACATACATTCACATCCACAATAGGTGGACTTCACCCACCGTCTACTCAAGCCAGTTGGATGACGCTCACATTGTGCTTCACTAACCATAAGCCTAAAACAGAGTTGTATTGCACCGAACTCACATTTTCTCCATAAATTCTCCAACATCGTCAATCAGGAAGAATCATGACAGGTCACTGTAACAACTAAAAGGAAATAAGCAACATTATGGCCTTATTTTATGGGAACGTATGTGTCTTAACTACACAAACCAATACTTACTTCATTTATTACATCTTAAGTCAGATTGATTGATTAGATTGTTTATGCTGTGTTTTTGGCATGCAGCCTGTGAGGATAACGCTGTTAATGCCATCTGTTTGAAATAAATGCATACAAACTCAGTTTTTGCTGTGGATTCGGTAGCATTAAAATGTATGTAAATGCATTTCCTTAAAATCAAGAATTTATGACCCATAACATTTGTTGTTTTTTTTATTACATGTTATTGCAAATATACTGTTACATGGTTAGTACCATTTCCCTGTCATGAGTCCTCCTGATCAGCCGTACTGGAGAGCCTTTATAATATGCCAGTTTGGTGCAATATTATTCTGTCATTGCCTTGATTTGTAAAATAAAACAGGATTGTTTGGAGCAAGAACATACCATGATTGGTTAGCCAGTGTGTTTGTGTCATAAAAATATAAAAATTTGTAAATGTTTTTTTTAATTGCAAATTTCATTTTATTTATTTGCAAATTTCATTTATAGTTTTAAATCTGTCTACATTTATTTGTGGATTGTAATCTATTTATTTGGAAACATGAAACATTTCTACCCCCCAAAAAATGATGGATAATGTCAACTAGCTAGCCTCTGACAGCTTCCTCAGTCATGAGAAAGTTATGTTGTAGGATTCTTCAGAATGCAAACTGGTGGGTTTCAATATGTAAAACTGATTAGTGTGATGGTTTATATAGTCTGTTATTGAATGATGCTGAATCTTTTTCCCCCTCATGATTAGATTTCAATCTGGTTCAAGGGGTTAATATCATTTGACTATATCAGTTGATTATAAAAAAAATGACTCTCACTATATCTCCATTTCTCAAGTTTATAGTCGATTTAAAATAAATACATGTTCCACTCTCAATGTATAAAAATGAAGTGAAGGAAAAAAACATGAAAAAGTTAAATGTTACAATAACCTGATTGCATAAGTGTGCATACCCTGCACATAATTAGGGATGTTGCTATTTTCTGAACGAATCGGTCACATTCAATCTCATGTTCAAAAGTAATCATCACACAGCAGTCATCAATGAAATTATTCTGAATAACTCTAAATAAAGACCAGGTTTTTCTGTAGGATTTTCTTCACATTTACTTTGTTTCATCCAGCTGCTAAAAGCTGGTTTTTCACTTCTTGTAAGGTATTGATCAGGATGGGAGTACAAAATTCATTGCAGTTATTGTAAACAAGTGGGGAAAAAAACTACCCCAGTGTATATCACCACAATGATATAAAGAGGCCTGTGCACAGGAAATGTCTGAGGGAGTTTGAGGGACCTTGAAAATTTTTTGCAACGAAGACTAGGAAAATATTTTTAGCATTGGTTTGAATACTATATATATCAACTGTAACTGTTGTGAAAGATTCAGTTATCTTTTTCACCTCAAATTGTGTTTTATATTTCACATAAGAGCAGTGTTTTTTAATTAAGAGAAGTGGAAAATATAATTTAACTACAATTTTAAAATATAATTTTGAGTTGTTATTTGTTAATTCTGTTACAGCATGTGTTATTTTGGTAAACTTTGTTTTCTTGTATTTATATCATTCTTCATTTATCTATTTCATCTATGCCTTTGCTTTGGGCCGATTTGTTTTCTACCCCGCTTCAGGCTGACACAGAAAAGGCCCGCCACGACAATCAATCCAAAAGCCAGAGTCGCAGAGTTTGTATCTTCTGTTTCTTGTCTTTTTTTTTTTGTTTCCTCTCTGTTACTTGGCTTTCTTTCTCTAACCCCCAGCCAAATCCTACATCTCCATTTTTTTTTTGCACAGAAGGGCCTCAAAGATGATGCCATGTCAATCCACAGCAGTGGAAGTTACAGGGTTTGTAACAGTTTGTTGAATCCTATGGTTTGTCTTTTTTACTGCATGCGAAGCATGTTTGGTAATCTTCAACCTCTTAAACACCCACTTATTATTGTGTTATTCATGTTAATTATAACATCAAGTCAGACGAATAGGTGGTGGAATCCATTCGCTGGGTTTATTAGAAGAAAACACACAGCAAAAATATCCAAATCGTCACGCAAAATCAGAATCGAGGTGCACAGGCATAGAGTTCATAAACCGGAAAAAGCAGATCCAAATCACAAAACCATAAGGCAAAAACCAAGAAACAAGAAAACAGGGTCATTCACTATCTATGGAGGGCGAAACAATTAAAGGCTTGGTACAGTAGTAGAACACTGATCAGTACTTCACGTTGAAGCGATGGTAGTATCCGCATAAACGTGCATACTTAACCCGGAAGTTGTTAGTATTCTGGGGTTGGCACCCTCTTGCAGATTAGAAGGGGATCAGTAAGTGGCGCATTTACATAAATGTTATTATTTAATTACTATTTGTGTGACGTATAATTTTTTTGTCCTGATTGCACTTTTCCATTTTAAATTATAATGATAATTAATTGTCTTTAAATGGTAGCCTAAAAAGTTTTGATTTAAGGAGAATAGTAGAGACTAATAATATCAGCTGTATAGTTCAGCTGTGGCCATCATGAGAACTCAGCTGAATGGTGGATTTCTAAGTGGGGCATTAATGACAGTAACGATAACAACAATGACATGTATTTCTTGAAAAGTCTGTTAGTTTAATGTACACATGGCTATATTTTTCCTTTGTTAATGCTGCTTTTTTCTCAAATAATAGCATTTGATCATTAATTACCACTACCATTAAATTATCTGTAAAGGGTTACATTTGACACTTCATTTTAGGCCTATTTATTTGTTATTTGTTTTCTATCTTCTGAAAACTGAAATTTTGGCCATTATCAGCTGGCATTTTAGTGCCAACCCAGTTATAGTTAACTGGTGTAAAATGTGTGTGACTGTCAGTGTATGTTTGGCTTAGCTAACAACAGATTTCATTTAACTTTAATTCAAATTTAAATATTCTCAGTTTAAGCAAGGGAAATTCACAAACATCTCTGTAGAAGATGAACTTACTGGAGGAGTGGGGTGGAACTGTCATGAAAATGTCTCTTAATATTGAGTTCAAAACAACAGTGCAGATCTCTCCAGATCCATATGTTGCTTTGCCATCTTCCATTGCATCAGGTAGAGAAAGCTCTTTAGCCTTTGCTGATTTCTGGATTTACATTCAGCAGGGCTCATTGAAGTGCTCCAGGTTTGTGCATGCTAAACTTTATGCCACTCTGAGATAATTTCTATATGTTTGGTGTTTTGCTTCCATGATGATAAATCAGAAAAGTGCAGCTGAATGAGTGACCTTTTTTCAATGTTACTTCCACAGACAAATACAAAGAAAAATGTCTCTTGTAAGCAGCTCACACAAACTCACAGCCGAACTACAATACTCATAAAGCAGTGCACCTAAACATTAGCCCCTTTCTCTCTAACACTAGTGTACATTAAGGCACTCCTACACAAAATGACAAGTAACAGTTGACAAGTCTAGTAATATAATCAGATATATTGAGGCAGCTTAATATCATGTAGTGATGGGAGCATGTGGAGTTACAAGGTGAGGAATGCAAGTTTGGTTGTTTGGGAGTTTTCAGGTAATTTTAATTACCACTCTTAAGTTCAGAAACTCACAACGATGTTCCATTTATCAGAGATGTTTACTATATGAGTGGTTTTAACATTATCCTTAATATATATAAAATCTTGATTACCAACCCCACTGTTGGGATATTATCATATTTCATGTTGATTTTGCTCTTTAAATTATATTTTATGTTGAACTTTAGTGCTTTAAGATATCAATGAGATGATTAAAGTGGAGAATAGTTAAGAAAAATTGTACCCTTTGTTTAAAGAATGAAATGTAAAATGGACTTACCTATATGTTGATTTTTTTCTCTTATTTTAAAGTCTTCTGCCTCATCGCTGCTAGGCAACTTGCATTACTCCAGCCTCACATCCAGCTCTAGGAAAAAAAGCTTTGTGGTGCGTCTCTGTGCATTTGCATTTTTCTGCTAGTGGTGTTTTAATTAAATTTGTTTAACCTTTGTGAATGGGCGTGAGAGACTTGCTGTGTTATCTGTGTTTATTTTTAACTTGCTTAGTCTAAAAGCAAAATTGTGATAGAAAAATATCAGAGGTTCTCTCAGATTGTTGGGGTTCTCTGCCTGTGAGTGACAAGGGAGTGACAAGGTTGGACAGAATTAGGAACGAGTACATCCAAGGGACAGCTCATGGGGGACGTTTGGGGGACAAAGTTAGGGAGGCCAGATTAAAATGGTTTGGACCTGTTCAGAGGACGGGGAGAGTGAGTATATTGGTAGGAGAATGTTGGACATGGAGCTGCCAGGCAGGAGGCAAAGAGGAAGGCCAAAGAGGAGGTATATGGATGGAATTAATGAGGATATGAAGCTAGTGGGTGTAAGTGTTGAGGATGCAGATGATAGGGATAGGTGGAGAGAGATGATTCGCTGTGGCGACCCCTGAAGGGAAAAGCCGAAAGAATCATAGGTCCCCTAGTAGCTAACAGAAAAAAACTATTAATAAAAAAGCTGTGAGATTTTAAAATTAGGAGTACAAAGTACACAGCCATTAAATGCAAATATTCATGATTAAGCACAAAGAGCACTTTGTGTAACTGCTTTGAAGAAAATATATCTGACCATCCTGAATTCTAACTGACTTAATCAGGAAACTTTGCAGTCCTCCTTGCTTGTCAGTTGTTTTGTGTATGCATAGTTAGAAAAGGATTTTTCAGTTTATCCTCGTGGAAGAACCAGGGTGTAGAATATGTAGAACCCTACACGAGAGGCTTTTAGAGATATTTTTGAAGTTAAAAGAAACTTTTTACATTCTTGGATACTAGAGCTATTGAAAACCTTGCTATGCTTAAAGAAAAAAGATCTTGTTTTGCTTGTATTTTTTTTTTGGTAGCCTAAATTGTCAACATTGCTTAAAGCTGCTTTAACATGACTCTTAATCTTATGAAAGTTAACACAGTAACCAGTTTACAATGATTACTAATATGTTTAGCATGAACACTTGAACATAGTTGTAATGTGTGAGCTGAAAGAACTTCTGAAAGAACAATTTAGTACAAAAAAATATCTAATTTAAGTTTCATCACTCACCATGTTGTTTGGACTATAACATTAGTTGATGCACAATGTTTGGAGTGGTCTGGTTTGACTAATCCCTCTGAATGTTTAGTCATGTATAACTGCACATTGGCATGGGTGGTTATATGAATTAAACTTTTTATGTGGATTATAAAATCCTGATCTCTTTGCAGTCTGATGGCAGTAGTTCCTCTTTGAAGAACTCTCATTCCACTGTATGTATAATTCATGTGGTATAATGACCTGTAGTTGATGGTCAAAATCTTTTTCTAATAGGCTACAAAATACTTTTCCTCCTCAGAAATCACTTTTTTTCTATCAGCATTGACATTTATTAATTTATATATTTATTCATAACAAATTCAGTTATCACACCTCCAGGGTTGGGAGGTCGATTCTCGCCTCCGCCATGTGTGTGTGGAGTTTGCATGTTCTCCCCGTGCCTCGGGGGTTTCCTCCGGGTACTCCGGTTTCCTCCCCCAGTCCAAAGACATGCATTGTAGGTTGATTGGCATCTCTAAATTGACCGTAGTGTGTGATTGCGTGAGTGATTGAGAGTGTGTGTGTGTGCCCTGCGATGGGTTGGCACTCCGTCCAGGGTGTATCCTGCCTTGATGCCCAATGACACCTGAGATAGGCACAGGCTCCCCGTGACCCGAGAATAGATCGGATAAGCGGTAGACAATGAATGAATGAATGAAATTCAGTTTATTAAGAAATTTGAAGTAGTTCCAATTAGATGATTTTATTTTCTATTTAAAAAATAAGCAGTGGCTTTAAAATTTATATTTCACATTTACTTTCTAATGTATTTCTAATATTTAATATATAACATATACCATTAATCACATGGGAAGGTAGAATTTTTAATGGTGTTTTAAACGTATAAGTATATACAGTCAAGCCCGAAATTATTCATACCCCTGGCGAATTCTGACTTAGTTACTTTTATTCAACCAGCAAGTTTTTTCTTGATTAGAAATGACACAGGCGTCTCCCAGAACATAATAAGATGATGTACAAGAGGCATCATTGTGGAAAAAATTATTACTCATCTTTTATTTACATTTGAACAAAAAGTGGCATGTCCAAAATTATTCATACCCTTCTCAATAATCAATAGAAAAGCCTTTATTGGCTATTACAGCAATCAAACACTTCCTATAATTGCTGACCAGCTTTTTGCATATCTCCACTGGTATTTTTGCCCATTCATCTTTAGCGATGAGCTCCAACTCTTTCAGGTTGCAGGGTCTCCTTGCCATCACCCTGATCTTTAGCTCCCTCCACAGATTCTCAATTGGATTTAAGTCAGGACTCTGGCTGGGCCACTGCAAAACGTTAATGTTTTTGTCTGCTAACCATTTCTTCACCACTTTTGCTGTGTGTTTTGGGTCGTTGTCATTCTGAAATGTCCAGACTGCAGACTGCCTGATGTTGTTGTTGAGAATTTTGATGTATTGCTCCTTTTTCATGGTGCCGTTTACTGTGATTAGGTTCCCTGGTCCACCAGCTGAAAAACACCCCCAAAACATTGGGTTCCCACCACCATGTTTGACAGTGGGGATGGTGTTCTTAGGGTTGAAGGCTTCTCCTTTTTTACGCCAAATGAAGGCTACATCATTGTGGCCAAACAATTAAATTTTTGTTTCATCTGACCATAAAACCATTGTCCAGATGAGCATTTGCAAAGGCCAAGTGGGCTTTTGTGTGCCTTATCTGGAGAAGTGGTGTCCTCCTTCGTCTGCGTCCGTGGAACCCAGCGGTGTGCAGTGTCCGTTGGACTGTCTGCCTTGAGATGTTGCCACCAGCAGAGCCCAAATTCATCCGCATGGCCTTGGTGGTGATCCTTGTATTCTTTTTTACCTCTCTCACTATCCTCCTGGCCAGCACAGGTGTCACTTTTGGCTTCCGACCACATCCTCTGAGATTTTTTACATTGCAGAACGTCTTGTATTTTTTAATAATACTTTGCACTGTAGCCACTGGAACTTCAAAACATTTAGATATGGTCTTATAGCCCTTTCCTGACTTGTGAGCAGCCACAATGCGCAGCCACAGGTCCTCAGTGAGCTCCTTTGTCTTAGCCATGACTGTCCACAAACCAACAGCAGAGAGCTTCTGTTTTTCACCTGTTGAGTTGATTAAAAAAGCTGTTCCCAATGAATCAGGGTAATTAGGATGCTTTAGAACAGCTTGGACTATTTGGAATGGTATAGAACTTTGGATTTTCCCATAGACTGGTGACAGTTTGCAAAGGGTATGAATAATTTTGGACATGCCACTTTTTGTTCAAATGTAAATTAAAGAGAAATATTTTTTTCCACAATGATCCCTCTTGTACATCGTCTTATTATCTTTTGGGAGACGCCTGTGTCATTTCCAGTCAAAAAAAAAACTTGCTGGTTGAATAAAAGTAACTTAAATCAGAATTTGCCAGGGGTATGAATAATTTCGTGCTTGACTATACGTATTGATTATGTATCCCATTTTAATAAGCTTTCAGTTATACTCAAAAACCCATTTTTTGGTCTGTTTGTCATCATATAATATAGTGTTCCATGCTTGTTTTTATAAGTTGGTTTAATGTGTATTGGAATGCTACATTTGCATATTGTATAATGTGGTGATATAAATATCAGTTTTACCTGACTTGATCACTTTGAAGACCATTATTCTTAACATTCAAACTATTGAAGGTTTCTATTTTTAGAACTTAGCATGCGTTAACTATATGCTCTCTTTTTTTAGAACTCAGTGTATAATGACCTTCACGGGAAGTCTGCTTCCTTCAGGAAAAAACCTGACCTACTGGTCAGTACTACTGACTGCATATAAATTTTTATAAGCAAAACTATTTTAGACATGTTTTGTGTGTATACCCTTTGCAAAATGTGTCTGCTGTATTCCAAGCCATGTTTAATGTCTAAACCACATCTGCATTGATCAGGTACATGTGGAGATCTGTTGCATTCATATTTTGCACCTTGTGGATTAATAGATTACATTTCTGTGCATTTTCGCAGTTATAACACTTTTTTCACTAATTCATTTGTAAGTCTGCTGGCAGTAGTTCCTCTTTGAAGAGCTCTCATTCCACTGTATGTACAATTTATGTGGTATAATTATTCAAGCCTGTAGTTGATGGTCAGAATTCACCTGTAGGCATGTAAACTGTCGGTTTGCTACATATTTAATAAGGACAACATAGACCTGCCACAATAGTGTGTGTGATGGGGTGTATGGTATATAATTCTGTTATGTAGTGTAATTAATGTAATTACTTTGTAGTACATATTGTAGTAATGATTTTAGAACAGCATAATTTTATTGAATATTTATTTTTAAACAAACATTTTTAACTAAAATTGTCATCTATTTTCTTGCATATACTCTAGTTCAAATTATTCACTGAATTCATTTATTTATTTATTTGTTTCTTTGTTTCTTTGTTTTTTACAAAATATAATGAGATATTGCTTTAAATATGATGCCATATTGCTCAATAATTGGAAAAAACAGAGAAATGAGAACAGAGCAATGGGACCACTCCTTATTACAGATTATCTCCTGATCTTTCCATGGTCCGCAGTCCTCTTTTTATACTTTGCAGGTTTTCAGTTGGGTTTAGGACAGGAGATGGGCTGGGGATAGCCATGTCACAACCATTTTGTGTGTAATGCATGATTTGGATGTATGTTTTGGATTATTGTCTTTCTGGAAGATCTAACCACAACTCAGCTGCAGCCTGAATTTCATTTTAAATGTTCTGGTACTCTATGAAGTGCCATGTATTATAATAACTTTTCCCAGGCCCTCTTGCTTTGATTAACATATTGCTTACTAGTTGTTAGTCCTTAACTGAAAATAATTATGTGACCAGTGCACGCTTTTCTTGCTAGCTGCATTTATTTATTGGCTAGTTATAGGCATCTTACCCTGCATTTATACTAATGTACAGAAAAAGACACAAAAGAGCACTTGATCAAATAGTTTGTAGGTTTTTTATTTTTTATTTTTATTTTTTTAAAGCATTTTGACCATTTCAGAGATCATTGATAAATTTAATGTCAAGATTTGATAAACGACAACAGGGTCATAAGATACTGCATTAAAAATACATTGTAAAGTTGAGGATGTTGTAATATTTATGGAATCTGAAGTTAATGATGAGGAAAAATGTTTGCTCTTTTCTCTGGTGTCTAATGATGCTTTTTGATATATCCTCATCATAGACAGGGTTGTATTATGACCAAAGGAAATATAGCAGTCTGAAGTGCTCCAAACCACCTCCTCCTCTCTCCTCTACTGCTTCTACCCATCAGCCCTGGGTTTGTCTTTCTTTCTGTGTGTGTTGTCCACATAGACTGTCTCTATGCTAAAAACTATTTTGCAGTCAAATCATAAGTAGTTACAAGAGTATAGTTTAAAATATAGGTGTGTGTATGCAGTCATGTGCATGTATGTGCAGAACTGTGCAAAAATCTTATGCACATGTAAAGGATTTTTTTAAAGCAAAGATGCCTTCAAACAATGAAATTAACGGTTTTCTACATTAAAAATGCTGATAGAGAGCAGTAAACAGCAAAACTAAACAAAGTCAGTATTTCACATGACAAACTTTTGTCTTTTAAAATGCTTCAGGAATTGGCTGGTAATTTTCTTTAAGCATCTACCTTGGATAATCTGCCATTGTCCCATTTGCTTCTGATTTAGTAGGTGATCCCTGACAGCTTTAATTCCTTTGTCTGTCTTTCATTCTGTTTATAAACATCGATGAAAGACCTACCTCTTCATGGAATGGAACTAAAATTAGCACACAAAAAAAAAAAATCAAATTCTTGTTTGTTTTTTTTACTATTTTACTAATTAAGTAATGTTTGGAAATCTAAAACATTTCTACAGAACAAATAATGCCATAAAGTTATAGGCTAAATATCAAAATTACAAAATTAGTGTAAAAAATAAAGTGCCTAAGCATTTTGCACAGTATTATTATATTGTACACTGATGTTCACAAACATCCCCCACCCCCACCCCATACAGGTTTCCAGCACTACCTCTACAGGTCTGATGCGCAGCTACAGCGCGGTCAGTCTATCCTTAAATGCTTTTGCATGTAGAATTATATTATATGTAATTTATTAAAATGGTTTTGCTGAATAGTGGACCTCTATTTTTGTTCTTAGGCCTCAATATGTGATGCTAGTCTCTATGGGCCATATGGTTCCAGAGCTGTAAGTTCCAATTTTAATGCAGTGGGAAATATTGGCCAGTTAAGTAATACAGAACATTTATGTTGCATGGAGGGTTTCTGGTAAATATTGGTGTCTGACCAGTAAAAACTATTTCTGTTTAAATGAATATAGATGATATGCTGAACAGAAAAAGTCACTGTTAAGCTTGGGTTGTACACTAAATTCTGTTTTATATATATATATATATATATATATATATATATATATATATATATATATATATATATATATATATATATATATATATATATATATATAAAATGTGTGTATGTATGTGTATATATATATATATATGACAGTGAAGAGTATGGAGAGTTTTCCTGTTCTAAATGGGTTGTAACATTCATTAAAAAAATGGTTTAATTACTAAAGCAAGGAAGGAAATATTACATTTTGGGCTATACTAGAATGATACAATCAAGTAGGCCTGTCGCCCATTTTCTTTAAACTTATTTAAGTGTTTAAAGGTTTGTGCCAGTACCCATGCAAAATGTCTTCGTCCATTTAAGATGACATTTATCATTTTATATAAAGCCAGTTTCTTGAATTTACAACATGAATGACTGTTCGTTGATTATAATATAATATAATATAATATAATATAATATAATATAATATAATATAATAATATCCCAACCGTCTGAAATAAGGCCCCGTTTTGGAATTTTCTGAATGGGATGCTTGTATTCACAGACATCTGAATACAGCTGGTGCTCTTCTGGTGCTAGTTCTACTCGCAGTAGTCCAGTGGTAAGCACTTTGTCTCTAATGTGGCAGTAGATAGGCTTTGTGAGCATGTGTTTTTGTCATAGTATACATACTGTTTTAGTTTTGGAATACATGCTGTTGTGGAGTCAGTGCATTAACTAAGAAACATGCTTCTGCACAGTGCTGTTGCATTAAATATGAAGGTTTGTTATAAATGTTTTTGTACACTCCGAACCCACATCAGGGAACAATTCAAATGGACTGCATTTGTCAAAGCATTTTTAGTTCAGTGAGTGACCCATGATAGTATGCTTTTGTTTTTTTTCTTTTGTTTGTTACTTAACTATACACAAAGGTACTACGTTTATTTTTTTTTCAATCTCCAAAGTCCTCGTCTGATGACGATTCTGCCAGCACTACATCTCAGGATAACATCAAACATGGAAGGAGGGATAGTGTGGTGAGCTAACTATGACCCCAGTCCCATTTATTTGAACTCCAAAGAAACTTACTATGTTTTTATTTGCATTCCTGCTCATGTAAATTTTTTACCTTGTAGTCATCTGAACTTTCTGACATGAATGAGACTGCTGCTGACTATTTCAGCCGTTCGAACCGGAGAGGTAGTATTATTTCTGACCTAGATGATCTGAGCATCCCAGATCTGGACATTGTAAGTTATGGCACAGTGATCTGCTGCATGTACTCATTAAAGTGTGACTAACATAAGAGTGTGTCTCAGAGCTAAAGAATTTTTTTCCTTTTTTGTTTTTTACATGTATGCTACAAATGTACAGTTTGGATATCATAATTCACTTTGTATGGATATTTACATACACATAAATATATAAAATTTACATACAATATGCCAATTGCCTAGACAATTATACCACACTTTGCCCTTGAGAATTGTTAGGTTTAAGTTGTATGATGAGATTGAGGGAGTGTATCTCTAATAGTGTAACTGTAAAGCTTGTTCTTTGTTGCTTTTTGATTGTGTTTTGGGGAAACAGGATGTTGAGGTGCTGTAAATTTTTAAACAGCACTGTGATGCCTTTTACACAATCTGTAAACAAAACCTGATCCACTTAACTCATTTGCAGGTAGGAACAACCAGCATTTTAAAACATTTAAATTAGAAACAGTCTGATCTTGGGGGCACGGTGGCTTAGTGGTTAGCACGTTTGCCTCACACCTCCAGGGTTGGGGGTTCGATTCCCGTCTCCGCCATGTGTGTGTGGAGTTTGCATGTTCTCCCCGTGCCTCAGGGGTTTCCTCCCGGTCCAAAGACATGCATGGTAGGTTGATTGGCATCTCTAAATTGTCCGTAGTGTGAGATTGCGTGAGTGAATGAGTGTATGTGTGTGCCCTGCGATGGGTTGGCACTCCGTCCAGGGTGTATCCTGCCTTGATGCCCAATGACGCCTGAGCCACAGGCTTCCCGTAACCCGAGAATAGTTCGGATAAGCGGTAGACAATGAATGAATGACATTCTGATCTTTTTTTTCTTCTTATAGTTGGACGGAAAATGTGACAAGCAGTACTCAGATTCCTTCAGTCGGGTGAGTATGTGGAAAAAAAAAAAATCTACATTTTATGTGCATACTCCAGGTAGTGTATCCCCATAGCTTCTGTCTGAGAAGTTAAACATAGTTCCAACTATAATGTTAAGACTACTGTGATGAAGAATCTATTTTGCCCTTAGTCATTTGAATTTGCTGTTTTAATGTAAATGTCAGTTGTATGCAAATATTCACCTTGTCTTTAAAACTACCACCTAAATTGCTACTTAGCTTTGTATATTCTCAGTTTATTATTAGGTAGCCAGGTGCTAAAAGTTCATAGGAACACAACTGATCTTTTTTTAAATCTTCTTTTTCTGCTTATTATCCAAGCTTATAGCACTTGGAACTTTACTGTTTTTGTTTCTTCTTTTCTTGCTCTTGTTCCTTGTTATTGTTCTCAATGGATTGTACAGTCCAAGCCACAAGTCATAATGAATATCAGTGCAGCTAGTACATGGTTTAGCCTTCTTGTCTGCTCCCTGGTTTTCAATTATCACCAATTAGTAGTTCCGCGACCATAACTTGTAAGCAACATTGCCACACCACTCAGGGATAAGGTCAGAGTATATTACTGCAATGTACATTGCCTTAGCTAATTAAATACACCTCTACACTGTTATTGACCGACAAAAGTGTACATCTTTACATTGCTCTTTGAAAAACTAGTGTGGAAAAACTGAACGCCATTCAACCTCACACGATGATCCAGAATGCAGCTGCTTGTCTTGTTTTCTAAGATCTAAGATCTCCCACACCCCCACACTCCCCTTCACTGGCTGATGCTTGCCTACAAAGTCTAAAACATAACAGCACTCACTTACCTGAAAATGCTTGTCATACCCCACACTGCACCACATGTGCACAGCACTCTTCAGGTCACCCCACAAATTTTAAACTGGACTTAGATCTGGACTCTATCTGGACCATTCCAAAACCTTGCTCTTGTTTTAGTGAAGCCATTCCTTTGGTGATTTGTGGGTGTGCTTTGGGTCATTGTCATGCTGGATTTTGAAATACCTCTTTCTCATGTGTTTTGTACTCAAAAGAATTGCACCTCTTTTTGCAAACTACCCTTAGGATTTTTGCCCTATCTTTACAATTTTTGTTGGCATATTAATGAACAGAATATAAACGTCAGTAACTATCAACATGTTGAGATTTGTAAATAATATGACTGGCTAATTGATCCTATTAAGGTTGAGCTTGATTTCCTCGGTGGTAATCTGAGACTTCACAGTTAATGGGATAACGTTCGTGGCATGTGCCGCCTCTTCGTGAAATTCGGATGTAAACACCGATTATCATGGCTCTGGAGAATTCACGTGGTAAATAATATGGGTGCATATTCACGACTAAAAGTTTAATGTCTGGGTAGCAGAGAGTTTCCTTCACAGTAACATGCCCAGAATTGTACCACCTCTCATTTACAAAAACAGCAATCCCTCTGCCTTTCCTCTTACCACTGAGCTTTGCATCTCTGTCCACCTGAATGAGCATAAATGTCCACCTGAATGACCGGGTATGGAAGCACTGTGATCTGGGAAGTAAGTATGCAGCAAAGTTTCCGTAAAGTACATTAAATTGCTATCCCAGTACTCCCTCTGAGTCCGAATCAGTGCACACAGTTCTCCCATCTTATGTCCCAAGGACCTCACGTTCCCCATGCTAACAGATGGGTATTAACTCTTCTCCTTTTCACTCTCAGCCTTGCACAAGCTCTGCATCCACGGCGTCTGCTCTTGAGCTCCGCTGAGATCTCGTGCCTGTCTCCGAGAAGTTTTTTGGAGAGTGCTAACATCTGGTCACATGTGTACCTAAACACAATGCTGCTATGCTGAGCCCAGCTCCCAATCACAAAAAGTGATGTGAACAGCAAAAAGACCATTAAAACAGGAAAAAAAATGTATGTGAACCATGTTTCTAAAATGAAAACATACAAAGAAAATAATAATAATAATTAAATAAAAGACACAGAAAAAGCTGCTGTAACCGGCTGCTGCTCTCAGAGCACCATGAGCCAAATTCACTATAATTTGCATATTATAAGAAACCAATCCAAAGATTCCTAATTCCTAGTCCTAATATTTTTGGCCTGATCTTCCTAAAACAATTTCTAATTATTAATCAGTGTTAAACATTGAAATCAGAGGTGGACAAAGTACACAACTTCCTTACTTGAGTGAAAGTACAGCTACTACTGGTCAAACATTACTCCATTACAAGTAAAAGTTTTAAAAACAGATTTTTACTTAAGTAAATGTACAGAAGTACTTGTTTTTAAAAGTACTTAAGTATCAAAAGTAAAAAGGTAAATGCCAACTCATTGTTTTATTATTGTTGTATGCAATACTTACAGTACCTTTTGTAGCAACCTAGTGAATATACTGACCAGTTTGTAGTATCTGTGGAATTAAGAGTTTTTAGAATGTTACAAAACCTATAGAAATTAAACAATTGAATTGACAAAGACAGGTATAATCTTCATTTTTTTATTTAACACTCCTACCACCCCCAACAAAGAAGTACACATCTACTGTATGTGTATCCATTCATGCACATTTGAATCAAGTGGTCTGTAAATGCAGACTGACAGAAAAAAAATCCAACCTGCTTTAAAACCCAGCTACACAACTGTGGCTGCATATCTGCCCAACAGCAACACTGCTTTAACAAAGAACAAAACAGAAATTTCAAACCATTATTTGTGACAACGATACTATGTCTTACAGATCACTAGTAGAGAGAAATCATACTATGGTCAAATAAGTCAAACTTAAAAAAGTCCTTGTTCATCTTAAGTAGAAGCTGGTTCTCAAAGTTATGCGAATTAATTGCTCCCCTTCTTGGGCTGAAGATCAATCCAGCTGCACTAAAAAGCCTCTCACAGGCCACTGAGGCAGGGTGGGCTGTGTTCAGCTTAAGTGACGGAAGTGAACATCATTGCCTAGCTACGCACACATCATAAACAAAGCATTTCACATTTTATTCATTCTTTTTTATCCAATATAATTTACTATTCGCATTTTATATAAGTTATATATATTTCCACATTTTATTTACACCGTTTTAATATGCATTTACATTGTTCTCAAGGCTCCTCCCTCCTGCGTGCAACGCGTTGTGGGCAATATTTTATAAAGAGAATTTTTGGAATACTCTTTTCAGCATACTACGATTTGGGGCATATTTATTCTATTTTCGAATACTATTTAGGATGGATAGTATGAGAATTTAGATGCATACGTTTTTGCATGTTAACTAACATCATTACTAATGCTTTGGTGTATATGCAAAGCTATGGCAACTAGGCAAACAAGTACATAAAAAAAAACATTTGCCTTACCATACATACTTCATGGCATGGGCAATATCCACTTCAAGCTTTTACCAGAAATTAAAAGTATACATACCTCAATATGCTTCCGCAGGTTGGATGGAGAGTTTTTGTAGGCTGTGATGTGGTTTGTTTTCGGTAAACAAAGCAAACATTTAAAACGAAAAGAAACTTTACTCTTTTCTGAAAACTGGAATAAACTGTCTAAGTATGGCCATGGATGCGCGCACTGCGCTGATGATCTGTCTTCGTCCATTTTCCTACCAATTGATCAGAGTTCAAAAAATGATGGAAACCCACTGAACTTCACAACACATGACGCTACAAGAGTGGAAAAAAATCATCCTCTGATTAAAGTAACTACTTTCTACTCAATGACCTTGACAGAAATGTAGTGGAGTAAAAAGTAGAATATTTGTCTTTCAAATGTAGTGAAGTTAAAGTAACAAGTTTCCAGAAAAAATAATACTCAAGTAAAGTACAGAAACTCAAAAAGTGTACTTAAGTACAGTACTCAAGTAAATGTACTTTGTTACTGTCCACCTCTGGTCATAATTCAGCTGATAAGGAGGCAGAACACAATTTACTTAAACAGCTATAATCCTCTAATAGCTATAAGAAGTTGCATGAATTCATATAAATGAGACTGAAAGTCATATACAGAGCATGAATATGTGTTCAGATTCTTGTTTGTCTTATCCATTGAAATTTGATGTACTGCATTTTTGCCTTTGAGATGGAGTCACTGGCCAAAATTGACTTACTGAGAAAGAACTCAAGAATCCCACCTCATCCCATTAGAAGAAGTCATTTATATGTCGCCGTGTTTTTGAGCTGCATCCATCTATCTGTGCATCTATCCAAGACTCTCATTTAGTTTTTATATAAAATTTTATTAATTTATATAAAATTATGATTGAACCAGCAGATGAACTGAGAAGATTTTGGAATTGCCCCAAACAGGGTCAAGGTCACAGCTAGGTCAAATGTCTGAAATAGATTTTATTTCAATAGCATTCTTCCTGTATGTCACACAGAGAGGTTACTCACATGTTCCTGTACAATTTTCAGGCTATGTTTGATTTTTACCGACCATCCTTCAATCAGTCTGAGATCCTAGTTAGCACAATATATCAAGAACAAGTAGGTGAATTTTATAGGGTTTCTATGAACTGATTAGATTTTGGAATTACAGAATCACAGCTATGCCAAAGATATTGAAGATGTTTTCTTTAATAGATTCCTTCCTATATGGAGAATAATATAAATGCCAGTGGCATGAGCTCTGCTTGTTTGTAAAGAGGCAGGGCTAACAATTCTAAACTAAAAGCAATTATATTGTTGCTGCTGTAAACTTATAAATGCCTTTACTGTTGTGTGTGTTGTAGCCATCTTCTCGATGTGCCACTCCAGGCCTCTCTGCTGCCACACTGGCAACTCTTGGTGGTACTTCATCCAGACGAGGCAGTGGGGACTTGTCCAGTATTGTCATTGAACCCGATGCCTCTCTCTGCGAACTAAAGGTAAGGCATTTAATTCTCCTTATTATTGACCATTTTAAAAGTATGTGTTGCCTGGAAAATTGCAAGTGACCAACACTGTTTTTAAGTCTCTGCTGCTGAGTAAATAAGGTTTATTGTTCAGGAATGTGTGGTTGAATATAGGACATATGTAGAATAGGTAGTATTTATATTGAATTCAATAAAAAAAATTATTGTATCGTTCTTTTAACAATGGATGTTATAACAAAGCATAAATATATAAATTCAAAATATAGAGTTATCAATTGAGCCCCAATGAGCAGTGGTGACAAGGAAAAACTCCCTGAGATGAGTTAAGAGAGAATTCTTGAGAGGAATCAGACTCAAAAAGGGTGACAATAGATAGTATGATTATAAAATAATTTCTCTTCAATACTTGCACTATATGGTTGAAAAGTGCAGTTGCATAACCAGCATGTTCATTCTAGTTGTAACAAGACATTTATCTTGTTGATCAACTGTTTACTGATGGAGACTTGAGTGCAAATTCACTATTTACAGCAATCCCATGTAACTTTAAGGTGTCCATGTGGGGCCATCCTCAGCAGCAGCAAGCGGCTTCCAATTGATGAGAACTGAAAGTAGGGCATCAGGACGGATCAGGCAGGTTTGGAGAACAAAAGGGGTTAGAATCACTGGTATCTCAGGAGTAGCATGTATAGCTCCACAGAGAGAGAGAGTGAGAGAGGGAAAAAGAGAAGGTGAACACAGAATATTAGGTATACTTCTCATCACATAATGGTCATTGTGCAATGTGCATTGTCTGTTTAGAGTGCAAACAGGGACTCTGTTAAGGCTATATATGACAGCATAACTAAGTAGGAGCCAGAAGGCGACACATACATGAGGGTGCTCTGGGACCAGAGTTTGTGACGTTACTTTTGTAACGCTCTATGTGAGTGGATTGGAGGGGAAACAATTTCCACTCCGTACTCAAAGCATTAAATAATCACTCTACTCCAGCTCAGCTCTGGGTTGACCATTTCCCTGCTCTTCACACTCTCCCCGCTCACTCCCTCCTCGCTTTTTGTTCACTCCATGGGAAAAATTTGTGGTTTTTAATATTAGCCCAAGTAAATAAATTATTGTTTAGCTTATTTGGATTGTTTAGCTTATTTGGATTAATCTTATTTGGAAATAAAATGCTGGATGAGGATAAATTTAAATAAATTACCAAACAAAAAAACATTTCATTAAATAAAATAAATAAATTATCAAACGAAATATTAATTAAAATAAATTGCCAAATAAAAAAAATTGATCATTCTTGGCATTGTGAGGTATTGTTTGACCTTTATGTCAAGTGCTGCAGATGAATGTGTCACAGTTGCGTAGGACTGAAACTTTGACTTACCTTTTTTTGACCTTGATGGCTCAGGGTCAGCAACAAGGGAAGGGGATGTTACTGTTTTATTGAAACTGCAGAGAAGTCGTGTTTCATGAATTAACAACTCCTGGATCTCAATCTGTTTGCCTTGAACTTACAAGAACAACAAAATTGTTATTGTACAATTATGGTCATTGTACTCTTTTATAATAATTTTTTTTTTTATATCTTTTCACAGTTACCAATATTTTTGTAATATTTCTGTTGATTTGTGAATGTGGCTTTGTGTAGACTGAATTACTTGCCTTTTTATCTCTTGCAATCTACTTGGTTTTAAAGCGTGGGTCTAACCATGCAGCCAGAATAATGTGGGTGTCTTAAAACCTTTTATAATGAGCTGAAAAGTTTTCAGCTAGAATGAGAATGCAGCTATTTCCAGTGGATTGGAGACATCAGCCATAATTCTGTGTATTTCTGTAACTGCTGGCAGGATCCTTCCTTTTTGGTAGGAAGAAAAAGGAATCAGTGCCTGGCAGGGATGATAGGGTGCAAGAAGCTACAGAGGAAGGGGAGATTGAGTGGAGGTTTTGTTGAGTTAGAGAGAAATTTTGATTGAGGTGAAGGATGTTAGGTGGTGATCAGAGATGAGAAGTGAGGTGGCATTGTAGATATCTGTAGGTGGTGAGGACTATGACAGACACATTTTAAATGAGACGAGATTAATTTTCTAAGATATCTTCAGACTGTGAAATGTGACTTCACATTTATTTCACATGTGAATATTTTCTATATTTAATCTGAATGGTAGGACTGGATCAAGAAGTAGGACAACAATTATGAGTGGGTTCTATTACTTAATGATTATCCTCGACTAAATCTAGAATGAATACAAGCATGGTTCTCATAGGGTGGTCTTCAGGGATCGTCTCTGTTAGAGCTCTAACTCACAGCAAACAATTCAACCAGGAAATTGCTTTTCTTCAGTCTCTTCTTTCCTGTTAATCATACAAGTAATAAAATTTATTATTAGAATTATCTTATTGTGGGAGTTGTTAACTCAGATTTATATTTTGGTTGTAAAACAATTCTCTGTACAATTATTATTTTACAACATGAATTTTTTTTTTGCACCAGTGTCAGATCTTTATACACGACTCTGGGTATATGGATCATTTTAAATGGACCGGTCATCCTTATTTTAATCTCTTTATCATCTTTGGAATTTCATTTGTATTTTACTTTTTGCTAGGTATATTCAGAAATACATGACCTTTAAAAGTTTTTACACATAATTACAAGCACTAGGACCTGTTAAACTCTTGATTTATTTAGCAAAATCACAGTATATTGTCACCATTATTATATGCGTTAAATATTTGCATTTTTGAAATCACATGCAAGCTGCTTTCTGTTCAACTAGTGGTATTAAGCAACATAAATTTTATCTGTTATAATCAGTATAACTGACTCACAGCAGCTGAGACCACATTGCTCTGAACTAACTCAGTTAGGATTATTGTGACATTTTGCATTTACTTTAAAAAAAAATATTGTGTTTAAAACATGTTCTGTTGTTTAACAATAACATTAAAGCACAAAGTCACAAAGTCAGTATCTATTATCAGGTGAATCTTAACGTATAAATAAATATGATGTGATAAATGACATCTCTGTTTTTTGCTCTGTAAGGGAAAACTTCATAAACACTTAAGCAGTGCAAAAATGCTTTATGACTGCCCAATTGATCATATGGTACAATTTAAAACCTTTTTTTGCTCAATTGGAGGACTACCTGTTTTGTGAATGCCTCCCGAGAAGTAGTCATGTGTTGTAGTCTTCCTTTAGTATTTCTTCTTTTCACCAATATTCATTTCAGTCCTTCCTCCTCAACAGGACATCTATGATCTTAAGGACCAGATTCAGGATGTAGAGGGGCGATATATGCAGGGTCTTAAAGAGCTAAAGGTAGAGGGGCTTGTGTATAGTGCATGCCATATCTTTCTATTCTATGTCTCTCTCTATTCTATGGCTGCGTGCTTTTACTCACACTCAAACCTCACTGATTTTGCCGTTATTTTGTGTGGAAGCATGAGCATCACATGAAATGTCTAATTCTCACTGATTTTTTTTCTTTTAACATTTTAGTCTTTATGCTAAATTGTGTTAAGGTAAGAGCTTTAAGACATGATTGCTGATGAGTGAAGATATGATGAAGTATGACGAAGAATGTTTACATTTCTGACCTTTCTGTAGGAAGGATTAACTTCAAAATTGTTTGAAGACTTATCTTTTTTGTTATACAGATCTCATTCTGAGATTTATATTATGTAAAATGAAATCTGGTCTTAAAATATTAGCTAATTATCCTTTTGTTTTGTATGACTAGTGTTCAACTGTTAATCCCGTGCAATATCACAACAAATGAAACTAAATAATGTTTTTAAAATATTATAAACAGAATATATCCTCATGCCATTCTCAATAATATAGTTACTTTAAGACGTAAGTAATATTACTTCAATTCAAGTTGTAACAATTTAGCCTAGAGCAAAAGGGAAATCAACTAAAGATTTTAATAACTAGATAAAATAAGTCTACACACCCCTGTTTTTGTTGTGTAAAATAAATGAAATGTAAATGAAATAAGTCATGTCAGAACGTTTTCTACCTTTATTATGAAATTTCAATCTATATATTAAAATGAAAAACAATAAGAATAATTTTACCTACGTCAAGAAGCTTTTATTACCATTTCAACCAAATATAGCTGATGCATTGATATTTATTTTGAAAATTTGACTGATAATGCAAGATTTTTTTCTTATTTAAGGTCACTTGAAGGCATTAATTATCACATAGTTGTTTGACTCCTTTTTAAAACCTTATGATAACTGAAATCACGCAAACAACCCTATTAAAAGTTTACATATCCTTGAATGTTTGGCCACATTATAGACACACAAGGTGACACACAGAGGTTTAAATGACTATTAAAGGAACATTTCCACACCTGTGACTCATTGTAATTAGTGTCTGCATAAATAGTCAGTGAGTTTCTTAGCTCATGAGGTGATGCACTGAGTTATACTGATACTGCTAATGGACCTGCATAATAAGCTAGTTGAACTTATAAAAAAATATCTCAACACTTGAAAATGCCAGTCAGTACTGTTCAAACTCTGATAAAGAGTTTGAAAATAAGAGGTTCTGTTGATACTAAGCCATGGTCAGATGGACCAAGAAAGATTTCAACAATACTGCCAGAAGAATTTATCGGGACACAAAAACCCACAAACAACTTCGAGAGAAATGCAGGCTGCTCTGTAATAAAGTGGTGGTGTTTCAAGGAGCACAATAAGGAGGTACTTGAACACAGATGACCTGCATGGTCAAGTTGCCAGGAGAAAGTCGTTACTGTGCCCAAGCCACAAAGAGGCCCGCTTTCAGTACGCCAGACAAGCACCTAGACAAGTCTCTATGTAGAATGTGGTCAGGATGGGTGGTGGGAGATTGTGTGAAGCCTGAAGAAAGTCAAAGTATTGAAGCTGACTGGTTTTCTTGCTTGGTGATGGAACTGGTGCTGAGTGACCAAGTGTGAGGTATTCCACCAGTTGAAGAACCAAACCACCTCCATCTCCACATAGGTTATGTTCAGCGGATAGTGATTTTGGAGCTACAGTGCTTCTCAAGGAAATGTTGAAGATATTAGTGAAGGCATCCACTAGGTGTTCTGCACATTCTCGGAGCTCTCTGCCAGGAATGTTGTCTGGTCTAGCAGCCTTCCATGGTATAACTCTGCCTAGAGTTCTCCTCACATCAGCCATGATGAGGCAAAACACCTGGCCGTTGGAAGGATTGGTGGTCTTCCTCACCGCAAAATTGTTCTGAACCTCAAACCGAGTGCAGAAATAGTTCAGTGCATCTGAAATTGCCCTGTAGTTAGTGATGGCCTGAAAACAAAGACACAGCAGTATCTAAACTCATGCCATGTGGTCCACTGAAGTTGGATGTAGTCCAGTTTATTGTACAGTGACCAAACATTCTGGAGTAGAATGGACCGGAGCCTAGCACAGACACCAACACTATTGCCACATATTCTCACACACCACTTTTGAAATCCTCTCTCCCAGCCACTGGCATCAGGCAATGCTGAGGACTGGAAGCCTGGACTTCGCAGCAAGCTGAGATTGTGGTTTTCCCAGAATGTACAATAGCCTGGTTGCATAAGTGTGCATACCCTTTTATAATTGGGAATGTGGTAGTGTTCAGAATCAACCAATCCCATTTAAATTCATGTTAAATACTAAGTAGTATATACCTGTCATCAAATAATGTGACTGATTAACTCAAAATAAAATACAGCTGTTCCTAATTTTTCTGACATCTTTTTGGTAACAGCCACCTGGAAAATTCATGGGACACAAAGAGCTTACAAAGTAGGTACAGGATCTCATTATTGAAAAATATCAAGTTACACTATCGAGTTACAAAAAAATTCCAAGGCACTGAATATACCATGGAACACTCTAAAGACAATAATCAACAAGTGGGGAAAATATGGCAAAACAGTGAAATTACTAATAACAAGAAATCCCCCTAAAATTGATGAGAAGACTAATTGAATTGTTCAGGGAGGCTGCCAAGAGGCCTACAGCAACATTAAAAGAATTGCAGTCATTTCTGTCAAGTACTGGTTGCTCCCTATATCAACAATGCCCCAAATTCTTTGTGTGCCTGGGATACAGGGAGGGTGGCAAGACAGAAGCATTTTCAGCAATAACACAAAACAAACCGTAAAGAAGAGAAAAAAAAGAAAAGAAAAATATCTAATATCCAAAACCATGTGGAATAATGTGTTATGGTGTGATGAGACCAAAGTTCTACTTTTTGGCCATCATACCAAAACATTTGTTTGGCACAAAAAAAAAACCCAGCACATCACCAGAAGAACACCATCCCCACAGTGAAACATGGAGTTAGCAGCAGCATGCCTTAAGGCTGCTTTTCTTCAGCTGGAACTAGGGCTTTAATCAGGATGGGAGAAGAAAAAAAAACCCAATACCAGTCCATTTTGGCATAAAACCTTAAAGTTTCTGCTAAAACTCAACATGAATAGGAATTTCACTTTTCAGCATCAACCACCCAAAGCACACCTTAGAATCAACAAAGGACTGACTTTAGCAAAACAAGCTGAAGGATTTGGAATGGCCTAGCCAGAGCCCAGATCTAAATCCAGTTGAAAATCTGTGACCTGAAGCGATGCCCAGTCAATTTGACAGTTTGAATTTTAATGCTTTTGCAATGAAAAATGTGCCAAACTGGTTAACTTTTACCCACAAAGAATGCTAAAATAACAACACCTAAAGTAATGTTTAGTTGAAGCACCTTTACATGTGTGCACACTTATGCAACCAGGTTATTGTACATTTTTAAATTTTTTCTCTGAAATGATTCTTATTCATTTTTTCACTCTAATATATAGGTTGCAATTCCACAATAAAGGTGGAAAAGGTTCAGACATGATTTATCTTGGTTTAATTTTTTACATCACAAAAACCTGCCATTACAACCGAGGTGTGTAGACTTTTTATATTCACAGTATTTCCACTGTTCATATATTCTCCCTCTCGTGCGCGCTCTCTCTCTCTCTCTCTCTCTCTCTCTCTCTCTCTCTCTCTCTCTCCCTCGCACTCTCTCTCTATGTATGTATTTAGGGTTTACCTCTTAAGAACAAATAGATTAATTCAATAAAATAATGCCTTTTTGCAAAGCTATAATCAAAGGAAAAGTTAGTTAAAACAAGGTTATAAGTGAACACTGACCTAGCAATTATAGTGTTATTTTAGTTGTATTTTGAAGGAAATGTTATATTCTCTGTAGGAATCTTTATCTGAAGTGGAAGAGAAGTATAAGAAGGCCATGGTGTCTAACGCACAACTTGACAACGACAAGGCAAATCTAATCTACCAGGTGGACACTCTCAAGGATGTCATTGAGGAAATGGAAGAACAGATGTCGGAGCTGATCAGAGAAACAGAGGAGAGGTCAAAGGTATATATTTTTTATACATACATACATAGCCTGAAACCTTTGAACATTTTTTTTTTCTATTATGTATTAGCATGAGCAGTAGGAGGTGTTGTAAATGTCATGAAATCATGTAACAAAATAATGAATTGTATATCAACCATGTAATCTCTAGTGGACTGCTTGAATCTTCATTATCCATACTGTAGAACTTCTGACTAAAATGTTAAAATTGATGTTTAGAAAAACTATGAAGATATTTGAGTTTACTTTAAAAAAAATTTTTTTTTTTAAATCTTGATCATTAGGAATTAGAGAGGCAAAAGCATACATGTTCAGTCCTGCTGCATAAACAGGAGGAGCTTAAAGATGGAATCCGTCAACGAGATGAACTTATTGAGGTGAGGTTTCTTTTTGATTTACTTTAAACTCACACTAGTCAAATGCATTTAATTACACTTGGTATAATTGTTTTAAGTTTTTATTTTACAAAATCACAAGTAACAGAGCTAAGGTCCACATGCAGGGCCTTTCTGTCTTGTGTTTCCAGTCTTGTTTCTATCCACTGCTTTGCCCCTTCCATTTCATGGCTCTCCATTTCTAGGCAAACCAGAACACTCAATTCAAGTTAGATACGCTTACGAGGGAGGTGTTTGACCTACAGGAAACTGTTAACTGGAAGGACAAAAAGATTGCGGTATGAAGATATGAACAACATTAGGACTTACATATGCATGTTTTAATGGATTTTCAATACAGTATTTGAAATACTGTACAATACAGTATTTCAATACAGTATACTTGCTATATAACAAGTATACAGCTTGTTTGTCTGCTGACTAGAACAGGAATAACTGAAAACCTGCTTGTTTATGAAGTCATCCAATCGACTAATTATGTAGCAGCAGCATAATGCATAAGATCATGCTGATACAGGCAAAGAACTTCAGTTAAGGTTCACATCAAACATCAGAATGTGGAAAATGTGGCTTTAACAGCAGTATGTTGTTGGTACCAGATGGGCTGGTTTGAATATTTCAGAAACTTCTTGGGATTTTTACAAGCAATATTCACCACAGAGTTTACACAGAATGGTGCAAAAAAAAAACCAAAAACATCATGTGCCGATGAGACAAGTCAGAGGAGAATGAGCAAAAAAAATTTTTTTAGAATGCACAACAAATGAAGCTTTGAGGTGAATGGGCTACAACTGCATCAGGCTCCATTTCTTTCATTCAAAAACAACAATCTGAGAATATCTGCAGGAAATCTGCAGTTTCTGAAATCCTCAAACCAGCCCATCTGGCATAAATATACTTTTCACAGTGAAAGTCAGATGTCAGATATCACACATCTCTTTCAGGGTTTGATGTGAACATTGCATATCTCTATCCCTGAACATAGGGATAAATTCATATATTTAAATTCTTTATCCTGAATTTTTATATGTCTGTAAAGCTGCTTTGTGACCACTGCCCATTGCATCTCTAACAGCACTATGCAGATAAAATTGAACTGAACATTAACTGAACCTCTTGACCTGTATCTGTGTGATTTATTTTTTTTTTTTGCATTGCTCTGCTGCCACATGATTGGCTAATTAGATAAGAGTATACTGTGTATAGTTATTTCTAATATATTGGACACTGAATGTATCATCAGTTTAATATAAACTTATTGTCAACTTTATTAGGAACACCTGTACACCTAAATATTCTTTGAAGCCTGTAACTGCATGAAACTGCATGATTTTATGCATTGCTGCCAAATAATTAGAATGAAATAGAAGCCTCTATTTGTCACATACAGTCATGTAAAAAATGAGGACACCCCATGAAAGCCTGTGTTTTTTTTTAACATAGCTAAACACTTATTTTATGTAAATCTACATTTTAACAATATTGAAAGATTCAAGTATTAACTAAACAGTTAAAACCAAAGAAAAGTCTTTTTTTTAATGATCTGTAAAATATAATTTAAAAAAAAATCCAAATTTTTTGTAAGGACACCCCCACATTTATTTGTACTTAAAATGGATAAAATTACCTACAGGTGTATCACATGAGGTGGAAATTATTAGAACATTGTTCCAGAGCATTTTGAAGAACGCTTGCCTTATTTAAACCTCAGACATTTAGCTTGGATTGCTCTTAATTGTATCACCATGGTGAGATCCAAAGAGCTCTCTGAGGCCTAAAGAAAGATTGTTGATGCTTATGAGTTTGTCCATTGTCCAGAAAATTATTTACAAGTGGAGAACATTTAAAACAGCTGCCAACATGGCCAGGTCAGGTATTCAAGCAAATTCACCCCAAGAGCAGACCGCAAGATGCTTAAAAACGTCTCCAAAAAACCCCCAAACATCACACAGCTGAAAGAATTCTGCATTGAGGAGTGGGGGAAACTTTCTTCCAGTTGATGTCAGAAACTGGTAGATGGCTACAAAAAAAACCGTCTCATTGAGGTTATTTCAGCCAGTTGGGGACACACTAGCTATTAGGGCATAGGGTGTCCTAGCTTTTTCCTCAGGGGAAATACTCATTTTTGTTGATTTCTTTGTTCAATAAGTGAAAACAAAGTGATATTTTGTTGTTTGTTTACAATTAAAACAAGATCAGAAATTGATATGTTGACATTTCTTAGACATTTCTCTCCCAAAGTTCAAAGACGTATTGTAGACTGATTGGCGTCTATAAATTGTCCATAAATTTATGGGTTTTCCTAATAAATTGGACAAGCATGTATATACACTGTACAAAAAAATTGAATGGAACATCACACTTTGGATCTTGAGCAGAATGTTCAACTAGAAAATCTTATTTTGATATATATATATATATATAATTCGTTCCGAACAGAATTGATGTGACAATGGCAAATTGTTGAAATGGCTGATCCAACTTGCCGTTCCAGAGGTTATTAATTAGATTCAGGTCTGTGGAGCTTGAGGGCCAGTCAATGGCATCAGTGCCTTCGTCATCCAGAAACTGCCTATACACCCTGGCCACATGAGGTTGGGCATTGTCATTCACTAGGAGGAACACAGGGCCCACTGCACCAGTGTAAGGTCTGATGGTGGATCTGAGGATTTCATCCCGGTACCTAACAGCAGTAAGGGTATTGTTGGTTAGCACATGGAGGTCTGAGGTCTGTGTGACCCTTAAAGGATATTCCTCCCCAGGCCATCTACTGACCCACCACCAAACCGGTCATGGATGATGTTGCAGGCATCATAACACTCCCCATACCATCTCCAAACTATTTCACTTCTGTCAATGCTGGATTACCTCAATTCAATTCAGTTCAATTCAATTTTATTTGTATAGTGCTTGTAACAATGGACATTGTCTCAAAGCAGCTTTACAGAAGTATAAAAACATAGAAAAAAATTATAAAGTTTAAAGTTAAGTTACTATTTTATCCCTAATGAGCAAGGAAAAACTCCCAGAGGAAGAAACCTTGAGAGAAACCCAGCTCAGAAGGGAACCCATCCTCATGGGTGACACTGGACAGTAAATAATGTAGATGTTGATAACGATGCTGAGGAACTAGTAGGTCAGTGTAGTTTCTGAGTTCATTATTGAAACTCAAGTTGAAAACCAAAGACAAATATTCAGGATAAGGAGAGAACCACCACCTGCAAAACCATTTCCTTTTTGGTGGTTGTCTTGCTGTTGCCTCTCCAGTGCATGTGGTATCACTTTCATTTGCACAAAAACTGATGGTGAAACTGATTCACAATTACTTATGATTCCTAACTGGACAGATTGATGTCCCTGATGTTTAACTGAGTTGGTGTTATACTGCGTTGATTAAGTGTTCCCTTAATTGTTTTAGCAGTGTGTATGTATGCTATATAGTCTAATATTGGCTTTCAATTCTGTTGAAAAAAAATTAACAAAGGTAACCGGATTGGTTACAATGTTACGATGCATCCAGAAAGTATTTTGTCTCCATTATATATATAAAATTAAAGCACCTGTAATGGCTTGGAAAGCCTCCTCATAATTAAATTTTTGACACATGTAATGTCTGCAGACCAAAGGTTTCCCAGCAAAACATTGTTTTCCAGAGCATCACACTGCCTCTACTTTCCTCTCATAGTGCATCATGATGTCATCCCTTTCCCAAGTAAACAATGCATATGCACTCAGCTGTCCACTTAATGTAAAAGAAAAAAATGGGATTCATCTTTTTCTCCATTTCTCCATGGTCCAGTTGTAATACTCATATGCCCATATTAGGTACTTTCAGTGGTGGACAGGGCAAGCAGCAATGCATTGTGTTCTGACATTTTTCTATCATAACCAGCATTAACTTTTTCAGCAATTTGTGCTGCAGTAGCTCATTTCTGAGATTAGACCATACCGGCTATACCGGAGCCTTGTGCACCCTGTTATTATCCTGTTGCAGGTTCAGCAGTTGTCTTTCTTTGGTCCACCTTTGGTATGTACTGTCCATCATCCAAGACCAGAAAGAATGAGATTATTATTATTATTATTATTATTATTATTATTATTATTATTATTATTATTATTATTATGGGTTTTTGCCTAATTAATTGGCTGTCACCAAAAAGGTAGCACCAGATCCTGTTTAGCGAACAGAGCAGGCTTTTTTCCTAGTTAAATGTTTTTCCAGCAGGCTTTTTTTCTAGTTAAAAGCTGCACTCTGTTATGGACCACCCTTACATTCTCCTGACTACTTCTTTGCTCCCCAGCCAGAGTCAGGTGGTGGGCATATGTGTAGGCAGGGATGTGGTCACAAACTTGCCTTATATCTCCTCATTTTCAGTACAACCAGTAAAAAAAGTCTCACAGAGGGCCTTTTAGAGGCCTCTGTAAAAACATTAAATGTTTAGGTGGCTAGGAAAATCTTTGGTGAAAACCAAACACAGTACATCATCACAAACGCGTCATACCATCTGTCGAGCATGTTGGTAGGGGGTGAGGATTTGTTTTGCAGCCATAGGACTTGGGAAACATGTAGTCATTTGGTCAAACAATGAACTCCACTGAACATTGGAATATTCTTGAGACACATGAGGCCATCTGTCCGGCAGTGAGCTGGGCTAACATTGGGTCTTGCAACAGGACAATGATCCCATGCACACCAGCAAATTGACATCTCAGTGGCTAAAGAAAAAAATTAAGGTGTTGGAATGGCTAAAAGTCCAGATCTCAACACCATCAAGATGCTGTAGCGGAATCTTGAGAGAGCTGTGCATAAATCAATAATGATTGTTTCAATACATTGATGAGAGACTTATGAACTGAACACATTTACCTCATGTTATTGGTGTCAAAAGTGGTTCTTTATCTAACTGAATTATAAGATGTACTTATTTTTTCCCACCTGGTTTCTAAATGTTTTAGTTTTTGGAAAGAAATCACAATATGTTGAAAATAGTTGTGTTATATTGTCATCTGAGGCTATTTGTTTGTGATAACCATACAGTTGTTAAATAAAATCATAGAAATGTTAAATAAAATCATATAATTTAAAGAATGTGTACTATTTTTTCCCCATGACAGTAGAATGTCATGAATGTCAAAAACGTTCACTGTGTGAGGAACTCATACTTGACATCCGGTTGGTTATATCAGATCAGCACACATGAATACAGATCAACAGAGTGGGTTAAAAGCATTTTAAAAGCATTTCTCTTAACCTGAGCTTTTCTCTTACTCCACTTTTATTTGCATGTCATTTTTTCATTCATGCTACTTTTCTTTGCTTTAACCATGCAGGCTGTGCATGATGACCATTATTTCTTGTCTGCATCTATGTGGCCTGTCTTTCTCCACTTGTTCTGCTCATGGTTCTTCTCTCTTTCCTGCCCGACTGTTGACCAGGCCTTAGAGAGGCAGAAAGAGTACTTTGATTGCATTAGGAATGAGAGAGATGAGCTCAGAGATGAGCTGGCTGACCTCAAGGGGAAATCCATATCTGTAGAGGTATGTCAGTGCTGAAGATCTAAGAAATGCAACAAAGGACAAAAGATTTCCTAATGATGGGTTCCTGGAACCCTAATGCAAAGCTTTAGAAATTATTTTATACCCCTGCCCAGATCTATGTCTATTTGATCACAGATATCTGGAGGGTTCCTATGATTGCTTTTGGTCTAACATGCATTGTGAATTGTGGGACAGGTTTGTGCGCTTCTAAATCATATCCATTCAGTGTAATTTTCCACAGATAGACTTTAGTGAAGTTCTAGAGACCCCAAGATAATCAAAACAAACAGGATGCACCCAAACTCATTTTGCAGTGACTTTAACCAAGGGTCTGAATACATTTTTATAGACAATTTATTTTTTATGTTGCAAAAATTTTTATATTCATCGAGAAATTAGTCAATTTAATTAATTTTTAGATTAAATATAAGATAAAATCCATAAACTGAAGGGTCTGTAAAGTACACTGAGGTGGTGAAAATGCAAAATCTATTTGCAAATAACACAGAAAGCCAATTTAATAAAAAATGTTTTAGGAAAAGACAGACAAGAAAATAATTTTCATAAGGCAGTAAAATGAATTAATGTAGTGTCATTCCAGATGTTTTGTGGAATTAATACTTCATTGCTACATTGGTAAAAAACAAAAATTCTTCACTATAAAAGAGTAGTCAAATCCCCACCCAAATTATACAAATTTCATGTTTGCAATTATATTTTACACATTTACAAATAGGTTAGTGATCTATACTGATATATAGCAGAGTTTTCAGCCCTTAGGTTTCCATTACATAAGGCCTGAAGCTTTAGGCATTGAGGCATTCAGATGTCGATTTGGATCTTGTGCTCCAGATCAGTGTCTTGCAGCATAAATTAAGTCAAATGCATTCTGAAACAGCAAAGTATCCCCACAACATCTCACTACCACCACCATGTTTGACTGTATGATGTTCTTATTGTGGAATGTGGAGTTCACCTGTGTGCAAGGCCTATTGTCATCAGTCTCTCGACGACTATCTATCTATCTATCTGGATATCTATCTTGACTGGCTTTGCCGAGCCAACATCAAATATGCAAAAATAAACAACTCAGTAAGGGGCAAAATATATTTATTTATTTATTTATTTTTACATTACTCTAACCAAGTATGAAGTAAATGGGTTTTCTGTAATCTGGTATATACACTGCAGATGTGCTAGATACAGGTAGAGAAGTACCATAGTATCTATTATGGTATATAAAGTTTTCCATATGATAATGAAGTAGGTATGGTAATACATATATTATCCCTGTATATTGTAATTATTTATTTATTCTTTTAACATTATACATCATTTTTAGCTCTGCTATATATTCTGTATTTGGACAGCCATAAATCTCACTTAATTACCCTGCTCTTCACAGAAACATGGGCTGGTTATCATTCCAGAGGGTACGGCCAATATGGACGATAGCCAAGAATCTCCCACTTCAGTGATCTCTCTTGTCTCCCAGGAAGCTGCTCAGGTGCTGGAGTCAGCTGGAGATGGACCTCTGGGTACGAAAACAGTTCAGCCAAAAAACTTGACTGTGTTAGACATCCTTTGAATTGTAAACACCTTTCTTTTTCCACAACAGATACTCGACTACGAAAGCTTGCTGAAGAAAAAGACGAACTTTTATCTCAAGTATGAATATTATTATTATAATTATTATATCTAATGTTTATTTGAAGGATTGACTTAAGAATTTAATAAAAGAATTTGTACATTACATATTAAGTTAATCAGCATAAGAACACATTTGCCCAGAAGAGAACTTTTTTTTGAAGATTTTCTGCTTTTACATCTCACAGATCAGGAAACTAAAAACACAGCTACAGGAGGAGAGACAGAAACATTCTAAGATGGAAAGTGTTTACTCAGATGGAGAACATCTAGAAAATGGCACTGACTTGAACTTACTTGAAATGCAGAGTAAGTTCACACTTGTGAGCAGTTGAAATACTTTGTTTTGCTTTTTTATTTTTTCCCGTTTCATAAAACAATTTAAGTCCTTTAAAATGACTAAAAATCTTATCACAGGAAGTCGAGAAAGTTCAATCAATCGATCTAATAAGTATTTTTAAAATGTATATTTTTTCATGAATAAAAGCAAAAAAAATTCTACATTCCTTTTTTGTGTAAAAAACACTGATTTATTGAGAATATAGAGAATATAATCTTAATACATTTAAGGGAAGACTTTGAAGAGAGTTGAATGGGAACTTTTGTATTATTGGGACCATATGCACTATATTGTACTGATCTGTTTGATCTTTCTGTTTTGACCATTATCCACTGATCTTGGTTGACCTGATGGCATAAATTAACAATAACAAACATAAATGATTGCCATTGAAAGGTTGCATATTCATGATTAGCACAAAGCTGTATGTTTGGAGTTTGAAGGCTCTTTAGCAGTGCTCCTTTCTGCGGGACAGGGCAGTGTATCATGACTGACCCTGTGTCCTGCAATCTTGATGAATCCAGATGATGCCAGGGCCAAGAAAGTAAAATGGGGTAGCATACTCTCCCCTCTCTATCAATCACATCAGCACTCACCAAATATGGGTGTCTGGGATCTTTTGAATGCAAAAGTTGGTAGATAACACTTTCCTCTGAATGTTTTAAATTAGGTGGAAATCAGGTGGAGGGGCAAAAGAAAAAAACTTTTTGTTCTTCTTCTAATTAAAACTTATATTCTTGTATTCTTTGTAGGAGATGCTAACCGACAGATTAGTGAATATAAATTCAAACTTTCAAAGGCGGAACAAGAAATGGGCACAATGGAACAAAATGTAAGTTTCTAAAATGTACAATTTTATTATTATTATTACTACAGGTGCATCTCAATAAATTAGAATGTCGTGGAAAAGTTCATTTATTTCAGTAATTCAACTCAAATTGTGAAACTCGTGTATTAAATAAGTTCAATGCACACAGACTGAAGTAGTTTAAGTCTTTGGTTCTTTTAATTATGATGATTTTGGCTCACATTTAACAAAAACCCACCAATTCATCTCAACAAATTAGAATACCTCATAAGACCAATAAAAAAAACATTTCAGTGAATTGTTGGCCTTCTGGAAAGTATGTTCATTTACTGTACATGTACTCAATACTTGGTAGGGGCGCCTTTTGCTTTAATTACTGCCTCAATTCGGCATGGCATGGAGGTGATCAGTTTGTGGCACTGCTGAGGTGGTATGGAAGCCCAGGTTTCTTTGACAGTGGCCTTCAGCTCATCTGCATTTTTTGGTCTCTTGTTTCTCATTTTCCTCTTGACAATACCCCATAGATTCTCTATGGGGTTCAGGTCTGGTGAGTTTGCTGGCCAGTCAAGCACACCAACACCATGGTCATTTAACCAACTTTTGGTGCTTTTGGCAGTGTGGGTAGGTGCCAAATCCTGCTGGAAAATGAAATCAGCATCTTCAAAAAGCTGGTCAGCAGAAGGAAGCATGAAGTGCTCCAAAATTTCTTGATAAACGGGTACAGTGACTGTGGTTTTCAAAAAACACAATGGACCAACACCAGCAGATGACATTGCACCTCAAATCATCACAGACTGTGGAAACTTAACACTGGACTTCAAGCAACTTGGGCTATGAGCTTCTCCACCCTTCCTCCAGACTCTAGGACCTTGGTTTCAAAATGAAATACAAAACTTGCTCTCATCTGAAAAGAGGACTTTGGTCCACTGGGCAACAGTCCAGTTCGTCTTCTCCTTAGCCCAGGTAAGACGCCTCTGACGTTGTCTGTGGTTCAGGAGTGGCTTAACAAGAGGAATACGACAACTGTACAACGTGTGTGTGTGGTGGCTCTTGATGCCTTGACCCCAGCCTCAGTCCATTCTTTGTGAAGTACACTCAAATTCTTGAATGGATTTTGCTTGACAAGCCTCATAAGGCTGCGGTTCTCTCGGTTGGTTGTGCATCTTTTTCTTCCACACTTTTTCCTTCCACTCAACTTTCTGTTAACAGAACATTCTTTGGCAATGAATGTTTGTGGCTTACCCTTACTCCTTGTGAAGGGTGTCAATGATTTGTCTTCTGGACAACTGTCAGATCAGCAGTCTTCCCCATGATTGTGTAGCCTAGTGAACCAAACTGAGAGACCATTTTGAAGGCTCAGGAAACCTTTGCGGGTGTTTTGAGTTGATTAGCTGATTGGCATGTCACCATATTCTAATTTGTTGAGAGAGTGAATTGGTGGGTTTTTGTTAAATGGGAGCCAAAATCATCACAATCAAAAGAACCAAAGACTTAAACTACTTCAGTCTGTGTGCACTGAAATTATTTAATACACGAGTTTCACAATTTGAGTTGAATTACTGAAATAAACTTTTCCACGACATTCTAATTTATTGAGATGCACCTGTATATACACACAAGAGCAATTTCTAAAACCATACAACTGTAGATCCACTGAGTTTTAGCTTGTTTTGATGAAATTGTCTTGTTTAGATGAAAGGATGTCTAGTCAGAAACATCCTGCTCCATGCTATTTGAATCTACTTAACTTGTAGAGTAGTTGTCTTTATTTGAATACACAGATTTTGAGTGGAAAATGGATGCATGGTATGGAGGCCTTTTGGGTTAAATTTGATTGTCAAATTTGATTTTTGATTAAATTTGATTGTTGATTGTCTTTTGATTTTAATGATTATAATGGTTAAATTGCCTTCACATAATTAAACATTCTGTTCTAATGCTGTGCACTTTTCCCCCTGTAGATAAACAGACTTGAAGCTCAGGTTTTAAGATACAAAACAACAGCTGATAACTTTGAGAAAATTGAAGATGAACTAAAGGCAGAGAAAAGAAAACTTCAGAGGGAGGTAAGGATACCAGTAAATCTAGAATGAAAATATACTCACTTTATAAGGAATACTTACATCTGTACATTCATGCAGTTATCTAATCAGCCAATCCTGTTGCAGCAGCACATTCCAAAAAAGCATGCAAAAACAAGATGAAAGATCCTCAGTTAATTTGCATATCAAACAGACGAATGGGGAAATGCGATTTATGTGATCGTGGCATTATTGTTAGTACCAGGTGGGCTGGTCAGTGTTTTTCAGAGACTGCGGCTCTCCCGGGATTTTTAACACAGCAGTCTCTAGTGTTTACAAAGAATGATGTGAAAAAGAAAAAAAAACATTGAGTGAGTGACATCTCTGTAAATGGATTAGTTTGAGCTACCAGTAAGGATATAGCAACTTATTTAATCACTCTTTACAACTATGGTGAGCAGAAAAACATCAGTATGCATAAAACATGAAATGCTGTTGGATGGGCTACACAACAGCAGAAAACCTGTATCAGGAGCCACTCCTGTTAGCCAAGAACAGGAAGCTAAAGCTATCATAGGCACCCAAACTGCACTTTCTGCCAGCTCAGACCAGTCTGGCATTCTCCTCTATCTCTCTTCGGCAAGTTGTTTCAGCCTTGCAGACCCTCAGGATGTTTTTTTTGTTTTTTTACATCATTGTGGGGGGGGCACGGTGGCTTGGTGGTTAGCACGTTTGCCTCACACCTCCATGGTTGGGGGTTCGATACCCGCCTCCGCCATGTGTGTGTAGAGTTTGCATGTTCTCCCCGTGCCTCAGGGGGTTTCCTCCGGGTACTCCCCGGTCCAAAGACATGCATTGTAGGTTGATTGGCACCTCTAAATTGTCCGTAGTGTGCAAGTGTGTGTGTGTGCCCTGCGATGGGTTGGCACTCCGTCCAGGGTGTATCCTGCCTTGATGCCCTATGATGCCTGGGATAGCACAGGCTCCCCGTGACCCGAGAATAGTTCGATTAAGCGGTAGACAATGAATGAATACACCATTGTGTGTTAACTGAAGATACTGCTGTGTGTGTAAAATGTGTGCACCAACATCCATTTTCCACATTTAGCTCTTGACATGTATCTGCATTTTAATGGCTTAGACGGCTACCAACTGATTCACTGATGAGATAACTAAATGAATGTTTAGGTGTTCCTAATAAAGTAGACAGTGATTCTATATTTTCACACCTGTTGTTGTTGGAGTGTAGTCATGGGCACAACAATTTTATTTCTTTGAATAAATGTTGAAATGCAGCTGAAATGCAAATCCTAAAAATAATATTTAATTTAATATATTATAAGCTGCCACTATTGGCTGTGCCTGATTTGTACCATGCATAAATAAATGCAGGATATATGTCCCTGATAAAAATTTTGTTATACACTAATGCAAAATATCACGTTCATCTAGCTTTTGTATAACTACTGTAACTGGACTGACATTCATTTGGGTGATCCAATCATCCAAGTAGACTGCAATAAATATATCACAAGTATGGTACATCCATAATCCCCAGCAAACTCTCAATACTCAATATCTGCTCAATACATTTCTCAAGTGAAAGTACTATTACCTTAAATTCAGTTACTTATGAATTTGTTTTGTAAGCCACCTGTTATTGAAATAGAAACTAGTGGCTGGGAAAAGAGCCACTGCTGAAATGATTCATTGCAAATGTATGATTGCAAAATGGAAAGCTGCACAAACATACCTTTATACACTGCTAAACTTTTGTTTTGTTTTTTAACTTGTTCTGCAGTTGCGTAGTGCACTTGACAAAATTGAGGAAATGGAGATGACCAACAACCACTTGGTGAAGAGACTGGAAAAGATGAAAGCAAATCGCAATGCTCTCCTCTCTCAGCAGTGATAGTGATATGATAAGACTTGGACACTTCTTTCTTAACAGTCCTTAAATATCTCAGAATTTTCTGTCACACAACAAATACTGTTTTTGCCACCTAACACTTCACATCTATGGGAAACCGAAAAGAAACACTTGGTAGCAACAGGAAGTACTTTACATTTTGTCACTAAAGATAAAAGTTTGGTGCACACTTTACTTGGCCTGGAATGAAGAAAGTATGGTTAATTGTTTTCTCCCTTTAATCAACCCAAGGGTGTTTTTTTCTCTGCTGGTTTTATGTGTTGTATTTTGAGAGCTTTGTATATCATGGTTTTCACCTGGGTTATAATTGCGTGTATTAGGTGATTGATGTCTTCTGCTTCAGCAATAGGCCGCATGAATGAGTGTAAAAAATGTATTTTAAATTACTTTCACACAACTGCACAAATTGATAAATGTTTGCAACAATGTGCCTTTGTTCAACATGGGAACTGAGGGTTTGCATTATAAAGAAAAGAAATGGTATCGGTACAAAAAATGTAATGTATGGATTCAGTCTGATGTGATGGTATAAATCGGTTCTCTATGGTTTCAATGGGGTTTAAAAAATATTCAAAATAAAACAGTAAATTGGATTGATGTGTGAATGAAATGAGTGTTGTAGCTATGTTTTATTTATTAGAGTTTTTAATTGAACTAACAGCTCTAAAGGTTTTTTTTTAATGCAAAAAAACAAACACATCATAACTTTTCACATCGTAATTCTCTCTGATAAATATTTAAATCATTCATAAATCACTGACTACACTCACTTGCCACATTATTCATAACACCATATGAATACTGGGTAGGTATCCAGGTGTAAATCATTAAGAGGCTATTGCAGAAATATTTTGTAGGGTTTAATTCAGATTTTTAGGCATTCACAATAGTATTCCAGGGATGTAGCAATGTTGTGGTGTTTTATTTCCTTTTCCTTTTTTATTGAAATGTACTGAAATGTTATTGTTGTTCTTTTGGCTGCTCCCTGTTTGGGGTTGTCACAGTGAATCGTTTGGTCCGCATGTTTTTCGATTTGGCACAGGTTTAAGACCGGATGCCCTTCCTGATGCAACCCTCCTAATTAATCAGGGCTTGGGACCGGCACTGAGAGTTTAATTGAACTGCAGGAATCAAGCCCAGGCTACAGCAATGAGATTGCGGGATCCTGCCGCTGGACCAACAGGAGAAATGTGCTGAAATGCTTATTGAAATTCTTTTGGGTTAATTTATAAATTAACCCAAAAGAATTTCAATAAGCATTTCAGCACATATGGTACTATTTGAAAATATTATTATATGTCAAGGCCAATTATTTGTTTTTGCTATTACCAAAAGATTAATGTGAGACAATTGATCTGCATTTCAGCTTCTTTCACTTTGTTTCTTGTTGCCAGGTGTGTCCTGTTAAATTGAAACTTTAAACATTTAATAGTTCTAAACATTCTCTTGGTTTGAGTTTAGGGTTTTGCCTGCAAAGACTGTGTTATTAAAAACGAAAACCAAAGAGCTGTCTATGGGAGAAATGCAAGCCATTTTGAAGCTGAGAAAAGAGGGAAACCACTAACTACTAATTAACACACTAAAATGGAACAGGTTGGCCAAGGAAAACGAAAGCTTTTGATAGAAACATTGTGAGAGCTCTGAAGAAAAACTGTAAAACAATAGTGACCAATTACAACCTCCAGAGGACACGGGTGAATGTATCGCAATCTGCCAATCAAAGAATAGTTGGAGAGCAGGAATATAGAGGCCATATAATAAGATGCAAACCTCTCATCAGCAGTAAGAATCAAGGATAAATTTTAATTTGCAGAGATGAGCCACAAAAGAACCAATACTGGAACCAATATTAAATATCTACTAGAAAGGACCTACTCAGAATTCAAAACATACCAGCTCTTTGGGAAGAAGAAGGCCTTTATACAGGATACAATTTTCTGAGGTCATGCAAAAAATTTGGGGTCTGCTCATGAATGGGTGCAGTGCTGTAGTCAAATTTTTTTTTTATTTTATTTTTTTTAAATCAAGCTGAAATTTGGTTTGGTGCATTAATGTTCTAATCTGTACGTGGAATTTTGATGACTTAATTACTTTAAAATATGGCCTACACTTAAAAAAACAAACAAAAAAAAAACAAGAAACTTTTGGCCCTGCCAATATAAATTTGTGATCATATGCATAAAATGGTAAATCTACTTTTGTAAACTAATCCTTGGCTTTTTGGCCCATCTTCACAAATGTGGTGTTAAAATATTCAACAGTTTGAGAAGCTCAATAATTC